>OZ004338.1:9530854-10780854 GCA_963924445.1 Philereme transversata | reverse complement strand
GGGCCACGGACAGTACGCTTTGTCGCGCATGTCTTCAGGAAGAAGAGACGGTGTAGCTAGTGATACTTCACCGTATGGCCATAAGCGATGTCAGACTGAAGACGGGTCTGCAGGAACTCATCGAATCCTCACCGCAATAACATCCACGGGGATCTTGGAAAGCTGCATCTATCAACCCAAAGTCCTGCTACGTTAATTCAGGATAGAGCTAGGATGGTTGGGGTCAGGTTAGAAGGAGGGTAATGCACAATACACCCCAATGCGAAACGTCAATGCAGATCTTATTTCCTCCACACTATAATTAGAATTAGACCACCTTGTCATTTTAACTACCCATTCTTCAATTTTAACGCCAACTCTGGAGTCTCCACATGAGCAGCTAACGTATGATTAAGTCAACAGAAGAGTTTCGACTAAGTAAGTCAGCATACCGGAAAGAATGGCGTAATAAATAATCACCAACAGTCGGTGCAAACGGGCTGAGATGATGATGATGAAACCAGCATGAGTCTGCATCAAACAACCATTTTTTGTAGTCGACGATGAACCTAAAGTCTTGAAGGTAACCCCACTAGCGCGCGACTATTGGTAACAAAAAGGTCTTATACGTTCCGTCAGTTTCAAAGAATTAGAGTACGTCGCTATTTGTTGCAAAAAAAAATGTTGTGGCTGCAGCGCGCGTACGACGGTCGGCTAGTGTATGCGGCTCAAAGCTTTGGTAATGAGATTCTGCACCCTGAGTGGATTTATGACCTAAGTACTTAATAGCGGTCTTTTATTGGCGTGCTCTTAGAATAAGATCGCACCGAGTCCAACACTGACGTCGGTGTGAAGTTCTGTAGACAACTTAGGATCAAAGATAGCTAAGACGGGCTCATTAGTCACGCAATGAGTAAGTAGTTGCGACCAGTACTCACTCAGTGCCCCAAAAGAAGGATTCGTCTTTTCTTAGCAGGCTATGCATGCAGTTGTAGAAGCATAACTCGTGATATAGTAACGGAAATATCCTGCCAATCCTGAAAATATACGAACTTCCCTTTTGTTAGCATTAAACTTACCAAGGTTCGGCCGTACCTGACCATGTTCAATCAGTTTGCTTAGGTACTTCAGTATCCAGGAAAGTAGTTTTTTTTTTAAATAGTCATTTACCTTATACTACTGAAAGCTTATGAACGAAATGATAATGACAACGGTACGCCGAAGTTAATTTAATTTCGATACTACCCATATTCACTGTGCATGTTGCGGTTACATTATTAGAAAATAATCAGAATAAAAATAAATCGAAGAACACCTGAATTATTCACAGTAGACAATCTTTATCGGTACAAGTAAGAGGGATCTTAGTTAATGTTCTTAGCATCCACAGTGGACACGCTCTACACAGTTGATTGTAATTAGCGCATTGCTGAAATCGGCTGGTACAACAGATGTCTCGATTGAGACCTGTAAGAATAGTCGTTACATAAGAAGTAGAATACAACGTACTGGCTTTTTACTCCATGCATCAAGCTTTAAGTTGCCATTCTAATAAAATTAAAACCAATGTCAATAAAATAACAGACCCACTGTCTGTCAAAACATTAGCGGATACTTTTTGAAATACAGCTAACAAAGTTACGTATTTTGTTTCGGTTAAACAATGAGCAAACATTTACCTCAATGGACTTTTTATTGCTTGTCCGATTTGTTTACAAAAAGGGAAATATGTACTAGGTCTAATATCGCTTGATGTTGAGAGCCTCAGTTAAAGCGGAAGTTTCAGACTTACGACTTTTTTTTGCGCAAAACCATTTCTTTTGATCTAGCTTGCCACAAAGACACGTAATCTTACCGTCACTAGAAATAAAACCTCACGTTTTCGTCGTCGGTAAGACATACCCTTATTAGTAGAGTGGAGGCACGAGCAGCATTGTTAGACTAACGATTATCAATTTTTAGGCTTTACGTAAACAGACAAGAATTCGACTAGCACCCTTGATGATAGTATAGCATCGGTTGCCTTGACATGAGGATAAGAGATACCTCGCACTACTATGACACTTTAACTGGTGCAATAAGCCCTTAACAATATTAGGGCACAATAGTGATTTCCACGCGTACTTCGCAAAAGTTTAGTATTAATTGAAGTTAGTGCTCAAGTCTTCATAGAGAACAGTATCAACATCAATTTTACGCGGGCACAAAGAGACACAAAATTCCACCTTAAAGCTGCTCCACAATCTATTATTATTACGCACCAAATCATTTAACATAATTTTGCATCGCCCCGTAAACAACTCTCTATGCGCCATATGTACTCGCGATTCACCCAATCATTCACTAACCATTCGTGGACGACCTCTGCGCACCACACGTCAAAGTCGTGCTCACAAATCAAAACAGTTATCAAAAGATAATAAAGTTATGAGCCTTTGTCTTAAGAAGCGCAATGTCTACTCTCCAACAATGCTGTCCGCACCCTTAACCTGAGTCACCTCCTTTGTCACGCCCGACCCTCGCCCGCCACGGGGCGTCGGCATGCTTGGCTTTCGGTAATCGGATGCGATGGACTATCGTTAGATTGTGTCATTTTAAAATGTAGACTACTTTCGATTGCTTTTAACCTCGACAAAAACGAGCGTAAGTAACATCTGTGATGTATCGCGACGACCATAAGAACTGTAGCGTCGTCTGCGAGAGCTATCATAAGAACTACGCGAGGCATCACGGCGCCTAGCCAACCTATCTTGACTGATCATTAAACGGTTTTGTAGACGATTTGTTGGCGGGCGGCGGTTTGGTTAATAAAATGACCACGTGACTCGCGCGTCCTACTCCTAGTATGTTCCCGCCTACGAGAGTGCTCGTGTTGTCTAGGCCTGGACGAACGACCTGACATTTTATAGAACGCACAACAAACTAAAATAAAGCGTACTTACGGGTCGAACAATAGACGTAACCAACACAAAACAATGAAAACTAAATTTGGATAGCAAACGGTCTAAAACACGTGAATGATCCCACCTTTCTGATGTTACAAACTAGCCTCAATGTAATTTTTTTAAAAGAAACCCAAATAAACCTGTCTAGGATTTATTACTAACAATGATTTTAACTACAACAATAACATCCTAGTAAAACTTAACCACTGCTTCTAATATGGAAAGACACCAACTTTAGCACATAAACACGTCCATCGATTCCGAAAGCCAAGCGTAGCCTGCCATGAGCCCGAGGCGATCCCCGCCCCGCTATTTACACGGCCACTTGGTCCAGCCATAGGGTAGGGAAATCCCTAATAGTAGTATGTTCCTTCATGCTGTTTTGCAACCCAAAACGTGTATTGGAGCGTATTCTCTGTCAATGCTGGCAACATGAAGAACTCGCACTAGAAAAAAACATAGACAAAGATGACTATAAAAAAAAATCAAACGCAACGATCGACTAAGGCACAACACTAATCAATTCCATATTAAAATAAAAACCTCTATCCTAGATATTGTCTATGAGCCGCCAAAATGTCGCTTTCTGTCTGTTTTGGTATCATCTCGCGAATAAAGTAAATTTTTAACGCAATTCCGCTTGTAATTTTCGGAAACTAAATGCGGTTGTGTCATCTTTTCAATAAAAGGCTATTTATAGTTTAATTACAGGTAAGTTCCACATAATGTTATGTCAGTTTTGGGTCTGCAGTTGAGGCTGAATCATTTCTTTTATTTTCTATTTCGATGGAATTTCATCTAACCCATGCAAAATGTAGATTTGTGAACCTTAGACACTCCTATTTTATATTTTAGGCACTCCAAACTAAGGTCCATTGGATCATTTTATGCCAGTAAAATGCAATACAATACCACGATTTCTGCTAAAATAATCTAATTCTTTGGCTAATTACTTGTCATTCCTATCCTCATACGGACTACAGCCTAATTATTCAGTAGCTGCCCTTGAACTACTATTATTATAATGAGAAAGTTACATTTTTGATAGCCATTTCTACTAAATATGTCTAATAACTTTACAGCCATGAATACAACAGCTCCAACATCTGCAGACGCATGTCTCAGCATTGTTCACTCCCTGATGTGTCACAGACAGGGTGGAGAAAGCGAGGGTTTCTCTAAACGTGCCATTGAGTCACTTGTGAAGAAACTAAAAGAGAAGCGTGATGAGCTGGACTCATTGATCACGGCTATAACTACAAACGGAGCACATCCAAGCAAGTGTGTAACTATTCAGAGAACACTAGATGGCAGGTTACAGGTAAGATCATGTAAATACAAGCTGTGTTTTAGCTGAAAGCCTTGTGTACCTCATTAATATGCTAATCACATTTTAATGACAATTTTGTTAGTTGTACTTACATACTTCTATTCTTTTACTTTATTATTTTTGTATCATAATTTCAAATGGGCCCTATAACTTTTTTTGATTGAGTCTAAAATGATATTTCTTTCTGTATTATCTGTCTGTGAGCTATGTTGCTGTGCTCTTACATGCCTGGTTATACCCTACTTTAACTATAAACAGGCTTTCTAAAATAACTAAAAATAACCAATTTAATCTATTTCTAGACTAGGGGCCCGGTTGTATCTGACTTTGCCATGTTGTTAGGCTAATTGTATTTCTAGGGTTGGGAGAATGAGATAATTTTATGCTACCAAAACAAATTATTCCCAAAATTATTACTGACCTTGTGTTTTATTACACTGCAATCTACTACTAATATATATTTTGGCTTTATCATCATCATCATAATTGGTCATAATTGGGTAGGTAATTAGTCAAATTCATAATTTACTACTACAAAGTAATTAAATAAAAACATTGTAATTTATAGCTGTGTATATATAATAATAAATAAATATTGCTGGACATTTCACACAGCGCTATCTAGCCCCAAACAAACCAACAAAGCAGTACTTGTACTATTGGAACAAGTTACCTGATAGATTTATACTGTTTTTTTGTAAATAAATACTTATAATACATAGAAAAACATCCAGACCTGGAACAAATATCTGTAGATCATGCAAACATTGTTCCGCAGCGGGAATCGAATTTCTAATATATAAAAAACTCTTGTTGCGTTTGTAGCAATACTCCTCCGAAACAGCTTGACCGATTGTTATGAAACTTTTTGTGTATATTCGGTAGGTCTGAGAATAGGACGTAAACTATTTTTCACACTGCTATGTGAAAAGAGTGGGCCAGCCCAAAAAAAACATTTTTATTTTATGGACGACATATTTTATTTTTATATGATTCGGCAATAAAAAATACATACAACCATACATTTCCAGCCTTCTACCACCAACCCCTATTTTTTTATAGAGATATTAGTACTTTAATAATTTTCTACTTTGAATATAGAGATAGTTGATTATACTGGGTACATACACAGAAAATCACATTGAAAAAAAAAAATGAATTTAACTCAGCTTAGCAATAGAGGGAAGGGAGGCCTTTGCCCTGCAGTGGGACACAACAGGCTTATAATAATAATAATAGCAATACAAAATTTATTGATTCTAAGGCAGTACGAAGTTCGCGGGGTCAGCTAGTCTAATACATATATATATATATTTTCTAGTGCCCATAGTACAAGCTTTGCTTAGTAGTTTGGGGCTAGATAGGGCTGTGTGAAAAATGGCTAGCATTATTTATTTATTTATACATTTTACCTTAAGTTTCACCAATTTCAAAGTTGCTGTTGCAAAAGCTATGTTTAGATGATAACATAGCTTTTGCAAAGGCTAGCAGGGTTACTGAAAAAAAAAAAATATTTTTAATTATTTTATTATTTGATAGTAAATGGAAGAAAGTAATAACACCAATTACTGATATTTGATATAGAGATATGAGGCAAGCAAGCCTCTTAATCATATAGCTGATGCTGTGGAAGAGACAAACGCTAACTTACGTCGTATTACTGATTGGAGCAAGGCATGAAAATCAATCCTATCAACACCCAAACTATCATCGTTGGCAGCTCAAGAATAATGAGCCATTTGGATTGGTCTGTCATTCCTCAAGTTATTTTTGACGGGATGCACATTCCATACAGTGAGACGTGTTAAAAATCTGGGGTTAACGATAGATCGTAACTTGTCTTGGGGAAATCAACTTAAAGTCACCTCTCAAAAACTTTTTGCCTCAGCAGGCTCTCTGAGACGACTGCGGAACTTTCTCCCAACTACCACCAAAATTGCACTTGCACAATCCCTTCTTCTACCTTTGTTGGATTACGCGGATGCTTGCTACCTAGATCTGACAGAAGAGCAGCTAGATAAGCTTGAGCGTCTCCAGAACTTCTGCATCAGGTTTATGTTTGTGTTGCGCAAATATGACCATGTTTCCCCTTATCGCATCATTCGCAAGTGGCTCCCTATTCGCCTTCGCCGTGGTTCTCATATTCTGTCTCTTCTCTATTCTATTCAATCCCTTTCCCCTTGCTATCTTAAAGAGAGGTTTGCTTATCTCCATTCTTTCAATACTTTTTCTCTCAGGTCATCGGAAAACTTATCCCTCAAAACACCCGTACACTCTAGTTCCTTCTACGGGAAATCATTCACTGTCGAAGCAGTGCGCTTGTGGAATGCTTTGCCTGTGGAAATTAGACGAGCTCCTTCACAGCACTCTTTTAAGCTGAGATTAAAGCAGCATTACCTTAATGCCTAGCTTTCTTGTCATTTGAGTTACCTATTTATTTAATATTTAATTTTATTGTCCTCATTTTAGAATATCTGTAAGATTTAAGTTATTATTTGGGTATATATTAGTCTATCTTTAGGTATTTATTTATGTATTAGGATTATAAGTACCTATAGTTTTTATTTGATATAATTTTTATATGTTTTATTTCATTCGTTTGTAAATATACTCTGTGCACCGCTGCGCATTACTGCTTCGTTATTTACTTTCCATCCAAAGGTTGCCTGGAAGAAATCGCTTTCAGTGATAAGGCCACCCATTCTACTTTATTTAGCTTAAATTAGTTTTTTTTAAGTATTCCTGGTGTACAATAAAGAATTATTCTATTCTATTTACAACATTGTTGTAGGTTGCCGGCCGTAAAGGATTCCCACATGTTATATACGCTCGTATTTGGCGCTGGCCGGACCTCCACAAAAACGAGCTGAAGCATGTCAAATTCTGCCAGTTCGCATTTGATTTAAAATGTGATTCCGTCTGCGTTAATCCCTATCATTATGAGCGGGTCGTCTCTCCAGGTATAGGTTAGTATCTATATATTTTTGGGCTACTTTTTCAATAAAAACTCACTTAAAAAACTTTATTTGGTTTTAGTAATTGTAGTAAAGTTGTCACAAAATAAATTATTCTTTCACAAAAAATGCTATGCGTGCTATGGAGAGGGCTATGCTTGGTGTTTCGTTATGAGATCGATTCAGAAATTAGGAGATTCGTAGACGAACCCAAAATCACTGACATAGCACATAGGATTAGCAAGCTGAAGTGGCAGTGGGCAGGGCACATAACTTGAAGAACAGCCGTTGGGGCAGAAAGGTTCTCGAGTTGAGATCACGCACTAGAAAGCAAAGCACAGGCCGGCCCCCACTAAATGGAAAGACACCAGATAAAGGTTCCTGGGAGTCATTGTGTGCAGGCCGCACAAGACTGGTCGCTCTGAAAATCTATGAGGGAGGCCTATGTTCAACAGTGGAATCCTATGGCTAATATGAAAATGATGATAACTCGTAGCGTAGCTCTCAGTTTCGCACGTATAATGTATCCTCAGCTTAAAAAGCATTAGGCTGATTTTTGACAAAAATGTGTTTTCAACTGTCTCTACATCAATTTGAAACTTATCCCTAATAAAGCATTAAACCTTTCAGACCTCTCCGGTCTAACCCTCCAATCGGGGCCCAGCCGGCTAGTCAAAGATGAGTACACAGTCGGCATCAGTGGCAACGGCATGGACATGGATACCGGCGAGCTGGTCACCATCCAGCACCACGCGACCAGTCCGAGGCATCACCACTCTACAATACAGCATCATCATCAGCAGTTCCCTAACACCAATATTATTATTAACCAGGGCCAAAGTAAGTTGTGTTGTAGATGTGTGGTTTTAAGCTGTGGTTATGTTTGAGGATGGTTTCTTAAGTTGTGGACTGAGTTAGATAAAGACCTTAAAGAATATCATTGATAGTTCATAAATAAACAAAATTTGAAGCAGTAAATGCAGTCGTGATTACCATTCTCAAGCATCAGCCAAAAACAATGCGGTTTAAATTATTTTTATTTAGCAGTGCATATTATTTTATTTTGCCTTTTCTTTTCGCATTAGCGCCCGATGGCGTTCCCCTTTTCTCGCCGACTCTCGGAACACGCCCTATCCGGCCACCGGGCGCCCCGCCTCAAATGGGGCACTCTGGGACAATGGGGCACACGCCCGGCCCGCCACAAATGATCTCAAACCACGGCCAAATGGGACCACAAATGTCTCAAATGGGGCAGAGTCCTCAAATGCCTGGTACACCTCATATGAGTCCGGGGCCGCCTCAGATGGGGCCGGGAACGCCTCAAATGGGGCCAGGCACGCCTCAGATGGGGTCTGGTACGCCGCAGATGAGGCCGGGTACGCCGCACGGTCCAGGCACGCCTCACGGACCCGGCACTCCGCAGATGGGGCCAGGTACGCCGCAGATGGGGCCAGGTACACCTATGATGCGGCCGGGGACGCCTCAGATGGGGCCTGGAACGCCGCAGATGGGGCCGGGCACGCCGCAGATGAGAGCGAACACGCCTCAAATGGCGTCGCCTCGTATGGCTTCCGCGCCCACTCAGATGTCACCGGGGACTCCTCAGATGCCGTCGATAAGCCAAGGAATGCCTATGCCTAGTCAGCAGATGATGCAGCAGAGACTAATTGCGCCTAAGCTCGAGCCGCCGGACACGATGGACGCACGGGCGATGTGGCTGCCTAAACGAATGAATCATTGTAAGCTTTTCTCTTTTATTTTGCACTTCTTTCTTTTTGAAACACGTAGGTGTATCATGTGACACTTTTTGCGTGGTTTGAAGTTTTGTCTGTAGATTAGATTTTGTATAATTTTTTGACACTATATATTTATGTTACTGATATTCTAAGAATTAAATTAGTAATATTAATAATCATGTCGTAAGTTTGTTTTTAAAGTTATTATTCAGTTCAGTTGAACTCAAATCCATCACCTAGGGCATATTGTATCTACAAAATGTTACAGAGCACGAGTGACGAAGAATATTTGAATTAGAATGTGAAATAAACCCCTTTAAGTGACTAAATATTGTGCCTAATCACATTAATTATTATATCTATACTAATATTATGAAATTGAAAGTAACTCTGTCTCTATGTCTGTTTGTTACGTTTTCACGACTAAACGGCTGGACTGATTTCGATGAAATTTGGTATACAGATAGATTGTGACCGGGATTGAGACATAGGCTATATTTTACCAGAATGCGCAGAAGGTAATGTTTTTATTGACAAAACATGCGTGCGAAGCCGCGTGCTGAAGTTTATTATTTAATAAATTCACAAGGATCATTTTAAAGGTATTATGAGTATGTTTTAGCTGCGATGCCAGTGACCATGTCTCCTGGTGCCACCACTCCGTTGCTGGAAAATTCCAACTCTTCATTCTTTGGTGACCAGCAGACGGCTGCTGAGACTTCACTCACACAGACATTACCTGGTAAGCTGGATATTTAGTCCTAAAGAATTTGAGACAAATGAGTCACTTACATCCAATTAGTTTTGTCCCATTTATACAAAGAAAGATTGACTCAACTTAAAAAAGTAACTTTCACGTTGTGTACCCGGCTATGTTTTTCCACACACTCACAAGGAATGATTTTTTTTGGAGTAATCATTTTTTGGATTCAATTTTCGGAATCACGAACGCTGCCCAGGCGTCTTATCAATTCTTATATCGTAGTACTGTACAACTTAGACTGATTTGATAGAGACCGTCCTCTAAAGTTAGTGTAGCCAAAGTATTGCGACGAGGTGCAAGAGGTAGCGGGTTCGATTCCCGCTACGAAACAAATGTTTGCATTATCAACAGATATTTGTTCCGGGTCTGAATGTTTTTCTATATTCTAGTAGTTCTGTGATAACAGTAGACCTCGCAAGCCCTTATAACCATGCAATAACCCACAAGCACCTTTAAAAAAATTAATCCATTGAAAAAAATACATATATGTATAACGCTACAGCAAACTTCCCCCATTTTCCCTCTCCACTTCCCTCTTTTGAATTTTTTTTCGCAACATCTTGTGCACAATGAAGTCATTAGTGTGCCTTTCAAATTTGATTGAAATCCGTCGATAAATAATGCTACAGCAAATTTTCCCCCTTTTCTCAAATTTGATTGAAATCCGTACATAAATAATGCTACAGCAAATTTTCCCCCTTTTCCCCCAATCAAATATCGCAATCGACTAAAATATTTAAATAAATCAAGGAACTTGTGTGCCAATTTTCGTCAAAATCGGTTGAAAAATGCGACCCGTAGGCGAGGACAGACAGACTGACAGACGGACAAAAGCATTTTTTGGAAAATCTTATTAATTTATCAATTTTAGAGATTGGCCAAAAAATGCTTTGTTTCGGTTCGCTTCGCTTCGCTACCTCTGTCAATTATAAGTATGTATATATTTACAAAAAAAAGTATACAGGGTTACAGGAAAAATCGTGCTAGATCCGTTAAGGGCGTGGAGTACCCATCATTTCTGACTTATTTCACTATGAAACACCCTACCCTAAACTTAACCCTTTTCGAGATATTCGACTTTTAATTTTTTTATTGAAAATTGCCGATTTTTAGGCTACTAAATTTATTTTTGTTTATTTTGTGTATCTTATTATTATTATTATTGCATTTTTACATGTGTAATAAGATGCTTTAGGACGTCTATCATTAAAATAGTGCATAAGTTAATTGAATAGACCGTAGTAGACAAGTGAAAGTTAAGAAATAAAAAAAAATATTAGAAAGTTTATTTTTCTCTAAGGGATATCTAAAAAAAATATTATGGCAATTGTTCGGCAGATGTTTTTTAAAATATCTACGTTTCATCAGCTATCTAACGAGGTATAATAATCTAGGGTTTTATTCAAATGCATTGAAAAAAATTTAGTTTTATAGGCGACAGTGGAGAAGAAAATTTATACTTAGCCCTAAAAAGTAAAATAAAATAATAGGTAAGCATGAAATGTCATTTATTAAAGATTTTCACACAACTTTTTCTTATTCTACATTTCATGTTCAACATGGCCGCCTCTGTTTCTGATACATTGTCGCATCCTTCTACGGAGACCAGTCTTTACTACTCCAGTGGTTAACGTGGTCCTCATTTTATTGGCTGCATCCACAATCCTTTCTCGTAAGTCTTCCACAGACGAAACTGGATTCGGCTCGCTGTACACAAGACTTTTCATGCACCCCCACACGTGAAAATCCATGGGGGTTAGGTCCGGACTTCTTGCTGGCCATGGCAACGGTCCACCTCGTCCTATCCATTTGTTTGGATAATTTGTGTCCAGCCAGTCTCTGACACTTCTCCTGAAATGGGCAGGGCAGCCATCGTGTTGGAACCACATGTCCCTGATCAGGTTGAGTGGCAGATCATCCAGCAAATCACTTAATTCTGCTCTCAGGAAATTTTCGTAGCTTTCCCCATTTAGATTATCCGGGAGAAAGTAAGGTCCAATCAAATGATTGGAGATAATGCCCATCCACACATTCACGCTGAATCTTCGTTGGGACCCCTTCACTCTTTTCTTATTGGGATTCCTTAGCTCTTTTGGGGCCCAGTAATGGGCGTTGTGATAGTTAGTTATGCCATCTTTATCAAATTTGGACTCATCCGTCCACAAGATATTTCTTAGAAAATCTGGGTCTTCTACGTCAGCATTTAGCATAAATCTGCAAAAGTCCAATCTTCTCGCGGGGTCTCCTTCTTCAATAACGTGTACCGGCGTGTAATGGTACGGGTATAGGCCAGCAGTATGCACTGTAAACCACACTCTCCATTGCGAAAGTCCCAGATCACGGGCAACAATATTAGTGGAAGTAGTCGGATCCGCTCGAAAGCGTTGCACTATCTCATTGTCCTGTTCTTCGTCATCAATTCGTGGTCTTCCCATGTCTGTATTTCGTCTCAAAACAGAGCCAGTTTCTCGAAGTCTTCGATAGACTCTGTCAAAAACGGCCACATCCGGCACTCGACGACCGGGGTAGCGAGTTATGTATTCGTTGCGAGCTTGCGTCCCAACTACTTTTTTTCCACGAAATGTAATACAAACCCTAGATTGTTATACCTCGTTAGATAGCTGATGAAACGTAGATATTTTAAAAAACATCTGCCGAACCATTGCCTTAATATTTTTTTTAGATATCCCTTAGAGAAAAATAAACTTTCTAATATTTTTTTTATTTCTTAACTTTCACTTGTCTACTACGGTCTATTCAATTAACTTATGCACTATTTTAATGATTGACGCCCTAAAGCATCTTATTACACATGTAAAAATGCAATAATAATAATAATAATAATAAGATACACAAAATAAACAAAAATAAATTTAGTAGCCTAAAAATCGGCAATTTTCAATAAAAAAATTAAAAGTCGAATATCTCGAAAAGGGTTAAGTTTAGGGTAGGGTGTTTCATAGTGAAATAAGTCAGAAATGATGGGTACTCCACGCTCTTAACGGATCTAGCACGATTTTTCCTGTAACCCTGTATAAGTATTCTATCAGTTATCTGGTTCCCATAGTACAGGCTCTGCTTAATTTGGGGCTAGATAACGCTGTGTGAAATGTCCAGCAATATTTATTATTATATTGTAATTTCGGCAGCGGTATCACCGGGTCCAGGGTCAGGGTCTCAACAGAATGGGTTCGGTAACGCAGCCAGCCCGCCCGCGCCGCTGCCCAGTCCTCGCATACAACAGCCGCCGCAGAACCCACAACAACAGCAACAACAACAACAACAAGGTATTTAATAACAATATCCTTACTGAACTATTATAAAGCAACTTAAACTTACTTAAAACCAACTTAATAATACTGGTGGTTAGTGGTGAGATGTCGCGAGTCTACCATAAAAACAAATAAATATTATTCGTAATCTTTGGCTATCAAAATAGTGCCACGAAATAAATAACCAACTTACTTGACCTACAGTTTCATTCAAATTACAGGTAACGGGAGTTCATGTTAATTGGTTACCTTTTTTGGGGTACAAATTGCAGTTATTCTAGATTTCAGACTTTTGCCTATATTTGTGATACTTAAGCGATACACATACCAAAATACAGCACTGTGGGATCACTGGTGTACCCTGTGAATTTTGTCAAAGTTTAGTTTTTATTATGGCTAATAACTCAAAAACTACAAAAACTTTACTAAAAATAAAAACGGGGTCGAAATGTACTAATGAAGACCTTTCATTTGACGTCTCACTTTACCTAATAGTCTCATTTATTTTTACCCCACTTGAACCCCAATATCTCAACAACCCCCAAAATTTTTAGCTCATTGAGTTACACCAAAATTGTGCCATCATTACCTATATACCAAATTTCACGATGATCGGATAAACGCTTCGAAAGTTATCCTCGGACAAACAAACATACATACATGCATACAACGCCGATTTGCCCAAGTTAATTTGGAGATCTCGCTTCGCTCGATCAATTAGTAGGTAGCACGTTGGGTGTCAGTCCTGAACCCCCACTAGGATTCCCTGTGTCGTGGATGTCAGGAATAAAAACACATGTAAACATCCGATTCATCAGGGTGAGTGCGATCCGCTCCGAATAACGAGTACCTACATATAATATATCTTCAGTGCGAGGCGATTTGTTATTCGGAGCGGATCGCACTCACCCTGATGAAGGTTCACGAATTGAACCGAAACATTGTCGGTCGAAACAACGATAAGACGGTACGTGATAAATCTCGTATTTATAATAATGACAGAAGAAACAGTTGAATCATCTAAAGACCATTGCAAACGATCTATAGATAGCTCAACTGCTACAAATAAATGTATTTACTTTCATCTTTCTTTCTAAGCAGCGATTGGCTTACATGTGAATGCTAACTACTATACAAAGAGCGGGAATGTATCAAACGTGAAAGAAGGACTTGCTTCTGACTAACTCTTGTGGGATACGTTAAGGGATCTGCGTTAAGTAAAAGATTTGAGGATGTCTATCTTAGGGATAAATAATGGTCGGGGGTTTTTTATTATATTTTTTTCGTTATTTCAGGTACTTGGACAGGCAGTAACACACTCACATACAGGCAGAGCTTGGCGCCCCCGCCCGCAGCGCCGCCGGTGCCATTGGATGCGCCGGCGCATCATCATCATTATTGTAAGTTTATTTTAACAATTTTTTATGAATTGGCCAGCAGTGGGAAAAGGAAACCTAAATAAACAATCATACTTAACATAAATGCAAATGTTTGGATGTTTGTTACTCAATCACATTTAATATAGGCTACCTTTTGTTAGCAAACCATGCTTGCGCTTGCGAAAGCTAGTTATTAATAATTGTTTTGTTTTCTTCACAAAATACACTGCCACAGAAAAATATGAAACAGCAAAAAACAGTTTCGATTTGAACTATCGCGGAGTTAGTTCGATTTGCTGTCACCAAAATATTCAATGGTCACTGTGACCGCGCAACATTTCAACTCATTCAACGGGAGATAACGTGACGTCCACTGCTGAACATAATTTTCCCCCATATATTTCCAGTGTGATCGATCTTGTGCGGCCTGCACCCAACCCTTTTTTCCATCTAATGGGGAACCGTCCTAGGCTGCGCTTTCTAGTACGTGGTCTCCACTGGAGAACCTTGCTGCCCAAACGTCCATCGAGCTATGGGCCCCGCTTGCAGCCACTTTACTACAGTTAAAAGCTAGTAAAATTACGTATATTATTTTGTTCTTGCTAGGTAGGGATCATTACAGGCAATTCAAAACACGTAGGCGATTAATTGTTTAATCTATCTTTCTTTATATATAAAACAAAGTCGGGTATGTTCGAACACTTAAAACTAGAGAACGGCTGGACCGATTTTGATGATTTTTTATTTGTGGTATTTGTCTCCGTCCCGAATAGTAGAATAACTATAAAAATATCGAAAAATTCACGCAAAAAAAAAAATTATGAAGAAAATTCATATTTTCATACATGCAGCTAATGATGGCCGATTGACAATTCTACCGGCGACGTAGTTAGGCGGTACGAAGTTGCCGGGACAGACTTATAAATTAGTTAGCTACCTGTTTTTAATTTTTAATTAATTTATTTTATTTATAATTACTGTAATAAGTTTCTATTCCATTTTTTATTTCTGACATTTTGGTGGTTTATATTTTATTGAATTATTATTATTTTGTATTTAACTTATGACATTTTACTTTTGAATTTGAATTTTTATTGAATCATCATTATTTTGTATGTTTTTTATCTGTGAGTTCATTATTACTTTTATGTTTAGTGTATCGTCTGAAATAAATTATTTTATTCTATTTTATTGTAGATAACGGAAACCCAGGCGGTCTTCTGTCTAGTCAGCCCGCGCCGGAGTACTGGTGTTCAGTTGCATACTTCGAGTTGGACACGCAGGTCGGAGAAACCTTCAAAGTGCCGTCTAGCAGACCTAACGTTACGGTAAACGATACCACTATTTCTATACTTTATTTCTCATAAAATATATAAATCATAATCGTAAATCATAACCGCCAATAACAGGTTACATTTTTTCAGAATAAGAATAAATTTATTTATCTTCTTAAAAAACAGTAGTATGTATAATTGTAGTAATAGTAAAGTAGTATGTAATTGCTTATCTTAATAAGTTATCTAAAAATAGTGTAACAATCGCAAGTAAATCTACAAAACAATGAGCGTAGGTAAGTGAGTATACAGTTGAAAAACATTACCTTCGGTCCTAGTTACAACTCTGTTATGTCAAGGTGAGGATTCTGGTGACATGTACATACGGCTCATTTTAGAATACAATTTGATAGATAACATTACATTGGTACTGCAGTTGTACACAAATTGATGCAGTAGTTAATGTAATGTATACGGCAGAAAAGCAGACAAAATGAAAAAAAACCTATAACCTAAAAATATAACTATTAATAACACTGTGTATGGAAAACAACGTGTTTAAAAAGTTTAATAATTATACATAACTTAATAACTAAGTATGTTTTTAATCTATCTACTCACTAAAAACACATCTATTTTGCATACCTACCTACATATATTCTAAAGAGGAAAGATTTGTATTTTTTTGTTTGTAACGAATAAACTCAAAAACTACTGGTCCGATTTCAAAAATTATTTCACCATTAGAATGCTACATTATCCCGGAGTAACCATACGCTACTTTTTACCCAACTGCGCAGAAGGAGGATAATGTTTTATTGAAAAACTACGAGTGCGAAGCTGCGGATTGGTCAACTAGTACATATATTATAAATTTAGAATTTTATCATTATACTTACTTTTTATCATATAAATGCCAATAAACTTATAATCTGTTTATCTTAGGTCGATGGCTACGTAGACCCTTCAGGCGGCAACAGATTCTGTCTCGGAGCTTTGAGCAACGTTCATAGAACAGAACAGAGCGAGCGAGCGAGGTGAGTCAGATATTGTACAGTAGTAAGAGTGGACATTCACGCTGCGACCGTCGCACGGACTGTTCGTCGAACGTTCGCAACAATCCAAGTTCGTGCGACCGCCGCAGCGTGCATGGCCACTAAAATGTTTATTACACGTGGCAACAGTCGCACGGACCGTACCACGGACTTGGGTCGCGTTGCGACAAGTTCGATCGTGTATGTATTGGTCGTAAAGCAGACTACGATCTAGGTCTTGTCGCAGGTCCGTTGAAATTGTCATCAAACCTTGCGACACGACCGATCCGTCCGGATGTTGTAATGTATGGCCGCTTTCGCCATAAATGTAAACCCCCGACCATTATTTTAGTTAAAAAAAAAACCGCTATTCAATGGTTGTAGGGAAGAGATCGCTTCAAAGCGATAAGACCGCTCATTGTACTATTTGCTTTGTGTTTTCTATTTTGTTTGTAATTTTTTGTTTATGCGCAAAAAAAAAAACTATTTATTTGCAACAAAATTAAACAATTTAGTTTAGTCTTGTTAGTTCTTCTATTACACTAAAACAGGGTTTCTGAAAGTGGGGTACGCGAACCCCTAGGGGTTCGCCATTGGACGGCAACGCGGCACGGGGGTTCGCGACAAGATTTACGTAATGGTGGCTTGATGGCTGGCAGGCACGTGCGGCACACATGGGGGCGTGGCGCGCACGCGACTGAATTCGTCGCTTGCTCTGTCTCGACTTGATACCGATTCAGAATTAAGGTTAATATTGTCCAAAATTACTCCATTTACGACAAGAAACAAGCACACCCATCATATTAACATTAAAAAGATATTTCTTTTGGCACTTTATATGTTAACTTTTATTGAAATAAAAACCTTATTTTCTTCAACAGTCAATTTCATTATTTTTTTTGGGGGGGGAGGGGGGTTTTAATTAGTTAGTTAAGGGGTTCGCTGTCACCTGGAAACTTTAACAGGGGTTCGTGGAGCGGAAAGTTTGAGAAACCATGCACTAAAAGATTATATCTGTGGCCTGGTGCTAAAAGGGCCAAAGTATGATTTTTTTTTTGTGCTAAATGGGCTTTAGTGTATTAACAATCTTTCAAAAGTTACTATGTAAAAAAAGGCTAATGTAGTGTGCGCTTTCATACAGTTAAGTAAAAAAAAATGTTAAAAGGGCTGCAGTATACTTAAGCCGATTAATTATTATTATTTTTTTTTGAAAGCGCACACTACATTAGCCTTTTTTTACATAGTAACTTTTGAAAGATTGTTAATACACTAAAGCCCTTTTAGCACAAAAAAAAATCATACTTTGGCCCTTTTAGCACCAGGCCACAGATATATATGATATATTAAAGACCAAATACCAATAGGTGAGATTAAAAATAATAAAGTTTTTTAATTGATTAAATAACGTTCTAGACTCCACATCGGCAAAGGCGTCCAGCTGGACTTGCGAGGGGAAGGCGACGTGTGGCTGCGCTGTCTGTCCGACCACTCTGTGTTCGTGCAGTCCTACTACCTCGACCGCGAGGCGGGCAGGGCGCCCGGCGACGCCGTGCATAAGATATACCCCTCTGCTTGCATAAAGGTACTACCAGCCCTAACCTAACCGGCCCAGAAACTTGTGAACTTGTTGACTTATAGAGGCTCATGGAGTCAGTGGATTATTAGTTGTTACTTACGTATTTCTGTTATTAAGACAATTAAAACTAACGAGTTTTTATGTTAACGTGTTGTAATGTTCCCAGGTGTTCGACCTCCGGCAATGCCACCGGCAAATGCAGACGCAAGCGGCGACGGCACAAGCGGCCGCGGCGGCGCAGGCGGCGGCCGTCGCCGGACACATACAGCCGCAACATCCTACTATGAACAAATGTACGCATTATTCTTATACATTCGTACGTGTTTTGTTATGTACGACATTCAATAAAAACACAGGTAGTGCTAATGGCTAGCATTGTTGTAATAAAGGTTTTTTTCAAATTTATAACATTAGAAAATTTTATATTTTCAATCTACCCTCATTTCAAGTCCTAACATATCATGAAACAGCCTGTATTTAATAGGTAAACAAATCATATTCATTCATCATGTAAGAAAAACCTGTTAAACTGGCTAAGCGGCATCGTCGCAAAGGCGCCGTCGATTTATATTAAGAATTGTTTATTGGAAATGTATCGATTACTGAATAACATACAAGCTACCGGTATTAAACCCACCTCTAAAATCAGTTAATACGATTCCGGATGTGTGTTTTAAATTAATGTCGTACATAACAAAACAGGTTGTATAAGTGTTGTGTTCTAAAAAAACAAATGATAAATGCTTGATGATTCTACTTTTGACTACCCGCTCGTAGGATAATTTATTAAAAAATTTGAAAATAGCCAACATGAACATTTAAGTCGTGAGCCTATTAGAATTATGTTGCTTGTGGGCATGTTTGTTTGGCGTAAGCCTAACCTATATAAGGTCTTGCAATTTAAACTACAAGTATAGACGAAGTATATTTTTATAACCATCAATAAATAATGTTTTTTTTTAAATCCAATGACTGGGCCGGGTTATTGACTGGCGAGGTCATTGAACTAGCGGGGTCATTGAACTAGCGGGGTCATTGAACGACTCGTAGTAACTTTTTAGTAATCTGTGGCATCGTACAATAAGCTAGTTCTCTAACATTTCGTTGAGCTGCATTTTATCGATTTTCTCGAGATTTTGATAAAACAAGAACATGTTATAGATACATTTATTTTTTGTGTAGAATCTGTCGCTTCAATATAATTAGTTGAAATTGCAGCATCTGATATAAGGTTATTTATTTCTTATCTGTGCATATACTTAAGCATACTACCCTACCTATTTCTGCCGCCAAGCAGCATTGCTGTGTTTCGGTTTGAAGGGTGCTGGTGAAATTACAGGCATATGTGGCAAATGTATGCTTTAAGTTGATGGACGAGAAGCAGTGCATGACCTGTGCTCAGTGAACGTTCCTGAGGTGCGTGACCTACGAGGCTTCGTTATAGCCGATGATTACCACTTAACATCAAGTGGGCCTAAAAAAGAACTAAGCTGGGCTGAACCCTCTAAAGAACGTATGTAAGCTAATGGCGCTAAAAGCTTTTTATAATTTTGTAGCATAAGTAGTGTTAGATAGTGCTCAATAATGCTTACTTATACATAGGTCTAACAGCAGCTGCGGGCATAGGCGTGGACGATCTGCGGCGGCTGTGCATCGTTCGGCTCTCGTTCGTGAAGGGATGGGGGCCCGATTACCCGAGAACGTCCATTAAGGAGACACCCTGCTGGCTTGAAGTGCATCTACATAGGTAAATATCATGCTCACATACTTAAATATACAGTGAAATTACAAGGACACTTGTATGTCTCAAGTTGATGCACCCAGGGCAGTGCATGGTAGGGCAAAAAAAGGTATATCTTTACATAGTATAAATGAAGTCACTTCCGCTGTCTGTTACCTTACATCTTTTAAACTACTCAACGGATTTTAATGCAGTTTTCAGCAATAGATAGAGTGATGCACGAGGAAGGTTTAAATGTATAATACATACGAGTACATAACTCTTGTTTGTTTGTTACCTTTACACGACTAAACGGCTGAACGGATCGAAATGAAATTTTGCAAGGAGATAGATTATAGGAAAGGAAATAGGCTACTTTTTAGCCAACAGCGCAAAATGAGGGTAATGTTTTATTGAAAAACCACCCGTGCGAAGCCACGGGCGAGTCAGCTAGTAAGTAATATATCAGTTATCTGGTTCTTAAGGCGCGTGAACTTTGAGGCAGTGATTTGTTAAAGGCGATGGTTACCATTTAACATCAGATGGACCATTTGCTTGTTCCATCTCATGTCCAAGCAATGTAAGAAACCATTACACAATGTAAATTGGTATATGCTTTTGATTTTCTATTCAACGTTTGTTATTATTATAAGTAATATGATAATATTACAATCGCCAATCTCCTTTATTCGACGACCTCCGTGGTGCAGTGGACGAATAGCCGGCTGAGACGCAGGAGGTTGCGGGTTCGATTCCCGCCGTGGAACAAATGTTTGCATGATCTATAGATATTTGTTCCGGGTCTGGATGTTTTTCTATATCTATATATTATAAGTATGTATTTACAAAAAAAAAAGTATATAAGTATTCTATCAGTTATCTGGTTCCCATTGTACAAGCTCTGCTTAGTTTGCGGCTAGATAGCGTTGTGTGAAATGTCCAGCTATATTTATTATTTTATTATTTATTTATTTATTGCCAGAATATAGCAAACATGACATGCATTTATTCAAACTTTAGGATTATAAGGAATTCTTAGTTACGTCGGGTTATAATAGAAAAGCAGTCGTCTTCTGTTTTGTTTATTCTTCTAATTAGTCCTATTTATTTTACTGCTAGCTGATCCGCCCGCGGCTTCGCACGGGTGGTTTTTCAATAAAAAAATTCCCTCATTTTACGCAGTTGGCTAAAAAGTAGCCTATGTCCTTTCCCAGGATATAATCTATCTCCTTGCAAAATTTCATTACGATCCGTTCAGCCGTTTAGTCGTGTAAAGGTTACAAACAAACAGAGTTATGTACTCGTATGTATTATAGGTACATATAAATCTTTCTCTTGAATCACTCTATCTATTGCTGAAAACTGCATTAAAATCTGTTGAGTAGTTGAAAAGATCTAAGGGAACAGACAGCGGAAGTGACTTCATTTATACTATGTAAAGAAGATACATGTCCGCATAAAATGGCTGCAACCAGCAAATGCCGAGTTAAGGACCTTTTTGCAACCAGCAATACTTTGTTTGTGTATTTTGTTTAATTTAGGTAAATGTTGGTGTTATTGCAAATAAATATTCTATTCTACATTGTATCGTCTTCGCGCGCGTGGATTTTCATTTAAAATATTACCCTCCTCGCATTCGGGTCTCATCCTCACCCCTCCCTACTCTCGTTCCGCGCTTGCGCACGTACTTTATTTACAAATTATGAATTTTCCTATAAAATCCAATAATCCGGTACCCCTAGTTTTGAATATTGCCGGATTAGTGAGACTACTGTATTAGTATGTATTTTGTCTCCAGGGCGCTGCAACTCCTCGATGAGGTTCTCCACACGATGCCGATCGACGGGCCGCGGTCCAACATAGAGTAGGAGTTGATCGGCTTCTTTTGAGGCCTTTGCGGACGCGCGCCGCGTGCCGTGCATGTTTGTTCCTCGACACGACGCCACTACACACCTCAGCATTACTCTGCAACTACTGCTTCTACCCCTCTCCCCCCATGTGCCCGGCTAACATGACCACCCTCCTAATGTTTCTATCTACGTAAGAAAAGACAAAAGATTACATTTTAGCATAGACAGTAGATCCCGCGAACACTTCGCTTGTGGAATGGTCTCACTGCCGAGGTTTTCCCTAGGGACTACAGTACGGAGTTCTTCAAAAAGGGCGTTTTGAAAATTTTAAAGGGTCGGCAACGCGCGATTAATAGACTACGGTAACCGCTTACCATCCGGGGGATCGTATGCTTGTTTGCTACCTTAGTATATATATATTTATACTACTAAGGTATATATATACATGACAGTAAAATATCACAATGTGCTATTTAGCCCAAAATTAAGCAAAGCTTGTACTATGGGAACCGGATAACTGATAGAATACATACTGATAAACACATGAGTCGAACTGTCTTAATAGATTCAACTACTGTTCTTTATAATTCTTCCATGTGTCATTTTGTGGGTACCAAATAAATGATTATACTAATTTATTCTAATACTAATATACTTTTTTTTTGCAAATACTTACGTTTAATAGTATATAGAAAAATACCCAAACTCGTAACAAATATCTGCAGACCGTGCAAAAATTTGTCTTGCAGTGGGGATCAAACCCGCAACCTCCTGCGTCTCAGTTGACTGTGCCACAGAGGTCGTTAGTATGTTTCTACTCTATGCTAAAATGTCATTTTTCTCCATTCTTCTGGGAGCTTAACTTTTCTAGGGCGGTCATGTTACTAGGGCTGGTACGGCTAGGCGTGTTTAGAGGTTGAGGTTATCGGTTGATGGATTGAGGGTTAACTATCGATATCAACCATCAATTGTTAAACCGTGAAGGACCACATGTTTTTTAACATCTTAGCTTTTTATGTGTCAATTGACTACTCGCCAAAGAGGTCAATCACATTTCTTCCAAAAACGCTTAGTGGCGAATTTCTCTAGCGGTCGCCTATTCCAGCGGTGATTGAGTGTAATGTTGCTTACCTAGTTCTGTTGAGACCAAGCAATCTGCGATTCGCCAGCAAAATGAGTCTCTGAGTATAATTTCTTTTATAACACATACAAACCAATAATATTACCTGCTAACTAGTGGTTTGACCGATAATATTAGCGTCCAAACGCGTCTAGCTAAAAGGTTGTGAGTTGTTGACAGTTATGCAAAATTGAGTTTAAAAATAACTAGCTTAGAGCTATTATTCTTTTGTTCGGGCTTATTTGTTCCAGCAAAATAGTTGACAGCTTTCAACCTTATTTTCAATACAATAGAGTGTAAAGTGCCGGGAGTGTCGCGGACGCAACTGAGATGGACGCATTACGCGTAGAAAGTGATTTGAGTGAAGTGATTGACAGTTATAATTTATTTTGCGATGGCTGATTCACGGAAGAGTCGTATGTTACTTGCTTTTAAAAAAATGATGGTTTCTCGTAAGAAAATCTGTTTCTTCAGAAGAAATACGTAACTGTTTTTTTATAATATTGAGGTTAGTTTAAACATTTTATTGACTGAGAGACTTCTTACTTTAATTTGAATGAGAAAAATGAAAACATGACGACTCTTCCGAATCTGAAAAGGGTAAATAAAGCCATATAAATAGCATTTATATTATTCATAGAGTTATAAATCCATATTATTTCTTTTAATAATTTTGGCTTTTTGTCTTCCAAATTTTGTTGTTTTAAAAAAGTAACTTTCAGTTCTAAATTCGGCTTTATCGTCTTCCAAATTGTGTTTATATTGTTTTGTTATTCGTTGGTTATGTTTGGATTATGGATTGGCGAAATGGAACAAACATTGTACATTTAAATGCACGCGTTTTATAAAAAGGTGAACTATTTTATGTCTTGTATTTATTTAGTGAATAAAGCCTAGTTTGGGTCGCAAGAACGATTAAAAGCCACTAACATTTTCCTTTGATAAACTCTTTATAAGTTTATCTTTGATAATTTGATGAAAAGATGTCTGGCTTAAGCTATTCATGACAATAATCTAAGTTAATTTGATAAAAAGTTGTATTTTAAGCTTCATCCTTAAATTAACCAGTCATGCTAATACATTTAGTATGGTTGTGGCGCTGACCCGTTAAGTTTAAAGTAAACCTCGTCCACAAGACATATATTGCGACGTCTTATGACAGTGCATTATGTATGGAATATAGATTTTGTCCTAAATTTTTTGGTCAAAATAATGTTTTGGATCACGTGTACAGCTGATTCCTAATAAACGGTCGATTATTTTACCTTTTATTAAGGTGTTAATTAGTCTAATAAATGAACTGCCAACTGTAAAGACCAATTTATTTCCAAAAACATCTACCATTTTACATGAGTTTTTACATAGCTTTGCATTTTAAATGCATAAGTAATAGCTTCTTGTCCAACTAGGTTTTATTATAATCAATTAAACATCCACTACTGGATATAGATCTTCTCAAGATTTTTTATTGAAATAGTCATCTGACCACTGCCTGATGGTACGTGATGATGTGGAAGGAGTAACGCTACACTCGAAGACTCCTAGATTATAATGTTCCCAAAAACCGAAACATCAAACTAAAGAGAATAAAACGATCTCACTTAAACACAAGCTTTGTTACTATTATTATGTAAGTTTAAGTATAATATTAACGGCGAACTATATTGCTCATTAGCGTTAGTCTGTCTATTTTAACGAGATATACGATTTTTATAACAGCTATACCAAAATAAACATTTTTAAGTAATGCATTAAATTTTACAAGACATAAATGGTTCAACTTGAAAGAAGCCAAATGGATAAGCTTTTTAGTTATAAGGTATTGAGTTGTACTAGAGTAAGGAACAAGTTAATTTATAAATAGTTGGTAAAAACCATGTACAGTTGTAGGAGTTTGTTTGTGCATGTGATTATGACACTACTGTTTTTCATACTGATTTTTGAGACTTTTGGAACTACGAATGTAGCATTCTGATTGGTTCAAAAGTTGTGGGGAGAGTTTTAATAGCTATTATTTATATTGTGCAAAATAATACTTTTGTTTGCACTGAGTAAACAATAAAACTATCAATCAGGGAAAAGTAATTCTTCATTTTTATTTTATTTTTAAACCGTGGTCTAGTCACATGCACTGTTAGACACGCATCAATCCAAAAGTAGTACATACAAATACAAAAATGCTATGCTAATGACATTGGCCTTGATGGCGTTTGTCGATTTTTAAACGCATTCGTATAAGGCGTGGTGTACATACTTGGATCGGCATTCTGTTCGTAATTTTTGTTGAACAACAAAGCCGACCTAAAGCAATACAACACATGTATATTTTTTTATGGGCTCATCGTTCGATCGACAAATCGCTCGGGTTTATTCGAGCTTTTTTCGGCATCTTCGTCGGATTGGCACATTTTAAAAGTTTTTTAGTTTGCTTCAAGTACTGGAGTAATATCGATTTACAGAACGGCATAAGTCCAAGAATTGATTCCTATCGGTTGTGCCGATTAATACTAAACCGAGTTGTATAAATCATTTATTCAAAAACTAGTACATACAAGACAATTAGAGATTATGTAATAAGATTGTTTTAAGCAGAAGTGGTGGGTTGCATCTGTGTTACCGGCCTTTTTATCTATTTAAACTAGCATCCATTGACGACCTCCGTGGCGCAGTGGGCGAATAACCGGCTGAGACGCAGAAGGTAGCGGGTTCGATTCCCGCTGCGGAACAAATGTTTGCATGATCTAAAGATATTTGTTCCGGGTTTGGATGTTTTTCTATATATTATTATAAGTATGTATTTACAAAAAAAGTGTATAAGTATTCTATCAGTTATCTGGTTCCCATAGTACAAGCTCTGCTTAGTTTGGGGCTAGATAGCGCTGTGTGAAATGAATATTTATTTATTATCGACCGGTTTTGCCGAATAATGCCGACTCTATTATGTGTATCGCGCCTAACATTAGCTCGGGTGGATGCTTGCCTACCTAAGTTTAACTGAGGGTTTGGACTATAGATGTTGAGTGATGCGGAGGGCAAGGCTGTATTTTTGTTAGCTTGATGTGCCTGATAGGGATATTGCATGAACATTTTGCATCTTCAACATTGGCTTCAACATTGGCAAATGTCAGAAGAAAGATGGCATATTTTTTTAAGATGACAGTTTTGATATTTTTTTGCACGTAATGAAAAGTCGCTGGTTCGACATATTGATACAAATGTCTACAGCGAGTGTTCTAGTTGTATGTTTCTGTTTCTATGTCTTATTTGTCACATAATAGACAGACACTGTACGAACATTCGCCGGAGTCTGACGATGCGGCCGCAGAGTCAAAGCAACAGTCAAAATAAGTATAAAAAAACTGTCTTCCAATCCATAGAATTTTGTGGTTGTGAATTAGGTGTTAAGAAATTACTTTTACGCTAAATACTTTCTTTGTTACTACAAAAAATGTTAAACCCCGTTTAACGCATATTTAAAAAATTCCTTACCAATTTTTGTAAGGGTTTTATTTAAACAGTGTTTAGCGGCTGTTTAATTTCCTTGTGGTAAAACCATTTCTTTTTTAAATTCTAGAATGCAATAGACAAGGACAAGGAAATAGCTGTTTAAAAGCATTAATGATCATGCAATTTCGCTAAGTAGTTTGATGATCTGTGATGTGTTAACAAATTCAAGTTTACGTTTAAGGCATGTGCTCACTCAACAGTAAGGCTATTTTTTCTCATTTAAAACGCCAAACGGTGTTTAGAAATAAGGATGAAAATGACATATTTTGTGTACGAAAGTAGCGTTTATAAGATAATGTTGAAGTAAATGAGATTTTTTCGTCATAAGTATATTTCGCTTTAATATATTTCACGTGCAGATTTAATCCTGTGTTATTTTGTATGGTTTCTGTTAGTGAATGTGTTTTTGTAGTTTTTTTTAAAGAATAACTGACGATTGTAGATGAAGTTTTTTTTAATTATTACTTGCAGTTTAGCGTAGGATATTTGACTTGACGGAATAATTTTTGTCGCAATAAAACACCAAGGCCTAAGGTACTTGTCTCACCACCGGCGATGAGCGAGAAGCGAGTGTGTAGTTCTTATAGTTGTCTCGCTGGACTAATGCAGCGAGTGCGCGAGTGCGGCGTGTGTTCTGACCGCCAAGCGAGTGTTGTAGTCGCTGCGACAAAATAGTGGCGAGCGAGTTCTCGCCGGCAGCTATTAGTATACGTGTCTCTTTTACTGAGACGGAATCGAGCGAGAAAATAGTAGATAGCTAATCGCTTACTCGCCGGCGCGGCGGTGAAACAAGTGCCTGAATGAAGCATGAGAAGTCAGATATGTTACCCAATCTGTTTGAATTATAACGATTGATCACAATAATATACTAATGTTTTAATATTGTTTGTTATGCTTTATATCGATTTATTTTATGCATTGGAATTTTAAAATGATTGCAATTGTTACCAATGAATTTGTAAAGAATCGAAATAATAATTAGAGTTGTGTAAATAGTACAATTTATTCGGAGTAAATGTATTTTTAAAGTTTCATGTGATTCGATACCTTCAAGAATAAATTAGATGCTTTCACAAATTATCAAAAATACCTCTCTGAAGTGATCTAAAAGGAATTAAAAGGGTTTTTAGATGAATAAGTGGTATTTTTAAACGAGTGTTGAAGTTTTGATGACAAATTCTACATACCACAGTTGTTGTAATAGATTTGAAACATTGAATATTATTATTGGATTTATACCGAAGTTAAATTTAATGTGATTATAAAGTTCAGATTCAGCGGTAGCCACAAATTGACGATATCTTGACCATTTTGACCGTGGATCGGGTTCACGCTGGATACGAAATTTGTGGGCACTATCAAATCGGCTAAACGCCATCTATACCGAAGTTATCCAAAGTTGAAAAATTAAGTACTTTATTTCGATGTTTAAACATTTTGAGGAACGCTTGTGAGATGTACAAATAAGTAACCAGACTCGAATATGAAGTTGCCCAAATAGAGACCGCAAATTCAAAATGTTATGTACTTTTATAGAAAATGTATAGAAGCATCGCATATTTTGTATGAAAGTACATTAAGGGCGTTATCACACTTTTGCGTTTGCAGTGTATGATAACGCCGTAAAGGGGCGCTACGGCTTCGCCTCGACCTCGCCTTACGCATCTTCTATCGGCTAAGTTTTGAGCATTCGATGGCTAATGTTGGCTAAAATATAAAATTATTTTTGAAACTGCAAAGAGCATATTTGTAAGCCCCTCTGGTCACTTATCGATACATTTTCTTGTTTTAGACAAGTTATCGTTTTGTTTTGTTTTGTTTTTTGACAAAGATCCTGTATCCCTTCAATAAATCATGGTAATCCTCAATTTAGAATGATAATGAAAATAATTATAATTAATAATCACAACATAACGTTTGACATTACAAAATATTAATGGAAAGCAACTTTTGTATTTTCAGAAAATATATTTTGTTTTATTTTTGATGAAATTATGTATTCATAATTAATTTTTCTTATTTTCTGTTTGGTTACTACAAAAATTATATTTAGGTTGGAAATGGTTTAGCTATTTTAAACATAAAGTATATAACTTTGTTGTAAGTGCAAATATTATAATAATTGAGACAGAGATTACATTAAATGCACTGGGCACCGTACAATTCGTAACTACTGCTGTTTTAGGGACACTAATTTAATAGTTTCAGGCATATAGATACATAATACCCAACAGTTATATTACCTGGTCGTGTTTAAAGTGGCCACTAAGGGTATTTTATTCTGCAACAGTTCTATTTTTTTCCGAAAATAATATAAATCTTTCATCATCAAAAATATTTCGTCGAATTAGAGACTCAACCTTTTTTGAAGTCGGTTAAAAATAGCAGATTTTTTTCAAGTGTTTCTTCAATGAAAAACATTGAGAACCGGTGGTAAAACATAGAACACACATTGTTACACAATTACTCACTTTCGGGCTAACATATAGCATTGCTTATAAATCAAAATTCTAATAACATAGAGTTACATTGTATAACACTGATTGAAATGATAAGTTGCACCTACAAATTAGAGAAATAATGGAAGCAATATTTAGTTCTCATGAGGTAATGTGTTATCCCATGTCGAAAATTTAAATTGTTATTAACTTATACACGGTGTCCTTTAAATCACTGTTTTCCCAGAACAAACGTTGTTTAGACCATGGTCTACAAAGGATTTATAACATCAAATTAAAAAAAAAAGAACTAAATCGGTCTTTGAAAAACATATAAAGTTGCGAACTTAAAACGTATATTTTAACGTTACGCCCTACACACCTTGTTGTTCTCCCCTTGAATGTCACCGTTTCGTCATAAAAGAAATAAAAGTAGGCAATACGCTACGGCTAGCGTGCCAATGAACTTTATGTCACGGTTAGTTTTTGAACAAAGTTAGACTTCTTTGAGAAGGTCTAGATTTTTTTTATTCTCTTATTTGATTATATAATATAGACGATTAGTAGACCATGGTCTGAACAACGTTTGTTCTGGGAAAACTGATTTAAAGGACACCGTGTATACTAGAAACAAATTTTGTTGAATTTTATAACTTTCTTACAGGCTTACTTACTGATACTGAATGTCATGTTGGAGTTAAAATGATCTGGAGCGGTTTATAATATCATCCAACGGTTCCAATAGTCCTAACTTTACACTAAGATTCCCTGTGGTGTGCGATACCCCAGCAAATATGTCTCCTTTTTCCTTACTTTCATCATTATCATAATCATTTATTGCCAGAATATACCTATGTATAACACGCGCGAGTTAACTGTGCACTTCCCTGGGATGAAACCCCACTCCCGCTTACCCGCGCGGTGCCCCGCGTTTGCCTGACGCGCTGAGTGACTATAGCATCACTGTGACAGTGACGTCACAGTGCGAGGTGCACAGTTAACTCGCGCCTGTTATGTAGGTTATACAGAAAGATGTCAGATTTAATCTAAATTAGTTTGACTATACTCTACCCCACTCAGGCGCGTGCAATAAGCTTGTAAAGCTTTCATATTTGTTCACTTAAAAACATTATTGTTTATGTACTATTTATGTCAAACATTTAACATCCAATTATAATTATTCAATTCAGTTATAATCATCATCATTATCATTCTCAGCTTGTATTCACCCACTGCTGAGTAAATAAGCCTCCTCCACTTTGTGCCATGTAATTCTGTCTTGCGCAGATCGCATCCAAATCTTATCAGCGTTCCTTTCGATGTCATCAGGCCATCTAACAGATGATCTGCTAGCACTGCGTCTGCTCTTGCTACGCAACCATTCCGTCAAGGGTCTAGTCCACCTGTCGTCTGTCGTATAATAATATCGTGTCCGCCCGCGACCACGGCTGTTGCAACACAGCCAAAACGTTGGCAATATTTAAAAAGGTACATGCGCGATAAATACCTGTTCAATATTAGTAATTAAATAGCTCTTAAATCCTGAAAGAGCAAATTACCAGATTCCCGTATATTTTCACGTGGCAGGGTACTAATTTCAAAAAGGATACAACTTGCTGGAGTAACCTTTTCCTGTCAATTGGAAATTGGAATTACGAGAACCATGTCAACCGCCAAATAACTATGGAATTGTTAAACCGTTGCAGGCTATATTTAACCGAAGAAGGTATGACAGTGATTTGTAACCTTGTATACAGGGTATGTAATTGAGATGTGTTACTGGGGAGAACTCTGAACTGTAAGAGATAGAGAAAAACTAAGCAGGCTCCATAACCGCTTTACGTTATTTAAAATATTTATTAAATTATTCAAAATATTTTGGAAATCATTGATGCAGTTATTCCTAATTTTTATGTAACTTTTTTATTAGGTATGTGAAAATCAATGAAAAATTATTTCATAGTACAAATTGAGGTATAATGTACTAGAATGTCCAACAAACAACAATAAAAGAAACACATACTTAAATCTCGATATACAATCGGCGGTATTGTTGCTGTGCCCGATCTTTTTAAACAACCTGCGATAAGTCTATATTACGCTCAAAGCGATAAGACCCCGATTGTACTAAGAAATATAATTCTTTTATTTTAACATGTTTGTTTCTTTTTATGTGGGATACGCCTTCCTTTTCGGGGATGGACTAGATTTCATTGAACGTTTTGAAGTATCTCTTACGGCTGAAGATCCTCACTTACCCATCTTAAATACACACCCTTTATACAATCCTGTAAGCAAGTTCAATAACATTTATATTTGATTTTTACCTTTTTATTGATTTACAATAATGTAACCGTGTTTTTGTTTGATATTCAAGTTGTTAGTACAACAATGTTGACGGGATGTAGTACGTAGTAACATAGCAGTAAGTGTATGGTTAAGATTGAAACTATGAAACAAATGAATATAAAAGGTTATTCCTCTAATATTTGTATTAATTTAAAGTCCTACCTACTTATTGCGATGATTTTTTTTTCATACTACTTGGAGAAGGAACAAGCATATAGCCCAACCATCTCGCCTTTAACAAAGTGTTGCCTCGTAGGTCACACACCTTAGAAACGTGCCCTACGACGCACTACCTGCGTCCATCAACATAAGGTATACAGGTGTAAAGCCTCATGTGCCTGTAATTTCACCGGCTCCCATACCCTTCAAATGAAAACACAGCAATGCTGCTTTGTGGTAGAAATAAGTATTATTGTAGTACTTTCCCGGGCGAGCCCTTTCACAAGGATCTCTACTACTATACTACTTACGTGTCACCGCATTTAAGACACATTTAAATCATGGGTAAGGCTGATGGCTAGTATTGTTATAAAATAGTTATTTTTACCACATTTTTTTAAATTTTCAATCTACATTAATTTCGTTCCTAAAATATCAATGAAACAGCCTGCATAAAATAGGTAAACAAATCATATTCATTAATCATGTAAGTAGGTACCTGTTAAACTGACTAAGCGGCATCGGCGCAAAGGCGCCGCCGATTAACGTTAAAAATTGTTTATTGGAAATGTATCGATTACTGGATAAATATTCAAGCTACCGGTATTAAGTCAATCTCTAAAATAAGTTAATACGATTCTGCATATGTGTTTTAAATTAATGTCGTGAATGCGGTGACAGACTGTTTCTTTAAACTACTCGTTTTACATTTTAGTAGGTCGTGTTTGGGCTAGGACAGTTGTTTCCTCATGTCTGGATAACAAGCTCTTGTAGTCACGTCACTAAAACCGTGTTGGCCTACACTAGGCCAACGAGGCTAAAATAAAAAGTTGGGATACATCTTGGGGTGGTGGAGGAACACATCGCGAGGAAACTGGCATGCCCAAGACAAAACAAAAATTTGAAGGTCTGTGCCATTGTTTAGTTGATTGCAACCTGTTTAAATTTTAGTTTTTCTTGCGTTTTTCTTTGGTACTGAATTAGGTCTTACGCGTAGTTTTTTGTCGCTTTGATTTCGAGCTAACAAGTTCCGCCCCCATATTTACCCCGGATTCGCGTGGGCGGTGATGTTTCTGTTTGTTATTCATAGCGCTGGATTTATTCATTGTCGTGTTGCAGAACTTCTGGAATGTATCATTAGAGGTAGCGGGTAATAATGGCTAGTTTAGGAGACACTCGTTCTCTTATTGACGTTGCCTGGTAGGCACGAGCGTAGCCGTGTGCATGAGAGCCCACATGTTAAAAATCCAGGAGGGGCAATTTTTTTTAAACTTTTTAGTTTGACTTTAAATTAGTTGTTTTTTAGACTTTACGCCTTCTCTAGAACTTACCATAAACAAACGTAATGTTTGACTTAGGGCGACTTGTGTAACGATGCCTAATCGTGTTTAGTGCCTAAATATGATTTAGAGAGTTGTTAAATCATAAAGAAATAAATAAAGAAAAAAAAGTGGCACTCCAGGAGTGCCAACATAATTGAAAACTTGAACAATTACGAGATACTTATATACAAAGGTGCCGGTAACGGTAACAGTGTCGCGAGTTAAATGGTTTTTTCCCATCTCAAAAAATGCCCAACGTGGCTAAAGAAGTTTTCACCTCATATACACAAGTGTCAGTAACGATAACAGTGTCGCGAGTTCAATGGTTTTTTCTCATCTCAAAAATGCCTAACGTGCCTAAAGAAGTTTTTACTTCATATACAGAGGTGTCGGTAACGGTAACGATAATAGTGTCGCGAGTTCAATGGTTTTTGCCTTCCCAAAAATGCCCTACGCGCCTAAAGAAGTTTTCACTTCATATACAGAGGTGTCGGTAACGGTAACGATAATAGTGTCGCGAGTTCAATGGTTTTTTCCCATCTCAAAAATGCCCACGCGCCTAAAGAAGTTTCCACTTCAAAAAAGGAAGAAACACTGGTCTGGTCTCCCATGTGACGGGAGTCTTGTGTTAAGAAGACTTCCTACGACCTAAATGATGATGATGGACAAGAACGAGTGCCCGACAAACTCATAATAATGAGCTGCCTTTCACATTCGTCATTCCGGAAGTATTTTGACCTAGAATAGACCTGGCAGCTTCAGCCATTGTGCCACACATTGTGGGTCTTCAGTTCTTGGCTTAAAGGCCGTAATATGAATGGCCAATAATAAATGTATCGAAATAGAAGTTTCTCTCACCACTTATACCAAGCCCTAAATATTGGTCACTCCACTATTAATACTGGGCGACTCATTCGCGGTTCGGCATCTTTCCAACGGTACAAAACTATGATATCTTTTTCCAACTATACCTACCTAATTACATGGAGATAATTTGTATCGATTCGTATTGAGAAACATTGCTGTGCAAATCCAGTAAGAATCTGAATTAATGAATGAAAATTCAGTCCAATTTTGGAAAAAAATAATTAATCGGTGCGGTACACTTCTACGCACTGGTCCGATTCTTGTTTGCTGAAATACAGAACTACCCACATATTATTGTTGTAAAACAGTAACATCAATATTTTTTTATATTTGAATATAATAATATCTTACAAACAGATAAGTGTATACAATAATTTACTTAGAATTTGTAATTCTTTTGAGAAATAAATGGTTAAACCATGAATCCTAAATATATATATTTTTTTATCACGTTAGATCTTCGTTTGATGTCTTTGTTCAATGTCACCTGATGGTAAGCGATGATGTGGTCTAACTGAGTGGTATAAGATGAAGCTCACGAAGGCCTATTCACGCTTATCAGAGGCCCGGATTGTAGTCTTCAGGAAAACTGACGATGGTAGTGTTTCATACCTTAGTTGTACGCATTCCAGTTTACTTTGGTGCAATTTAAACCTTTCACCACACTGGTTGTTTCACTAACGGTCATTGGATACTTTTTTTTAGGGCTACCATACCTTAACCTGTCACAGACCTAATGCAGGGTGACCAAGAAAGTACCAGTAACACGACAAAAAGAAAACAGTTTATTTTTATGGATTACAGGTAGAGTCGTTTCTTTTGTATTTTTTTTATTTATCTGAGACAACAAACAATTATTCCTAAATATTACTAGACTTAATAATTATTACAAGACAGATTTGTATGCTGTTAACTCTGTCAAAACTAAATGAAACTTATCAATAAAGTTTAATGCTTAAAATAACTACACTACACACTGAAAAAATAAACTACCAAGCATCATGTTTGTTCAGCAAGGACCCTTTTCATGGCGATTGTCGATAATAGTACCTACATATCACCTGGCTTAACGCAGTGCCCAAGAAATAACCAGTTCACAACGCGCTTAATTATAAACGGTCAGATTATGCACGTTACTGTGTTGCAAGAGCGGCACAGTTATGTGAGTTTAGCCGAAATGTTGGTTATTTTCGTAAATAACCTGCGATGAAGTGCGACACTGGCCCTCATCTTTCATTCTTACGGCCATCAGCTTAGTCTTTTTGCCTTGATGACTGGAAAACATATGTTCCGCAATTTTCATAATTTCAACTTTATTTTTCGGTCAAAAGTCAAACGTAGATAGGTAATTACTTTTTTTCAAGCTTAAAGCGCGTCACACACTATGACGATGCTATAATATTTTACGCTCGCCATGCAGTCTAATGGACCATCATACACGGCGGAAATAGTATATTACAGTGCAACCTTAATATAACGTACCTCAATATAACGACTTCCTCGATTTAACAAATTCTTCGTAATCCCCTTGAATTGTCCATAAGAGTCAATATAAAATATACCTTTACATTGCGAACATTCTTTGCGTACAACCTCTTAATAACGAATTTTCAACTATCAAGAAAAAGTATTCATACCATATAATTAACGAATTTTGCCAACCCAAAACCTTTATATAAAGTTTCCACCAATAGGTAATATAACTCGTAATCTTATAATGTGATTCATGTCTCGACATGTTTCGACACGCTTTTGTTTGTAAAGTAATCATTGTTGTTTTGATGGAAAGTAATGTAAACACCTCTGCTCGTCACTATTGTTAAAGATTTAAGTTAAAATGGCTCAGAAACATAAAAGGTGTTCCTTATCGGTCGCAGAAAAGCGAAACATCATTAATTATGTTGACCAAAATCCCATGACGAAAAAATTAGACATAGCTAATAAGTTCGGGATTCCCGCAAGTACATTGGCTACAATTTTAAAATTTAAAGATAAGTTTTCAGAAGAAAGTGGTGTGAATGTAAACAGTAAAAGATTAAAATCATGCGAGTTCAAGGACGTAGAGAAATGTGTGTTAAAGTGGTTAAAACAGTGCCGAGACAAAAAAATCCCAATCGGAGGCCCTATTCTTCAGGAAAAGGCTCAGCGGTTTGCAGTAGAATTGGGACATGAAGGGTTCCGTGCTAGCAACGGGTGGCTTCAAAATTTCAAAAAACGAAACGAGGTTGTTTTTCAAAAATATGCGGTGAAAGTGGTAGTGTTAATGAACAAGTATGTGATGATTGGAAAGACGAACTGGCAGAGCTGACCACCGGATACGATCCCGAAGACATCTTTAACGCCGATGAAACTGGACTATTCTATAAATGTTTACCTGACAAAACCTTATCATTCAAAAGCGATAAATGTAATGGTGGGAAAAACAGTAAACTTCGCTTAACAGTACTGCTGGGAACAAATTGTACTGGGACTTACAAACTAAAGCCACTCATCATCGGAATATATCAAAAACCGCGATGTTTTAAGAATGTCAATAATCTGCCAACAGATTACACGTCCAACTATAAGGCTTGGATGACCAGTGATGCTTTTTGCAATTGGCTTAAAAGTCTGGATAAAGAGATGAAGAAAAAAAACAAGAAAATTCTAATGTTCATCGATAATTGTACTGCACACGGAGAAATTCCTAACCTGAAAAATATAAAAATAAAGTACTTACCTCCAAATACCACTTCAAAACTACAACCACTGGATCAGGGCATCATCCAAAGCTTCAAAATGCATTATAGGAAGGAAGTTGTCAGACGATTTCTTGCTGATGTTGAACGTCAAACACCAACTACAATTGACGTTTTACAAGCCATGTGGATGATCGCCAAAGCTTGGAATTTAGTCACTGAAAAGACCATTGCAAACTGCTTCAAGAAAAGTGGGTTTAAAGTAACATGCGAAGATGAGGAGGACGATTTACCAATCGCAGAACTTGCTAGGACCTGGCAAAGAGTTCAAGAAGAATTACACCTTCAAGAGACTGACTTCGAAGACTTCGTTACCTTTGATAATGATTTGGCCATCTGTGGAGAACTAACTGATGCTGACATCGTCACATCTGTGTTACTAATGCAGAAGCGGATGAAGACGAGGAAGAAGAGGGTGAAATTGACGAGCATAACTTCACAATAAAAGATGCTTATAATGCTTTGAATACAATAAAATCTGTGTTTCTCAAAAAGGGAGGTTTGAGTGACGATGTAGTGAAATCTATCACGAAATTAGATTGCGCTTTGGATGTCATAACTCATACCGGTGGTAAACAGACAACTATCAATGACTTTTTTTCTAATCAATGAACAAAATTGAGATTAAGCTACTATATAACCATATTGTTAATTGTTTTTGATTATTAATGTAAGAAAAAAAAAATTATTATCTACCTAATTGTTTTTAAATACATAGCAAATACATATAGTAATTTGATAAAAATGTGTTATCATTTATTAGTAGAAGTTGTTCGCTATAACAAGATAAGTACGTAATATTGAGGTGAACAAAACTATTCTTTTACCTCTTTATAACGAATTTTAGACCAATCTAACCTCAACATAACAAACCTCAGTTCAACGAATTACTTGATATTACGAATATTTTCTTGTTCCCCTCCGATTTGTTATATCGAGGTTGCACTGTATTATCTTACATTGATTGGATTGTATGGCGAGCAATATTTATATTGGCATAAAATATTATAGCATCATTGTTTGTGACGCACTTTTCGATTTTTTAGAACTTTTGACTTTCGACTTTGATTACTTACGGGAATTTGGTATTCTGGTTTAAAATGATGATGATGGATGATGGTGAGTTAGACAATAGATGAGCTATGATTGAGTTTCTTTAAAGCTTACGAGTTTTAATCAACAAGACAGTTAAAAGAAAATACAAATTATATTAATACAACAAATAACTAGACTCGTGGAAATATACAAGGTGATATTATCGCTAATAGCGATCTCTTCCAGACAACCTTTGGATTTCACGAGAGAGGACGGGAATATGCCTACCTAGTCTAAAAAATCCATCTAATTGTCATTCGTGCGAAAAGCATTTAACAAGGTTTTCAATGCGGCTTTGTTCTCTACAAATATGCCTGAATCAAATAAATTATTGCTTTTACAAAATACTCGGTACCGTAAGCAAGAACCAGAAAAAGACATCTGAGGAGGGTAGCAAAGAATTATTTATTGAAAGCGCCTTGACGTCTTTTACTTTTACTCCCTAAGTAGGTAAAGTATCAATATTTTATTTGACACCGTTATTCTTGATTCTTTTCCGCTTTCTTTATATTGGGACAATGGGAAATATGTAGATACTACTGCCACTTCTATACTAAAGGGCAGGCAGGCTTAAAGTTGCCCCAATAGTAGGTAGTTTTGTTACTATTTCATGTTTTTACATGGTTTGTTTGACTTTTGAGCTTCTTATTTGTATTTTTAGGTAATGCTAAACATAATCGTAATGCTTTAAATAAATAAATATTGCTGGACATTTCACACAGCGGCTAGATGCCGCTAAGCCCCAAACTAAGCAGAGCTTGTACTACGGGAACCCTATAACTGATAGAATACTCATATACGTTTTTTTGTATATACCTATACATACATATAATACATAGAAATGATCCAGACCCGGAACAAATATCTGTAGATCATGCAAACATTTCCTAGTTCATGAAAATGTTTGGTTGTCCGTGAGGTCGACACTGGCCTCAGCAGAAGACCAGCGCTGCAGCATTTCAAAATGCTGTAGCAAATGCTGAGCTGAGGACCCTTTTGCCTCACACTTAGAAGTTAGTTGTAATTCTAGTTAATTAGTAATAATGTATGTTTTTGTATCATTTATTTCTTGTGGTGGATGAATAAATGTTTTTTTCTTTCTTTTCTTTTCTTTCTATTTCTCCATCATAATTATGACCACTTAGTATTTTCCCGGTCTGTAGAATAGTGTGGCTGAAAACTGAAATAGAAATAGAAACAGAAAAATATTTATTTTGTGTCCATTTTTACATTCTATGAATACAACAGTTATACTTATACCTACCTAATACAAGACTACAAAATAGGTCGTCACTAAGCGATGTGCCACTGTAACATATAGCTACTTTAGCGCTGGTATTATGTGACGCCTTTAGTGCGTGTGAGCAGCAGAAAATAGAAACACGCGTTTACAATATTAATTAACATATAAAAGTAACTATATAAGATTCACATAAAACAAAAATTTAAAATTTAAATAAATATTTTTACACAATAACTACTAAACATTGCACATACCTAACTTATAAAACAAGACTATTTATGAGATCAAAACTAAACAATAAATATAACAGTAAAATAAACAACAAATTTCTGCAAATAATAAAATAAATAAAATATTAAATATTTTGTGGAATTATTAATTTAACATACAGAACAAAAGTAACCTTTGCAACTAAATCAAACTAAATGTAGGCCCAGAACGACTACCTGTTGATGGAGTAATTTGTGAAAGCAGTAGAATTTTCCTGAGTGAAATTTTAAAAGAGTGAACCGATTTTGCGTTTCGAACTGGTGGTGGTAGATTATTCCAGCATTTCGTGGCAGCATATCGGAAGCTACCACGAAAAGCAGTCGTTCTGTGGCGTGGACAGATTAAAACTGAAGAACACAGTGACATAATCTATATCTTGCCGTACAAAATACTCTTAAATGTTTGGCCAGACTTTATAATTATAGATTAACAATTTCAGAAGTCACAAAGGTACTGTAAAAGCTAAATATTATTTGTTCTAAATATCGAACGGCTAGATTCAGACGTATTGGAGCTTAAAATATCTATCAAATTTTAATTAAGTTTAATTAAGTTAGTAATTGCCTACAGGGCAACTACATTCTGATTTCTGACTCCGATAAATCAGTTCAGCCATAATTTATGTAGGTACTTATTCTAGAACTGACCAAGTCTGTTCAAGTCCAGAGTGAATAAGTTCTTTTACCGTGTTCCATCCTCGATCACACCATCACTTACCATCAGCAGGGCCGGATTAACCCTATCGGGGCCCCTAGGCAATGTAAATCTCGGGGGCCCCTTTCCTTACTTTTTAAAATATATTTTTTCATCAGATCGACTCCTGCTTTTTGCTTTCATTGAAATGATCTTATTGGAGAATGTCACGAATGAAACGTTTTTTTTTCTTGGTACGTGTCCGCATCGACTAGACCCCCGTGGGCCCCTAATCGGTGCGGGCCCCCTAGGCAGTTGCCTAATCCTCCTTATGGATAATCCGGCCCTGACCATCAGGTGAGGTAGTGGTCAAGGGCTTGGCTATCATCAATAAAAATAGTATACAGAACTGTGAAAACTCTGTTTAGTGTGAATCAAGGCTCAATCAAGCAAATATTTTTTGACAGCTCCCAATATTTCTTAATTTTACAAATCTGTGCTTGTGTCGGGCAGCATGCTTTTGAGCTTGTGGCTTTAAAAAACAAGAAAAACTAAGCCTTTCATATCTAATTCACGTAAAAGTGAACATTTGCCATTTTTCCCGAACGCGTTAAATATTTATAAATGTCTGTCTACAGATCGGCGCGAGTTGGAATATTCCGAAAATATTTTTAGTCGAGGCCAGCCCTGTTTACATGTTGCTTTACGAGTTATTTCATGCGTTTTGTGAACATTTTTATATTTCAGTTCCAAATTTTTAATTGGATTATTCGAAAGTTTTAATATTTAGCTGTTTGCTTGCTCTTTTAATTAACTACACAATAAACACATTCTAAAAGGACCTGGGATGTATAACAGTTATACTAGTGGTTCGCCCCGAACTGAGATCTCGCGAGTCTCCGATTAAAACAAAAAAAAATATTATTTGTAATCTTTGACTATCAAAATAGTGCTACGAAATACGCAACCAACTTTCATGATCTACAGTTTCATTCAAATTACAGGTAACGGCAGTTCATGTTAATTGGTTATTCTTTTTTGGGGTACAAATTGCAGTTATTCTGGATTTTAGACTTTTGCCTATATTTGTGTCACTTAAGCTATACGCATACCAAATTACAGCATTGTGGGGTTACTGGTGTACCCTGTGAATGTTGTCAAGGTTCAGTGTTTATTATAGCTAATAACTCAAAAACTATAAAAACTTTACTAAAAATAAAATCGGAGACCAAATGTACTACTGAAGACCTTTCATTTGACGTCCCATTTGACCTAATAATCTCATTTTCATTTTTTTTACCCCTCTTGAACTCCAATATCTCAACAAACCCCTAACATTTTTAGCTCATTTAGTCACACCAAAATTGTGCCATTAGTACCTACCTACATATCAAATTTCACGATGATCGGATCAACGCTTCGAAAGTTATCCTCAGACAAATAAACATACATACAACGCCGATTTGCCCAAGTTGATTTAGAGATCAACTTTACTTCTGATTACAATGTATTCATCTAGGTTTCTATCTAACTTTATGCTACATCAATCGTTCTTGTGCCAGAATTTGACACAGTATGAGTTGCCGAAAATTGCCACTAGAGGCGCTGTTTAGGTTTCCCACTTTCCATGCACCTACACAGAAGGGTACCGGATTTATTCCTACTTCCTAAGATTCTAAACGTTACATCAATTAATTAGAGTTCTTGTACAAATAAATAGTGGAAAAGCCAAATACACGATGGCTCTACCATGATAATGTAATGTCGGTAGAATGCGACAATCCCCGATGCCATCGATTAGCTGGACAGGTAAAATTATTTATACTTCGTCTGCACTGACCCTGAATCTACGCGCAGTCTAGTTCACCTGCCTGATCAATTAAAACCCTATCAACACGATATAGAGCTGAAACTAGTAGAGATGAATGACGGCCAGGTACGTGGGCACGTATGATTCATGCCACTAGATCCACGCTGATCTTTGCGAGACTTGCTACCTAAGTGCTCGGTATTTCCGACCACTTTAAAAGTTTTTATTGAGGTTTGGCAGACCTTTTTGGTGCCTAAGCCTTTGTGGTATACAAATTAAGGTCTCTACACACTGGCGAATTTTAAATCTAATAAAAGGCAACGTGCATCCTAAAATCTATCCACAAAAATAAAATAAACGCAAAATTAAAATAAAATCTATCTTCGGAAACCATTTTCACTTAAGTACATAAACGTTTTTTGAAGATATTATTGACCGAAGTTTTACTTTTATATAACCAACTAGCTGCAGCCTGCGGCTTCGCACGTGATTTGTCAATAACAACATTACCCTCCTTTTTCGCAGTAGGTGAAAAAGTAGCCTATGTCCCGATCCCGGTCATAATTTATCTGTATACCAAATTTCACAGAAATCGGTCCCGGCGTTTAGTCATGAAAACGTAACAAACCGACAGAGACGAGTTACTTTCGAATTTATAATATTACTAGCTTCCGCTAGCGGCTTCGCACTCGTGGTTGGTCGATAAAAAGTAGCCTATGTGTAAATCTAGGTTATAATCTATGTACATGACATATTTCATCGAAATCGGTTCAGCTGTTACGACGTGAAAGAGTAACAAACATCCACACATACATCCATACAAACTTTCTTGTTTATAATATTAGTGTGATGCAATAGTATGGATAACTTGCCGTTTTTATTGCGGGAAATGCTGGAAAGACACTTATAATGAATCTGCAAAAAAGCTTTTTTCTTAGATTTTAGTGCCGGCTGCAACATGGATTGTGTAGGATTGACTTGTTTATCGATAACTCTACGACATTTCTCTTTTTCTATCTTTAACATCCAGAACAGATTGAGATTGGAATAATTCATTTTCATGTTTGGTAGAGACTACCCGAAATTGATGTCTTATTCTGGTGTCGGTTTTCGTGGATCATTGTATCTCGTAGTCAAGAGTGAATAGATTAATCTTGGAAACCGTACTTCAACGTTGACTACATCATCACTTACCATCAGATGATGGTCAGACCCATGACTATTCTCAATTATTTACACTAATATTATAAACTAGAAAGTAACTCTGTCTCTCCGTCTATTTGTTACGTTTGCACGACCAAACGGCTAGATCAATTTTGATGAAATTTGATTGATTATGACCAGGATTGGGACCTAGACTACTTTTTACCCAACTGCGCAGAAGAAGGGTAATGTTTTTATTAACAAACCTCACGTGTAAAGACGCGGGCGGGTCAGTTAGTAAAAAAAATTATAGCACATAACTTTTTATCACGAATGCGAGAAAATAAACTAGTAATTACATAATAGTCTGTTGCTAAAAAGAAAATATGCGTTCCCGGTGAGCGTTGTATTATTTATTTTATCACAGCCAGACTGTGGCTTCTTTAATTTTTAAATAGAAATAAAGATTTGTCATGGACATTGCATTTCATTTTAGCTTGTTATGAATGCTATGAGCCTCATTCTATTTTCAAATTTACTTACGTCCCTAGGGCCGTAAATACGGATGCGGAGCCATTATCGAGTTAACAAGACCTACTTTAAGAGCATGAGTGATAAAAAAAAGATTGTTTCGGCGCGCTGTGCAAACCAGTATTACGGAGAAAACACTTCTAGCGTTGTATCGATCGACCGCTTTCCACAGATCGATCGACACCATAACGTACGATCGATCCCACACTATCGTACAATCGATAGAAGCAACAAGCACCTCCCTATTCCTCCCGCAGAATTCCCGCGCTCGCCCGCCCGCCAGACTGCCCGGGCGCCCGGCAGCATCGAACGAACGAAATGCACCGCGACCGTGCGTGAACGCAACCTTACTTTATTCCTTTTTCAAAACAGTTCAAATTTTGAGTGGAGTGATCGGATTTTGTTGTTGTGAATTTTATGAGGTGAGTGCTTTTTATATTTATTTTTTTAACTAGAGTTTCTTTTGTTTATGTTTGAATTGAAACAACTGATAGGTATTGTTTTTAATAACTACCCACGGAGGACCGTAAGTACTCACGTTTGCTGTAAATGTTGTTTAGAGTATTAGATAATTATCCAAAGGCTCAGATAACTTCAGACTAGTTTTTATCATGATTTAAATACCAAATTAAATTAGAATCTTTTATAATTATTAATATGTAAACTCACAAGGCATCTTTTCATCAGCAATGATTTAATCTACCTTACTAGTACTTTATAAAATCTACTTTACTACTATAGGTTCCTTCCTAGGTATGCCGGTATTTAGATGAGGGGGCGTCCATTAATATACGTGAGACGTTTTTGACGATTTTTTACCCTCCCCCCACCCCTCCACCCCTGGTGAGATAATTCGAAGGGCAAATGCGTCGGACTTGTTTAAAAAGACACAATTGGCTTCATTATTTTAACATGGCTTCTCCCGTAATCTAGATTTACAGTGATAAAATAAAAAAATCCTGATATTAGCCTAGACTCCCCTCTCCCCCACGTGAGATTGGGTGAGATTCGGCTAGACCCCCTCCCGTCCTGAACACCTCACGTAATTAATGGACGGCCCCTAACCTACCGTTTATATAAATCATAATAAAACACGTAAGGGAATAATCATGGTGTGGTCTACGGTACCTTTGTTCCAGACATAATAAAAATACTATTACGTCTCGCACGGTGCTGTGTTTCAGCATACCAAAGGTTAAAGATCATTAGGACCTATCAATATCTTACTTACAAAATACGCGGTAAAACAAACATGAAAAATAAGCTGAAGTTGCGGGTTCGAGCCTCGCGAGAACGATAAATATTTTTTCCTATAAATAGTTTATCTCAATAAAATATTTAAAAAACCTTGCGACTTTAAACATTGAACCTAAATCCAACCATCCGCCGACCTCGCAGTACTATAAAAGCACGTGAGTCACTTCTATCAAATTAAACGGACCGAGTGTGAAACTGCTATTTTACTAACTTCTTGGCAAATCTGTTTGGGAAATGAGTTCGAATTCCGATTATTTTTTATTTTTGCTTCAAAATAATATGGAACAAGCTTATGACCCACCTGATGTTGATGTTAAGGTTACCATCACATATAAAAGAGAATTGCCTCTTAGGTCACGCACCTTAGAAATGTGCCCTACGATACACTGCTCTGCGTCCATCAACTTGAGGCATACAGTTTTTGAAGAAGAGTAATACTGGCCCTCATTCGCGTCAGAAGTCAGACCCTGAACTTCTGACATGCAATTGAAAGTGATCTCAATATTAACCGATTGGGTAATGTTTTATAAAATGATTGTTTTTTTATTTATGTTAGGTAATTGTTAAATAATCAAGTAGTAATTTGCGCGATTGATAAAAAACTTGAACACTTATACCTAATAACATACCACAAATAGAAATTAGTCCATCTGCTTGGGAGCCTTAATGCAAAGAACAGACAAACAGACAGAGATACAAAGTTTTTAAAATGATAACACGTCTCATAAGACGTCAAGGGTTAAAATATAAAGAACCTCTGAATGCAGCAAAGTTTACTATACCGTCCCACCCGAAGGGTTAAGTTATAACTATTAATTTAATATATAAACAAGAAGATCTTCTATCTCGGCCAAATGTTTGAAAATAGTTAATTTGATTTTAAATTATTATCCGATATCGGACACTTGGCTAGAAGGGATGACGGACGTTGGACGAAGGTAATTACAGAGTAGTGGGCAAGGGATGCTCGTAGACCAAGAGGCAGACCACCCGCCCGATGGTCGAATGACATTGAAAGCGTAGCTGGGTGTCAATGGATGAGACTCGCAAGGGACTGGAAAGAATGGCGTAATAAAGAGGAGGCCTATACTCAACAGTGGGTGCAGACGGGCTGAGATGATGATGATCCGATATATAAAGGAACATAATTTTTGCACGTAATATCACGTATTTATTCTGGGTCTGGGTGTTTGTCTATGTAGGGATTACAATTTTTTTTTACAAAAAATTTAGATTTTGTATCAGTTATCTGGTTTTCATAGTACAGGATTTGATTAATTTGGGGCTAGATAGCACTGTGTGAAATGTCCAGCATTATTTATCTTACATATCAATGACACGTAGGATCGTGGATTCTGGTGTGGTATGTACGCTTTTATAACAAACTCCCAAGTGATGTATAAAAATTGTCATTAACAAATTTAAAATTTTAAAAACGTAATCAAACAAAATCTTTATAAAAAAGCCTACTATAAAATATCGGATTATTTAGATGATAGAGAAGCTTGGGATTGAAGTTGCTCCAACTCGTTCAAAAATGTTACAATTTAGACGTAATGTATTTTCTTTATTGTTGTGTATTTTAAAAGGATCATTAAAAAAAACCAGACTTGTTTCTTGCCTTTCTTTCCTGGCGTAGTCGCAAAGGAATAGGCAAAGTTTGAAAGTTTCAAAGTGATCCTTGTGATATTAATGACCAAAAGGATTTTGATTTTATGTGTGACTGTTGGACGTAATAAAATTGTGTTGGGGGTAAAAAATTGCCCAACTCCACCTGGGTTGGGTAATTTTTTTTATTTGTATTTGTTTTATCAGAGGTTAGAAATAAAGTATTATTTGTCCTTACATTCAATAATTACGCATATGAACGCGTAAGCCATGAGTAACGCTGACTCAAAGCTTCAAATTAGATGCACGGCATGGACGCATCACAATGCATTCACAATAAACATGTCACGCGGTTCCCTTTTGATGATTTACTGAATCGAGAGTGTTAGGGATTATATTTAATACTAGGCGACTCACCCCAGCTTCGCACGGATTTTTGATCGAGCGAAGCGAGATCTCCAAATAAACTTGGGCAAATTGGCGTTGTATGTATGTATGTATGTTTGTTTGTCCGAGGATAACTTTCGAAGCGTTTATATGATCATCATGAAATTTGGTATATAGGTAGGTAGTGATAGCACAATTTTGGTGTGACAAAAATGTGGGGGGGGGGGGGTTGTTGAGATATTAGGGTTCAAGAGGAGTAAAAATTAACCAAATTGGGACTATCCTGTCAAGTGGCATGTCTAATCAAAGGTATTTGCGAGTCGTTATTATTTTCAGTTAAAATTTTGTAGTTTTAAGTTATTAGCCATAATAAAAACTGAACTTTGACAAAATTCACAGGGTACACCAGTGGCCCCATAGTGCTGAAATTTGGTATGCGTGTAGCTTTAGTAACACAAATATAGGCAAAAGTTTGAAATCCAAAATAGCTGTAATTTCAAAAAACTCAAAAAACAATTAACCAAATAACATGAGCTCCCGTTACCTGTAATTTAAATCACACTGTAGGTCAAGTAATGTGGTTATGGATTTCGTGGCACTATTTTTATAGTCAAAGATTACGAATAATTTATTTTTGTTTTTATTGGAGACTCGCGAGATCTCAGTTCGGGGCGAACCGCTAGTTATCGAAATAAAATAAACCCTATACCACTCAGGGATAATGTAGTTTCTATAAGTTTATTATTATAAGAAATTTTAGAATCGGATAATTAATTTCTGAGATTACCCCCTACATCCAAACAAACAACTCACAAACTTGACCTCTTTATTTACAAGCTTTTTATTAACTTGCAATGTATGTATGTTTGTCCGGTTAGAATCTTGCAACTAAATTTTAAACTTATGTAAGTTCGGTGACAATGCAATAATATGGTATTGATTATGAATTTTATAAAAGCTTGTTTTGAAAAGGTAATTTTTCAAAAATATCTTATAATATTATGGACTAACTTTATAAGGTATTTTAAGTGTATTTTTGAAGTTAAAACTTCTTTAGGCGCGTTGGGCATTTTTTGAGATGAGAAAAAACCATTGAACTCGCGACACTGTTACCGTTACCGTTACCGACACCTCTGTACATAAGTATCTCGTAATTGTTCAAGTTTTCCCTTCTGTCGGCACTCCCGGAGTGCCACTTTTTGAAGTAAAACTTCTTTACGCACGCTTGACTTGAGGAGGAAGCTGGTGAATGCTTGACGAGAGCGTTACGAAAAGTGTGTTCGGGCGAAGCGAACGGAAGTTGAGAGGGAAATAGTTTTTCTTCAGTCGTGTGGTCTAAAGCACACGCGTTTTTTTTTTCGTAAGTGTATGTTTCTTTATCATTATTAATAATCAAAAAAAGTATGTATAGACCGCATAAGTATGTTCATGTTGACTCGAAAAGAGATGCGATGTAATAACTTAATATGAATTATGAAACAGTAAAAAATGTTAAGCTTTGCACGCCTTTAAATCACTTGTTTCTTAGGATTTCAGCTGTTACCGTCTATTGACTGGTAGCCCGGTAGCGCTAGCTCGCTACACCGCTCGCCCGAGGAAGTACTACCACCATACTTATTTCTGCCGCCAAGCAGCAATGCTGTGTTTCGGTTTGATGGGTATGGATGCCGGTGAAATTACGACAGGGCACGTTCCCTATACATGACTTACGAGGCAATACTTTGTTGTAGGCGATGGTTACCATTTAACATCAAGTGACCCATATGCTGGTTCCATCATCAGTATAAAAAAAAACTCAACCTCGTACAGAGTCTTTGCTCGCGTCTCTTACACAAAACTCTTCTTTTTTCCACAAGAGCTGCGCTGAGCGAGACTAGGAAAATTACGTAATACAATTGGTAGATTTTTCCTAGCGCACCGCTCAGCTTCCTCGAACATATCTTGGTTTAGTCTATTATATAATGTATGTATTTAAGTATGTTTATTTATGTAGCATGTACCTATATTATGCTATTTTATTAGTCCTGTGCAAATTTTCATTAGTTTCCTTTTCTGTGCACTACCTACACATCTTTATCTACAATACACAAAGGTTATCTGGAATAGAATGCTCTTTAGCCTTAAGTTCGCCTTTGTACTAGTACCCAGTGTCCTAGTAGACACAGGGAATCCTGGTGTGAGGGCTAGTGTTCACCCAAATATTACTTAGCTACTTTTTGAGATTATTTTTACTTCTGGGTACTTATCGTTTTAGAATCATAAACATTTACGTGGGTGCGTGGATGGAACTTCTCTTGACATAGGAAAGTTCTATTCACGTACCTACCTACATTATGTCCTGCCACATACCAGTATGGGTAAACATGTTTTACTTATATTGTTAACTTATGCTGGTTTGTGGTCCGACCTACATTATGACCTATATTATGATCTGTCTGTTTTTTATTACTATGATGTACAGTTGCATGTTCTTCTTTTTTGGTAAAAATAAAACTTTATTCTTATTCTAGTATTATAAGTGCAATGAAGTATTTTCAATCAATCAAGCTCTGGTGAAAACGCACCCTAATGCTAGTTTATTAGTAGACAGGTAGACAATAAATATCTGTCCTTGATCCCACCACACAGGAAATGTCTTGGCACAGGTTTAGTAATTAATCTTACAACTCTCTAGAAATATCGGTTTAGTTGCTCGCAACGTTTTACACCTAGCCGAAAATAATAACTACGAGTACCTAGGGCTAATATTGTAAACGTTATTTTGAGGTGACCTCTGAGGAGCTGACTAATCTTCAAAAGGTTACAGGTTCGATTCCAGATGCGGGAAAAATGTTTGTTTGATTGCAATGTTTGTTGGTTAAGGTACCATTAAAACCACGGTCTAGGTGGGTAAGCTACCACGATAACCACGGCACAAGGACACCTAGGTATACCACCTAGGAATCCTTCTCCGGGTATATCATGGGTATAACAGACTACCTCCGTGGCGCAGCCGGCTGAGACGAAGGAGGTAGCGGGTTCGATTCCCGCCGCGGAACAAATGTTTGCATGATCTGCTGATATTTATTCCGGGTATGGAAGTTTTTCTATATATGATAAGTATGTGTTAACAAAAAAAACTGTTTATTAGTATTCTATTAGTTATTTGGTTCCCATAGTACAAGCTCTGCTTAGTTTGGGGCTAGATAGCGCTGTGTGACATGTCCAGCAATGACCCAACAAAGAGGGGATTGGAAGCGGTTGGAGGAGGCCTTGGCCCAAAAATGGGCAAACCCATAAACCTAATTTAGTAAAAAAAAAAAAAAACTATTGAAACATAAATAAACATATTTAATATTTTTTGGGAAATAAAAAGATTTATTTTGTGCACAGCCTCCTAAGTGTAGCACAGAGAGCCATGGAGCGCGCCATGATCGGCATCACACTCTTAGATCGAGTTCCCAATACCAAAATTCGCAAGCAGACTAAAGTACAAGACGTCAGCAAGCGAATATTGGGGCTCAAGTAGAGTTGGGCAGGTCACTTGGCCAGACGTAGTGACGACAGGTGGACTAAGGCACTAACAGAGTGGAGGCCGAGAACTGGCCATCGGAATAGGGGACGTCCACCAGCGAGATGGGTCGACGACATCCATAAGACCGTGGGTCGTACGTGGTTCAGACTGGCACAGAATCGGGAAGAGTGGCAGAAACAAGGAGAGGCCTATGCCCAGCAGTGGATCGACACAGGCTGAGAATGATGATGATGATGATGAAAAAGGCTTAATAATAATATTAATATGGAATTTTCCATAAGCTCATAATCACAGTCAGCGACATAAATTGAGTAACCATTTGTGAATATTCCAAGATATATTAATTCGCGATTGAAAGACCAACTATGTATGAAATCTGATGCCATTGATTTTACTCTGATTGACAGTTGATGTCTGTTTCTAAATAAACAATCTACTAAAGAAATCGTAATTCTATCTCCACCTGCGTTCGCGCAAGCGCCTTGTTCCAGCTCTAACAATAGCAAACTAACGTGCAAACGTGTCATTCCAGGCGCCAGGTTAATGAGGTGAATGGACTGGGAGCCATTTTTCTTGCCAAAAATATTGTTGAATCATTCAAATTTAGGAAAACAAAAAGTTTTCTGGTCTCTATTAGGTTGAGTCCAATTGGTAATAGGTATAGATTTAGAGTAACAAATCATTCTCATAAAAATATTTTAATTAAAGGATTGCCAATATGTAAATAAAAAAATAGAGCAACGCTTCATTGTACACAAGAAATTATTATTTATGCCAAAAATAGTACAATGGTTGGCCTTATCGCTGAAAGCGCTATCTTACAAATAGGTACACAAACTTAAATTAAGTCGCTTAACATAAGGCGCGCTTGGGCCGCCTTATCGAAATGAGTAAATGATTTCGTGATATATACCTATATATATATATTTTATCATTAATATCTAAATTGTTTATTTCTTCATTCAACTGTGACTGTTGATAAAATATTTATCTAGCGGCGCTTTATTAAGTAGGTTCTAATAAAAGCTTGATGATTGCTTATCAGGTAACGATAATTCGTTTGCGTCAATGATGGCGCACACACTAGTGCGCTTTCGTCTCCTACTTGCATTTTCCTCTGACGCTGTTAATTTTTGTTTTTGCCGCAAATCGGTCATAAATTGAGAGGAATGGAAGAAACTGGGGGAGACCCTTGCCCAGTATTGGGAGAGGCTCGAATTTTCACAAAGTTTCCACAAGCAATGAAATCTAAAAAAAAAAGACCGTAGACGAAGCAACATCACCAAGTTCTCTAATAAGCTTAGAAGTTGAAGTGGCAATGGGCAGGCCATATGTACAACTGCTGCTGGGGATAAAGGTTCTCAAGTGGATCCTTTAACTAGTGATGAAAACTAGGTTATGGCGTCATAGTTTAGATCAGCTTCATCATTATGAATCACTCGCCACGTAATTTCATATGTGGCTCTATTATACAATGTATGGATGTAGTGCACAGATTTATTACCAACAAACAGGAATGAAAAGACGCATTTTGAGCTAAATATACCCTGGCTTCTAGCCACAGTGTATAATTAACATGAGAGTGCCAAAATTCTATAACGATTCCCAGCATACCATGTCTGGAGCATTAATACTTTCTGAGTTATTTTAGTGACTTCATTTCTAATGTGCTATCCGAGTCGGGAGCCGAGGTTGAACTCTACCTTTTAAATCCACAAGCAGTTATGATTGTAAAACTAAGATAAGAAGGACTAAAAACAGTTAACAAGCAATTTTTTCTGGTAAAAAATAACTTTATTTCGTGCAGGAGAAAATGTCAAGATAGACCAACACCAATTTGTAAAGCGTTTTCTGTCTACCCCACGTTGTAAAAAATATTTTGGGGTCGAATTGTATTCGTTTACAATATACCACGGCAACCGCCGATAACTGTAGACTTGTACCCTAGTACATTGCCGATTGGCAAGGACGAATGATGAAACCATCTCAAAATACTTTCACATAACCTTCGATGTTCTTGTAAATTCTAAAACCACTGGAAACGTGTTTATTTGGTTAACACCGTGATCTCATTTTTTCCAGACGCAGTAGGTGAAGCAGCCTTTTGAAATAAGGTGATCAGCAGACATGGCACAAAATGGGTAAGATTCTTGAAATAACTTTAAAGAGGAATTAATAATTGTATTTAATTAATTAATGTTATCAGTAGGTAGATAAGTATGTTTGTCAACACTTTGCTAATTAGAGTCTTTACTAAATAATGCTATGAACAAACAAACAGCATGTTTCTACGATTCTAATGCCTATAATATAATTTGGGAAATTCATTAGTAATTTAAGTATACCAATTTACTCAGTTTTAGTTCTTTCAATGAAAAGAAGAGGTGTTTGTGGAGAAAAATTTACTATCTCTTGTATTTATTTTGATTGATCAGTAGGGTGTTTTAACAACGTATAAGTTCAAGATATTATTATCCCAAATGTTAGTAAAAACATAACTTTATAAATAAAATTCAATGAACTATGTATTTATTAATTGCAAACGATTAACTTCTTCTTTGGGTCATTTCCGCCAATTGCATTGACTGCATTGCTCAAGCTGTGGGAAAGAATTTGTGAATATATTCACATCTACTTATCACAGATTAGGTCAACAATGCGTGGACAGTGCGCAAGAGTGCGCAATAGATTGTCAGCGGGGTAAAAATAACGCGAACATTGGCTGGTTTCCAGATACGGGCCCGCGCCGGCTGGACACATGGGCAGGATTCCCAACTTTGGCAGAACCCAGGTCAATGTGAGTATCATAATCATATTCAACTAGTCTTGGGCTTAAAATATGAATCTACTAGCTTCTGCCCCAGGCTTTGATCGAGTAGTGAAGTAAAAGTTATATATTGTTCCGAATCCATTCAGTAGTGACAACATATAAGAAATAAACATCCACCTTTCCAAATGTTGTCCTTTGTATAAAGTGTAATGGCATAATAAATAGCATAATTTTAATCATATCTAACTTAGTTCTGATGCCGATACCCACGACGCGACGGTTACTTTCATCCTTGATAACGTCACATAAAATCTCTAAGTACTTGCTACTATTGTAATTTAATTTTGTTGTTAGGCTAAGTTAGATCTCTTGACATCAAAATGTCTGACAGATTAGCTTTGAACTTTACGCAAAGCTAGAAGTCGCTTTAAGCACCTGAACAAACTCATTCACCTAGTTTACTATAGAATTTGCTTTCAATTGAAATATTTATGTTCTGTAAACCGATATGCACGTCCAAACAGCGTTATTTCCCCAAGGACCAAACATTTCAATCGCGTCCAAACAAATTTCTAAAAATGGTTTATTTTCTCGGTTCCAGCCGATGGGGAACCACGAGCCACCAGCATGCATTCAAAACGCGATGATGACAAAGGATAAGAAGCCATTCACCTACACACCTGGTGGTTTAGACTTGTCTCAAATTAAAACACCCAGTATGGCGAGGAGAATGGCAAGACAGAGATCTCTGGAAGAGCAGGAGCAATACCAACAACCCCAGCAAATGAACAATGGTGGCTACCGTCCCCAAGGAGGACCAGGTAGCTATGGACCACAAGGAGGTCCACCCCCTCCCCCACCACCACCCATGAAAATACCTGCCCCTCCACCTCCACCACCTATAGTCATACAAGTCCCCGACTCTAAATCTCCTAAACCAGTAGCACTAGGAGAACGACCAGAAATCGTAATTCCTGAAAATCCCATCGGAATGTTGCGAAAAACTAACAGCCCATACCATTGGACGGCTGAGAAAGATCAGCAGCAACAAATTGGACCAAAGTTTGTTGAAAAAGTTCCGAGTCCTTTGACAGTGAAAATGCCTCCTTCGACATTTTCACAGCAGCAGCCTCAGACTTACATCCCGCAAAACAACAGCTTGCAGAGGCAACCCGAGAGTCCAATTCATAGGCCTGAAGCTCAGTACAGCCACCAGCACTCTGCATCGCCTCTGGCGAACGGATCACCTCCTACGAGGGAAATGTTGGTGAGGCAAGATTCTCAGTTCAACAAAAGCCCACAGCCATTCTCAGGCCAATCACCTATTAGCAATAGCTCCCCGTTCTCACCATCTCCTAATAACAACTGGAGACAACCTGAAAAGAGGGATTCTCCTATAATAACAAGTCCACCAACACCTCAAAACAACCGTGGACCGTTTTCACCAAATGTTCAACAGTATTCGCCGAATACACAACAGTATTCACCGAATACCCAACAATATTCGCCGAACTACCAAAATCAAAGTCCACCTACTAACTCTGGACCAGTTTTCCATACATTGCCAAGGGTACAAAGGACTCCAGAAGTTCCACAAAACAACAACGTCGTTTACAACAATACGTGTCAGAAACAACAGAGTCCGCCTGACGTTGCTCCATGGAGAACACAGACTCTGAACAGGTATCCGAAAGAGTCTGAAAACCAGACAAACAACAACGTACCATACACTCCACAATGTAAAACGAGCGAACCTACAAACAATGAAAACGTCTACATTCCACCTTGGCAACTCAAGCAAGAGAATAAAAACCAATATCAACCAACGAGAGTGGCACAGGATGCTAATAACAACAAGGTTCAAGAAAACCAAAGTGCATCATGGCGGCCACAAAACGATAAAGCTCCATCCCCTCCTCGATACCAGCCACAAGAACAGCGATTCCAATCGACAATGTCAATACCGGTGACCCCACGAAAACAACCTCAACCAGACTACAATACCCCTCCTCAGAAAGAAGCTGTATATGTCAATCAAGAACCCGTCTACTTCTGCCCTGAAAGCCCAAAATCCATACCCCCATGGGTAAAAACACAGAAGGAGAAAACCAAGACCCCACCTCCTGAATGGGTACAGAGACCTTTAGATGGAAGAAAGAGCTTACCCAGAGATTTAGTCACACCCCCAAGAGAGACTGAGCCAGAATGGGTGAAGAAAAGCAATGATTTGCAGAGAGGAGCTCGTGAAGTAGTGAGTCCCCCGAAATATCAACAGCCACAACCAACTTGGTCAACCAGACCCTCAGACAATCGCAAAAGCCTACCAAGAGACGGTAGTTTACCTCCATCAAGAGTTATTCCCATTCAGATGGAAGTGTCTAGTACGGAGACTAGGAACAACAGGCAAGGGGGTCAGCCACAACCCGGGCTACGTATTACTATCGGCATGAATCCTACCGTAGACACTCGTGCGCCTTTCTCACCTCCCACTCAGCGTATAATGAGGGTGTTATCGCCGCAGTTGGTGAGGATGGACGAACCACAACACGATCTACCGACCTTGAACAGGACTTTCCAAAGCCAAGATCAGCCTAAGACGAGGATTATTCCTATTCAAATTGAAGGTGGCAATGGCGGGGCTAACAAAAGGTAAACATTTAAATATTTATTTTAATAATTTATATGCACTCTCGTTTAATATGTTCCTGGTATACTATGATTACTACATAGAGATTTAGTGGTATGATCACCACGTCATAATAAATTACATATTTTTTATATTCTTGGTAATGGGATAACCTACTAATTTTAAGAATAAAAAGGCATTCTTGAACAGTTTCCTTACAAAGCCACAAAACTTTTAATTGGTAGCAAGTTTTGCTAGTTGTCATTGGTTTCTTTAATTTTACACACATGTCCTGTTTTAAAGTATTGTCTTTCATTTAAATGTGAAAAAACGTATGAAACGTTTACTTGACTGTGTCCGTGTTTCCACTTTCAGCTTCGGGGGACGGTACTAAGCAGCGGTTTGCACTGTTCCAAAGTAAACAAACATTTTTACTGCACCGCTTCTGACTCATGTTTGCTTTATATTTAGATGCTTCGCTCTAATTCTGTTTATTTCACTAATTGAATCATTCGGTGTTTCAGTATTAATTGGCCACGATATTTTGATGAGAAACATCTATTACTTTATTCACTTGAATCTCGTTTTGATTTGAGAATAACTTATGGTTAAACACATTTTTACCGTTGGCTTTCTATTGTTGCAGTTTGCAGCGTTTTTTGTGCTTGCTTATAATTTTTGGTGTTTAAGCATCATCATCGTATTTGTTTTACTCATTTTGTTATCAGGCTATTTAAATTTTCTTTATCGCCATAATTCTGATCTTGCCTTTCATAAATCTTTCTTAGCTTTTATATTTAAAGTCATGTTCCCATAAAGTTATGTAAAGTAGATGCCTTCCGATAAGATCTACACTTATTAGTTGACTCAAAATTACGTCATCCAGGTCTGGTTCTCTATTGGTTCTTTACTTGTCCTCTCTAGGTCTATTAAACTTATAAAAAATCATCATCGTTTTATAGTCTTTATAATCATTATTATAAATACGGGATTTATCACGTACCGTTTTATCACACATCGACTGAATCGATTGAACATCGATTGAATGTTTCGGTTCAATTCGTGTACCTTCATCATGGTGAGTACGATCCGCTCCGCACTGCGCCTGTAAACGTTACGTGATAAATCCCGTATTTAAAATAATGATTGAAATAAATCACGAAAGATATCTAAGTCTTTAAAATGTTATTAACGTTAGGCCTAAGGGCACTGTCACACTAACATTTAAACTGAAGATAAACGAATTATTGAATAACTTTACCTGTTTTAAAGCTTTTGTGTTTTCTCGAATAAAATATAAGTAATTTAACATTAACAATAAAAAAGTACTCAACCATCAACGCTTAAAAAATATGAACTTCTAAAAAACAAACAAATTGACAAATTCGTTCGATGAGTTGCTAATAGGTAGACCATGGTAAGCAAGTAGATAGCACTTCAATGTAAAGTTGATAGAGAAGATTGTCTGTTCGAATACACGACAAAATTTTCATTACAGTATGTGTAATAATTACATATAATCTGTGTCTATATCACAAAAACTGAAACATAAAAGTTTAGTGATTATGTTGAGGTATTTTAAAAGTCTGAAGCTATTATTTATAAGAATAATAGCTACATTTTTTTTTGTATGTAGGTAATTTTATTAAAAATTATTAATTTATCATAATGATCGAAGCAGACAACATAATATGTACCAAAACGTTAATGCATAACTTAAAATTTTTAAAAGACTGACCGTGTGCTAAATCCGATACGGTTTCAAATCCAGTACTTTATATTTTGGTGTCACTTTCTAACAAAGTATCAAATTCATGTAGAAACAAAGACAAAACGCTAACTACGTACTGAATTGAGATTTACAATTTTCCAGTGTTTACTACCACAAGTTCATTCAAGAAGGTCCCCCTCGCCAGTCAAAGGCCTTCAAAGTCCTGCAGATCATCACCGGCACTCAGGATACCGACGACATCCAAAATATTGAGAATCAACACGGATTCACCGATTTATAGAATTCGAAGGCCAAGGCCTGAGTGCTCCTTGAGTCGAGCGTTTAGCGTGCGCAGCGTGGCGTGCGCCATTCAATTTCAAACATGTATAGAATTTTTCACTCAGGCCTAATTTACTCAGGCACCCGTTCGAAGGACGACTCAGTCCTCAGTACTCAGATTCTTCAGTCTACGTTCCCGTGAGTACTTTCAGAATCGGTTTTGGAAAAATTCCGTGGTGTAGATAACTAGAGTTCAGAGAAATTTGCTCCCTCACTTTATAATAAAAAAAAATCAAAATAATTCTTGAAACGTAGAGTAGATTTTTCTTCGAATGAGTCCGAGACGTTGACATTGTGGTCGATTCGTTCCTTGTCTTGTGTAGAATATCATAATTATATTAATGTAATAAACGAAATTAATTTAAATATATAAGTTTAAGATAGTCTATTTTTGTAATTTGAAAATATATAATTTAATTTATTATTTATAAAAAAATATTATTTATTTTTAATTTACTTACTAATTTATTGTGTAAATAAAGCATAATAGCGGTTTAGTTAGCACTATTTTAGTGTTTAAATTACTAATGCTCATTGAAACAGCTAGCTTACCAAAGAAAAATGTATTTGTAATATAGATAGTAGTTTAAAACTTATATAAATTGTATACTTTTTGTTTTTGGAAAATGTGTAATGTGTAAATTATAATAGGAATATTTTTAAGGTTAAAAAAGAATTTTGTGATTATATATTGAGCTTTACTATATATTTTATAACTAACTATTTAATACCAATATTATAAATGTATGTGTATTTATATTGCTTTTGGATACGTTTTTTTTCTTAACTTTTTACTACTATTACATATAATATTTATGTTTTCTTTTTAATTATGTGTGTAGTTATAAATAATTGTTTATTTATTTTACCACCATGTATTCTATTTCATATAAAACTTGGATTAAGTTATATGGTACAACAAAAACTAATAATTATTAACATATGTCCCTTACCCAATCCTTCATGGATTTCCCAAAAATGTAATTTGATTAACTAAATTAATTTTACTCGTTGACTTATAGTGGGAGTATTTTAGGATTTATATTAATTGTACAAGTATAATTCTTAATATATTTTTGATATATAATTTATTATATATAAAGTTTGACCACTTAAAAATTCATATCTCATTTTACTTTTGCACAATTTCTATATAACGTGTTCCATCAACAACGTCATCGCTAACTTCTGATAAGATTGTAGTCAAATAAAGACATATTTCATTAAAAAAAGTTACGTACCAAATTCAATTCAAAATGTTTTTATTCATTGAAATCACAAGGATCACTTTGAAATGTCAATTTTACTTGGAACAATGGATCACTCAATGTATAATTGTTTAAAACAGGAATACTCCCACGTGTGTAAGCAACTCTAAAAGCAGACAAGGGGTGTGGCAATCTAGTCAGTGTGATCTTCTTTTAGTATTTTATACTAAATAGTTTTAGTCTATTTATATTTTTATTTAATTTATTTTACGTATAATATGCTGCGCTATTATTATTACATAGAACTTAACTTTAATTAGGCATAAATATTTTTTTAATAAAATCTAAAAGCCGCAATGTGTTTTCTATTCTGTACAATACTATTTTATATGGAAAACTGCAGGTTGCTTCGAAGTAACGGGCTTTTCCCACATTTACGCAAGACGAGAGCAAGACGAGGGCGAAATTACAAAAATCAGTGTTCGATTTTTTCTCGGGGTATTGAGGATGAATTTTAACCAACTTCAAAAAAAGGAGGAAGTTGTATTTTTTGAAACGTGTATACCTCCGTTATTTATCAAATGATTTGGAAAATTCTTTTTTTTATTTGACAGGATATACTTTCAGATTGGTCCCATAGAAATTTCATCAAAATCGGTCAAGTAGTTTGGTTAAATCAGTTACCTATATACCTATTTGTTAAAAAGTACTTATACTTGTACATATTCTTGTTGGACCATATACTTTTTGGAAGACTTTTGTCTGCATGTAATCCTCTAAGATTTTTAAAACCATCTCAAATCCTCTAGATAGAAGCGAGACAAATCATCGTTTTTGATATTTTGTCTTTGTCGTGAGAAAAATATAAAGAAATATTTATTGTATAAACTGTGTACAACTGTACATAGGTCTAATTTTTTTTATTAGTACCAACAGATTGGTCCTTTTCAGATATACAATGGAAAACATTAGTTATAACAAAATAAGTAATTGGGATATCATAACAATTTTTTTTTCTTAAAAAAATTAGCATCCTTATGTATGAAGTTAATAACCAACTACTTATCACATAGTGATTAAAATACCTACTCTAAACCTAAACCTATTTAAAAAATTACAGAATGGTTGATTACGCTGAGGTGAGTCTAAGGATAGCCCTATATCGACCTAATCTAATCTAATCTAAAGAGCCCGCTGGAGCCCATTGGGCAAAGGCCTCCCTTCCATACGACCTACTCTTTAAAATATTCTTTTAAATTCTAAAAACTTTAAAATTAGACAATAGTCCGCTGGGTCTAGAATCGCCCCTTTAGGGTTAAAATACATATGTCATAGCATAAAAGAATACTATGTAGCATCCTGTATACTATCTGTCACCGCTTGCACGACATTAATTTAAATCACATATGCAGAATCGTAATAACTGATTTTAGAGATTGGTTTAATACCAATAGCTTGAATATTTATTCAGTAATATATACATTTCCAATAAACAATTTTTAACGTTAATCGGTGTTTCATTGATAAATTTAAAGATTTCAAGGGCAAAGAATTTGAAAACAAACTATTATACAACAGTACTAGCCATTAGCCCTACCCATATTTTAATGTCGTAAATGCGGTGACACGAGTACAATATCCCCTACGTTCGTCTCTTGTTGTCCGTGGATCACTTTATTGTCACATATCAAATAAAGAATTTTATTTTCCATTAAAAAATAGTTCCAACTAGCGTAATAGATGGCGCTGCCTGGAGATAATCAACTAAAAACATGGTTTATATGCCAACATCTCAAAGGCATAAAATTTATCTAAAAAAATCTCACTTCGTCAGATAAACAAACACAAAATATGCTACGCTCCATCGCCTACTGGCAGACCCCAAGTTTGGACTTTTGAAGATCCGTAAAAGACCCGTTTGTGCATCGATGGTAAGGATAAGAAGAATGCATACGAGTATGTGGAGGTTGCTTTTCATTAAGTCCGCTGAATTGCAATGCTTTTTTGCGAACCACATATAATTTTGAAAACGCAGTATATGGCCCAGGATGCCCATCTTGAATAAATAATTGGCTCATAATAATGAAGCGCCATAGTTCGACTATAAAAATAGCATCTGTAATAAAGTGAAAGTAAATACATAGTAAATGTTATTTTATTTACGAAAACACTAACGAGTCGTAATGAGTTCGTTTGGAAGCTGATAGTGAAATAATGAGTTGTTATTGTTCAGTACAGTTATAAATAAATAAATAAATATCGCTGGACATTTCACACAGCGCTATCTAGCCCCAAACTAAGCAGAGCTTGTACTATGGGAACCAGATAACTGATAGAATACTTATATAGTTTTTTTTGTAAATACATACTTATAATATGTAGGAAAACACCCAGAAACGGAACAAATATCTGTAGATCATGCAAACATTTGTTCCGCGGCGGGAATCGAACCCGCTACCTCCTGCGTCTCAGCCGGCGATACGCCCACTGCGCCACGGAGCCAGTCAACGTAAATATGCATTTTATTAATATAAATATGTCGCTAAATATGTTTAGTCTTAGTACCAAAAAACAAGTGATGGTTTAACTTTTTTTACACGTTTATGCACATTTAAAAAATTTACTTCTCATAACTTATTAAAAATACCTACTTTTTTATTTTAATCGGCCTCGAGACAGAGTAAACATGATGGCCCACCTGATCTTAAGTGGTAACCACCATAAACCATTGCCTCGTAGGTCACTTTAGAAACATGCCCTACTTTGAAAACGCGCATGCTTAATTTAGAATATCAGTAATTTCTATCACAAAAAGCTGTATTTCTGGGCTTGTCACATAAAAAATCTAAAGTATTCCACATTATAAAAATGAAATAACCTTCCACTCGACGTATATCGAAAATAGCAACTATAATTTCGGCTTGTTTTTGGGTAACCACTTAAAATAATTTATCTCCACCCACGTGCCTTTTGGCTACAAACAAAAATACGATAAACTGATATATTCTATCTGCAAATGTATTCAGTTTTATTAAAAGAAGTTTACGGCTTTTATATAACAATTGTATTGTGGTTTTAAAAATAGTTCGAGCACTTAAGGTAAGATTTTCTCTCTATTCTGTGGTAAGATCTTTAAATTTCTTGGACGGCATAGCTTAGGTATTTGGGACGGAGGACATCTAACGGGGTATAAGAAAACTACTCCCAAAGATATCACGTGGTGAAAATACTTCGAAGTCTTTCCAGTTGGTTGCAAAGAACAGGTGCAAACAAGATCAAAATGATAATGATCAAAATGATAATGAAAATGATGAGTTTTATTGAAAAAAAATTTTTCAAAGAAATTTCGTGTTTGGATTTTGACTCATCAATGTGAAAGCAAATAGTTCTTACTATTTTGTTTTTAAAACCAACTTTCATTAAAGAACAACTATACCCAGTGGGTATCATTTGTATTAAACAGCGAATTTTGTATTTACAGTATGTGTTTTTGAATTCGTATTTTGAGAATTATTTCATGTTTTCGGGTCTTCTATATCTGGTATAACTTAGCAGCATTATATCCACAAAAGAATAAAATTGTAGACACAGACAATTATTTATTTACTACATGTTAATAAGGTCGGGTTTGTTCGAACACTTATTTAACTCGAAAACGGCTGGACCGATTTTCATGGGTTTTAATTTGTTGCATTTGTCTTCCTCCCGAATAGCAGAATAATTATAAAAAAATTGGAAAATGGACGAAACAATAAAATAAAAATCCCATAAATAATGATGGCAGACTTTCAATTCTATCGGGGTGACGTACATTGGCAGCCCGCGGCATATGCATGTCAAGGCGGTACGAAGTTTGGCGGGTCAGCTAGTAACACATAATACGTTTACAACAGATGAGACATACATAAGAAAGAAAGACAGATGATTAAAATTATTGACAATAATAAAAAAACTTAAACAGTACATGCAAAAACACACACAGATATATAATAATTATTTTGCATCAAATATCGTAATAATAATCATAGTTCAATAAAAGAAATCAGCATTTATTTAGAGTAGTAGGGCACATTTCTAAGGAGCGTGATCTACGAGGCAAACTTGTTATAGGCGATGGTTACCACTTAACATCAGGTGGGCTTGTTCCATCTCCAGTAGTATAAAAAAAATCATCCTTTTGGAAATTACGATATCATAAACGATAAAAAATATCAAAATCACCTCAAAAGCACAAGCTGCGTTACAATAATGATTTCTCATTCACTATTTTGTTCTCTCCTCGAAAGATTAAACACCGAAGAAAATTCAATTAGGCTGCACAAAGCTGGTATTGTGTCAAGGCAACTGTAATTATAGACCATAATGTTTATGACAGACTATTATTCTGTGATCAAACTGGTCTCAACTAAAATTAATATTGGTTTCGGATATATCTTAGGGTTTTCTGTTGTAAACCATCAATAGGGTGTCGTAGGCGTAACTCTCGAGATGTGGTGTTGGAGAAGAATGCTTGGGGTATCATAGACAATTCCGTACCAATCAGTCCATACGTCAAGAACTTGGCACAAAGAGACAACTGTAGGGATGTTTTTAAACAATGGAGGATTTTAACCCTTCCATCACTATACATCTATGAAGTAGCAATTTTTGGGAAAAATAATCTGATTAATTTTGTGACTTATGTATCCCACTGGCAGTCGGTGGGAAGGTAGTCTACGTCATCAACCATGCAAGACAGCACTGTTACGTCGTTCTGTATGGCGCCTATCATATACAACCATGTCCCTTTGTCAATTCGTGCCGAGGATAGTTTGATCAAGTTCTTAAAGGAAAAAGACTAATACTCCATTGACGAATTTCTAAATGATAAATTTTAATGCCTGTTTAATTTTAGTGTAAGATTTTGATAAATAAATAATAATAAATAAATATCGCTGGACATTTCACACAGCGCTATCTAGCCCCAAACTAAGCAGAGCTTGTACTATGGGAACCAGATAACTGATAGAATACTTATATACTTTTTTTTTGTAAATACATACTTATAATATATAGAAAACCACCTAAACACGGAACAAATATCTGTAGATCATGCAAACATTTATTCCGCGGCGGGAATCGAACCCGCTACCTCCTTCGTCTCAGCCCGCTATACGCCCACTGCGCCACGGAGGCAGTCAATTATAGTTTCCGAGTTTAAGTTTCCATGACCTTTTTGGTTTTATTGTACTCGCTGACATTTTTAATTTTCTTATCCATTGACATTTTTAAAATTTGGAAACATTCATTGTTTTTCATGAACAACGGTGGCAAAGATTGGGTAGTATTTTACTAGACATCAAAATATTCATGTTTTTTCAATAAAATATAATAGTTTCCTATCAAAATTACGAATTGCACGTCAAAATATGTACTCAAAAAGAAATCAAACTCGACATATATTTTATGCATCAAGCAGAACTATCTAACATTATGATAGCATACAAAATGTTTGCCCGCGAAGCCAATTTAAAAAAAAACCTTCTGCCCTCCAGTGCTTTAGAAGAAAATCAGTTGAAATATAATAATTCACGTAAAGATTGCGAATAGTTCTAGGTGGCTTCTTTAATGCAAAAATGTATAAGGTAACGTTTTGAAGTGCATAATCATCCCGCAGTCATGTTCTAAAATAGCTTCAACAAAAACTAGATTGTGAATTGATCCAAGAAAAAATGCACGTTCTCGAGTGGAGACTACGCACAAAAAATCGCAGCGTACGCCCCCTAGATGGAAACACGACATAATAAAAGTTGCTGGGAGCCGTTGGGTGCAGGCTGCACAAGACCTGTTGCTCTGGAAATCTATGCAGTGGACGTCCTATAGCTGGTATGATGATATAATCTTCGTTTATACAGACCGAACGGCACCAAGGTCGAATACGCGTTGATTTTAGAATAACGACCAGCCTCGTTTGATAATCCTAAGACGCAGCTGTTAATTTTGTAAGATCCGTGACGGTTATCTTTGGTTATTGACAGGGTAAGATTTAACCAACCGAAGAAGGTTGCTTTTAACCAACCGAGGAGGTACGTCGGAACATTTTTTTAATGTATTTTGTTTGTTCAGCTATAATAGCACGTTGACCCATTTCTATTAACATTTTTTTTATTATAAACTAGGTTTGGTTCCAAATATATTTGGTCAAGATCTGATGATGGGATCTATATGAAACAATTTTTTTTTAATTTGCATAGTCACATTTTTTAGATTATATGTTTTTTGATCTTCATTTATAATATGGTTCGCCCCGAACTGAGATCTCGCGAGTCTCCCATTAAAACAAAAAAATATTATTTGTAATCTTTGACTATCAGAATAGTGCTACGAAATGATTAACCGACTTACTTGACCTACAGCTTCATTCGAATTACAGGTAACGGGAGTTCATGTTAATTGGTCCTTTTTTGGGGTAGAAATTGCAGTTATTCTGGATTTCAGATTTTTCCCTATATTTGTGCCACTAAAGCTACACGCATACCAAATTTCAGCACTGTGGGATTACTGGTGTATCCTGTGAATTTAATCAAAGTTATGTTTATATTATGGCTAAAAACTACTAGGTTTAAACTAAAAATAAAAACGGGGCCGAAATGTATACACAAAAACCTTTTATTAGACGTGCTCCTTGACCGGATAGTCCAATTTTGTTTTTTTTTACACCTCTTGAACCCCAATATCTTAACAACCCGCCCCACAGTTTTAGTTCATTTAGTCACACCAAAATTGTGCCATCATTACCTACATATATACCAAATTTCATGATGATCGGATAAACGCTTCGAGTTATCCTCGGACAAACAAACATACATACATACAAACATTGCCCAAGTTGATTTGGAGATCAACTTATTATAAGTAACTTATTTAATAACAATTATTAATTTATTATACTTATTGTTAAGCAAGATGTGATCCTTAACGATCACAGTCAAGAGGACTCTTCTAATACAGGTTAATGTAACTTAAGAGTTCCCAACACTGGCTAATGTACTCTTGTAAAAAAAAAAGATTTTAGATTTTTTGATTTTCGGAAGTCGGTTATATTTTTGTAATAAGATACTTGTTAGCAACTACTCTCTTGCACGTGCAAAAGATATCTATTTTTCCATATAAACAAACATCCGCTTTCTTTGAAACTGGTAGAAGATCATTTCAAGTACCTACTTTATTTCAAAAGTATATAACAATGGGACATCTATTTACAGAAAACACTCTTTGTTGAAAGTACTCGCTCTCACAGAAAAATTGACCTTTGATGTATATTTGCTCGAAGGATTATTTTTAACGGGAATACCAAAGGGGGGTGATTTTTGTTGATGGAAATGCCAATCCTATCAACGGATTAATATTCCAATTTCACAAGTATCGCTTTTTGAATAGAACACTTAAATCAGTGATGGGTTAAAATATTATTCCGATTTTTAGTCACAAGTACATTAAAACAAGAGTTTTTAGGATCATAGACGGATCATAGTTTTACAGATTTGTGGTTCAAAGGTTAGGTGGCATTTGACCGCTTTTAAAGAGCCTAAAATTTAACGCCCCATCGCCGTGTCTGCTTGAAGTTAACTCACAGTACGTTTCAAAATGATACCAATGATTACAGCGAATAACGAAAGTGATGAAATAGTGTACGTAATTTCAGACTAGCAGATATCTGACACTGATTGTAGAAAGAATCTGCCCACAAAATTTTCATACCTTCGCGTTTTTCAGGCGTTTTTGTTGTACATTACGCTTGCGCTTGGACAGTTGTCTATTGTTACCGGTGATTCCCAATAATTGAACCTACAGTGGAGCAATCGGCTTAGTTTAATTGTCTTCCAGTCAATATCAATTTAACTACGCGTAGCTACAAACTCTAAAAAGGTAGATACATTTTTATTGCACACCACTAAAAATAATTCGTTGGCAAATTGGGCGACCGTTTGGCTAAAAACAATCTTTCTAAGCAACCTTTGGATATATCTTCTAAAATAATAAATCAATGAGTACTAATATTATAAATGCGAAACTTTAGATGTTTGTTTATTTATTTGTTTGATTGTTTGTGTGTTTGTTGCTCAATCACGTTGAATCGGCTGAACCGATTTCGATGAAACTTGGTGTTTACGTAGATTATAACCTGGATTACCACATAGGTTTATTTTTATCTCATAAATCAGTTCCCATGGGATAAAAATGGGATGTCAAAGTTTGCATAGGGTGTTTGATAATATACGCACAAAAATGAAAGGGGTTATTTTGATGAGCATAATAAATAAATTTCTGAAATGTTTACCATAGAAATGTGAAATTTATTTTGACATGTGAAAACAAACACTTTATTAAATTAATGCAATGCTTGCCATCTAACCTCAGTCTCTGTATTTAGTGACGTCTCGAGATATCTCTTGTTGTTCTGTTCTAACCCAAAACCCGCAGCCATTTCCGAAAGAGATATCAAATCAGCCTTTATGGATGTCGATTGCAAGAGTAAGCAGTAAGTTTTGTGTCGAACTAGTCACCTAAACTTAGTCGATTTTCTTTAAAATTTGATTATATAACTAGTATTTTGTTTCAAGAAGTCTTTTTTTTTTTTTGAGAAACTGTCACTTGAATATCGTCAGTATATTACCAACCACCCTGTATATGTATTTTACACCCCAGAACAACGCGGGCGAAGCCGCTGGAAACAGCTAGTTTTATCTATAAACAAGACATACTATGGGATAAATTAAGCTTTAGTCCATCTGTTTTTACAAAACAATCAGCGCTAAAATTACCCAGTTACGTTGTTAAATATACTCGTCAAAAAAAATAATCCTCATTACCCCCCATACAAGACCAATGCCACTTTAATCACATGTTCAAAATCTAATTAATCCCCACAATAGCACGGTTTACTGACCAAGACGTTTTATGTTTGTACCCTATCAACACAGGTAATACTCTATCCAGGGCTTCTCAAACTTTCGGTATTCCTATATTCCTATACGGGACTGAGAAGTGGAAGGAATCATAAACGCATTGATCCTTTTAAGATGTAGCGTTAGCGCAGAATATTTTGCTACGTGGACGGCGCGAAGAACAAAAATGTTAATTATAAAGGAGCTCAAGTTCTCAAACCAACTGTCGCAGTCGCTGCGTCGCTCAGTCAAGAAATATAGCATTACGATCACTGGGAAGACCCAAAGGATGTAGTCCCATGCACTAAACAGACCAGATACCTACGCACCAAACTGAACGCTTAACTTTACAAAGCCATAGCACGCCATAGCCTTGTAAGTCGTAAATTGTAAAGGCGGGTACAGACTGCTGTAACGTAACATGCAATGTAACACGCAATGAAAGAATTTGCCGTCCATATTGTCGCAATGTATCATGCAATGTAACATAATTCCCTTAGTCTAGACGCCTTGCGCGCACGAACCGTGCACACTACGCGCACGAACAGAGCATTTCAACACGTGAGCGCCGCGATCCACCATTTGTCGGTTTTTTCGCCGAACTCAAAGGGGCGCGCAGTGTGCACGGAGCGTCAGTGAGGACGGGTTGTCTGTGTCTGTACTGTGGTACGCGCGCGAACCATGGAAGAAAACACAGCTTCGGCAGAGCCTACACATGAATTATGGAGTGAAGAGAAAGTATTGCAGTTAATTGAGGCGTATAGAACAAGAGACATTTTGTGGAATCCACAAAATGAATCTTTTTACAAAAAACATCTGAAACTGGACGCTTGGTTAGAAATTGCCAACTTGATGGAAACAACGCAAGAAAAATGTAACAACAAAATTATTAGTCTCCTATCATCCTACCGTCGTGAAAAACTGAGGGAAAAAAAATCGAAAGGAACAGGAAAAGGTAAGAAAACACTTAATTATTATTTATTCATAATATTATTCTAATCACACGTTATTTTTGTTCGTGTTCGATGTTCGAATAGTCACCTAGTGTCAAAATAGTGTGATATAGAAAACAATAATACTATCTACCTACGGCAGTAAAAAAATACTTATTTATTTTATTTATTACTAAAAATTACTGAGCTGTACCTCTTTATTTTTAGTTATTGTGTTTTTACAGGAAGATAATGATTGTGTTTTTTATGTTTAAAATCAATTTTATCTTTTTTATTTACAGGTGCTTCGGAGAGATACACAAGCAGATGGTTTGCTTATGAAGCGTTAAAGTTCTTAGACGACCGTAACAAACCGAGAAAGAGAATGAACTCGGTAAGTAAAGACTGGTTTGATTTTTTTTTCTTATTAATATCTGTCTTGCCAAGAAATCTTCCCTTCTTTTATAAAATAATCAGAGAGTTCATCTCTCAATGCATTTAAATGTGCAGGTGATCGTCGAGGAATATTTCTTAAAGGTAGTAGTGATCTCAGGTCTTCATTACTTTGCCTCCATGTTTCTTCATTCATACCTTCTTCAGTTTCAATTAATTCTTGATTAAAGTATGTAGTTCTAGAGTGACGTCTCAAATAATTATGTAAAAGAACAATTGTCATAACTACTAGCTCAGCTTTATCAGGCTGTAAAAGCATTGGTTTCCTTAGAACTCTAAAGACAGACGATATGATACCAAATGCATTTTCAACTGTTCTTCTAGCTCTGCTTAGTCTGTGATTAAATACTCTCTTTGAAGTTCCTTTTGGATGTGTCCCAGCATATGGTTTCATCAGATTTTCACTTAAAGCAAAGGCACTATCCCCCACAAAGAAGTAGGGTATTGGGATATGTCTTTCTGGGAGTGGATGAGGTGATGGAAAGTTTATTAAACGATTTTCTATCAAATCATAAAGTTTTGTATCCCTAAAGACACCCCCGTCTGAGATCCTCCCTTGGCATCCCACATCTACAAATAAAAAATTGTAATCGGCGTCAACCAAAGCAAAAAGCACGATGCTAAAAAAGTTTTTATAGTTGTAGAATTCGGTTCCACTTTTGATAGGTGCTTCAAGCACAACGTGTTTTCCGTCCAATGCCCCTAAACAGTGTGGGAAATTCCATTTCTCTTCAAATTGGTTGCTTATATTTAACCAAGATTCTTCTGTCGTTGGAATCTAAAACAAAAACGATTATTAATAGATAGATACGAGGATGTGATTATACTTAGTAGCCCTTAAAGTTACATCCTCCTGTCTAGTAGTTTATATCAAAAGTTAGTCCTTACAGTCTACAGTTATAAATTATTTTTATGTTTTTCAGGTGGCGGTTCAACAACCAATTGCCCAAGAAAATCCACTGAACGAATTTATTGCTCCACCTCAACGGAATGATTATATACCTACGCGAGCTAAGCAAGCCAAAAAGGATGACAACAGTGTACTTTCAGAAGTTGTGGGCATATTACAAACTACTGCTAATAAGTTAGGAAGTTCAAGCGCTGTAGATTTAACTACTACTTTCGCGTCATATGTAGCAGCTAAAATGAAAACTTATTCTACTCAAACTAGAAATTCTGTGGAACACGCAATTTTTGACATCCTAATGAAAGCTGACAAAGGCTTCTACGAAGGCTCATATCGTCAGCAGGATAACTATCCGACTTCATACCAAGAATCCTACTGTGCACCACCGAAGACAAGACAAGATTATGTCGATTTGACCGGCTATGGGAATCGTCCTGGAACTTCCGCATTTCGTCAGTCGACTTCCGCACTGCCTCCAGACACAAATCAACAAGCACACTATGGCTATACCACTGCAAGGAATGAAGAATACGATACTGATCAACAGCCATCGTCTGTTACTTCACTTGAATCTCAGCAATCCTTAGACGATTATAATGATTTGGGCCTGATGAAGGGTTTGTGATTTTACCACTTAAAATTTTGTTTAAAACTTGATTATAAATAAAACTTACCTTGATATATTCTTTTAATTCCTCAATTATAGCGGAGCAAACTTCTGGAATAATACCACTTATGGCTTGTTTCGATACCCTGAAGGTATATTGTAAACTTGTGTAAGAGTCACCACTAGCTAAAAAACGAAGTGTTATTGCCAGTCGGTCTTGGATTGAAATTGAAGCCCTTAAATGTGTGCAATTCCGATAAATTCTTGGTCCGACCAATCTGAGCAGATTTTCGAATGTCGTTGGAGTCATCCTTGTGAAATTTTGAAATTGTCCGGTTAATCTCATGTCGGCCATTAATTGTGCACCAGCTCTCTGACTGTACAACTCTGTACGCCACCATCGTCGAGGTCTTCGGCGTTTTTTTATCACATGGTTGGTGATAATTAATGAAGCACCGACAATCATCGTAGCTAGTAATAATTGGTCGTCACGATCCATTCTCTTTGCGTGTTCTCGGCAGACTGAGCTATATTCGCCGCGCGCATGCCGGAAAAGATGCGAGTCCGTACATGCTCGGTTTGTGCGCGCGCTGCGTCCACATTTATGAAATGCTCCTTTCATATTACATTGCATGTTACGTTACAGCAGTCTGTACCCGCCTTAAGACATATCAGTACGCGATATATAAATACTGTTTTAATGACGTATGTAATATAAGTGTGTTCGTTGCGAGTCGCGAGCAAACTGCAGTAAACTACATTTGAAGATATTCTTTATTGAAAGCTCTTTGTAAGTCCACTAGACGCCGTGAACCGAACGGCCTAGCTCTTGCTTGGCTCGCCTAGCGTGCTGGGTCTACACTTCTCTTAAGCTTCTCCTAGTATCCAGATTGAGAACCTCTGTTCTATTGGGCCATAATCCTGAGGTCCAGTCGGTCATGAAATTGTTAATTAACGCGATGGTTCCGTACACGACACGTGATGGGTATATTGCTATTGTAGTTTGATCCTTCGATCGGACACAAGTACCGGTACCTATATGAGAAATTTCAAATTCTAAACCATTTTCTAACTCAAGATAATTTAATAGCGACCAACGTCAGCTTTGTGCCTTGCCATGCAAATGAAGAGATCATGACGACCCTATAAGAATTTTTTTATCATTAAATATGTTTTTAGGGTTCCGTAGTCGGACCCTTATGATATTACCATGTCCATCTGTCTGTCTGTCCGTCTGTCGGACCAGTTGCAGCCGTTATAATAATAATAATAAATCTTTATTTCGGGCAAAAATAGAAAAGTACAAGATGGTATAACTTAAATTAACGGCCCATATAAATATATACCTTAGATTAGATTACACTTATTCTTCACATATAATTCTTCACCATGAAACAAATACAAATAAAAAATAACAACATAAATCTATGAATACAAATATTACGGGTTACCCCGTTTTTCAGGCTTAGTTAATACAAAAACCCATAATTTCGAAAGTGAAATACGGGGTAAATGAAGTTCCAGTATATTTTACAAAATAAATATGATTCTACAACTGGTTTTCTTCATTCCAGCTTCTAACGCGCCAGTAGAAATGAGCATTCGTTCGGCTGATCTAAACATCTATCGTACAAGAATTTTAGTTCTTGGTTCTCATTCTTGCTCGTTGATATATTACTATCTTTAGTTTATACTAAAAGATCGAGAAAGAATGCTTTTGTTCTAGCTCTAGTTCTATGTTCATTTGGCTTAAGCGCGCCTTGACAAACAAACATCCAAACTTTCACATTTTATAATGTTAGAGTGATTGCCTTAATCAACTGTAAATTTAACTTTGATATTAAAATGACACTGATACAGGCGTACTGACAACGCAACCCTTTACATGGTCCAACACGCGCTTGACCAATTTTTTTTTCATTTGTCGTTGATAGGTAGTTTTTTTAAAAAGCTTTAGTGCATCTTGAGTTACCAAAAATCCCTTACTTAAACTCCATAAACCAAGAAGGGCCAGTACTCGCACGTAACAACAGTAGGTACTCTATTGTTTTATCACGGACCCCTAAAAATAACATTGTGTCGGGTGTATTGTTTTCCTGAACTCATAAAAATCGAGTTTTACGATGACACACGCGATTTTAGATCGTTCGTTATCTAGACAGTATGGCGCAGTATGTATTTGTGGCAAGAGAATAATAAACAGATAAGCTTTTTGAAAAAAAAAATGTACTTAATTTAATAGAAGTTAAAATATAATTACGTATATATATAAATATATTTACGTCGATACATTTTTGTATGGTTTGTAGTTTGCAGGGGTAATTACTAAACCGATGCTGCTAATTCACAGATAAAAAAAAATCTCTTAACTACGCTGTCCCTAAATAAGCCCATAATTTATTCTGATAAAAATAGTTTCTGGTATGAAATCTGGTATGAATTTGAAAATAAAGTCAAAACAGCTCTGCTTCGTGCTGCTGTAGTTGCAGTATCTGTAGACAAAGCTTTTCTTTAGATCTGAATGTCATTTCTTTTTAGGGTTCCGGAACATAACTATAAAAACGGAACCCTGATATACCATGCACTTACACAGACATGTATATTACATATAATAATTATATTATTATAATTATTATCAGCCATTCGTGTCCCACTGCTGGGCAAAGGCCTCCCCCCATTCTTTCCAGACTTGGCGGTCCTGAGCAAATAATAATAATAATAAATAATAAATATTGCTGGACATTTCACACAGCGCTATCTAGCCCCAAACTAAGCAGAGCTTGTACTATGGGAACCAAATAACTGATATAATACTTACATACTTTTTTTTGTTGTATATACATACTTATAATATATATAATAGAAAAACATTCAGACCCGGAACAAATATCTGTAGATCATGTAAACATTTGTTCCACGGCGGGAATCGAACCCGCTACCTCCAGCGTCTCAGCCAGCTATTCGCCCACTGCGCCACGGAGGTCGACTATATAGATACTGTAATTGTTTGGTATTCCTTAAAAAATAAAATAAAATAAACCATTATGGTGCGACTTTGTCTGTCCGTCCGTCCGTATAACACGGCTGATTATCTCAGAAACTACGAATTAAAAGTTATAAATAATATTGGGCAAAAGTATCCCCAATTCCTTGCGTTTTCCAGAAATCTCCTGTCAGTCAGAGTGGAACCATCCAGATCGTCGCGCCAACGTTTTCGTGGTCTGCCTCGTTGCCGTCGTCCTGTTGGTTAGGTTATTAAAAAAAGTTATACTCTATCGCAGGTAAAAAAATAAAAATAAAATGTAGGGGTAAACTTTTTAAAACAGAGTTACTAGGTACAAGTGGGTTATCATATAAAATAAATAAAAAAAGCATTTATTGAGGAACAACAAATATACAGTCATGTGTACAGTTTGAAACGATGATGCCTGTATTAGTATGAAAACTGTGTTACACAAATAACTAGAAAATACGATCTGATATAGATTGCTCGAAGCTGTTGGGCGTAGACCGCACAAGATCGGTTACTCTGGAAATCTATGGCGAGGCCTATGTTTAGCAGTGGACGTAATATGGCTGTAATGATGATGATGCTGATACCTACTATATTAGTCTCTATTTCCTAGACCTCCATCAAACAACCAATTGGGATGGAAACTGTCATTCCTGATTTAGAGAGGTTAGTTATTCACGGCAACGTCAAAATGACATTAAATGACGTCAAATTGATTGCTATATTGGATCGGGTAGTGTTTGGGGGTAGTTAATTAGATGACATAACAGTCTGATGCTATTATTGGGGGTGCAGTGTGAATTAATGTTTCTCTGATACACATAATAGAAAATAGATAAATATACTCTATAATGTACATCAAAAAATATATAATAAAAAAATACACAAAAAAGGTACACACGGCTAAACCTCAAGCTATACATTTCCAGTATAAGCTGAACTCGCATTGTGTAGGTTTTCCGTACAATGAGAGGTCAACATATACTGGTAATTTATAGCTTGATGTGTAGCCGTGTGTACAACGAGTTTTTATCGTTTAAAGCGACGTTCTCTAGACAACCTATGAATGGGCGGAATGGCACATGAAACGATATAATCATTATTATTAATAATATATATTACTAGCAGCCCGTCCCGGCTTCGCACGGGGTATACAATTATTTATTTTTGGAAATTTGGACATAAAACACTTTTTTTCACAAATATTTTTATTTATTAAAAAATTATTATTATTAAAATATATATTATATTAACGATAATAGCCTCCACCCCGCCCGCCGCGATGCCCGGCGCGCTTTTCAGACTGCATCGCAAACAACGGCCACGGCGCTATGGCGGTTTTGTTTACTGTTTGAATTTTTTAATTCGTAATATCTTTTGAATGGAAAGTCCAATTTAAATAATTTAAAAACTATTTTATAGGTAGTTAAATGGTCTTGACCATAAAATAATTTATTTGGATAAGGATTAATATAAACACATAAATAGCATGGTTTGAATTTGGTTAGCATTTTCATTAATGTTTAAAATGAAAAAAGTTGTTGTAGTGACATAACTACAATAGTTGGACATATGCTACCAGGGAGTTTTTTGTAGAAATTATGATGTTCTTCAATATTGTTGTACATTATTTAGTTCTATCGCTAATAGTTTCGGCAGCGCATTCGACGAAAGACATTTTAAGACTCATTTTTCTACACCTTCGGTTACATTGTTCAAATTTTACCAAGGATCCCTAATTTTTTCAAAATGAAATGTAGCCTATGTCAAATTGGAAGAATGTAGCATTCTATTAGTGAAAAAATTTTTTAAATCGGCCCAGTACTTTTTGAGCCTATTCATTACAAACATACAAACATACAAAAATAGGTACAAATCTTTCCTCTTTACAATATTAGTGTAGATGTAGATATGCTAAAGGAACTCATCCGTATGAGGTTCATGAATTGACTCCCAAATAGTGCCTACACATAAAAACACACACTCAATTACTCACTTACATACACACACACCCTCACACAGATACACACACACCCTCACACAGATACACACACACGCACACACACACCCCCACTAACAAACACATCCACCCACGCAGATCCTTCTGGTCTGTTGGAATATAACTGTAATGTTTAGTTTAGTTTTTGTTTATGTACCATTTACCTGATTGGAACTCATTGATGTATAGGAGGAGGGCGTTGGTGTCTGTAACACAGTTTTCATACTAATACAGGCATCATCGTTTCAAACTATACACATGACTGTGTATTTGTTGTTCCTCAATAAATGGTTTTTATTTATTTATTTATTTAATCAAAATGGTCTAACTTAGTTTTACAATAGATTTATGTTAAGGAAGTGTCAATTGGCACTTTTCTTACAAGACACTTTTCGTTCCTGTGTTCTTTATAAATAGCACTATCACTAAGACTACATTTCATCATCATCATCAACATAGATTGGCTAACAGTCCACTGCTGGACGTCGGTCTCTTCCAGGGTGCGCCATTGAGCCCGATCCTCAGCTCTTCTAACCCAATCCTTGCCAGCCACAGCACGCAAATCGTCACTCCATCTAGCCGGAGGGCGTCCTACACTTCGCTTGCCTAGACGTGGTCTCCACTCCAGAACATGTTTACCCCAACGGTTATCAGTTCTGCGGCAGATATGACCGGCCCACTGCCACTTCAGCTTGCTGATCCTCTGAGCTATGTCGATCACCTTGGTTCTCGGTCTGATAACCTCGTTTCTGATTCTATCCTTCAGAGAAATTCAGAGCATAGCCCTCCCTTCCCCACTTTATTAACACTACATTTACACTATACTAACTCAAAAGGTTTAGTTTTTTCAGTCTTCTCACTATGTACGTGTGTTCGAGGAGCTGGATTGCTTCGACGTTCACATTATAAAGAAGTCTTTTTTCGTGAGCTCCTACGTAGTTTTCACTTTATCTACGAACTCTATTATAGTCAAAATGTAAAAGTGAGTTTGTTGTTTGTGACATGGATTGAAAAATAGGCTACTTTTTATTGAAAAACCACGCGGGCAAAGCCGCCGGCGGATAGTTTAACAAACATACAAAAATACTGTCGAAAACACAAATTATACCGAATTAAACGGCTAATTAATTTATATGGCAGGTTGAAATTATATGGGATGGATATAGGCCTTTTATTGCATTACGCGACATGACAAAGTAGGCCGCTTTATGACCTGCTCACCTGAAATGGTTGAATTTATTATCATGAATGAATCTATCATTGGAAAATCCTATATTTTTGCATGACTGCTCAAAAAAGAGTGTTTTTGTGTTTAGAGCTCTTTAACGTATAAATCCTTCCCGTCAGCTTTCCCAGTCTACCATAATATTCTTTATTGTACACAAATATATAACAGACTAGCTGTTACCTGCGACTTCGTACGCGTTAGACTTCTAAATGTGTAAGTAACCTAGAAATAAAGCTAAACTCGCTGTTGCAACTTGACTTGACACCCCATTTTTATCCCATGGGAACTGATTTATAGGATAAAAAGTAGCCTATGTGGTAATCTTGGTTATAATGTACGTATACACCAAATTTCATCGAAATCGGTTATGCCGTTTCCACGTGATTGAGTAACAAACAAACAAATAAACAAACCTCAAAACTTTCACATTTATTAAATTAGTGAGATGTAAAAAAATTGCGAAAACAATACACACTAAATTAAACTTTTAAAACAAACTAAAAGAAAACTATTTTCTTCTGACCAAAATGTTCTAATCCTTACCATTTCAAATTTCGAACTCTTACATCCCTATGAGGCCGTGTCCTAAAAGTGCATAACCTCTTTAAGCTTAGAAACCTTCAAATGAGTTACTAATATAGTACGGTGACTTTCGAGACATTCCAATTTTAAAGAGTATTTGTTTATGTTTTTATGTGACTTTTTTGGATAAAATCGGATTGAGTTTTCAAACATGTGTCAAAATAAAATGTAATTTAAATCAAAAGCACTAAGGAGTATTGATATCAACTTCGAAGCCAATCAACGCCAAAATAACTTTCTACCCATTTTTAACCCCGTTAGAGGATGAATTTCAATAAAATACAAAGTCTTCAATAAGTTCTGTTAAAAAAGGTTTACGCAAAATTTGAAGTAGATTGAACCAAGGAATCACGTTGTCCCATACAAACTTTGCCCCCCCATTTACACCCCTTTAGGTGTAGAATTTCGAAAAATCCTTTCTTATCGGATTCCTACGTCATACAAAGAACACATCCTCCAAGTTTCAGGTCTCTACGAGCAGTGGTTTAGGCTGTGCGTTGATCCGTCAGTCAGTCATTCAAGACAAAGCATTTTATATGTATAGATAACGCTTATAACAAGGACATCATAAGTGTAACATGTATAAAATAAAAAAAAAAATAAAAACCCCCGACACATATAACATCATTAATTTCCATTTGATTCATTATTCTTTATTGCACACAAATAGATTTACAGACAAAAACAGCTTACTAAATGGACATGCACGAAGGCGAGCTTAATCCTAATAAGAGTTTTCTTCCAGAAAACCTTTGAAAATAGAGATAGTTGATTATAGTGGTGGGTACGTGCACAGAAAAAATACATAATAGATAATAATAATAATAAAGCCTTTTATTCGGACAAAGTTATACAATTGTTTCTTAAACTATTGCACTGTTAGATAAATATTTAAAATTTTAATATTAAAAAAACATAATATATACATCATAATAAATAAAATAGTTATATATATTAAAATTAATACATATAAACTAAACATATTATAGATTAGATAATACATTATACAAAATATACGTAAGACATTACAAGGACAGGTAATGCTCTTTGACTCTAAGCTTAAAAGTTACATTTTACAGCTGAGATTCTTTAACTAAAATGTAAAAGCGATAACCTTCGGATCGGCTGACCTGATCTTCATTATACGCAGCTAAGACTAACTTTAGGTTTAAAAAACCGTGACCGAATCGGTCCATCCGCTTGGGAACTACGATACCATAGACAGACACAGACAAACAGACAGACATAGGCGTCAAGCTAACACCCCTTTTAGGTTTTTAGGTACAAAAACTTTTAAAATATTTGTTCGGTCGAGAACTACCAAAAACATTCTAGTTCGAAATAACGGGTCGAATTGAAGAAACCAAGCAATTTGCATTTTGAAAAGATCATTGACATTACTGCAAATATGCGTACGCTAAAATGTCTATAATCTATAGATTTACTATATAATTCGTTGCCAACAAATGCATTAGATTAGGGTTCATTCCTATAAAAGACAGAAAACACATTATCCACAGAATTACTTCAGTACAAAAAGAAAATAGATAGATCTTTGAAAAAATGAAGTTCACAGTCAAATCACACCAGAAAATAAATCCATCGAAATCGAATTAAACAATCTTCGACAAAATTACTTCAATATCAATTTAGCAATCTCTTGGTAGTTGTTGCTTTTATTGTACTCGTATTAAATAACTTTTTTTACTAATTTTAAATAACAACGTATTTTCTAATATTACGGAACTTTCAAGCCGTTGCCGTTGTGGTAGACAGTCTTCGATTTTCTAGTGTCAATATAAATGCAGCCTAAGAAAGTGTGGGACGCATAATCATTAAACATTATTGTTTGGCCCAGATCAGGTCAACTGAGACTGTCTCGCTAAAAGTATTTTAAATTATTACATAAACATGCATTTAATTATGAAACAGGTTTTTATTTGATCAGATTAGAAACAGAAAGATCTACGAAGAAAAGTCGAAAATTTACAAATCTTACTGAATATAACACAGGTTTCAGAAATGGAAATCTGAGAAGAAGGAATGATTGAGATACTACAAAATTTTTATATATTAATTCTAAATGGTTATAAAACAAATAAAAAAAAGTTACTAAACAACCCTCCGTGGTAGTTCGCAAAATCTTTTAACTCTAAGCTGTCAACTTGCTTGTTTATATGCGTCTAAAAGGGTTTGAAGATACTGGTTAGCGAGGCTGGTATTCGTACAGTCGTATGCTTTTTTCTTGAGGTTTTTAAACCATCATATCAGCCAAAGGATATCCACTGCTGAGATAGGCCTCCCCCATAGATTTCCAGAGCAACCGATTTTGTGCAGCCTGGACCCAAAGACTCCCAGCAACCTTTATCGGGTCGTCTTTCAATCTAGTGGGGGCCGACTTACGTTGCGCTTTCCATTGCGTAGTCTCCACTCGTGAACCTATTTGCCCTAACGGCCATAAGTTCTTCGAGTTATGTGCCCTGTCCACTGTCACTTCAGCTTGCTAATCCTTTGTGCTGTGTCGGTGACTTTGGTTCGTCTACGAAGCTCCTCATTTCTGATTCGATCTCGTAGAGAAACACCAAGCATAGCCCTCTCTTATAGCACGCATTCATACTTATACAAAAGCTTATTAAATCTTTTGATTTGTCAAAAATGGATTTAAACCTGCGTATCATATGAGATACGCGGTGTGTACGCAGGAAAATATATTTGTAATAAACTTCCGCCCGCGGCTTCATACGCGTAGTTTTTCAATAAAAAGTAGCCCTCAATCCAGGTCATAATTTATCTATGCATCAAATTATATCAAAATCGATCGAGCCGTTTAGTCGTGAAAACGTAACAAACATACAGAGAGACAGATCTACTTTCGAATTTATAATATTAGTATGGATAAATGAATTCATGAAGCGTTCAAACAGAAAATAGTTTCAGAGCTTTTGAAGTTTTTTATTAAAATGAACAAAACTGCGTTTGACTATTTTAATATGACATAAAATGTGCATATTCCTATTTATTTTGACGAATGGCTGCATATAACAACGGAAATGAGATATATGCGGAGATGACAGTTTTCGTAAACTGTTTTTAGATATTTTCTACTATTATTTTTAACTACATACTCGTATTTTAACATTTGGGAGAGTTTAAAGTGATGTGTGATGGAAAGCGGAAGAAATTAAGGTAATTAGCCAGTTTCAGGAAGAAAGTTGTTGTAAAAACAGCCGCGGGTTGAACCAGAAATGCAGGGACGAATTAAGTGTGTTCTAATTCATTTTTCCTCATTAAATAGGAACATTACCTAAAAAAGGTTTGGTTAGCTATTGGGTGCAGGCCGCATACGATTAGTCTGTTTGGGAGTCCAGGGGGGAGGTTTTTGTTCACGTGGACGTCCTGTGGGTGTTATGATGATGGATTCTTTAAAGTAGACCTCTTAGCTACATTAACCTTTAATAATACGATCCCTTAGATAGATTGAAGGTTTTTAAAATTTCTTACCGCTTCTGATACGTTCAATGAAAAAGGTACTTAAAATAGGTTCGTTTAATGCAAAGTGTTTCACCGAGGTCCTTTATTTATTTCCTTAATCTAAACCCTATTTTCATGTTAAGATTGATTATGCATTGCATTCAATCTGAATTCGGGCCGTTAACCGTCATTTCGCGTATTAATCGTAGACATGATCGCGTGGAATGAAGATAACTTTCATCAATGTTTACTAAAGATCGATACTGAGCAACGTTATCCAATAGCAGAACAAGATATCTTTAATGCGACAGGGTACTACATTTTTTACTATGCAACACAACCACTCTTATTCCGTCCCAGTAATTTTCATTTTCACGTCCATTGCGCAAGCTCGTCTCGAAATACCAGCGCTGCGTCCGCGCCGACCTTCACGGCGACATTGATAGATCTCAAGTCGTCCAGAAACATAAATTCTAAACCACACGAAATTCAATCTTATTCAGTGGGCATAGTATACATGTAGGATAGGAGAGTTAATCGAAATATTTACTAATTTTCTATTATATAAGAATCAAAATTTTGACTGACATGACACAGCCTGAACAGCTGCTGGTCTTACAGACTTGTTTAAAGAACGGATTTTAAGAAAAACCGTAATCCTTGGGTTTATAAACTTGAAACTTGGTAAAAATATTCTTCATATAAAGAAATATAATTTTTCCCTGGGTGGTCGAAAAGGGGGGGGGGGGGGGGGTTGGATTTCGCATGGCAAAATATTATTCCGGGTTAATAAACGTAAAACTTGCACAAATACATTGTAATGTACATATTAAAACATGGGATAGTCAATACTCAATCGTTTATTTTATTCCACAATGTAATAATAGGTGGTAATTAATAGTCTTTTTGATTTTGTTTTGTCCTGTCCATCCAAAGGTTGTCTGGAAGAGAGCGCTTTTAGCGATAAGTCCGCCCATTGTACTTATCTTTATTTTTGTGTATTTCTTTATATATTTAATTGTGTTGGTGTGCAATAAAGAGTATTCTATTCTATTCTAATAGGTACATGATCATTATGGACCCTGTTGGGCTCAACAATATTTTGGAGAGAGAAAGACGTCATTGTTGTTGTTATGTTATATTAATTTTAAAAAGAAAACATTCAAATCTAATGTCAAATTAAGGGTGAGTATCTAAAATTTGTGATTAAAATATTATTAGAATATTAGATCAATTGTATAGTAGTTTTTAGTAGTTAGTAAGTATTTTAATTGCTTTATAAATTTTAAATTATTAGTCTCATTTTTCAACGCGTAAGTTCTGGTCTGATGATGGAGCCAGGCAAGAGCGGATCCACCTTTTGTGCTAGGGGGGGGGGGGGATCACATAGTCGTGGTCAATGTCATGTGTTATGTGTAACAATTTTAATTAGTGGTCCACCTAGGTCCTGTACCCAGCCCAGGGGGGGTCATGACCCCCATGACCCCCTCTGGATCCGCCCTTGGAACCAGGAGGGAATCATGTAATGGATAAAAGTAGTAAGGTTCGTGTTTGGGTTCTGTTTGATTTTTATTGGGAGACGTTTGACAATATTATTAACTATTAGGGTTTGGAGACTGAATAGCTTTTATGTAAAGAGATACTTTACTAGTTGGTCAAAAACTTCGGCTTCTGTGTCGCGGCGCATACATCTCGTGATAACTAAATTTGAACAGTAAATAAACTTCGTACAGCAGTATTTTGTTAGGATGATGAATGAATAAAAAAAAAATGGTTTTTAATTTGTTTTAGTTTTTAAATATGTTGTAATATAATTTTATACTTATTGCAGAATACAAAGTTGCCAAATATAAGTTTCTATAAACAAAGTACCAAGTTTACTGGATTTCAGACTACTTCACACAATGTAAGTTCTCGTAACGTGGGGACGATATTTTTAGTGTGCTACTGTTAGGGTCATAGCAACAAACCTGTCCCAACTCGGCAAAAGTTCATTCGACCATTTTATACATACTGCTGAGCTGAGACGCAAGAGGTTGCCGGTTCGATTCCCGCTGCGGGACAAATGTTTGTATGGTCCATAGATATTTGTTCCGAGCTTGGGTATTTTTCTATTTATTATGTATTACAAAAATATAGTATAAGTATTCTATCAGTGACTTGGTTAACACAAGCTTTGCTTGGTTTGGGGCTAGATAGCGCTATGTGAAATGTCCAGCATTATTTATGTATTTACTTTATTTATGAGTATTCACACTATTCGCGACTTGTTCCCTATTCCTCGTTTAACTTTTTATACTAAACTCGAATTAATGATGTTTTTTTGAGTAATGGGGGCAGATAACGCAATGAGGGGCGAATCGCGAACAGACCGTATTCACAAGTACCTTTATGTATCTTTTTTGAAAGCTTTTTATACCTGAAAACTTAAATACGCTAGAAAGTTTTTAAATCGTTGTATATAATTATTATATCTCAATACTAAAAAAGTGATGATTGAAGACAGAACTTATTTAAAAGTTCTAAAAGCTTCTAAATGTTAAAGTAAAAATAATTGGAGTATTGCTCGTTGTCGCTTCTTAGATAATAGAGACTTGACCTATAGTCGTTTAGTCTCGATAATCTCGATACAACAGGTTTATCCTAACTCTCGTAACGTAACTTTTATTAACTTTTGTTAGTCCCTTACATTACAAGCCATAAAGGTTTTTATACAAGTTATGAGCTCGCGTTTGAGCAACGTCAAGTTACGTAAAACGTTTTACGAGATTAGAATTAGTCCTTCAGTTTTCAATTTAATTTGAGAATGGCTTTTTGGAAATAAGCTGTCATCAGAAGTGAACTAGAGAGGAACAGACCAACTGCCGATATTTTCACACTATAATAAAGTAATATTTTTATACCATACGCGTTCTTAAATCGATGTAAAAGTTTTATGTTTGAAGTTTCAACTGTATATTATTGGGGCTGAGCGTGAGCCATATTAGGGCTCACGCTAGAATTTTAATATAAACGCAGGTTAATTAAATTTAGTGTAATTTTTATGCATTTAATAGCATTTTCTTCAAATTTAAATATAGTTAGGGTCACCGTCATCACAATCGATGAGGAGGACTATATATATAAATATATTTATATTAATGGAAACCTCGACCGAATTAGGTCAGTTTTACTGAAGTTGTTTTTTTATAATTTCTACAGTGCATTTTGTAAAATATCCTTGTATTGATATTAATTAAACATGCTGCGGAACAAATGTTTGCTTGATCTACAGATATTTTTCCAGGTCTGGTTGTTTTTTTATATATTGTAAGTATGTATTTACAAAAAAAGTACATAAATATTATATCACTTATATGGTTCCCATAGTACAAACTATAGTCTTGAAACGTCACAAGAAAGAAGAAGAAGTACAAACTTAGATTAGTTTGGGGCTAGATGGCGCTGTGTCAAATGCCCAGCATTATTTATTTGTTATTAATTTATGTTCAAAAAGCAGTCAATGGAACTGGCCACGTCTTTCACATGACGAGCGAGTAGTGGACAAAGAGATCTAAAGACTTTACCTGATGCTAAGCGACGATGTGACCCTACCCGACTGTAAAACTATGAATGTCTGTTCATTTAGAAAATCATGTATCGATTTGACGGATCTTGAGAAATTAAGTATCATTGGAATTGACTGAACCACGAGACTGTCATAGGTTATATGAAGTTCAACGTGAATAAGGCACTTGCCTCACCGCCGGCGATGAGGGAGAAGCGAGTAGAGCTAGAAACTGTTGGCGAGCAGCAGAAGCGAGTGTGTAGTTCCTATAGTTGTCTCGCTGGGCTATAAAGCGAGTGAGCGAATGCAGCGGGTGATACTCGCGCCACTCGCGGGCGCGTCGTTCCGTTCCGCTGATTCATCTTACGGCGTGTGTTCTGACCGCCATGCGAGCATCGCTGAGCGCGTATCGCTGAGCGAGTATTGTAGTCGTTGCGACATAATAGTGGAGAGCGAGTTCTCGCCGGTAGTGTGAACGGTTAGCGATCAACTATTAATATATGTACATGCCACTTTTACTGACATGGTATCTATAACTTTTGTTCGTTTCTTGAGCTAGAAAAAAGAGGATAGCTAATCGCTTACTCGCCGGCGATGGGACAAGTGCCTAATACAGCAACTTTAGTATCCTGCGATTATCAAAACTAGCAAGCTTGTACTTCTTTTCATTTTGAAGTGGAGTTTTTTGTTTTATGAATAATATTTTTTATCGTGTAAGTAATATACTGAAAATACACCGCGATCGAATGGGAAACGTGCGAGCGAATGGAATTTCAGAATGGGGAAACTTTATGCCTTTTTGTGTAGAAAGGCGTTTGGCAACTCTTATTTTAACATCGACTAAGCAAGCTGATAGTGTGCCCAAAAAATTTCCAGTGTATGGACGTAAGTACAAACAAATTGAACTAAAACATGCTACGGTTTTCGCTACGATTTTTAGTAGCTCTCTCGTAGCAGGTTCTACGGGTATACGGCTACGAACTCGGAGCTAACATTAAAGTGTAAGGTTACCAATTGCACTCAACTTTGCTTGCCAGGTGGAAATTGAATTTTGTTTAATAGGAAATACACTGAGTTATCTTTACTCCTGTGGCTTTGTATTTAGAAAACATGACCAAAGCAATGTAAGCAAAGAGTTCTTAATTTTTGAGTGTCTAATAAAAAAATCATCATAATTTCAGTCCGTCTGAACCCTCTGCTGGGCCTTCTCTTTATTACGATTTAATTTGCGGGGCCTTCTTTTTGGTCCCTTGTATCCAGCTACGTTTACAACGTCATTAGATAGGCGGGAGGCCAAATAAAAATGGAAAGTTACAATTTTAGGAAACCAGGCCAAATAACAAATTCTGAATTATAATTATTTCTGGGCGTCTGGTCGAAGTGATGTCTGATCCGAGAGCTGGAGCTTATCTGAGTCAACGTATAAGCATTGCAATTCAGTGGCAAAATGCAGGCCGTATCTTGGGGATATTTCCGCCTGGTAGTGATCTGGAGCAGTTGAGCTACCTATAGATCGTTTGCAACGGTCTTAAGATGATTAAACTGTTTCTTCTGTATTTTATTGTAAATAATTGTATATTCTTTCTGTTATTCAAATTTAATAGTTAAAAAAATATATAATAATTAAATCTAACATACCTCCTGTTTTGAAAGGGCATGCCATACTGCAAAATCTTCCGCTGCTCACAATCGCTCTTCCATTTCGGTTATCGAAGGCACCGCTTCAGATTAATCGGTACAACGGCTTGTGATACCTCGTGCCGTGAGCCGTCATTGTACATTACCCGGGCCATTACCCACGTAATGTCCAGCCTGTGACAACTAGCAGTTAAACTGACGGATTTATTTTGAACGGAATACTGTTTGTGCGAGTTTTGTGTTATTTTATACAACGGTTGGCTTACGGCTGTTGGACCAGAGAAAGGCCATGCACTAGCCAGCGCAGCGTACGATACCCCCCTGACTTGATAGAAGGACGTTTTGTTAAAGGTTGCTGGGAGTCACCTCCAAAAGATTGGTCGCTCAAGAAATCTATGGGAGGTTTAAATTAGATTGATTGATTGAAAATTCTTTCTTGCACAAAAATACATATATCTGTACACAGGCGAACTTAATGCTAACAAGCATTTTCTTCTAGTTAACCCTTGCGTAGTGTGGGGAAAAAATATATTTTGTAGGTAGTGCACGACAAGTAGCAAGAAAAATTTTAGAAATATAAAACTAAGATATATTGTTAATAATACCCATACCAAACACCAAATATATATAGTTAAACATTATTTCCAATAAATATACTTTCTAATAATACACATAAATAAACACTAATTGAAAATAATAGATAAACTAATAAATTTAACATTGGATGCTGATGAATATGGCTAAAATGATGATGTTTTATTTGATATGGACTTTTTTAAACAATTCATATGTTATACCAACAACAAAAATTGCCAGATAAGTCTAAAAACGGATAAAATACATATCACTCAGCATCTTAAGATACCGTAAAATGAAAATATATATTTTCATCGCGGTATGTGATGGTCCATTGTATACTCGTAGTATGGCGAGCGGTATTTTATCACTATAGCAGCTTCACCGTGTGTGACGCGCGTTAGCAATATCTAAAACATGTCTAAAACATCGAAGTCTACTTAAAGATAAAATGCTGTTTTATTTGAAGTTTTGGGTTTCAATACGTCATGCAATTGACCCATAGTATAGTTATCTAAAAATGTCTCAATAGATACTTCATAAAAAGGCAAGAAATTAATATAGTCACCCGGAAGACTTACAAAACGTGGAAAACAAAACGAACCGCCTTGATTTTAGTCGACTACCTACTTAATACTGTTTTTAATGCAGATGACTATTGTTTTACTATCTAGATCGATTATCGACAAGTCAGTCAAGAAATATTTAATGCAAAATAATTGCTCCATATTTCAAGGATTTTAGGAGTGGAGCCAATAGATGTAAATACTTCAAGTTTTGGCTGCAAATATTAATGTTTTGTCAGCTAGTGATTGTCTTGTCTGGGTAAGCTGTTCTGCCAATTGTTTTTTATTAATTTGTCACGTGAACACTATATTTCAAGGCTACAGAACAAATATCATTGTTACTTGACTGCCTCCGTGGCGCAGTGGGCGAATAACCGGCTGAGACGCAGGAGGTAGCGGGTTCGATTCCCGCCGCGGAACAAATGTTTGCATGATCTACAGATATTTGTTCCAGGTCTGGTTGTTTCTCTATATATTATAAGTATGTATTTAAAAAAAAATGTATATAAGTATTCTATCAGTTATCTGGTTCCCATAGTACAAGCTCTGCTTGGTTTGGGGCTAGATAGCACTGTGTGAAATGTCCAGAAGTATTTATTTATTTATTATTTACTAGATCAATCGCTGTGAAAATAGTTGAAAAACAAAAAATTTCGAAAGAGGAGAGAAAAACTAGTTTTACTTTGACGAGCTACTTTGGAGAAAAAATCAGGTAAAATAGTTGTTAAGTGCTTTACAAAGGTTAACTTTTACTAACTTATAGCTCTTTTAACTTGGGAAAGTTCCACCAAAATAAAAATGCTTAAACTAATTTTGTTTTTAAGTACTATAAGGCAAATATTTTTATGTCATAGTAGTAATTTTAAAAACATTTGATTTATAATCCTTTTGGAGCAGATTGGTCAAATTTGAAAACTTTCTGGTAAACAAACGAAATGAAGTGTGCAGTTAATAAAAAGAGATGATAGATGTGAGACAAGTGTAGGAGGAATGTTAGACTGACCGAATTATGGACCAAAGGTTGCCATTTTGGACTGAATTCAATTGTTTTAATCATGTTGTTTTTACATGTTGTTTACAATTTTACATAAAAAGGCGTGACGCTGGAGTTATCCTGAGTTTTCATTGAAATACTGGAAGCATTCGCATTAGTGTGTCGGCCGTCGCGAGATCTTGTCGCCCTCGGTGGGTTTTCGCTCAAACAATAAAATTATAAGCGTTTAAAAATAGCTGTGGAGCGGTAGGCGAGCTCAGTTCGCTCGGGATTGCCAGTCTGGAGGTCTGGAGACGTCTAGTGCGCGCGCGCAACTGACAGGTACACACCTGCCTTACCTAACAATGTCATTATCACTATCATAATACAATAACAACGCTTCATTTCATAGTAGGCGCGGGCGTGCGTGCGTGTCAGGGCAAAGCGCACGCTCGCACTCAAAAATCAAATATAGAGCAAGTTCGTAAAAAAGTGTCTTTAAAACGAAAGTTCAGGAATGTGCGAGAACATCTTTGAAAGTAATTACACCGGCGAAGTATGTTAATGACCGCCGAAACGGCGCACGCTGTAAAGTACTTTGCATAGAAATTAATAATTTTCTAACTTTGTAACTGAAAACGAGCCGTTTTGATTGAAAATTAACGTTTTTGATGTTACCACGGCTGAAATGGTTTTCGAGTATTTTGTTTAGTGGATTTTCGTGTTTGGTATATTATTGGAATATGGTAATTAGTCTTTCTCACGAATCTACTTCATTGAGTTGATGATAATATTGTTCACATTTTATGAGAATTTAATATCAGTGAAAATAATCTTTATGTATTTGAGTGGCGGCTGCCAATATTTATTTTAGGTCAACCCCACACATTTTATATTTGTTCATTGAATTAAATATATTATTATATCGGTAAAAAAATATTGCCCACGGTTCTGATTTCTTATTGCTAATTTCTGATTTCACGAAAAAAATCAATTATACAATCATTCATTTTTATACTTAACTTTATATATTATATTCTAGTTAGAATATACTTATAGTATACCTACATAAACACTAACCATCCTTCAGTAGATAGTTGGGCAATACCTAAATAAAGTTACAAGACACCACCAAAATCACATCTAATTTCGCAATTCAGAGCGCTAGTTAAGAAAAATGATACGATATTTTTATTTAACTGCGTGGGAGTAGACATTTTGTAACTACGAGGATTTTGCAATATCTGATCTATTTACAGACTACATAAATACGTTTCAATGATGAACTTGCTTTAAAAATGTTTATGAATCGCTATTTCATAAATCAATGCTGAAACTGAAGGATAAGTGCTTTTAATGTATGTATACTGTATAGGTATGTAATCAGTTCTCGTTTGTTTAATTAATAACCACTGGAGCTTCTAAAACAGTGCTGTTAATATGATTTTTGTGTTTACCGTGCAACAACTATATTTTATGAAATAGCTGAACCATATTTTATTATAAGTAAATTAAATATCATAATATCACAACAAACAAAGAAAAACTAGCTAATTTTAACATAGATAACTTTCGTGATTGATTTTAACACTATTATAAATACGGGATTAATTACGTTTCGACCGACAATGTTTCGGTTCAATTCGTGAACCTTCATCAGGGTGAGTGCGATCCGCTCCGAATAACGTCTCGCCTCACACTGAACACCGATAAGACGGTACGTGATAAATCCCGTATTTATAATAATGTTTAGAAACTACCTAATCTTATGTGTATAGTAATAAAACATGTCTCTTGTTCTAAGCTGCTCATATTCTATGACTTACGGATTAAAGTGTTCACTTTTTGGCAGTTTAAATAAAATAACTGTCAAATATGTATGTTTGAGACTGAGTAGGTAAAAATTATCACACATAAATATTATGTACAAAGTCAAATCCACCAACTAACAAGTCCTACTTTTTTACATATAACTAAATCAACTTATACTAAATATTATAGACTAAACCTAGTAAATCCAGTGCTCAGTGCCAAGACAATGCGCGAGTTAACGCAAAAAGCGGCTCAAAATAATTCCTTACGAACATAAACTAGTTATTTTCGAGTCTTGCCATCCCGTTAAATCAATGATGTCATAAGTAATTTAGAATTTTAAATATGTTATGTAACAGTACGAAGGCGACTTCCGTGAAAGCGTTAACTATGGGTGGTTTACAGTCGTCAGTCGTATAATGACTGTATATGCAATAGTTAAAACAAATAAATGTTTTAAGGTTTGAAAAAAAGACTTTGTCTATTTTCCTGGTTTATTTCATTATCTTGATTATTAAAATTATCGTTGCGATTTCATCTCATAAATAAAAATTGAGGTAATCGCTTTTTATAAAGACCATTGTGTATTCAATATTTGTTATATTGTTTTTTATGTATCATTGCTTGCTTTAAGCGGTATACAACGAAATAGCGCAAAACCTGAAAATAGATTAGAATCGAGATTATATCTGAACTGCTTTTAGGGTAGATTAATTTCGATCAAAAATATTTTTCCTTAAGTCAGTCTTAAAATTATTAGGTGCACAATGAATTGACTTGCATGACAGCTCAAGTGTTGTATCAGTGATACTTTATGTCACTTCCGGCCTGCTTCCGTCACAATACAATTCGTAGTTATAAAGCAATCAGAATTTCTCAAGCAACATTAATGAAAATAGGTATTTTCTACAATAATTAATAAAAACCAATAATTTATGGACAAACCGATTACTTACAATAAAAATCAGATATAGTGTTATTTTATAAAGTGTATCAAAACTAAAATGAGTAAAATACTATACAAAACTGAACAAAACGGATGCGTTTGAAAATCTTCTCAATCTTGCTGGATCTTGCAAAGTTTTATAAAATTTTCTTATAAATTTGAATAGGATTTATAACGGTTCGTTTATTTGATCGACCGTCTAGATTGTCGAAGCATGCCAGCCGTTCTTTACTTTAGATGTTTTTGTTAGTTTTATTAAAACTGTTTGCTTATATTGAACACCCGGTCGAATTTGCGCAAATTATAAAAGTAATAACATAGCAACTTTAATTATATTGCAAATTATATTGCTTCCTTATTTAATTGTTGATTGTTATTAAATCATCATCATCATAAATCTAAAGTTCAATGCTGTGTATAAACTAGGCCCATTTTTAATTATACAAAACAGTTTTAATTATTATTTTGTCGATTGAGGTAACGAGACCTAACATGTGAAAATTTGTAAAAATGAAAATCGTTTAAAAGCCGAATAAAAGATGTTTCTTAAAATCTTTAAGACTTGGAGGAGAGTGTGAAATAATAGAGTACGTTAATTTCAACCTTTTACATCTATGCGTCGATAAAATTTGTATATTTTGGCCAAAAACAGGATATTTTTCATGACCCTTGTACGAAGCAATTTATGGCAAAGTCACGTAAACTTAAACTCAAATCAAATCATTTATTTATTTTCTCTCGATAAAGAATTACATATACGAGTATCACTTATTATTTTTTTTTTAAATTTTTTTGTCTATAGGTCTAAAGGTGCTTATGCTGATGTACACCTGCTTTGCGAGAGACTGGTGCCTGTGATAGGTTTATAAAACCTGTGATACAGGTCACCAGTGCCCCACTCCGCTGGCTTGGCTAACTTACATTTATTTTTATATTCTACAGTGATGCGTGCGAATTAATTCGTGGGTGTGTGTGTATGAGGATGTGTAAGGGTGTGTATGTGCTGTGTGTGTGTGTGTGTGTGTGTGTGTGTGAGTCGTGAGTCAGTGTGTATAAATACTTTTTTTTAAGTTCGAATTTATAGAAGTCTTATTTCAGAGGGGTCATGAAACTTTCAGTTTCTTCGTAGATTAGAGTTTTAAGCCATTCGCTTATTACTTTTATGCATTTATATTTAGTGAGGGGGTAAATTGAGAGTAAGTTGTTTATTTTAATATATATGTAAGGTCCTAGGAAGCAATAAAGTTATAAGAAAGGCTAGTGTGATAGGAGGCAGATCGGCATACAGTACCTTACCTACGCTTTCCTTTTATCGTTTCTGGATTGTAACTTAGCTGAGCGTGTTTACTAAGTGTGATATGTAGCAAAAAAGTTTGCCTGACTATAAGGAAAACTGCACTGTTTATTGCGTCAAAGTGTGCTTTTTTCTCTCAAGCTCCATTCCATTCTTCCACTGTATATGGATTACATAAGTGTAAATATATCTTAAACCGTTACTTGTATAAGTCTTACGCAAACAATGTCGATGAACAGGTGTAACACGTGTTCAATTCTCACGTGTGCCCTTTAGAACCCACCTCGTGTTTTCGTTCGTTTGTGAATGGGCTACCTGTTTAGGACAGATGGTAGAGAAGGCGGACGCTTCATTTTGTAATTGTTGTCTCAGAAAACTAACTTACCATAGGAAAGGTTATTAGAAAGGTCTATCTATTTATACATCATAGAGTCCGATCACTTCATATAATTACCGCGAGGATTACAACTCTGTGATTAAATATTTTTTAACTTTCGTGATCACTGTAGATAATTACCGATTTAAACGGGTATTTTTTGTACCTGGATCATGTAACCCGACACCAGTTATGTGTTTTTATTTTTGCAATAAATTTTTTCATCTTTGTCTTATAATTATCGCGATAATTCAGTGATTCAGTGACGATTGTCTCAAGACAAACGTCATCCATTTTCTTGTCATACCTTTTTTGTCAAATAGTTTGTGCTAAATACATGTGTTTATTTTACACACCTTTTAATCACTCGGACTATTGGCACAGACAATTATCAGTAGTTCAACTGGATTAACAATCAAACTACTAAAACTAGAGGTAGAGAAGTGGTCGAAAATATTCTAGAACTTGAGTTCAAACCGAGATTTCCTTTTCAAAACTTTACTGTAAAATAACACGAAAGTTTATTTAAATAATGTTCTCATGTTAAAGCACTCCTTTTCTTTGGGAAAAATAAAACGTAGTAAATAGCTACATCAAAGGCCTCTTTGAGTCGAGTTATTTTAATAAATCCTTTGGGAACTATGTAGATGATCTCTTTAGTCTAGTAAGAGTTTTAATATTTTCTCTGTGGTATTTTTAATCAATACATAGTAGAGTTTCTTCAAAGAACTTGTTGGAGTGCATAAGAAAATGGCATATGCAGCGTAGATAATTTGTCACTTGAATTACACATAGGTTTAAAAATCTGCAATAATTTACGTGCTTTAAATTCTAGGCCCTGATTTGTTTCTAGGAAATCCGAATACAATCAAATATTCTCAAGGATTGTCAAATGTATTAAAAAAATCTATTACGTAATGTCCGACATCGGGCACCTAGCCCAGCTTGCACAACGATCCCTAAACGGATTTAGCGACTAAACATGTTTAAAAATGACGCATTTATATGGTTTGACTACTCTCTGAATCATATTTAGCCACTAAATACGTTTAGGCATCGTTGCACAAGTCACCCTTAGCTAACTTAGCCGAGGCTTCCACCCCAGGGCCCGTAGCCAAATTAGATTAGCTACGAATCTATTCCATTTCTACATACATTTGTTGTCGCTGTATCACGTGGTATTTATATAGCATGTGTCAAATCCCATACATTTTCGGACTTATCGACTAGCGTCATCGCTAATCGACTGTAACTTGGCTATGCTTACAGCTTAAGACTATACGCAAAGGGCTTACAATGCTCTGCGAGTCCAATTTTATAATGCGTTCAGGGCGCTGTTGTGGCTTCCGCGCTTCTGTAGTGCCTGAGGCATGTTCGCGGAAGCACGCGCAGACAACTTTGATGCCATCTGGCGTAAAAAAACAGTCTCACTACTGCGCACGGTGCGCGAGAGCAGCAACACCATCCTGAACGTCATTGCCAATAAATTCGACTGTCCTCTGATGTGGAAGCTCACGCAGAGGACTAAATCGCAATTAGTAATTAAGTACCCCCCTAGATTTAAACTTTTTACTAACAAAATAGATCCATTGTTATCTGATTAAATAAATAATAATAATAAAAAGCCCTGTCTGTATCATTATGTTTATGAGAATCTGGTTCCTGCTTCACATTAACTTTTACCAACATATAACTTACTGGATAATAATATTTTTATTTATTTCCTTCCTACTTAAATATAATCTCTAATAATATGTCTTCTCCCCCAAAATATTACATCAAATTTGTCTCACTCAACGGTTACAGTCACGGTAATATCTACATAGTAAACCCGCTATACATCATCTTTTTATCGCTTTATCTGTGCTTTTCATATGGGTACAGAGAGAAAGTAAGGGTAGAAATAATCTCTAAAGGTAGAAAATTGAAATGATTTTGTCAGGAATAAAACTATAAGATAGGCCCTTCATCATTGTCATCATATCAGCTATAGGATTCAAATATCAATTTCAATTTCAAATAGCCTTTATTAACAAACTTACTACTAGTTTTACAATTGTTCAAATAATCTAAATTAGACATTGGTTTTCAAGATTGTTTTGCTTTTCAGCATAGGCCTCCCTCAGAGTTTACCATAATTCACGATCTTGAGCTGTCCTCCTCCACACCGTGCCTGCTGTAGCTCTTAAGTCGTCTTCCCATCTTCGATAACAGCCATAGGATATCCACTGCTAAACATAGGACTCCCCCATAGTTTTTCCGAGCGACCAATCTTGCAACCTTTATTAGATCGACTTTCCTTTTAGTACGTGGCTGTTCTACGCTTTGCTTTATAGTGCCTGGCCTCCATTTTAGAACCTTTCTGCCCCAACGGCCCAACTATGGGCCCGTCCTACTTTCATTTCAGCTTGCTAATCCTCTTGGCTGTGTCTGTGACCTTAGTTTGTCTATAGATCTCGTAGAAAAACACAAAGTCTGAACCTTCTTGTGAGGTACCGATCTTAAAGCGATTAAAATTCAGAAAACTAAGATCATAGAATCATAGATCCCGTTTTAATCAATAATTATGTACAGTGATCGTGAAAGTTTGAAAAATACTATCATAGAATCTATGAACAAAAATTTTGTTCTCACTCATAGGAAAATACCCATAAAGCACAAAACATTTACTTTATAATTAATCAGTTAAATTAGTCAGTTAAAATAAATATTAATCAACTTCTTAGCTAAACACACACTCGCATGCAAAAACGTCATAAAATTCATAAAGGAATCCCCATGTTTCCCTGCGTACGCGGCTCTCAAAGTGTTGAATGAAGAATAACCAGGTAGATGGCACGGCGCCAGGTGACGTAGCACTTACAGGTGTCTTAGTGCCAAGTGTTAATGAACTTTGGGCACACCTCAGATGCTGATATGATAGCAATGGAATTTAGAGGCACGTGGTAGTAATATAACAATACACAGGCGCTACTGCATACTATAAAACGCCCGGCCGCTATAAAATCCTATGGGGGAGGCCTATGTTCAGCAGTGGACGTCTTTGATGTCATTACTGATAATGATGATGATTTTGAGAATTGACGCCTTACAGACCATATAAATCAAGGACGAAATAATAAAAAACATTTCTATAAATAAAATAAAAAAACAAGTTAAAAAGTAAAGCGATTCCTTAAAGAACCTTTAGATAGAGGTCATTGTGGTCATAGTTTAGGGTTTAGTATAATTGTGATAGTGTAAGAGATGTAGTACAAGTACCTCCGCAATATTATTATGTAACTACCGAATAGGACAAAATGATAAACGGAACATAAACAGAGACAAAATGTAGGCAAGCACGTAACGGTTCGATTTGTTTGTTTGTTACTCAATCACGTCGTAACGGCTGAATTGATTTCGATGAAATTTGATATGCTTGAGGTGTAGCCGTGTGAACGTAGATTATAATCTTGATCAACGCATAGGCTACTTTTAATCCCATAAATCAGGTCCCATGAGATAAAAATGGGGTGTCAAGATTCTATAGAAAAAATATTTTGGCCTTCGTTACCACTTTATATTTAGTTTACATAGTTTACACGAGTTTATCTTTATTTCTATGTTACCTACACATTTAGTAGTGTAACAAGTACGAAGTCGCGGGCAACAGCTAGTATTTCATACCAACACAGATCCTCTTTGTAGTCGCGGTACAAAAAATCAACACACATCGTCCTAATATTTGAGTTATAAGAATCATTCTGGGAAATTCATTTTAAGCTTACTATTGCTATAAATTGGCATTATTCTAGGAATTGTTAGAACGTTATCGCACTGGCGAGTTAAGAGTGTGTTTATAGTGTGACGAAAATATACGTTACAATGGTTTGTATAATATAAAAGAAAGTAAGAAAGAAAACATTTTATTCAAAACCACACAGTAAAAGAAAGAAAAAACGCAACAACAACATCTCACTTAAGCACAAACAAACTTAAAAGCTGTGTGGGGATGAATTGGTACTCAGCTCAGCATGATGATACGGCATGTTAATATATCGCAGCGCTAGTCTTCCGCTGAGTCCAGTTTAGTTTACCTCACGTACATCTTGATCATAATATTGCTTCTTAGTAAAACCATACAAAATATGACTGGCTGAAGTGTGGCGGGACCTTTTGTGCATACAGCACTTCGCGAACTCGCCTCACACTCGCGTACGTGTATGTGTGTCACTTACGCGAGTGTGGGGCGAGTTTGCGCACACTTTATAATAAAAATTAAATAAAAATAAAATTACCAAAGTGCGAGTAGGACTCGCGCACGAAGGGCTCCGTACGATTATCTATAATAAATATTTTATTTTAGTTTCTTTCACAAAATAGCACAGTTTTATTTATTTACCTTATTTGAGGTTGGTGCCGATTAAGCTAGTACTCTAAATTGTATGAGCGCCCATACTACTCAGAGGCAACTACCATATAGGTTTTCGACCCAAACCTATATGTACTTCTGGTTGACCTAGAATTGTTAATTTTGGTTAAAAGCAAGGTAAGGTATAATATAGCAAGGTAGCATCACAAGTAAAGGAAACTTTCCGAAAAATAAAAAAGTTGAATACGAGTATTATGGCAAATTCTGGTACTTACAAGTTTTTGCGCAAATGTAAATTTTGCCCATATCTTTTTATCGTGTTGACTTAGGACATTGTTTTTTATACACCTAATAGGGACTATAGACCTCAGTATCTGGTATACATTTCAACTTGCTAGATCCACCCGATCCTGAGAAAATCAAATCGGTGGTGACACGGACAGACAGACGGAAAGACGGACAAGAGAGTGTTCTTATAAGGGTTCCCTTTTTTACCTTTTGAGGTAGGTACAGAACCCTAATTACAATTCCACGGATAATTTAAATTCACTATTGACGCAATAAGAGTCCAAAGAATTTATGCCACTTCAAGGCTCTCACTGACTGCAAAAGAAATTCAAGCTTCTCGATTTCCATTCAAATCTATAGAATATTTCCGTCGATAATCGCAGCTTACCGAGTTTAATAGTATCATAATCGCGCTCAATGGTATTTGTAAACACTTTTAGTGCGATTGAACGGCGCGGTTATTCTGGCATGTTTAAGGTTGTAAAAATCGATGTTTAGGTTCAAAGTTGGTGGCAGCTTCCTTGTTTTAGCTGGTATTTTGTAATAAATACGAGATAAGTTGGTAAAAGGATAATGTAAACTCGATAGGCCTCTGTGCCCAGTGATGTCACGGCATTTAAGAATACGTAAATTTCAAATTTCCATGTTTCAGGGATAAACTGAGATTGTTCCTTATTAATTTCCAAAAGTCTCACGAACTCCACAGAAATGAAATTTCAATCTTCTAGTTCTTCTATTTGTACCTTCCTCTCTTCTCGCAGCCTGGTTACTTTGGCCTTTGCTTAGCAGTGGGTAGTGGGACTGATTAATGAACATTCACGTCTAGTTTTCCCCAATTATCAAAATTTTGTTTTTTGTTATTACTTAATATAGCTATTAGTTTTTAATTTTTTTTCTTAGTGTGGTAGCTTTTATTTATCTATGTATTCATATTTTTTGTAATTGTGGTACTATGCAGGCTATATACTGTGTATCCGTGATTTCTTCTTATTTTTAAATGGTTCCAACGGAAGATCAGCGTTACCTAACTACCTAAGTAGGTACCTACACGACCGACTAAAAGGCGTCCAACTCAGCATTTGTTGTAATTTTGGTACAACGATCTTCCGTTGGGACCATTTATAAAAATTATTTAATTGATCGAGCGAAGCGAGATCTCCAAATCAACTTGGGCAAATCAGCATTGTATATATGTATGTATGTTTGTTTGTCCGAGGATAACTTTCGAAGCGTTTATCCGATCATCGTGAAATTTGGTATATAGGTAGGTAGTAATGACACAGTTTTGCTGTGACTGAATGAGCTAAACATGTTGGGGGGTTGTTGAGATATTGGGGTTCAAGAGGGGCAAAAAAATGAGACTATAAGGTCAAGTGGGACATCAACATCAAATGAAAGGTCTTTATTATTACATTTCAAACCTGTTTTTATTTTTAGTTTAATCTTTGTCGTTTTTGAGTTATTAGCCATCATTATAACAAAACTTTGACAAAATTCACAGGGTACACCAGTGACCCCACAGTACTGACATTTGGTATTCGTGTAGCTTTAGTAACACAAATACAGGAAAAAGTCTGAATCCAGAATAACATCATGTTGTACCCCAAATAAGAGTAACCACTTTATATGAACTGCCGTTATCTGTAATTTGAATGAAACTGTAAGTCAAGTTATTTGGTTATTTATTTCGTGGCACTATTTTGATAGTCCAAGATTACAATTCTTTTTTTTTGTTTTTATGGGAGACTCGCGAGATCTCAGTTCGTGGCGAACCACTAGCTTAAATAAATTATGAGACAAATATTTGTTAGGTATTGTTATTTTTTTTGTGTGTATGACTATGTTTTCTTGTATGTACCTTACTTGTGTGCTGTGTTTGTTTTGTTCCGTCACAAATAAATGTTTCTTCTTTCTTTCACACGAAATAAATAATCTACTGGGTAGAATAACCAAACAGCTAGTTTCACATTCATACGTTCAGGCAAATCCAAAATTGAATTTGGCAGATTCCCACTTTTCCACTATTTAGTTTAGCCGGAGCAAAATTGCATTCAACACTATTATAAATAAACTTTCAACTTTGAAATGACCGTACGAAATATGTTAGGGACACAGAGATTAAGAAACGACGTGAGTTATTGCCAGATTGCGATGTCTAGTATTCGGTTAGACAGAAACGACCCTCGAAATAAACGTTGGCATCATGAGCGCTTTTGTTGTATGTCACACACAATTTATCACAATCAATATAATTTTAAGGTTGAAATATAACGCCTCCCGTCTTAAGATGAAAGTCTTTGATCAGTGTGTGTTACTATTGATGACATATGATACAGAAACGTGGTCTTTCACTATGTGCTTTCAAGAAGCTTTTTGGGCAAACGTATAAATCTTTTTAATAAGCTACCGGACAAGCTCAAAAACGCAAAGTAATAATCTATTTAACAAAAAAATTAAAAAATTATTAATACATAAAAGTTATTACTCATTGAGAGAAGCTTTAAATTATGTTAATTTTAATGTGACCTGTTGAAGATATTTTTTTATATTCCTTATCTTTTGTCTTTTGTCCTTAAGTATCTATTTTTTTGTCCTTAAGTTATTTGTCTTTTTACATTATTGACAAGGCCCTTTTACAGCCGCAATTTGTAACTTATATTTCTGTAAACTCTGTAATTTATAACATTTTATTTTGACAATTATTTTCTTTTAATTATATATTTTTGACATCCTGCAATTATTATAATTTATCGTAATGACAAGGCTCTTTTACAGCCGCAATTTGTAAGTTAATTTTCTTTTACATTAAAACATTAATAACGATTTAGTATTGACATCGATTGATTGATTGACTAATTTGACATTGTTTCGTTCTGTGTTTAAGTGATTTTTTTTTATTTATATTATAAGTTGACATTATCTGATATAATAACTTAATTAGTATCACAATTGTTATTGATACATTCTAAATATGTAACTTAGTGCTCTTTAATGTACCTACAGTGGAAAATAAATGAAATTAAATGTGCCTCACAAGAAGGCTCAAAGTCGCTCAGCGTGCTATGGAGAGGGCTGTGCTTGGTGTTTCTCTACGACATCGAATCAGAAATGAGGAGATTCGTAGTCGAACCAAAGTCACCGACACAGCACAAAGGATTAGCAAGCTGAAGTGGCAGTGGGCAGGGCACATAGCTCCAAGAACTGACGGCCGTTGGGGCAGAAAGGTTCTCGAGTGGAGACCACGCACTGGAAAGCGTAGTGTAGGACAGCCTCTCACTAGATGGAAAGAAGAACGAATAAAGGTTGCTGGGAGCCGTTGTGTGCAGGCCACACAAGATCATCGGTCGCTCTGGAAATCTATTGGGGAGGCCTATGTTTAGCAGTGGACGTCCATTGGCTGATATTGATGATGATGATAACACCTCGCAAGTCACACAAGCAACGTCAGAGGGAAAACCGGATTGTATGAGCTCATCGAATCATCTGCGTCAACAGTACCCTTGATCCTGGAAAACAGCTCCGTTCTCTCCGTTTCTTCAAGGATTGAGGATATTAGGGTTGGATCAGAAGATAATAAATAATACACAATACCCCAATACGAGACGTCAGTTCAGATACAAATTAGATAGGAACAGATGTAAAGTTTAGTACGAGCGAATTTTATCGACGCGCGTACGATAATCGCGGGTGAAGTCGGTCGAAGCTTCGATCAAATTGATCCAAAGTCGTATGTCAGCCTCTATGTGCGCGTGCGACTGTTTACGCTCCTGTCTCTATTCTGTGGTGCAGATCTTATTCCCCCACCCTAGAATAATTAGAATAGGATGTCTTTGTATGGCTAAAGCCTGAGTGCCCGTTTGAGCCTAAAGTTCGGCTGGACTTGATGTGCAGCGTTCAATTTGATTATGCAGTGAAGCGTCCGAGTAATTCTCATGTACCGCGGGCCTAAAACTTTGACTTGTTAGTTATTGAATTCCTATTCGTAAAGAAAATCTCGTGCCGCTAAAACTGATCACGTATTTTTTAAAGTGAAACTTTTATTACATCGTCTCAAACTTTTTCGTCTGTGTGTTGCATGTCGCGTGACGGTCGGCCGCGGAGTAGGGATAAAGTGAAAGACGCTCGTTAGAGCAGCCGAGGCCAATATGGCGGCGCCTATAGTTCGCATCAGCTGACCGTGTAGTGTATAGACTATTACTCATTTGTGCCAACAAAATTTTTAGTTAAATATCTATAATGTGAAACAAAGTTTCACTTTTACCGTGGTTTCATAGAACCACACAATCCTTTTTTTTTTGCTACATGCATGGAACAAGCTTATAGCTCACCTGATGTTAAGTGGAAACCATCGCCTATCGTATGTCTTTCCTACGGGCCACTAGACGTATAAAGACTTTATCATGAGTCTGATGATATAAGAAAATATTAAGATATACAAACTCAGTGAAAAGGAAGATGTTGATTTCTTTATAGGTAATTTCTTTGACAAAATTCAAAGGTTTGCTGGAAGAAACCTTTGAATCTCCCTCTATTTCTATATTTTTGAAATATAGTTTCATATGTGCAATAAAGAATAAAGAAGAATTCACACAAGTAAACAGTAGATTTGTAATATCGATTTGGTAAATTATTACCTATATGATACTATAAATATTAAATCACAATGCATATATTATTAGCACGCGTGCTTTGTCTATAAAAAGTAGCCTATGTGGTAATCCAGGTTGTAATCTACGTACATACCAAATTTCAACTAAATGGGTACAGCCGTTACGACGTGATTGAGTAATAAACAAACAAACATCCAAACTTTCGCATTTATAATATTAGTGTGATAATCGTAATTGTGTACGTAGATGGACGTTATATGTATATGTAATGCAAATTGTATATTTTTCGTTTGACTTTGTTGCCAACATATTGGCAGTGTAATCCCATTTTGCCACTTTATTCAAACATTTGTATATTAAGTACGGTTTTGTCACTAATGCCCAGTATATTCGTATTACTAATCTGTATATTCGGTGACAAAATAGATTGTAGTATTTATTTTCAAATACTTCTGAAACCATTTGACTTTTTCAGTCTTCTATTCCTTAATTAATTTTTTTATTATGTAATAAAATATGAATATAACATTAAATTAACTTATTATATAATAAAATATAAATATATATAATATAATTCTTTTCTTGTGTAAGTAAAAAATCTCATAGGCTCATGCCATTATGAGTCTCCATAATGGACATCCTTAGATCTCAAAATAAAGGAATGTTCACAGGCAAGTCTTAACTTATGCTTGGTACAGACAGCGTCGTTAAACGGTAACCCCTTACATACATAAAGATCGTAATAAAAACTTATAGAGGCATGATTTCCAAAACGTTTTTGTTACAGGTTGTTGGTTCAGATAAAATCTATATTTTAATAAACAAACTTTTTTGACATCATCCTTCTTGAAGTTTTTTATTTTAATCTTTCAAAATGTAGAGGGTTGCCAGTTAGTGACGCTGTCTATATCTGTACAATTGTACATGACTATTTTGCATTGCTACAAATAAACGGATTTATGAACGTAGATTATAACCTAGATTACATATGCTACTTTTTATCCCATAAATCCGTTCCCATGGGATAAAAGTGGGATGTCAAAATTTCTATATATATTTTTACACTCCAGAACAACGCGGGCAAAGCCGCTGGCAACAGCTAGTCATTCTATACATGACAGGTGACAGGTTATTAGTCCATCTATCTTGAATGTACAAAACGTAATTACCTAGAAAACAGGAATAGCCAATTAGCTTTTGTCGTTGACTGTATTGGAACTATTTGGAATATCTGGTATGGCATGAGGCCAGTTCAGATCTAAAATGATCCGCGCAATAACACACTATCTTTAGTACATTAAATCGTTTTATTGTTTACCGTCTGCTGTACCATCTGCCCGTATCGATTGGGGATTTCATTGTGCAGATTTTATAGTGCAACTTTTGCCATTCCAATTCTATTCAGATCCATTATTTTAAAATTATTTCTTTTCCCAATGGTTGTATTTCAAAATTTATGTGAATTTCGGTGATGAATACGGAGGTAAGTTGTTTTTATGAATAAGAATAAATTTATTTAACTTCATAATAAGTAATCAAAAAATAGTGTAACATAAAATGACTTTTATTTTTGTACAGAATAAAATGTTAATTTAAAACAGATATAGAAAATAAAACAAATACCAACAAGTACCTACAGTAATTAGTACTTTTTAATCTTTTTATATTTATTAAAAATAGTAATTTTTATAGTTTTACCATGACCATGACTGTCCTGTCTGTCTGTCCTTTCAGTTTTAGCCGGTTTACTCGTTAACTATAAGTGCTGTAATTCTCAAATTTGACATAATTATACGTTTTTGTAACACCTAGTAAAGTTATGGAATTAATATTTTTTGTACGACAACCGGTCACTGTCGTTCGAGTTAGGACATTACACACGTGAGATACGCAATGTAGGTGTAACACGGATGACCTGACCTGAGCGATAGTCGGGCGACAGCTACTGACAAGGCTACCGTAGCCAAATATACTTTAGTCTAACTGGAAGCTAATTTAAAAGCGTTCTACATCTGATACTTTTACTTCAAAATTGTTATTATTACCCCTCTTCGGGTAACATTCATTCTCAAAGCATCCTGTATACCTAATACGAGTACATATATACATAAGCCTAAGTCTAAAGTCTCGAGGCGGGACACCGACTCTATTATTATTATTATTTATTTAATTCAGATTTAAAATCCATATAAAAATTCTTAACCGCTAACATACAATATTTCATAGTCATAATCATCAAATAATTATACAAAAATTAAAAATTAATAATACAGATAATTGAACAATTTAATAGCATGTCAATAGTTTAATAATTAAATAAATTGAAATAATTACAAATAATATACGAACTTAACTACTACCTAAAAGTATTTGTATCCATCTGGTAAGGATGGGGCAGTCCAGACGCGAAACAATCATCTTCAGGATGCCGTTGCTACTGCCGCGCACACGCTTGAGTATGGGCGCGACGTTCTTGCGCATGATCGCATGAAAACCGTCCGTATGCGCCTCTGCAAATATACCCGATGCGCTGCAAAAGCGAGGCAGCCGCACCAGTATCCTGAATATATTGTTATATTGGACTCGTAGAGTGCTGTATTGAGCGTCTTGTCGTACAAGAACGAGTGGAGGGCACCAGACCGCGCGAAAAATTGCCCATGCGGTGGACCGATCAAATAAAATCTGCAGTGAGTGGCAAAGTTCACGAATACACCAGCATTTCCATCAAAGAAATGGCGAGACATCGTGAGGCGTGTAACATCTGACCCCAAAAATAATGAAACAACATGACAACCACGACCACTCTGTCAAGAGCATTACGATGAGAGGAAAAATAAGCCTAAAATACCTGCGAAATGTTACATTTTATAGTCTAGAATTTCGTAGCCTCATTTCAGTACAAACAACTGACAACGGACGGTAAATACGAAAAGTTTATATTAAGATTTACAAGGAAACTTTACGATAGATATTTCGTTTTAAATAATATTTTGTGATGGCCTTGAGGCATTAAAATAACAATACTGTAAATAATGCTTTGTCTCGAGGACTTTCAAATTTATCTCAGATTTCAGAATGTGCTATAGAGGTTTATATTTTTAAACATTTTTAGACGATAAGCTAAAAAGTTGTATGTTCAAAGGTTTAATAATCGTGTGCATTAATTATGTGATAATAGTAGGTAGATTATTAAACGACGGGATAAAGCAGTGTCATGCGTCACGGGCGCTATATTGAATACCGAACGTAACGAAAGATACGAACGAGTTAACTCACGAGCAGAACGAGGGAGTTACTAGAATCCTGCAGAGAGGGATATAAGCATGCCCAAGATGCAGACAGCTTTATCCGCGAGGAGAATACTCTACTTTTAACATTTCCTGCGAGACAATAAAAACCAAATCTAGGTTGGTGCATTCTGTGCAGAGGTTAGCTCGATTAACGAATAAGTTCTTAGTGTGTGGGTATCTCTGGTTCAAATTTTATTACAGATGAGGGTCCAAATTCAATGATAACTATGATAAATACCTCATAATTTTAACCCCTTACTTTATACCCCTTCCCCTCACCCCTTTTAAGAATGATTTTATATAATTGCCTATAAAAACTTTCAACCCCTATTTCACCCCTTTTAAGATTATTTTTGAGACAAAACATAACCTATGTCTTTCTCGAGGATATAATATATATAATAGATATATAGCCTATCTAATTTCGTGCTTCCAAATAAAGTCAAAGCGTTAAATTTTTGATGAGTTTCTTGTGTTATAGTTTATCTAGGGAAGTACTACTTCTTATTTTAAATCAAATTTGACGACCTCCGTGGCGCAGTGGGTGAATAGCCAGCTGAGACGCAGGAGGTTCAATTCCCGCCGTGGAACAAGTGTTCGCATGATCTACAGATATTTAGATCTAACCGCATCGCCAATACCCCGGGTGTTGCCGGTGTTAATAGGCGACGGTGACCGCTTACCATCGGATATGTAGGCCTGTTTCCCCACATATAACATTTAAAACAAAATCTTCCGGGTCAGGGTGTTTATAAGTGTGTATCTACAATAAAATAGTTTTACCCGTTATCTGGAAATGTCCACCATTATATATTTTATTTAGGCACAGTGTACTGTCAACTTAAGCAGATATTACATCACACTAATATTATAAATGTGAAAGTTTGGATGTTTGTTTATTTGTTTGTTACTCAATTACATCGTAATGGCTGAACCGTTTTCGACGAAATTTGGAGTGTTGATAGATTATGGCCTGGATTCAAACATAGGCTACCTTTTGTTGACGAACAACCGCTGCCGCTGGTGGAAGCTAGTGTAAACATAAATAGCACGATAATTATTAGTCTTTTCAATTACCTTATTATAAAAATCGCAGAAAATAGCGAACGAGCAGATGGTACGTTATAGTCATATTATGCATGGGCTAGCAGACTTCTATGAACCTATCTGCGGAACAGAATTTGCCTTTCAAGCGAGATTTTCCGCAAGGCATGACATTATTTCATACGAGTTACTGGTTTGCCGCGCCACAAACAAGCCGCAATGAAGGCTTCTACGCGACATACGATGTTGCGACATGCCGCAAATTGTCATGATGACTAGATTATTCACAACTACCAAAACTGCTACGCTTTTACGGATGAGGACTTATTTTCTCATCTCAACGGCTGTAGCGGTAAAATGGTACTTGATATTCGTAGCCAATTTATTGGCCTTTTTTTTTGTTTATTAACTTTAATCAACTTTCAGTCGCGTTATCGATTCAGTCGTTTAGTGTTTCAGTCGATCGAGCGAAGCGACATCTCTATGTATGTTTGTTTGTCAGAGGATAACTTTCGAAGCGTTGATCCGATCATCTTGAAATTTGGTATATAGATATGTAGTTATGGTTCAATCCTGGTGTGACTAAATGAGCTGAAAATGTGGGGGGTTGTTAAAATATTGGGGTTCAAGAAGAGTAAAAAAAATGGGACTATCTGGTCAAGTGGCACGTTAATGAAAAGTCTTCATCAGTACATTTCGACCCCGTTTATATTTTTAGTTTAATCCTTGTCGTTTTTTAGTTATTAGCCATAATAAAACTGAACTGTGACAAAACTCACAGGGTACACCAGTGATTTACGTGCTGAAATTGGGTAATCGTGTAGCTATAGTGACACAAATACAGGAATAAGGCTGAAATCCAGAATAACTGCAATTTCTACCCCTAATAAGGTTAACCAAATTAACATGAACTCCCGTAACCTGTAATTTGAATGAAACTGGAGGTCATGTTTTGGTTAAGCATTTCGTGGCACTATTATGGTATTCTAAGTTTATGAATAATATATTTTTTTGTTTTTAGGGTAGATCGCGAGATCTCAGTTCGGGGCGAACCACTAGTTATTATGATCTAGAATATAGGCAATTCATTTTTCTGGTAAAGCTTAGCTTTACAGTGACAGGCTTATGAGATTTGTTCGAAATATGAATTTAAATATATTCAAAAACTACAGAAATTGGCTATAAGACTCTGTAAAATGGTATCCGATTTCTGAAGTTGTAAAAAATATATTAATTATTTGTCACGATGAGTACAAATGCTTAACACCTAGGGTTAAGCATTCATTAAGTTAGGTTTCTTGTAATATTTTTAGTATTTGTCTGTTACGAAAATATATCATTTCGATTCTTGTTAAAAAAGAAAAAGCTAACCAACCAAACTATCTACTAACTCTTACATACATATAAATCTAAATCGAGACAATCTTGCTGCTTACGAAAAATACTAATGCGATACGCTAATGGGAGACGCCAAAGACCAGGGCCCGTAATCAAATTACATTCGCTACGAATCTATTCGATTTCTACATACATTTGTTGTCGCTGTATCACGTGGTATTTCTATAGCATGTATCAAATCCCATACATTTTCGGACTTATCGACTAGCGTCATCGCTAATCGACTGTAACTTGGCTAAGCCCTCAGGACAATTGGAAGAATTGGAGTCCACCAGAGAATAGAATAGAATAATCATTTATTTGGTACACACAAAATGACACATGAAATAATTATAAGAAACAGTAGATATAATTGAATCTAATAATATTCAGTAGGTAGTTCAGGTAGTTCAGCAGCGACGAAGTAAAAAATAAATAAATAAGTAAGTAAATAATAGATGTGTGCTGTTTTATTAAGATGTAGTTATAAATTTTTCCTAAACATACTTTTTTACATAATATTATATATATCTATGAATATATATATTATATGACGTGAAATGAAGTAAAGTGTATGAAGAGAAACGGACAAGCAAAATAAATCCTACTGTGCTGCGGCAAATCTTAGTGGAATGTACAAACGCCCTGTAGCCTGTAGGGTGTTTCCTTGCGACTATCTCGGCAGTATTTTATCGGACTATCTTTTGAAAGCGAGCAAAAACGGTAATCTTGTGCTTTATGAAATACTGCTTTTGTTAGACTACTTTCATATTGGAGACTTAGCGGGCGAACTATAAGCTTTTTATTACCATCTCTGGTAGTTTTTATTACCCGCGACGGAACTGAAACTGGTTTAGACGTTTAGCCATACGACGATCTACAGAGTGACTGATTTTGAGCACAGTAACCTTTATTAGGTCATCCTTCCATCTTGAGCACTTGAGAATTTTTCTGCCCCAACGACCGTCTATTCTTCGAGCTACATGCCCCCCCCCCCCTCCCACCTCCCAATCGCGTGTCACCATGTTAGTTGTCAGGGTTATTTCAGTGACATTAATTTGTCTACGAATCTCCTCATTTCGATCGTATTTAATTGTGTCTGGTAATATCTTCATGGCTCGTTGAGCGACCTAGAGCCTTCTTTCTCATAAGAAGGCTCAAGATCGTTCAACGTAAGTGACCACGTCCACTTTAAGTTTAAAACATTAAAATATAGAACTCATTCGACCGAATCCATTCAATATAAAAAAATAATTAAATATCTAAAATTGTCGAAATTATCGTAGGTACCTGAAATTCACTACGGAAGTTAAAATCAGTAGAAGTGCTCTAAATAAAATTGATTAAAAAGATATGATAGAGACCAATGCTCCACAAGAATTGCAGAACTACAAAGACCAATAGAGATTTACAAGCCAAAATCTATTGAACCATTTGCGAATAGACGAATCGATCAGCATTAAAATGCATTTGTCTATCTCGAGACGTCGATAACAAATCATCCGAAGCATTAGGCAGCACTCCAAGACCTGAGTCGTTAACCTCGCTGATCTTAGACAGATCGTGTTAGTCTGACTGAACGTTGAAAAAGTACAGTTAGTAGTGTACAATCTAACTGGACTGTAGACTATTAAAACTTACAAGTTGAGTTGTTGAGTATTGAGTTGGGTTGCGTAGTTAAGAGTTAAAACACGGACACCAATTTTAAGTTTATTACAGTATAAACCGAGTTAACAGATGTTTGGCGTTTCCGATCCGTGTTCAAGTTTGCACTATTATAAACTAGTGGTTCGCCCCGAACTGAGATATCGCGAGTCTCCCATAAAAACATAAATATATTATTCGTAAAATTGACTATTAAAATAGTGCCACGAAATGAGGAACCATCTAACATGACCTACAGTTAAATTCAAATTAGAGGTAACGGGAGTCCATGTTAATTGGTTACAGTTCTTTGGAGTACAAAATGCAGTTATTCAGGATTCAGACTTTTGCCTATATTTGTATAACTAAAGCTACACGCATACCAAATTTCAGCATTGTGGGGTTACTGGTGTACCCTGTGAATTTTTTCAAAGTTTTGTTTTTAAATAAAGAAATAAACAAAGAATCAAATGAAATAAAGAACCATCTAACATGACCTACAGTTAAATTCAAATTAGAGGTAACGGGAGTCCATGTTAATTGGTTACTGTTCTATGGAGTACAAAATGCAGTTATTCAGGATTCAGACTTTTGCCTATATTTGTATAACTAAAGCTACACGCATACCAAATTTCAGCATTGTGGGATTACTGGTGTACCCTGTGAATTTTTTCAAAGTTTTGTTTTTAAATAAAGAAATAAACAAAGAATCAAATGAAATAAAGAACCATCTAACATGACCTACAGTTAAATTCAAATTAGAGGTAACGGGAGTCCATGTTAATTGGTTACAGTTTTTTGGAGTACAAAATGCAGTTATTCAGGATTCAGACTTTTGCCTATATTTGTATAACTAAAGCTACACGCATACCAAATTTCAGCATTGTGGGGTTACTGGTGTACCCTGTGAATTTTTTCAAAGTTTTGTTTTTAAATAAAGAAATAAATAAAGAATTAAATGAAATAAAGAACAATTTAACATGACCTACAGTTAAATTAAAATTAGAGGTAACGGGAGTTCATGTTAATTGGTTACAGTTTTTTGGAGTACAAAATGCAGTTATTCAGGATTCAGACTTTTGCCTATATTTGTATAACTAAAGCTACACGCATACCAAATTTCAGCATTGTGGGGTTACTGGTGTACCCTGTGAATTTTTTCAAAGTTTTGTTTTTAAATAAAGAAATAAATAAAGAATTAAATGAAATAAAGAACAATCTAACATGACCTACAGTTAAATTCAAATTAGAGGTAACGGGACTTCATGTTAATTGGTTACAGTTCTTTGGGGTACACACTGCAGTTATTCAGGATATCAGACTTTTGCCTATATTTGTATAACTAAAGCTACACGCATACCAAATTTCAGCATTGTGGGGTTACTGGTGTACCCTGTGAATTTAATCAAAGTTATGTTTTTATGATGGAAAATAACTTAAAGACGACAAGGATTAAACTAAAAATAAAAACAGGGTTAAAGTGTACTAATAAATACCTTTTATTTGACGTCCCATTTGACCTTATAGTCTCATTTTCATTTTTTTTACCCCTCTTGTTTCCCAATATCTCAACAACCCCCCAACATTTTTAAATCATTTAATCACACCAAAATTGTGCTATCACTACCTACCTATGTATCAAATTTCACGATGATCGGATCAACGCTTCAAAAGTTATCCTCAGACAAACAAACATACATACATACTTATATACATACATACAACGCCGATTTGCCCAAGTTGATTTGGAGATCTCGCTTCGTTCGATCAATTATTGAATCTGTGTAAAAGGTACAGGGACCTTGCCGTACTAAAACAGTATGGCACAGTACAAGGACAGACATTGTTTTTCATAAATATTGACAGATTTTTTTATCAGACAGAAAGATAACACGGCTTATCTGCCTTTAAATAATGTTAATCCACAGGATAGGGGGAATATGATCACACGCTTCCTTATTGGGATCAGCATAACCAAACTCTTGGTTAAAGCTTTGGTTAAGAGGTCTCTTTTGTTTATGTTTCACATCTCTGCTACTATATTGTATCTTTTTTTCTGTTTTTTGTCTGTTAAGAGTAATTGTATTGTGTGTTAATGTAGTAAATAAATTATTGTCTACGTCTATGTCGTAAGAAAGTTCCTTAATCCTTGAAGTAAGAGTCGACACTCACTGCCTTCCTTAACCGCTTCCAATCTAGGATGTTGCGGATGCAGATTTTTTCAAGGCTCACATCCGTGGATACGTAAGCAGATCTTAAGATTTTTTTAGGAAACTTCGTTTTGGTGCAGAAATAAAACAAACATATAAACTATTAACTACAGAGAATTCGCTCAACATTATAATACTCACTGAATACGCACAATAATACTCAAAAACTGCATTGTTCATACGATAAGCGAAGTAAACACGTTATGATTGATTTACGAGATACAAATGGTAAACAATAACAATTGCGTCAGATCTTGTCACCGAAATCTTCGCTTCTATTGGCCAATCAGCACGTGCCACTCGCAAGCCCCACCGAATTTCTTTCTTGTCGCGACCTGCGCTGCATTTGCATCCGCATGAACATCCGCATCGATTATTGCGGATGTGGGTGCAGAAATCCGAATTGATGCGGAGGCTCTGCATTTGCGTATGCGGATGCGAATATTCGCAACCTCACTGCTTCCAATCACATTGGTTCCGTGCTTAACGTCTCGATTGCTGACCAGTTTCTGCCTTTACATCGTTGACCATCATGCCTTAGGTCTACTCTATTAAGTAATTAATATTTTATATATAATAATGTATGAACCGGCATGTACTAGAACCAAAAAATTCAAAGGCATATGACATCAAATCAAATGTATTTATTGCTTGAAATATATGACATGTTACAAAGAGGTCAGATAGTATATAATAGAATCAATATATTTATGCTTTTCAAGGTATGCAAATTTTACACATTACACAGTAACACATTAACATGCAAAAATTAGGAATTATAATAATTTTAGCTAATATTTCTCATTTATATATTCATTTATGGTAGCAGTGAAGTTTTTAGCTTTCCCCGAAACATCAAATAAGTATTCTAATAAACAGTGATAGGCTTGCAACCTGTCACGTGTCTCAAACGTAATGTTTGGACTTGCCTCTAACTATCCCCTTATGGGATATCCTCACGGTTCTGCGTACTGAGTTCAAGATCAGATTATGTCTATCATTAATTAATATAGTCGTGAGCTGTATTGTAAGTTTATAAATCATTATGATCATCATCATCCATAGCCTGACTTCATCCACTGTCGAGTAAAGGCCTCCCCAAGTTTGTGCCATGCACCACGGTCCTGCTCTAGTCTCACCCACTGACGGCCCGCGACCTTTACGATGTCGTCCACCCTAACTTGCTAGTAACTCGCTAAGTAACTCGGCAGCGAGTTTATAAATCATCATAATTAATTCGTAAACCATTGATTACTACATTACATGTAGAGTACAATACTTTAACGAGTTCTTCCTGCCAACTGCGTAGTAATAGATGCACTATTTATATTCCGTAGGTACAATGTTGAAGCGCTTACTATTTCTTAAACACGAAATTGTTTACGTAACTATAAATTACTGCGAGTCAAATAAATCTTAAGAAATAGAGCTTAGCTAAGGATAAGAATGTTTACATATTTTAAGATGACAAATGGCTTGTGTTGTTTGCAAATAGTTTTGAAGCAAAGGTACCCCATGTTTATGAAATATTTACCTGACTGATACAATGTTATTACGCTGTTTTTTCTATCATTTGCTGTTATTCAGTTTGACGACCTCCGTGGTGCAGTGGGGAATAGCCGGCTGAGACGCAGGAGGTAGCGGGTTCGATTCCCGCCGCGGAACAAATGTTTGCATGATCTACAGATATTTGCTTTGTCGAGACTTCCATATTTGCGCCGCTTGGGATCTTCGGCTGAACATGTTTAGTCACTAAATACGTTTAGGGATCGCTGTAGAAGCTGCTACTACGTTACGTTTTTGCCATCCAGTGGCAGATGACAGTAGGTCATTGGCAACAAATTTAATCGGTTATAGTACACAAATCAACGTTAACCGAGCATTTTAAACAAAAAAGAGAATCTGGGTTTAAATACCCAAAAATATCTTGTCCAAAAAATAAAACCAAGTCATGGATATTATCCAAATCGTTAAAAATAAAATTAATTAATTATTATTTTTCTAATGATCTTAAGGAGATTAAGAAAATTAAGTCGAGAAAATGGCTTATAATTTCGTAATACCGACACAACTCTTAGGTAAATCTCTAAATACCGTATAATGTTTATAATTGAGTTTATAAACAAAGACTGGTTATTTTTGTGATGGTGAAATTGAGACTAGGTCAGGCTTTTTGTGAATATTTATGGGGTGATAATGTTTTATTAACCTTTTGTTTTGTTTTATTACACTGGTTGTAAAAATAGAAGGTATACTCTCAAAAGCTTTGATTTCATTTGCGAAGTTTCTGATCACAGTTGGTTTCATAGTGAAAGTTTTTCATGTATATGAGCACTTCCCCCCTCCCTCTCTCCTTCTCCTATTTTTGGGAGTAGTCTTCTGATACCCTGTAGAGAGATAAGATGAGATATACGGTACCTTCTACTCTTTATGTCCCAGAAAAAAATAACCTATTTTGATGGAGCACTCAGTTTACGTAATCCTTTATTAATTTTTTGTGTTTCTTTCGTCGGTTATCCAAAATATAAATAAAAAGAAAACAGAACTTTTAGAAAACAGTCATCATCATCATCATCATATCAGCCACAACACGTCCACTGCTGAACATAGGTCTCCCCATAGATTTCCAGAGCGACCCATCTTGTGCGGCATGCACTCAACGGCTCCCAGCAATTATCAGGTCGTCTTTTCATCTAGTGCGGGGGGAGTGGGGGTCCTACGTTGCGCTTTCCAGTGCATACAGTAGAAAACAGTATTTATCTACATTGCACTTGCATTCATAGATTTTAAAATACAGTAGCGAGAAAACGCTCTCATTGCATTCCAAGTGTCATCCTATTAGCTGTACTAAGCTACTTACTTCTTAAATTGTTTAAATTACGTTTGTTTTTATTACAGAATGGCGACTACGGTAGAGTCAGCGAAGAAAGAAGTTAAAGTAAGTTCCATATACTTCCTGCCTACTGATGTTGTAGTTTTATTAACTTATGCCTTAAAATAGCCTTTGTGTTAACCCAGCTTATAATCTACGTACATACCAAATTTCATCGAAATCGGTTCAGCCGTTACGACGTGATTGAGTAACAAACAAACATACTTTCACATTTATAATATTAGTTTGATTCGAAAGTAACTCTGTCTCTCTGTTTGCATGTTACGTTCTCACGACTACAGCTGGAACGATTTCGAAATGTAAAATGAAATTTGGTATGTAGATAGATTATGATCGGGATTGAGAAACAGGTTACTTTTTGCCCGACTGCGCAGGGTAATGTTTTTATTGGAGCGAGATCTCCTAATATTAATACATTTAAACGGAACAACATTTAAACGGATAAAAGATAATTTATCATAATGTTATTCATTAAGTTACTAACAGTTGAATCATCTAAATACATTGCAAACGATCTATAATATATAGCTCAAATGCTCCAGATTATAAGATAAGATAAGATAACTCTTTATTGTACACCAAAGTAAAATACAGAACATAATTTTTACTAACAAATTTAGTACAATGGGCGGTCTTATCGCTAAAAGCGATCTCTTCCAGACAACCTTAGTATGGCCAGGATTATAACATATCACATGACGGCGGTGCATCTATATAAAATTAAAAACATACCTACGTACTATAAACCTAAAATACTAATAATAACTCAAATTTAATTATAATAAAACAAGCAACTATAAAAATGGTTATGATGAATTAACAAGCAGCGACAACTTCAACGCAGGGACAGATAATGGTGATTATAGTTACTTAAATATAAAATTTGTTTTTGTATTTGCTGTGGCACTTCGTTTACAAAATAACATAGAGTTCGGTTGGTGTAGTACGAGTATCAACATTGGTCTGCATGTTCGATAACTAATCATGGCAGAAAAAACAAAACCTAATACCTAATACCCGGCTGCAAAACAAACAGAAAAGAGGCAAAAACAAGCTTTTGCACATTTTGATAACTTTGAAATTTCATATAGTCTATGTCACTCTCGTGTTTCAGACGATTCAAAAAATCGTTTGTTAAATAAGTCGTGAGACTTCACATTTTGCATCAAGTCAATTGCATCAAGATGAACGGCGATGGATCAACTAAAGAAATGAGATTACCTGAATATGGTAGTGGCGACCTTGACGTAATAGTTGTATGAGGTAGGATATAAAAGGAAGTCTACCGCTGTAGGGATGTCAAGGTTATTGGGTCATAAGAGTCGAAATATGCTCTCAAATAATATTTTATCAAAATGGCCGAGACTAAAGAGAAATTTATAACAAGATAAAGATTAAGTAGCCACTGTTTTCATCATTGGTATTGATTATTGGGTTTATTCTTTTCTCTTATATTACTAGCTTTCACCAGCGGCTTCGCATGCGTTATTTGTCAATATAAAGTAGACTATGTTTGAATCCGAATCTATCAACAAACCAAATTTGATTGTAATCGGTTCAGCTGTTCCGACGTGGTTGAGTAACAAACAAACAAATAAACAAACAACCATCCAAACTTTCTCATTTGTAATATTAGTGTGATATATTGTTATAGTACAAGTATAACTCAAACTTTATTTATTGAAACTCCCAGGATTACTGAAATATTAAAACGAGACTTAAGATAAGTTATTAATTATTAAAAATTATTAATACCATATACAATTTTAAGAACGTAATTGTTTGTTACTTCGAAATTTGCTTTTTCGGAGTAGGTATACCTATTAACCGCTTAGTAAGCACAACTCTACATAACACATTACTCTTCATTACGTTGTATGGCCCTCTGTAGAACGCTGCTTAACGGCATGCCTGTTAAAGTTTATTGTGTCGCAAATAACAAATGATAGTAGGCTTTACTGCTTAGTTTCAGTTGATGAAAGTTTCTGTAGTTGCGTAAAATGGCAGGAGACAGTCCCTTTAAATTAAATCGTAAAGTTATAATTATAAACACAAATTAATACTTATCCCATAAAGTTTTTTAAATTATGTAGTTGTGAAAATAATGGCGCTTGAAAAATAAACAAGTAGTTTTCTTAAGATTTACGGATTTTTCAAAGAAAATTATATTTTAGTATTATTATAACAACTAACGGATCGCCCCGAACTGAGATCACACGAAGACTCGCGACCCTAAAAAAAATATTATTCAAAAACTTAGACTAATAAAATAGTGCCACGAAATGCACAAAAAACTAACTTGATCTACAGTTTCATTAAAATTACAAGTAATGGGAGTTCATGTTAATTTGTTTCACTTTTTAGGGGTGCAAATTGCTGTTATTCTGGATTTCAGACTTTTAACTATATATTTGTCACTAAAGCTACACGAATACCAAATTTCAGCAATGTGAGGTCCCTGGTGTACCTTGTAAATTTTGTCAGTTTTTATTATGGATAATAATTAAAAAACTACAAGGATTAAACTAAAAATAAAAATAGGGTCGAATTTTACTAATAAAGACCTTTCATTAAACGTCCAATTTGACCTAATAGTCTCATGTTTTTTACCCCTATTGTATCCCTATATTTCAACAACCCCCCCGACATTTTTAGCTCATTTAGTTACACCAGGATTGTGCCAACTCTACCTAACTGTATATCAAATTTCACGATGATCGGATCAACGCTTAGAAGGTTATCCTCGGACAAACAAACGTTCACACATACATACCACACCGATTTGCCCAAGTTGATTAGAAGATTTCGCTTCGCTCGATCAACTATCTAAATCAAAAAATCCTAAACAAATCTATAAATACATTCCTTCTCTTTTCAAGTCGGTCAAAAACAGTTATCACTTCATTTATAATCTGGAATTGTCAATGGCGTAGAAATCCTTGCGTTGGCACGCAAGGATTTCTCTCTCTCTCACCTACGCCAATCTTTGACGCCTACGCTTATCATACAAATATACTATATACCCAAGTAATTTAGTATACAGTATGTACGTATGCATTTTGGCGCCAGACATGCACCATATTACGTCACAGTGACGTCACAAATATCACCCGATCCACGAATGTTAGCGATGCCGACCGTTTTGGTATGTGGCCAACATTAATAGCTGTGATATTTGGAAGAGCTGTAAATCTTGGATTAAATAAACATTTCGATACAAATAAGCTATAGCTGGAGACAAGTTGACATGCTTTGGAGTAGAAATTATGGAGGAGGCATACTTGAATTACAAGAGCATTTTGGTCTAAGAGAATGATGTTTTTCAAAAAAAGACTCCATAAATGACGCAAAGGAATTCTCTTCGGGCCGTCTTTTATTTTTTCTACTCATACATTCACAGAGATATGAAATATAGAATAAACCAAATATAATTGTCTAATAACCAATAACAATAATGCAGAAAATATAACCATTATTTTCCAATTCGACGAAACAGAGCTTTTAAGTCTACAGATAATCAAGAACGACCTTCTAATGGAGCTACATGGAAAACGAATAGATCGTAATGAGGCCTGCTGGCACCCACGTGTGCCCTGCATTCCACAAACATGACATGCCCATATGTTGACCTATATATACATAATGTACACATAGAATGCACCTCAACAATGCTATCTGGCGCCAACATAAACTGATGGAGAGTATGAATGGAAATCACTCTCAATCCAATCCTTCTAATATTATACCTGTGACAATCTGTTTAGATGTTTGTTTGTAAGTAAATCACACAGTAACTGCTAAAAAGATTTAAATGGTATCCAAACCATAATGATTAGCGTTTGTGCTCACGTGACGTAAAAGAAACCGCGTGCCGAAACTAGTGTACAATAATCGCGAAACTGTCGGAAGCGTTCGGTGTTTTGACGATTTGTACAAGATAAATCGCGGACGAAGCGTTCGCTATTGGGGTCGGTACCAAAATACATGTCGGGTGTCGGCCGCGGCAGTAGGCGGCAGGCGGCGCACGCGCCGACCGCGCTTCTCCGCCCAGAATCAAACCTACCGGCTCATTTAACCCACGCTATATTTAACCGCTGCGACCAGATTCATATCTGCATGTTCCTACACAAAAAGTGATCCGTGTGATGCAAAAGCGATCAAAGTGCTACCCTCCAGTGTTAGATACAAAGTGTTCTTGATAAACAAACACGCAGGAAGTCTATATAATATTTCAACGGACAAACCTCGTGAGTACCGCTCCTATCTATTTTCTACGCTGTCAAAATGCCAAAACTCACGACTGTTTTAAATATGCGTTTCATATTTTTCATAAATTGAATTGAACGGCTTTGATAGCGTTGTGTTTATTTCAGCGATATGAATCCGCCGTCGGCGATACACGGCGCCATGAGCCGGGACCGGAAGCCGTTTACCTACACACCTGGGGGGTTAGATCTATCGGAGATTAAGTCTGAGCGGATGGCAAAGCGATTGATGCGGAATGCGATGAATGAAGGTGTTCCCCAACAGCCAGTACAACAAATACAGTCCCCACCAGCGTCAACAATAGCAGTTCCAAATTTCAACTGTTTACCGGTTCAAGTTTTCCCTGCGTTTAACTTACCGGTGAATCCCAAATCGCTTTTACGGACGAGAAGCAATCCTGTCTCCCGTGAACCCCCACAGAGGGTGCAACCTCCCTCGCAATTTGCAAACAATAAGACGCCGGTACAATATGACACATTCAATAAAAATACGCCTTCTATAAACAATAACAGACCCTCGTCTATGTTCGAGTACGGAGCACCGGCAACATCGTTTATGAATTATGGAAACGATTACAATGCAGCTTTCTCTGGAAACGATTCTAATGCAACATTTCCGGAAATAAGCTATGATGCACAATATTTTCAAGCTCCGAAGATAAACAATTATGTTGAAAATACCGCACCACTTGTGACATTAAATAGTGACGTTGGAAATAATAACAATGTAATAATAGCAAAAGACGAATCAACTCTTGCGCCAAAAAATTATGCTCTCAGTGATCAAAATCAATCAAAATGTGAAGAATATTATGTAGCACCGGCGTATGAGTATAAAGATTCCAAAATTGATATAAACCCTGAAGTTTTTCGGGCACCAGAAGTTAAAGTAGTAGCAGAATTGCCTATTCAAGATGTGGGCTACAATGATGAACAGGTCCAATTAAAATTACTGTACACTTACTATATTTATGTCTATTTATCTGTTTCCATTCTATGTTATACGTATCTATTATACAATATCAAAGATTTATAAGGAAATTATACTACTTATATTTTTTGATTGTGAGTCTACCTCAGTATATCTACTAACCTATTTTAATTTAACAAATAAAAAAGGTACATACGCTATAAATACCCGTTTTAATCAGTAATTATGTACAGTGATCGCGAAAGTTTGACAAATACTATTTTATTTTATCTGTTAAAATATCTGTTACTAATCACAAACAAGTTAACAAATCAAATAAAATTAACATTACTTTTAAACCATACCTACTGGCTGTTATCTAATAAATATTTTTTTTTCAGAAAGAAGTCAAAATTGTCACAAAAGAAGTTCAAAAAGAGACTAAAACTGAAGATCAAAATGGGGATCAAAATGGTGACACTGAGGCTGTAATGACTGTAAAACTGCCTACAAAAAAGTCGGCAGCTAAAACAGAAACTAAAGTTGAAGTATCAAAAAAGACTTTACCTGATGGTTCGATAGAAGAAGTCAAAAAGACAATTACAAAAACAACCATTGATGGTAAAACTGAAATTAAAACTAAGACAGAAACAACAATTATACCTAAAGATGACGAAGAAGAAGAGGAAGTAGAAGAAGAGGAAGAAGAAAATGATGAAGTAGTAGTGCAGGAAGTTGATGAAAAACCAGTAACCTCTGTAGTCCAAAAAGCAGAGGAATCTTCAACTCAGATACGAGAAAATGGACAAAATAACATTATTAAGACTGAAGAGAGATCTGAAACAACGACTACATCAACCAAAAAAGTGGTTATTGTCGAAAACGATAGGGAAGATAAAAATAAAGAGGAAGAAGAAGTAGAAGAAGAGATTGTAGAAGCCGAGCCAGTAACAGTTGTGCTTAAACATCCACTAGAATCGGCACCTTCTCAGGAACAAGTTAAAGATGAAGAACAGGAACAAGCTCAAGTTGAACAGGACGAAAAAGTAGAATTTGAAGAAACTGTTAAACTAGAAGCAGTAAAGAAACAAGAAGAAGAGGCTAATAAGGTAGTTGAATCTGAGGATGAGGAAAAAACTAGAAAAGATGTTGTGAAATCTGTAGAACAGGAAGAAGATGAAGTAGAAGAAGTTGAAGAAGAAGAAGTGTATGAAGAAGCAGAAGAAAAAGAGGTAATAGTTCAAGTTAAAAAAGAACTTGAGACTCCTAAAGAAGCACCAAAAGAAGAAAATGAAGAATCAGAATACACTGATGAAGAAGTCGAGTCTGAGAAGGAAGAAGTTTTGGAAAAACCTGCTGAAGAATTCAAAGCCCCTACTGAAGAAACCAAACCGTCTGTCGAAGTACCAGAAACCACAGCGGAAACACCAGCAGCTCTAATTCATAAAGATATACCAATACAAAAAGAATCTGATGAAAAACAGGAAGTTATTGTGGAAAAGCAGGAAGAAGAAAAACAAGAAGTTACGGAAGAAACAAAAACAGCAAAACTAGAAACACCAGAAACTAAAGTGCCACTAAGAGAACCCTCCGTTCCATTAGAAAAGGTTGAAGATGTGGAAATTAAACCAATCGGTGCTGGAAATTTTATCACAAAATCTCGTACGGAAACCACTGAAATCATCACTGGTACTGGTGAAAAACCAGCAGGCTTACTGACTGAATACAACAGAACGGAAAACATTGTTACTGTCAACCGTACAACCAAAACTTTGGACTACGACAACACACAGCAAACGATCCCAACTTTATCTTACTTCACGCCTCATATTGAAAAGTTCCCACCACTACCACAGTCTACTAACAGACCATACCAGCCAGTATACCCGTCAGAGCCAACGTCAGAAAGAAGACATAGTCTGCTTCTAGAAAGGTTGAGCGTAGAACGTCAGATACCTACTAACGAAATCTACCAGAATACCCAACAGTACAACCAAACTGTTGAGCAGCAGAATCAATGGGCACAAGAGCCTAGAGTTGAAATTCTCACCATTGAGAATGTAAAACCTAGCTCAATCACCAACCAACAGTGGTATCAGCAAACAGAAAAGAAGGATGTGGCTTACAATAACGTGGCTCCTGTAGCGCCGCCAGTAGCGCCTTCTTGGACACAGCCGAAACCTCAACAACAACCAGCTTATCAATCACCTTCTCAACCAGCTTATCAACCTCCTTCAAAATCAGCTTATCAACCTCCTTCTCAACCAGCTTACCAACCTCCATCCCAGCCTACGTACCAAGCTCAACACCAACCAAAACCTGTGTACCAACCACCTCAGCCACAACCTGTCTACCAAACTCAATCTCAATATCAATTTCAACCACAATACCAAACTTCTTATTCTGAAAATATACAACAAAACACTTCAAGCCAACAAAACAACTACTCGACCCCACAAAACTACTCAACATACATACCTAAGCCTACCAACTGGGATACACCTAACATCAACACACAAAATCAGTACATCTCAGACTCTTACCACAGCACCCAGCAACGTTCCTCTTCCTACGTACCTCCCCCATGGGAGCAAGATTCTACGTATGTAGTAGACAACTCACAGAACTACTATCAAGCACCATCACAGACCACGCTCACTCCAGACGTAAACCAAGGCTGGAATCCTCCCGCAAGCAAATTCACTAAGACCACACCTACTGCTTACATACCTCCGAAGCCAAACCAGTCCTTTGTCAAACACGTGACCATCTCTGAACCTCCTAAACAACCAGGCCGTAAAACTTACTACAGCGAGTATGAAAGGCGTTACATTTCTGTACCCGAATCCACTTATATCCCTGGAGAAACGAAACTGCAGCCGCAGCCTGATCCATCTCCTGCTTACTACTATGACAACAACGAGCCTGTTGAGACAGTTGAGCATGAATGGCGGAAGGAACTGAGAGAGTTTACGGAAAAAGCTCAGACTGAGCCACAGCAGAACGTCAAACCCCCATGGGAGAATTCCATTGAGAGCAAGACCCAAACTCAATACGCGAAGACCCAAGAATCTACTTACACTGCGACGCCAACTTGGAGCCAAACATTGAGGCCTCAGTCTTGGCGTGAGAGGAGTTTCGAGTCCGAGTTCGTGTCTCAAGATTGGCCCAAGACGAGTACTCTGGGACGTGGTCGTCCGTTGAGTTCGTACGGGAAGGAATCCATTCCGGAAAGGACGCGAGGAGTATCAGTGGATAGATACAACCCGAATAATTATCAGTCGCCAGTACCAGAGCCGCACCCTCCGGTGCAGACATTTACCCACAACCCCCCGGCACCTCACGGAGCTGGATACCACAACCCGAACGTGCCTGCGTACCACGCCTACTCCCGTGCTTCAGCTGAACCTAGGTAAATTGTTATTTAATTTAGAGCCCTTTAATCCTTACAGCTGCATCATCATTTTTTATTACTTGTTTTGACGGCAAAAGCTCACGTTGTCACGGCCCATTCGATGTTAGGGGTTACCAATGCCCATAACAATTGCATTACCACACAGGATACCTTTAAGACTGCCTACATGGAATTGCATTGCGCTGTCACCCTGAGGTAAAAAGTCCCTTGTGCCTAGGGTTGCCATACGTCCGGAATTTTCCAGACATGTCCGGTATTAAAGGTCTTTGTTGGGAATGCGTGGAGAATCCTAAACCGCCCGGAACTTCTACAATTTAAGTAGGTAACGAGTAACATAAAACATAAAATAAACCATATATTTTACTTTGTTCATTCACATGCATATCACATGTAAGTCAGGAATTTTCATCAAATGTCAGGGTTTTTTTTCGAAATTTCTTTTTTTTAATCTGGGAACCCTACTTGTGCCTAATTCATAACCTTAAAACTGAAGGAGACTTTTGTCTCAAATATACGAATGAAAAATATGTTCTTATTTATGTCTCAGTCAACATGATTTTTATGTTTGTTTATAATTCAGTTTGAATCTAGTTTCATGTTTTTACCCAAATTCCGTTAATATCTATTCAATAATCTGGAAAGAAATCTGGAGAGATGCAAAGAGTGAAAGTTTTGATCATTAGCGGTTTTCTTTTATGTTACAGTCTCGTTACATCAATTACAGCACAATATACAAAAAAACACTTAAAACAACATAACTGCGCAATAGAAGGTTTTATTGCATAAATCGATTTTGTTCCCAAAAATCTTTAGATGGAGGATATACCTATACTTGTGTTAAAAATTCAATTTTTTTACAAAAAAACCTATAATCATTTCAGAGAGCAACCGGTATACCAGCAGCCACGGGCAAGGGTTGAGTCCAGAGCCAGCCCGTTCCAATCCAGGTCCTTCAAGTATCTTCAATGGATCACAGGAACCGATGATTGATTATTTATGTTAAGCTAGGATCATAGTTTAGGACATTGTATAAAATTTTCAACTGTATTTTCGATGTAAAAGACTACACACTACACAGCGACTTTCGTATCGTAACACTTTTGAAAAGTAGGCATTTTGTAGCTGAAAAATAATAAATTTAAATAAATAAATAATTCTGGACTAGCCCCAAACTAAGCAAATTTTGTACCATGGGAACTAGATAACTGATAGAATGGATAAATACATAATTATTAAAAAGTTAATCAATTTCATACAATGTTTTTAAGCGTGTAACGTATGTACGTAATTTTTAGTAGTGTTGCAGTTGCTCGCTGATAAATCCCAAAATTCTATTGAAACGAATTCGTGGCGATTTTTGTAAAAATTGAGAATGTAATTCGAATGTCACGATCTGATCGATTAGTTATTTATGCTTAGAATAAATTAACTTATTTTAACATTTTATGTACAGTTGATTTAAACGGTCCTTACTATACGTATTAAGTGTTTGGTGGTTTACTTTTAACTTAATTAATTAAAGCGACTCATTTAGTTTACATTAACAGTAGAAATTAATATTAAATTAAATAAGCTCTGACAGACGAGCAACTTTTTGTGGACACAATTTTGCACAAATATATAAAAACGTTACGGTTTGGCACTTAAGAACCTCAAAGAAGATCAAATATAATTGTAAAAATTAAAATCCACCTTGAGGGGAACTCCTAAGGTGGATTATGGGACTAACCTATCAATTAGACGTAAATAGGTTTTATTTTGCTGGTTGTTTTATATAGTTGGTAAAAAGAGACTGACTACAAATTGTAACCCGTTTGCAGAAGCTTATAAGAGGTTTCATAACTCATTTGACACTATTATTATCTTTTTAATATCCTCACGTGGGATGTGATAATTTGTAAACCTAGTCAAGAAAGTTGCAATTTTTATTTATTGTGTAACAATCTAAAATCATGCATTTCAAGCCTTTTATACTAATAAAGGAACTCTGTTCAGTTTTTATCAATTAACTTATAAATAAAATTTACATTGAATAATATTTTAATACAAAATTGTAGTATATTTATTGTGTACGTATGAAACTTTGCGTCCTTTTTCACAAAGGAATGATTTAATGTTCATTAGTTTGTACACTATAATTTTAATATTTAAATTGCCGGTTTGTTTAACAAAGTTCCTCTTAATATTTTGTAATAATTATGTAAATTTATAAATATTGCATTATCCAGTATGGCGTACTGTAACATAATAATATTTCTATTTGTATTTTGTGGGGTCGCTGTTGAGTTTTATATTATTTAAAAATAAAGAAGATTTATTGAAAAATCTATACCCATTATTTATTATCATCGTCATCAGCTAAAAACTTGATAAGTCAGAAATAGGAGGTTATTAGGTGTAATTATTAGAAAACTTGTAGATACAGAGTGAATTTTTTAACAGTTTGAAGGAGCGGATTGAAATAAATACAGGTTAATTCATACTAGACGGAAATAAGACCTGATAAATCTGCTGGGATCCGTTGGGTGCAGGCGCACAAGATCTGTCGCTTTGGAAATATGTGGGGGAGGCCTATTTTTAACAGCGGACGTCATTTGGTTGATATGATGATGATGATGATTGCATTGGCGTTTGAGGGAGGAGCTAATCCAGCAGTAGGCCTTCACTTAACCTGTCAATGATGACGATGATTGATTTAGATTACGGACAGAGCTACAAATTCACCCTGAATATTTTTGATCAGACGCAGTAATTCAATACGAGGGGTGATCCAAAAGTAATGATAATCAATAATAAACACAATGAATAAAATAAAAAAATAAATTTATTTCTCAACATAGTCTCCTAGCAAGTCTATACATTTAGTCCATCTCTTTTCTAAACCTAAAATTCCCTTAGAAAAAAAATCTTTATCTTGACTCTCAAAAAAGTCCTCCACCGCGGCCATCACGTCGCTATCATCGTCAAATTTTTTGCCTCGGAGGTGTTCCTTGAGTCGTGGAAAGAGATAGAAGTCACTGGGGGCTAGATCTGGTGAATAGGGGGGGGGGGGTGTTCTACCAGCTCGAAGCCCGCTTCCTGAATGGCAGCCATGGCAATTGCAGCTTTGTGAACCGGTGCGTTGTCTTGATGGAACAGCACTCCAGCCCGCAGTTTGCCTCGCCTTTTCTCCTTAATAGCCTCCCGCAATCTTCTTATTTTTTCTGCATAGTAGGAGCCTGTAATAGTGGCCCCCTTTTCCAAGTAGTCCACCATGATTATTCCTTTAGCGTTCCAAAAAACAGACGCCATAACCTTCCCTGCTGAGCTTGACACTTTGAATTTCTTCGGCGTCGGTTCATCGGATCGTTTCCATGTCATCGATTGTTGTTTTGTTTCAGGATCAAAATGGTGGATCCAGGTCTCGTCTATGGTCACAAAACGTGACAAAAAATTATCTTTGTCTGCCTGAAACTTTTCGAGATTTGCTCTTGACATGCTCTCGACTCGTTTCTTCTTTTGCTCGTCGTTTAACATTTTCGGTACCCAATGCGCGGAGATCTTTCTCATATGCAATTCGTTCGCAAGGATTCTTTGAATGCTGCCATATGAGATCCCTGTGACCTCAGCTACATGCCTGATAGTCACTCTTCGATCTTCCAATACAACTTCTTCAACTTTTTTCACATTTTCTTCAGTGAGGGACGTCGATGGGCGTCCTTCGCGGTGTTCGTCTTCTGTCAATGTTCTTCCCAGCTTAAACTCCTTAGCCCAGCGTGCAACTGTGGAATATGGAGGAGAAGAGTCCCTTAATAATTCCACTAAGTCGTTGTGTATGTCTTTGGTACACATTTTTTTCAAGCAGAGGTATTTAATGACAGCTCTGATTTCGTGTTTTTCCATTTTTGTGTTCACTCCTTGACAGTCCGTATTCAAATGAATGTAGCTCCCGGGAATCGTGGCCTATTTATATGATTTTTTTTCCTGAACTAGTGGGTAACTGAGCAAGTGACTGATATTTTTTTGTATTTTTGTGTGCACTAGAAATAACTGATTATCACTACTTTTGGATCACCCCTAGTATTAACAAAAGTGTTGTAGAATAAGTTGATAAAATCGAAATGCTAGTCAATGCCACACTTGAAGGTAACTACATGGTAAATATGGTGATGCCTCTTTAAATTGCAATACGATCGAAAGTTGAAGTTAAAATTACAAGAATGGTGGCGTGAGTCCAATTTTACATAGTATAAAATTAAAGCATATAAAATCCACTTTTCAAGAAGAACCTTATTTTATCACAGTACTATTATGTAATAGTAATGTACTACTTTCGTAGCTACAACAACAGCTATTATTAGACTCAGCTAATTCTAAGTAATGCTGCTGTAAGAGCTGGTATAATTTTAAATCCTAGTTGAAATACAGAGTCACGTACGAAAGTAAATAAAGATATACGTCCACTATTCCCCCCACACCCAGTGCTTTGCACCCGTAAAATTTTTCTCTTTACAACTTGTACAAGAAAAAGCTCTCTTCCTGTACATAGAAATACTTTAATCTAACACCACGTCCTGGTTTTTACACATTTAAGGATTGCGCCTGCTATACCATTTCGCTCATAATTTTAATTATTTTGGTCCATAATTATTCTAATGGTTTTAATTAGAATTTGGTTTAAGACCTTCAGCTTGCGATAATTGTTAGCACACCGTAGAATACAACAGTCAATATTTTGAAAACTTGTTATATACTTTTCACAATTTAATAACGTATAACTCACATAAAAACGATTAGACATTCAGAAATAGTTAGCTCCAGCAGTCATAACAAAACAGAAGTTTAATAAAAGTGTATTTTAGATGTTTTCTGCACACTATGCGCCAATACGATTATAAATTCAAACAGTTATGAGAACCCTGGTCGATAAAATCGTACAGCCATTGATCGAGTTTTGAACGTTGAAGTGTTTTGCAGGTTTGCAAGATAACGTGCTCTTATAGTTATGGCCCGGAGCGGTATAATGGGTGGATTCCTTTACAAGAAAATGCACTGGTTTATATTCGTATGGAGATGCAGATCTTTGCGGGAAAAGCACTCAACGGTTCTAAGTGGGAAATAAAATCTTACCAATATACTCACAGCCTTGACTGTATTTTTATTTTGTTTTAAGTTAGTAATCAATGTGGCCTAATTCTAGGCCCATTAGGCTCTTATTCTAGATAGATAATATCTAGATATATACGATATACATCTATCTATATCTAGATAGATAATATCTTTATTGCATACTATTAAAAATAAATAAACAAACAGGTGAAAAAAATAATGAGAGTTCAAGCGTTAATTGAGACTCAAGTGTAGCAAAAATTGATAGAGGCTGCAATACCTTTTAGTTACGTCGCACGCTGCATTAAAAGATATTAAGATCACACTATGAAACGTGAAAGTTTGTATGGATGTAGGTATATGTGGATGTTTGTTACTCTTTCAGGCAAAAACTACTAAATGGATTTTAATGAAATTTGGTACGTATGTAGATTATAGCCTATTATAGCTGCTTTTTATTGATAAACCACGCGTGCGAAGCCGCTGGCAGTAGCTAGTTTGAAATAAGAAGACCAATGTGAAATTAATAAATAATGCTGGACATTTCCCACATCACTTTCTAGCCCCAAACTAAACAACCCTTGTACTGTGGGAACGAGATAACTGATAGAATATTTAAATCTTTTTTTTGTAAATAAGTACTTGTAATATCCAGGCCGGGGACAAATATGTATATGCAGATCATGCAAACATTTCTTCCGTTTCGGGAATCGAACCTGCAACCTGCTAAAGTAGGTACGTTTATTGAAAATACTGTATAGATAGCATATTTGATGTTTGCGTATGGGTATTATTAACAATGTATCTTGGTTTTTTTATTTCCTACAAAATATATTTTCCACATGCTTAACAGTTATATTAATTTTTGTGGAATAAGGAATTTTTAATGAATCAATCAATCAACCTCCTGTATCACAGCTGGCTTTTCGCTCATTGCGCAGGAGGTTGTCAATTCGCAAGTTACAGCGTTTTCTGTCTCCATATTGCTTGCGATTTTAAATCGCCTAAAACTATCGCAAATAAAGATCCGTATACACAAGAGATCGTGGCGTGCACATAAATCAGGCGGCAACATTGTCGCGTCGTGAATCGCGCTAAAAGTACAATAAACGACCGGGCATTTCGAACAAATAAGTATCGAAATGCACAATCGCTAGCAAAAGTAGCTTTACAGATTTAGTGGCCAAATATACGTAGACTATATTAGAAAATAACGATGACTACGGAAGCGCCTGAACCGCCGCCATCGCAAACAGTGATTATTAACACTGCGCTAATAAATATTAAATATTTTTTTAAGAGCTTTTAGTGGGATTCGATATATTTATTAAATATTATAATTAATACTTAAATATTATAGTTACTGTTGTAGTTTAAATAAAGACTGTACCTATAAATGAATCATTTAAATAGTTTGGGTAGTTTAGAGCGCAATTGACTAATATGCGCTACCCACCAGTCCTTAAAACAATAATCTCTGAGGATAGTATTTATATAGTGTTAAAATAAAATAAAATAAAATACATTTATTTCAAGCAACTATGTAGCTCATATAGGGAAGGACACAAAAGGTATGTTAAGGTACTAAGTACGGGCAGTCTACTCTGACGGCTATCATTGCCAAGACGGTGTTGGCGCTGGCCTGCAGCTTGCGCACCAGGGACGCGGCTCGCTTGCGCGTGACGGTGTGGAAACAGTCGACCCGAGCCGCCGTTGTTATAGTTTTATATTGAGCTGGTCAAAAGCTGTATAAGTTTTCTTGTAGATGGAGCTAACGGCGCTTCAGTAGTAATCTGAATCACCTCACTAATTTCGACCCTGATGTGACAGAGCCTGGTAGCACAATTGGTTAGTACATCCTCGTGTCAAGAGGGAGGTTGCGGATTTAAGTCCCGTCTAGGCTTGACAACGATGATAGCTTTATACTAAACCAGTTTCTTATAATGCTTTTATAAACTTTATTTTGACACTTCGTCATAAAGTATTGTTACGCCGAAGCTGTTAAACAATGAGTAATAATCGAACCTTCTCGAACGCTTTTGTCTTGCTGTGTTATTGTTGCTATTGTTTGTGGTTTCGCAGAATGGGGAGTGGCCATTGTATCGAGGGACCGACCCTTTCCTGGAAGGATCGACATCGTTCTCGAACAATCGAAATGTGTGCGATATAAATAGGCTGGAGAGATGGCCGGACAGTCAGTCTGAGTGAGTCTCAGCGAGGCCCTGGAGGACTGACGTGGAGAAGGGTCTCGCGAGTCAGTCTGGATTAAGCTATACGTGCGATCATTTCGGTGACTATAAGTGGTGCAACAGTGGTGTGAATTAGTGTGTTGTGATACGTGTGACCAAGTTCGTGTATTCATCGTTTAGTGTTGAATAAAAGTGTTATTTTGGTTGGATCGATTCCCATTATTTTATCCCGAACCCTCAGCTCGTAACAGTATCAAACCATTAGGATGTATCGGAACTTCCGTACCTAAGGTAATGAAACAGAAGTACTAAGTCATAAACAACAAGACACCACTGTGATTCTTAGTGTAATGGCTTTATTAGATCACTTAAGTTGTATAGCTACTTATGATCCGTAAAGTAGGTAGTTACACACTGCTGGCGCGAAGCCAGCGCGTCCGTCACGGTTGTTATCCAATTATTACAGGATACATATTGCTTGTTATCTTTGTGTATGCGTCTTTAGGTTTCATTGCTTCAGTCAATCATATGAGATATATAGTAAGTTGGTTTTTTATTTGTTACACAAATAAGCAAAAATATAAAATAAATAAAAGATAATCTATACAGGGTGTTTGGTAATATACTGACGATATTCAAGTGACGGTTTCTCAAAACATAAAAAAAGACGAGAAGAGAGGTGATTCATTCGATATAAAACTAACTGCCTACGCTTGCAATCGACATTCAAAAATAAAAGTCGATTTTATATCTCTTTCGGAAATGGCTGCGGGTTTTGGGTTAGAAGGGGATAACAAGAGATATCTCGAGACGTCACCAATACAGTATCTGGGGTGAGATGGCAAGCATTATCCAATAGCACAACATAAGTTTAATAAAGTGGTTGTTTTTACATGCCAAAATAAATTTCAGATTTATATGGCAAATATTTCACAAATTCATTTATTATGCTCTTCAAAACCACCCCTTCCATTTTTGTGCGTATATTATTAAACACCCTATATTACGCGAAGAAAATACTTTTCACACCACCTGCTCGACAATGTCAAACTATATGTCACGTAAACCTCACCGAAAGCAGGTGATTCAATCCCTACGGCTGAACCGGCAGTATAGTTGTATTGAATTTCATTATGCCCGCGTGAGCATAATGTGATTAGAATTTGGAACCTCATCTGTATTAAAATTTGAACCAAAGATACCCACACAACAAGAACTCACTCGTAAATCGAACTAACCTCTGCACAGAATGCACCAACCTAGATTTGGTTTTTATTGTTTCGCAGAAAGTGTGAAAAGTAGAGTATTCTCTTCGTGGAAAACTGTCTGCATCTTGAGCATGTTTATATCCGTCTCTGCACTCAGGATTCCAGTAACTCCCTCGCTCCGCGCGTGAGCTAACTCTAGAATCCTTCGTTACGTTCGGGATTCAATATAGCGCCCGTGACGCAAGACACTGCTTAATCCTCTCGTTTAATAATCTACTATTGTACCCCTTTTTAAGCTTGTTGCGCTGGAGTGTGGGACTTGGCATAGTTAAAGTTTATATGGAGGAGGGGTGAATAGTAAAACTAAACTAAAAATGGTAATAGGTACCTATTTACTTTACCACCTACTAGCACTTAGAGGTATGCATGTATATATTCTTGCAAGTTTTTTAATTTTTTTATATACCATATAAATAGTTAGGTCTATTTTATTGGTATCCAAAGAAGTTCTTCATATTTTTAAATTTATTTGTAAGTTTCCTACTGTAGGGTGGAGGCCTCCCTTCATTTCTTCCATGTACATAACTCTATCATAAGCGATATTGCGCCAATCCTTATCGTAGTAAAAGTTCTTAAAAGTACTTCAAAAAGAAATGGTTTACATCTTGGGGAGTTTCGGTCCTAAGATCTTCATCAGAGTTTCACCAAATAAAGTATTGGTCCCTCATAAATTTTGACATCAACTTTGGAATTGGCGCGACGTCAACACGTTTCGTTTGTACAAACTTTTGTTTGTAACAAGTTAATTTCTACAAAATTTAATAAATCCCCGACTGTCTCCGAATCGGCTCATCCGTTTAGGGACTTCAATGCCACAGACAGACAGACGGACCAATACAAAGACAGACATAGGCGTCTTAACTTATATACCACCCCTAATTTTACGTCGGTGTTAAAACACGGTGCGTAAGCTTACTTCATGTGAACCGGCTATTAGAGAGGCCTTAGATTCATCATCGGATACTAAGACAAGCCACAAAATTCAAGAGCACCTTGAAATATTTTTGGTATTGGTGACATTCCACCATGCACCATCTAAGCCAAAGAGCATCACATTACACCAATCGCATGCACTTTACACAGAAACACGTGTTATTTGATGCCACATTCCGGCAGACCTGTCATAAAACACGTATCATAATACCTAAAATGATATTTTGAAATACCTAAAAGTCTATTGTTAAAACTTTTGCGATACATAATCACTAATATTAATCACGTATATAATATCTAAGTTCATACGGTTATTTATCACTGATGGTACATAGATAAATAACCGTTTCATTTATGTAAAATCGTTAATGTTTAAAAAAATTTGATCGCTGTTGTATAGTTTAAACACCCTACGTCTGCATGATGGTAGGATGGCACTTTTTTATTTGTAACATTTGTATTTGAAATACAAAAACACGAACAATACTTAATTAATTGATTGAAAATTCTTTATTGCAAAAAAATACGTACATAGGCGAACTTAATGCTAGCAAGCATCCTCTTCCATCGTTAATGTTCGTTAATAATAGTTAATGTTTAAAAAAAAATTATCGCTGTATCGTACAGTTTATACGAGCTACGTCTGTATGATAGTAGGAATGGCACTTTATTAATTGTAACATTTGTATTATTGAAATACAAATAGATAGATGAATAATATATGATTAATCGATTGAAAATTCTTTATTGCACAAAAATACGTATATCTGTACACAGGCGAACTTAATGCAAGCAAGCATCCTCTTCCAGTTAACCTACTATTTACAATAAATAAATAATTACTCAAATAAATCTACGGTGCGGTAGCACAAGACCTGGAATAAATATTTGCAGATAATGCAAACATTTGTCCTGTAACAGGAATCGAAATCGAAACTACAGAATAATTAATAATGTCATAATTATTCATTATATACCTACCTCATGCATCTCGTTGCCTACTTGCCCACCTAGCCGTCATCTTTGTTTTGAATTTATGGATTATGAACCTACATATGTTACGAATTTATGAATTATGTTTTATGGATTCTGATACATCCGTCTTACACAATATCCGTACGACATTTGGCACGCAACCTCGGCTTACCGACATGAGTGCTGTGACAGTTTGAATATTCCTACCCTTTGTGGAAATGCTCTTTTGGGATTCACTTAGTTGCGGTGCGGATGACATATTAAAAAATTGTTTGTAAATGCGGATGGATTTTAGAGTGTTTTTATTATGCAGCTGCGAGTAGTACTGTACTATCACTTTTTTATATTATAATTGGGTAAACTGAAAACTATATCCGTCCATCTGTCAGTTTATGAGAACAACTTCAAAACCGGTTTATATACATATAATATAAAAATTTATGAATATTTTATATGAATTAGAATAAATCCAGAAATATTTATTGCGTAACGTATTATAGTAATGTAATTCTGATATTTTTAAATGAAATTACTTCGGAAATAAAATATCAAAACGAGACTGCGCCAAAACACAAACATTCAATTAAAATATTTTATTATATTTTCTGCACTCTCGTTTTTTTACCATAGATCGACAATATAATATATGTTCAGAAATAAGCACTTGGATTACAAAATACTAAGAAGTTTTTTTTTTATTTTAAGAAAATAATTATCAATAATATTCAAGGACGTGTGTGTCCTTTTCCTCCGCTCACGCCGAGCCATGGAGCGTACCATGCTCGGCATCAAACTCTTAGATCGAGTGCCAAACGTCGAGAACCGTGGAAGAAGGTTCATGACGTTGGGAATCGAGTTGTGGAGCTCAAATGGTCTTGGGCGGGACACTTGGCAAGACGTGGTAATAACAGCTGGAGCAGGGTAGCGACTGAATGGTGGCCGAGGAATGGCTGTAGAAGGGTAGGACGTCCGGCAGCGAGATGGGTGGACGACATCGTTAGAGTCGCGGGCCGTCAATGGGCAAGACTAGCGCAGGATAGTGGCGGATGGCACAAATTTGGGGAGGCCTGTACCCAGCAGTGGGTGAAGTCAGGCTGTGGATGATGATGATGTGTGCCCTTTTGAGAGAAAACTTTGTACCGCTTTTAAGCTTATTGCGCGCATTGAGGAGTGTGAGATTTGGCATAGTTAAAGTTTATATGGAGATGGCAGAGCAAATGCTAAGATTGGGCTAAACAAAAATATGTGAATTACGGTCGATTTTCGACCAATGTGCACTGGCAACTAGTCAGTATAAAAACACCGCTGTGTTTCCTCTATTCTCTCATCGGTATAAAAACACAGGTCACACGAGAATAAAGCTAAATAAAGCCACGAATTGCTGTAACTCGATCAAACACCGCTTTAGTACTGCGCGCTTCGGACCCATGGGATTATCTGAGCAAAATTCTCGTTAGCCGATTACATGTCTAATGTTTTCGTTGAAAAACGTGCTTGTACAGTGCTACATAATTTAAAGCAGTCTTCATATCTGGGACCTGAGAAATGGCCGATTGTCAGTTGGACAACTACGTTATTTCAGGAACGATGAGGTGATCCAGGCAACGATCAAAACTGAAGTAAGCCTTTTCACAAAGGTCGCCTAAAATTACGAATATGGAGACTGTGGAATTCTGATTTGGTCCTTCTTCATAGCACGCTGAGTGACCTTGAGTCCTCTTAAGAGGCCCATAGTGAGATACCACGTTTCTGTGCTATATATCATCACTGGTAGCACATACTGATCAAAGGCTTTTGTCTTCAGACACTGAGGGTATGGCCAATACTAGACGAAGTAAATACTGGTTGATGATAATAACCGTTAGATCCCATCAACTGCGTGCTACTGTACCTGTTAGGGCAGACAATTTGCCGAGGGCGCCCCCTGCGGTATTCGTTATCGCGCGCCAAGGGCGGGCTATTATCTTTGACGAGAAAAGAAATACCCGAAATTGTTCTAATTTATACGATCACCGTTGCTCTTACCTGTGCTTTATAGATTGTGTGATTTCTACGTGAATCGCATGCAAAGTTGGGATTAGAGGCTTAGAATATAAAATAGCTGTCTGTTCGCTTAGATCTTTTAAACTACTCAACGGATTTTAATGCAGTTTTCGGCATAAATAATAATAAATATATAGTAATAATAAACATATAACTCTGTTTGTTTTTTTGTTACCTTTACACGACCAAACGGCTGAAATTTTGCAAGGAGATAGATTATATCCTGGGAAAGGACATAGGCTACTTTTAGCCAACTGCGCAAAATGTGGGTAATGTTTTATTAAAAAACCACCCGTGCGAGCCGCGGGCGGGTCAGTCAGTAGTCAGTCAGTCAGTCAGTCAGTCGGATCAGTCAGTCAGTCAGTCAGTAATAAATAATTAAATGAGTACCTAGATGAATGACTGTCTTATTATTAAAAATACGGGATTTATCACCGGCTGACTGAAAGAATTACCTGTTTTATCATCGGTGTTTCATATAATAATTATTGAAATAAATCACGAAACTTTTCTAAGTAAATAATTCCTATTTGTATGGTAACAAGTTGATTTTAGAACCATCATAAGTCACGGCACCTCAAATATAAAATCAATCATGTTACTTGGGTGCTTCGAAGCATTATAGAATCACAGCCGATTTATATAAAAACGCGATAAACATAACCCAGCGCAGTGGAGCAAAAAAGCCTTCATAAAGAAAATATTAATTCATTCCAGTTATTTGAAAAAGCTTTCAGTTGTTCACACAAGTTTCCCGCAAATCTACAGTAAAACGCAATAAAATACGCCTCAGCAATCATACTAGCTTTCATTCTACACTTCAATGCACACCTTTATGTGAACTGTATGCATTCATAAACTGACAAGGACGGTAAAAAAATATGGACACCCCGACGGACGTGTCGCTACATTGTTCACTGAAGCAGAGATCTTTCAGTCTATAATTGCGCGCCCATTACTTTACTTTATCACAGATATATATTACAACACCCTGTATTTGTTTATTGAAATCATAAGGAAAATTGTCTTCTGACGTCTTACTGTTAGTAAACTTTGCACGCGGAAAGAGGCATGCAATGTTAGATTGGAATATCACACGGCGATCGATGTATGCATGTTTTGATAAACGGCGGCACTCTGTTGCTGTCACGCCGCGCAAAAGCGCCGAACGGCGCGAGTGTTGTAAATGTGTGCGCAAAGCTATGTGTTTCCGAGCGAATCAGCTCAATTTGAGTACGTAATTTTCAAGCCAGTCGTACTACGTCTATATTTTTTACGTTGTAAACTGGCAAACTTCTACTCATGATAGACTGCCGCTGGGAAATCTTGAATGAGTGGAATTTAATTTAGTTGGGGACTGGCGGAGAAATAATGAGGAATGATTTGTATTGTATGCGTCGAAATATGTTGATGTGAGTTATGGCTTGCGGTTTTGTATGTGGAAAGTTATTACTGTGGGTTTTTATTACAGGTACGTTTTTTTTTATTCTGAAAGGTGGTGGGCTTTCACACTGAGTGATCATGTATTTTTTAATCTGATATCTGATCTTTTTGCTTCGAAACCGCTTTTACTGCGATAATTAAAAGCTAAATTGTTAGCTAAGCTGTCACGTTGCTGGTAAAAAATATATAGAGCTCAGGAGAGAGAGATTATACATAATTTAAGGATTTAATATGATTTTTGGGAGCTGTAGCTTGAAGGCCACATGAGATCGGTCGCTCTGAAGTCTATTGGGAGGTTCTTTAACAGTGTTCCATGATATGATATGATAATATGATGATGATAATATCCCATAAAGCCAATCATCGTATCACTAACATCTGTTGCACAAAGTTGGCAAGCTACACACTTGACTACGACACTTTAGGTATAATGCTTACTTCAAATAGGTATAAGGCATTGCTTTACAAGCGGTAGAAAATTGGAGAGCATCCAGGTTAGTGGTGGCAACCACTAAGTGACCAAAAACAGTAGATTCCACATATTTTTACCGAGCATTTGGCAGAATATGGTAAAGGAAAACAGCAAGAACATACAGGTTGTAAAATGCACGTTAGTAAAATTGTAATAAAAGTGACATTGGATTATTTCGGTGGCGTGAATGGCTCTGGCCGCAGTACGACTCTGGTCGTTTCAAAAATAAACGAGAATGGTTTCAGCATTTCTGTCCCTTACTTTTACATGCTCCTCATCTCAGCTCAGGTTGTTTAGGAAACAGAAACCGTTATAAGACGACCGTATAAATCACGAATTCGATTTTTGGTTGATTTAGAAGTCTGTGTCTGTCTGTGTAGTATATAAGGTGTTACAATTTAAACTAATCATATTGAAGCAACGGTTTCTACACAGAAAATAAAAAATAAATGTATCCATAAAATATTCTTGTTTTATTATCAAAATTTCGAGAAAACCGACATAATGTTAGAGAACGTATGTATGATGCCACATATTACCAAAAAGTTACTACGAGCCGTTCAACAGCCCCGCTAGTTCAATGACCTCGCCCTTGTATGTTTTTCCTAAAGAATACAATCCAGGCCTCTTTAGGTTCTTAAGTAAAGGTTTTACGATTCCAGGGTTTAACACAGCTGAATTTGTCTTTGCTGGTGTTAATTTAAGTTCTTGTCTACAATGATTGAAGTGGCAGTCTGAGGGGCATCACCCTGATCTGTTGTCGAATGCTGAGGTTGTTCCTCATTTTGACCCGGAGGACTTGGAGGCTTTCCCTCTACCAGTTTTTAGTTTGTAGGTACGCATACTAAAAAAAAGAAAAATGACTTTAAACATTTATGTTAAAATTGAAGGTCGATTGGGGTAAGTTGTTCCGGGGAACAACCAGCCCCTTCGGGAAGGAGTTTGTAGCCTCAAATTCCATTTTTATATGAAGACTGTCTTGCTAGCAAATTAATGAAATTAATTTGAAACACTAAAAAACACTCAAACAAAAGATACCTAACTAATGCCACTACAAAATAGGAAAGTTACACATGAATCGGTCAATAATAAATAAAAATAGACCAAAAAGTTCAAATACGAAAAAATGTACTCACGTGGTGTTTTAATAGCACGGTGCGCACAACCAGTCGTCCGCCGCCGTCAGAACAACTAAGATGACCGCCAGCGCGGCTCGTCACATGATGCTTAAGCGACGCACTTCGCGTGTATTGTTATCTATTTCCTTTACAAAGTTATTACTGTCGGAACAACTTACCCCAGGAATTTTGAACCCCAGGCTCCCTATGCAATAGCACAACATGAGTTTAATAAAGTGTTTATTTTTACATGCCAAAATGAACTTCACATTTCTATGGTAAATATTTCACAAATTTATTTATTATGCTCATCAAAATAACCCCTTTAATTTTTGTGCGTATATTATCAAACACTCTATACAGTTAAAAAAAAATTTAAATAATAGTTTTGTGCAACTGGGGCGGAGGCATTTTTGTAAATCAGAATATTCAAATGTTTGTTATTTATTGGCTAATTTATAACATACCTTTCGAAGCGTAATTTTACTAGTCTTTTGACCGTTGCCGCGTGTGTCCAGTTGGTGAAACTCAAAACTAGTATCACTTATTATTTCGTCATCTGGACACGCCAAGATTTTTACGCGTGTTTACATAGTGAAACTTAAATTACACCCCTTGATCGTCTTAAATTGCGAAACTCAAAATGCCATACAATAAGGTCTTCGTCCTGAGGGAACTCTATATTTATGGGAATCAAATGATCAGGGCTGTTCTTTTTCGTGGTTTGGGCGGGAGGGGTTTATTTGTCGAAATATTGTGTTGACACAAAATTGGAGAGTAATCTTATAATTTTATTGTACTTCCTTCGTTGACTTTTTAGACGAAAACACTTTTATTATATTTTCTTTGCTCTATAACACTTGTTAGATGATAGCCACGTTAGTTTTTCTCATTTTGTATACAGTCCAACTGCGGGGAAAAAATATGCTCCGGCGTCGTGATCGGTCGTCGCAGTACCTAGATACGGTTAGTGTAGTGTGTCGTAATATGAACGAGGACATTTCTATTTCTGATGACCAAGTGAGGGTAGTTGCTGCAGCTGCCATCACTTTTCGACAGCAGCTCCAAGTACTCCAGTCAACCCGTGACCACGCCTGTTGCAACACAGCAGAAACGTCGGGGTAACAAATTAAAATTAATACGCGATAAATACCCGTATTAATCAAAAATTATACTGGGGAAAAAATTCCTTTCCATAAATCAAAATTAAGGTGTGTGTATGTAAGTGGTAATATAATTTACAACTGATTGCTTCTGCCAGTCAAATGTTAAACTTGACCATTTTTACCATCTCCACGTTGTAACAAGCATATTTAAAAAAATTAAAAACCCTTACCCCCTCTTTTTGCGCAGGGGGTTAAAAATAATTACTAACCGAAGAAATATAAAAGAAATTAAAAATATATATCATAAATCATAAATATATATATTTAATAATAATGTAGAAAAATTAGTGAGTTTTTGAGTAGGTTTAAGAATTAGAGTTCCTTCTGAAAGGGCTTGCCCAGGGAAGTACCTACCTATTTCGGCCGGCAAGCAGCATTGCTGTGTTTCGGTTTGAAGGGTATGGGATGCCAGTGAAATTACAGGCACATGAGACTCTACGCCTGTATGCCTCAAGTTGATGGACGCAAGGCAGTAGTACATCGTAGGCCACATTTCTAGTGCGTGACCTACAAGGTAATTCTCTGTTATAGGGGATGGTAACTATTTAACATCAGTGGGCCATAAGCTTGTTCTATCTCCATGTAGTATGAAAAAAAGGTTCATAAACCCGATATTTCTATATGTTCACGGTCAAACACACAAACTATGGTAAATATATAGATAGAAAACGCTTTATTGTACACCACCTGAAAAAACTATTTTGATCCCAGTTACCAAATTTCATGTAACAGTTACTAAAGAGTGTAGTTGCTGTGGTGACTGCTAAATATTTAGCCACCACAGCTAAACTAGTATATTGCAAATGCAGCTAAACATTAGTAATTATGAACCAAACTTTTGTAAAAAGTCGATTAGCTAAACTGTTTAGTTAACTTATTTTTTTCAGTACCTCGCCATGGTTAAATGCTTTAGGTTAATTGTTATTCAATTGTTGAGACAGATAGCTGGCTCGTTTGCAACGCTATTAAGATGTTATTTAGCCTAAAAAGGAATTTTTAGCGATAAGACCGCCAATGTTATTTCCGCGTGTTTAAATTTCGATTGTTAATTTTAGCTAAAGTTAACAAACGAAAATTAAACACGCGCAAATAACATTTGCGGTCTTTCGTTTTTAGGCTAAATAACATTTATAGAGCAAACGAGCCAGCTATCTGTCCCGCCTTTAACAAATAAGCATTTAACTATGCCGAGGTCTTTCAAGCGGTTTATAAAACACCAACTCCAGAGGCCAATGCCTCTTAGAAACTTTACAATAAAGTTCAGTATAAAACTGTAGTTTCTTAGAAATAGCTAAAACAACGGCTCTCTTATTTAGAAAGTAGGGTGATAGTCGTAACCAAAATCCTTCCGCTAAAACTTTTTTGAACTAAAAAGATCTTGTAGCTTTCGTAGGTTTATGTATGCGCTTTTGAGGACGACTTTTATTTTAACGCTATTAAATGACTTAAAAAGTTTAATAAAGCATAGATTTCACAAATCTAGATCGACGCAAAGTGGTCTATATCAACCCCCAGGGATTAACTAAGATTTCCAATGAACATGTCATCGAACAAAAATATCTCATTTAAGCAGGTGTTAATAATTTTAGCAGGTTAATGTTACATTGTTTTTGGCTTTTCATGAATAGAAAAATCTACGTATAAAGTACCTATTATTTTTTAAGTTATTCATACTTAATAAAATAAAAAAATGGGTGATAATCTGGTTCAACGCATACGCATTTCAATTCATCGGGGCAATGCAGCAAGTGTCTTGGGAACACTTCCACCTGATGCAGTTGAGTGATCTGGAGCAGTTGAGTATCTATAGATCGTTTGCAGCGGTCTTTATATGATTCAACTGTTTCTTCTGTATTTTATTGTAAATAATTGTATATTCTTTGTGTAATAATTGATTAATTAATAAATATTTCAAAGTAAGTAGTATCACAGTATATGTACTATGCCAAATTTCCAACTGTTAAAAACTCATAGAAGTCAATAAATTTGCAAAAATTTAATATTAGTTGAGCAGGGGTCTACCGAAAATCATGGCAAGTGGTCTACGAGACAAAAAGTTTGGGGACCTCTGATCTAGATGGTAGAATATAGAATCAACGTTAAGTAACATCAAAATGCACTTACCTATTCACGTACTGCCCTTACGTAATGCTTGCAGATATTTACCTATTCTAGCAAATAAATGTTCTGATTTCTTATTACAAAATAAGTAGGGTAGTAAGTTTTTGTATTATGAAGTCTTTGTGTGTTTGAGTTAAGTGGTAGTACTTCCTCGGAAGAACTCGTTCACAAGAAGCTTTAGTATTAAACCTGTTTCAAAATCACTTCATATAACGTCGAGAACTTGCTACGCGATATCTAATTAGTTTTTATGCGCAAGCGTAATGACGAAAGTTTCTATCGCATAGATACGGAATACGGAAACACATCAAAAGGTAATCGTACCTGCTCATTAGAGTCTAGCATAAAATATAGCATAAAATAGGATAGGTAATCAAATGTAAAAACAAGCAATGAACGAATAAATAATTATTATTATCAACTAGCTGACCCGCCCGCGGCTTTGCACGCTTAATATTTCCCGTTTCCGTGGGAACTTCAGGATACAAACTATATAAAAAACTCTTGTCAAAGTGACGCGACTCTTCATGTAAATGACTTCACGTCAATGAACGATGGTTAAATGGATATTGTATAAACAACTATACTAATAGCGCGATTAAAAAAATTGGGGGGTGGGGGTAGGAGGGTGAATAACACTTTACAACCTATTCTCATACCCAATTACATGAACTCCCGTTACCTGTAATTTGAATGAAACTGTTAAGTATTTCTTGACACTATTTTGATAGTCAAAGATTACGAATAATATTTTTTTGTTTTTATGAGAGACTCGCGAGATCTCAGCTCGGGGCGAACCACTAGTATTCTCCAGTTTTTGTGAACGTAGTTATATTGTTCTGAAGTCAAATGTAAGTTGTAGCTTCTATTATTTTTTAGTAAAAAATACCTAATGTAGAGTGTTTCCTTGTGAAAAATAGAATGAAAAGGATTAAAAAGGGTATAGAGAAATGAATTAGGAGCACGCTGTGTCCGAGAGTACTTGCATGAATGTGAGTACGGTCGGGGAGAAATATTATTAATTCATTACACATATACAGTGTAGTTTGTAATTTAGATTACCAATGGTTCGCCCCGAACTAAGATCTAGCGAGTCTTCGATTAAAACAAAGAAATATTATTTGTAATTTTTGACTATAAAAATAGTGCCACAAAATGATTAACTAACTAGGCCTACAGTTTCATTCAAATTACAGGTTCATGTTATTTGGTTATTAATAGAGTACAAATGGCAATTATTCTGTATTTCAGACTTTTGCCTATATTTGTATCACTTAAGCTACACGCTTAACCAAATAACAGTACTGTGGGGTCACTGGTGTATCCTGTAAATTTTGTCAAAGTTCAGTTTTTATTATGGCTTATAACTCAAAAACTATAAAAACTTTACTAAAAATAAAAACGCAGTCTAAATGTACTAATAAAGACCTTTCATTCGACGTCCCATTTGACATAACTGTCTCATTTTCATTTTATTTTTACCCTTCTTGAACCCTAATATCTCAACCACATTTTTAGCTCATTTAGTCACACCATAATTGTGCCATTACTATGTACCTAGGTATCAAATTTCACGATGATCGGATCAACGCTTCGAAAGTTATCCTCGGACAAACAAACATAGGTACAATACATGAATACATACATACAACGCCGATTTGCCCAAATGATTTAGAGATCTCGCTTCGCTCGATCAATAATTTATGCACATAGCCAATCAAAATGAGCTAGTTGTTATTTTTGTTTGACGAGAGGCCGAAGCGAATCACTGTAACCTTACAACACAACACAGACTCACCAGAGTTCAGAGACCTTGTGTGAGAAACAGAGCTACGTCAGCTACTCTGCTCAAATATGTCTTACATGTCACCTGGTCATTGTCATATGCTAATTTAAGCTAACATTTCATGTAACCTATATAATTACCAAACATTTTAAGAACTCAATAAATTATTGAAAGTAATTTTAGAGATGTATCTACAAAGTGTTTTACTTTATTTTACTTTAAAGTAAAATAAAGTAATACGTAATGCAGCATTTTTAAACATATGGTCAGAGAACACTATTTGAGTATTTGTCGTTAAATATCTATGTATTTATTATTAATTAATATATTTCTTATATAAGTAGTTATTATTTAGGTTCATTCATTTATGTTATTTTTAATGTTAGGTACACCATTACACCCCAGCAGGGCTAGCACAGCGATTTCCTTGTCTACTCTTAGAAGAGACGACAAGGCTCTGACCGCAACTTTTATTTCTGCGTGTATTGTTATTTGTTTTTTTATATTGTTTTTAAATTTAAGTGTGAATGAATGAATGAATGAAAATACTTTATTGTACACCACACAAGAAACAAACAAAAAAATTAAAATTTACAAACGCAACAAGTACAATGGGCGGTCTTATCGCTTAGAAGAGATTTCTTCCAGACAACCTTTGGATGTACAATAAAGCGTTATTCTATTCTATTCTCTGTCGAGTCTTCCGAAATTTTCTTCTTAGACAAGAGAAGGATACTCGTCTATGGCAACGTATGTTGTATATATAATTAATTAAATATCTAACCAAAAATTGTTGGTAAGCGTGCGATTGAGAAGAGTGCGAAAGAGACAACTTAAGAACACAGTTTTGTCTAGGTATCGCCAGACCTAGACAATTTCAGAAGAAAGTTGTTTATCCTTAAATGTCAAAGATAGAGAAAATAATGTCTATCGTGCTCGGCGTTGTAGACTACTGTCTAGGAAGTGTCGACAACGTTTCTTTCCGATGACTCTTGCAATCGCCGTGCTCGAGACGGTCAACAAAGAAGACGCTTGTTTCTTTGTTCCGAAAAATGACTCGTATCCTTCTCTACAGTTATTGTGCTAGCCTACAGGTAATGTCCACATAGTCCATTCCATCCAAAGGTTGTCTGGTAGAGATCGCTTCTCAGCGATAATACCTTGTATCACATAGTTTTACGGTGTTCTTTGTAGTTGTATTGTTATTAGGTGTGCCATAAAGAATTATCTAATCTAATCTAATCTTGCTTTTATAAACGTACACTTCATCATCATCATCAGGCCACATTAGTCCACTGATGGACATAGACCTCTCCTAATACTGCCGCCTACTTTCCTATGTTTGCATAGATCTTTTGGTAACGGGTTGTAGACGGTAACTTGAGTGGGTAGGTCGGTAGTAATAATATTAGTATAAAATTATGTTTAGGTAAAGGTCGGTGCGGGTTTTTAAGTATGTATTTAAATAATGTGTACCAGCTCGAAGACTCTAAGCCCCGAGAGTGTTGTTCTCTAGGGCTTTACAGTGCAAGTTAATGAATATTACATCTGAAATAAATAATTTTGAATATGAATTTGAGTGCTTTATGTAATACTGTTAGTATGTAACTTTTTATCAAATAAATAAATACAAAAATATAATACAATACGCGCCACTCAGCCCAGTCTTAGGCTCTACTCATCCAATTTCTGCACACCGTCTTTCTTAAGTCATCGTTCCACCTAACCAAGGGGCGCCCCACACTGCGTTTGCTAAGATACTATCTCTACTCGAGAACTCGTTTATCCCAACTGTTGTAGGTTCTCCGGCATATATGGCCAGCCCACTGCCATCCCAGTTTGCTGATCCGCTGGAGTATGTCGGTGACCTTGGTTCTCTGTCTGAATCTCTAAGCATATCCTTTTATATAACACTCTGCGCAAACTTAAGCTGGTGGACAAGTCCTAACCGTGAGCGTCCACGTCTCAGCATCGTAGGTCATTAAGGGTAGGACCCACGGATTGAAAACTTTAGTTTTCAGGCGTTGTGGTATTGGCGACGAGAAGATTTTAGTATTAGTTATTGACATTGATAAATACTGTAAAAAAACCTACTGCCAAAATTTAATATTTGCAACCTTTTATTGTAATTTTTGTGTATTCTAGCCATTAAACAATTTAATTTTATTTGTGTATTTGTATGACAGACACAACATACACTTGGTTCTTAAAATATTGTATAATCTGGGTCTATTTATTTTTCGGTTTTGACGTGGAAATGGCTTGAACGATCCTATTATATTTCATCGAAGAATACACGAAGTAGATCATCATAGCTTTAATTATATTCCATAATTCAATTCCCTCCGGACAAAACACGAGCAACTCCGCGGGCAACCGTATAATGATGCGGAATTTACGTAACATAACAACATTAACTATTTCCTCCCCCGACCGTACCCCAGCACCCGCACTAATTCGCAAAAATTCCTTTCCAGATGTGGACACAAAAATAGTTAACTAAATTAAACTGCACGAGCGCGGACGGAATCGTGATGAGTTCTAATGAAGCGACCAGTCTTAGCGGGAATTTACACGCGAAATATGACCGCTTGGGTATGAAGCTTCTAACGATATCAGCGGTGAGCGGAGCGGCGAGCAGTGCGTTAAACGGGGAGCGTAGCGTAGTGTGTAATTATGAGCCGGATGAGACTTAACGGGTGTGACACCAATTTCAAAAGATTAAAAACTTTATAGGTTTCTCTGTTGATAGAGCTAACGGCGCTTTAAATCCGTAGATAGATAGAACATCATAATAATTTTACTCCGGACGTGAACCGGACGGAAGTGCTATGTCGAACACCTTGGTTCTCTATCGGATAACCTCGTTTCGGATTCTATGCTTCAGAGAAATTCCGAGCATAGCCTTTTTCATGGCTTGCCAAGCGTCTTTCAATTTGTGGACCAGTCCCACGTACCTAAGTGTCCACGTTTTGATGCCGATAACCGTTGGGGTAAACGTGTTCTGGATTGGAGATCACGTCTAGGCAACCGAAGTGTAGGACGCCCTTCGGCTGGATGGAGTGGATGAGAAGAGCTGAGGATTGGGCTCAATGGCGCACCCTGGGAGAGACCTACGTCCATCAGTGGACTGTTATAGGTTGATGATGATGATTATGAGAAGTGCGCCCGTGGCGAAATTGCCCGTGACGTTTCGCAAAACAGATATGCGTAACTGTTTTGCGTATAAAAAATGAAAGTAGTTGTTGGGGATGACTATAGGGCGCTGGCAAATGAGATGTTGAATAATTTCGAAGGACCTTTAAATTTAAAATAATAAGTAGGTATAGAATCTATGTTGGTATGCTCTCAGAAAAAGAATCGTTGGTCAATTATGTAAAGTAGACGAACAAAGCATGCCAGTTCAATCCGCACGTTTCTAGAGGTGGACTTGTTCAGCACAGGTGTCCTGATGATGGAATGTTTTCTAAGGCTAATTGTAATTGCACAGCACTTTGCGAGAACCTCTCGTAGCACGGCAGTCACAAAATAGGGTTAAACTTGTTGATCGAGCGAAGCGAGATCTCCAAATCAACTTGGGCAAATCGGCGTTGTATATATGTATGTATGTATGTTTGTTTGTCCGAGGATAACTTTCGAAGCGTTTATCCGATCATCGTGAAATTTGTTATATTGGTAGGTAGTAATATCACAGTTTTGGTGTGACTCAATGAGCTAAAAATGTTGGAGGGTTGTTGAGCTATTGGGGTTCAAGAGGAGTAAAAAAAAATGAGACTATACGGTCAAATGGGACGTCAAATGAAAGGTCTTCATTAGTACATTTCAACCCTGTTTTTATTTTTAGTTTAATACTTGTAGTTTTTGAGTTATTAGCCATATTAAAAACAAAACTTTGACAAAATTCACAGGGTACACCAGTGACCCCACAATGCTGAAATTTGGTATTCGTGTAGCTTTAGTGACACAAATATAGGCAAAAGTCTGAAATCCAGAATAACTGCATTTTGTACCCCCAAAACTTGTAACCACTTTATATGAACTCCCGATACCTGTAATTTGAATGAAACTGTAGGTCAAGTTAGTTGGTTATTTATTTCGTGGCACTATTATTATAGTCAAAGATTACAATTTTTTTTTGTTTTTGTGGGAGACTCGCGAGATCTCAGTTCGGGGCGACCAACAGGGTGTAGTCGTACAAGCCAACTTATCTGCGCCCGCGCTGCGAGGGTGCGGCGCGGAGAAGCGCGCGGGGTGGGGCACGGCATTTATGACCGAGCCTCTCATCAAAGTTCTAAAAACGACGGTAGTCGTAGAAAAGGCGGATGTCAAACAAAATTTATCTTCCTTATATTTATAATGAGCAAAGATCCAACAGTAGTGTTAAACTGGACAATATTAGATAGTTAATTGGGCTTTTTATTAGCATTACAATAGTAAAATACATTCTAGTGGTAAAAGTGAGTCTTGACGTTACCGGCGTTTGCCCATAGCGTATCTCTGCCATTCTGTCAAAGTCAACTAGGGAACTAAATCTACGGTAGTTGGCACAGCACGCTTCGCTCGACGCTCAGGTTTGTACAGCACCATGCTCTGAATGTTGCAAGCGGGAAAAAATAATGAAACACGTGACGGACGGTACTTATGTAACGAAGTCACTTCTAGCTGTGGTCACTTTATTAAAAATGTGCTTTAGTTTTGTTGGAAAAATAATAAGGATAGCTTTAGTGAAAACTCCGATTTAAAAGAAAATGAAGCTTAAATTCGGTTATGAATTTTATTGGACGTTTTGGAAACTTTCCCGTTGATCTAATTGAGCTTTTAGATTCAAGCACTTGAAAAATTTTGTACATTCAATGTGAAAATAGCTCAAACAACTCGTTCCAAGAGTCTAATCGTGCCTATAAACTAGTGACACGTAACCTTTTTAATAAATTGAAATAGGAAAAAGTGATGACGGAATGAAACGCATTCGTTCTGGTCGAAAACGCGGATGATTTTTACCGTGAATTTCGAATTTCGAATGCACGCTTTATTGGTTGTCACTTTGATGTGTCACTTTCTGGTGATTGCAGGCCTCGTTCGAAATTTAAAAGTGCACATTGCAAACAGATTCCTTGATTGATACTTTACAAATTGTGCTTTTGGTGCTCCTAAAAAGAGGTTGGATAACTAATTTTATTTTTGTCTTCGGAGCTCGTAGTGTAACTTCTAAGAGATCAGCTAAATTAAGCGACGTTTCGTGCGTTCTCTGCTTGGATCTACTACATACATAAGAAATCTGCCTTAAAAGTCTACCTACTTAGTTTCTGAGTTTACCACCTGCATAATTAGATGGCTGAATACGTACGGAACCCTCGGCGCGCGAGTCATTCGCACTTGCCCGGTTTTGTTTATAGTTATGTCCTCTTTTATCTTCCTATGCCTATTGGTACAACACAATATGAACAGGAGTCTAGATCGACTTGATCCGAGATCCTCGTTCATGCGTGTCTATGAGTACGCGCGTGCCTGTTATCGTCGTTGAACTAAACTTAACTTCTGTACCTATTTATTTTGTGTTGGTACTCTGTAACTTGTCTTGTTGGTACACATTCGTAGACAACTCAAGTTGACCCTGTGTTTAACAAACTAAGCAACAAAAATCACTCCAATTGTTGTTCAATAGGCCGAGGACGACTAACCGTAACTTTTAGTTGGATCGCAACTTGCTCAAATCATCACGACTTGTGATAAGTTCTGATTAAACTAATCACAGTGGACGTATTTAGGAGTTCGTGAAGTGTTTGTTTTTAGTGGGTGACGTATGTTAGGGAACTAACTACAGGGTCTACAGATAAAACAGGCACATGAGACTTTTTCTCTATTTGTCGCACTCTCAGAATTAATACAAAATCTAAACTTACAAGATACAACCAAGCATATATTTTTGTCAGTAGGTAGGTACCTACATTATTAAAAACTACCAAAGAAACGATCTCATAAGAACCTCGTTTGACCAATAATTTATCAATAAGACCGGCAATTGTGATTTTTGTTATTGCTTTATTGTTCACTAGCTGTCGCCCGCGACTTCAAACGCGTTACACTACTAAATGTGTAGGTAACCTAGAAACAAAGCTAAACTCGCTTATGCAACTTAACGTAATACCCGATTTTTATCCCATGGGAACTGATTTATAGGATAAAAGATAGCCTATGTGGTAATCCAGGTTATAATCTACGTATATACCAAATTTCATTGAAATCGGTTCAGCCCTTACGACGTGATTGAGTAACAAACAAACAAATAAATAAACAAATATCCAAACTTTCACATTTATAATATTAATGTGACTAGCTGCCGCCTGCGGCTTCGCAAGCGTCGTCTAGCTATATCTCAATCGGTCATAATCTATCTATAAAGCAAATATCATCGAAATCGGCTCTGCCGTTGAAACGTAATAAACAGACAGAGACAAAGTTACTTTTGAATTGATATATTAGTTTAGATTATATTAGTCATTGCTTGTAATAAGGTCCAAACGAAATAATGTTCATTAATTCATTCATTCCCAACCCTTCCTCATTACGCCCACGTGCGTAATCGACGATGGTCCATTGGTTTTTACTTACCTATGGGACTTAATTAAGCTTTCCAAGTAATAGCCGTTACTTACTCGAGTGACGCTCTGTTAAGTATTTGATCAAGCGAAGCGAGATCTCTTAATCAACTTGGGCAAATCGGTATTGTATGTATGTATGTTTGTTTGTCTGAGGACTTTTGAAGCGTTGATCCGATCATCGTGAAATTTGATATTTAGGTAGGTAGTGTTAGCACAATCCTGGTGTAACTAAATGAGCTAAACATGTTGGGGTGGCTGTTGAGATATTGGGGTTCAAGTGAGGGTAGTAAAAATCAAAATGGTCAAATAGGTAGTATTAGGTCAAATGGGACGTTTAATGAAAGGTCGTTATTAGTACATTTCGACCCCGTTTTTATTTTTAATTTAATCCTTGTAGTTTTTGAATTATTAGCCATATCTAATAAAAACTAAACTTTGACATATTCACAATATGTTTAAGAAAGTAAGTATTTATATATTATTGGGTTGTATTGTGTATCAATAAATAAATTGCTTAATTTAAAATAATATGGATATGATCTGAATTGAGACATGGGCTATTTTTAAATAACAAACGACGCGTGTGAAACAGCTGACGGATTCAAGACATACTAGGCATCACTGAAACGTTTAATCATGCCAAATTTCAGATTGTGAAAACAAAAACAAAAAAGTTGTACGAGAAGTACCAAATTGAAAAATTAAATTTTCCATACATTTCGTTGGGAAATGTCAAAATAAAATTCTCTACAATAGATTTTATGATTCCCTCTGCTCATTTCAACTGTTATACTCTAGGTTAGTTCACGTATATTTAGGACTAGGAGGTCCACACACCAAACGCGGTGCGGCGCGGCGCGGGTCGGTTACCGCAACTGTCATGTTTTATATTCATCTATTATAGCAGGGTCCGATTTCATAACCCTAGGTACTTCACACGATGGTGAGAATACATCGAACGCGTTGTGATTTTTTGGAGTTTTGCTTAGTTTGGGGCTAGATAGCACTGTGTGAAAATGTCTAGCATTATTTATGGTTTATTTTATTTATCTCAATCCACGCGCGCCGTGCGTATCTGGGCGCAGAGAACCGCACCGCACCCCTTTTTCGCTTTTTCTCATTCCGTCCGTACGTGCCTGGCCCGCGGCGCCGCCGCGCCTCGTGACCAATGCACACCGGAAGCGGTAGTAATATCTAACCGCGCCGCACCGCGTATGGTAAGTGAACCTCATAAGAGATAAAAATAACAATCAAATAGAACTGCGGCCGTCTACCGTAAAAATGATTTGACTGCCCTATTCAGCGAGTATCTTGCATTATTAAATTCCTGTTCCACAAGATTTATTTATTTTAATTTCATCCAAGCCCGAATCGAACGTAATTTAGAAAAACGCAATATTCGACAGAATGGAAAAACGCCCTTCAGAATGATAAATCAAAGGCGAAATGTAATAAACAAAACCGGTCAGAGGGTAGTAACATATGATTATCTCAATAATTCAAACATCGCCCCCAATCACATTATTATTTTTGTAATTTTACTATTACCATTTGTCACGTGACGTTGGGGTGTTTGTAGGAAATATAATCTGGCAAATAACAGGTGGGTACATATTAAGTATTCCCTTATGATTTCTGGTTATTAAAGATATCGTAGGTCAGTGGGAAAGTGGATATTATTTCTGAGAATTTAGTAGGTATTACTACAAAATAATAATCTACTAGAAGTGAAATCACACAGAATGGAATGATATATGCTTACTCTAAGAAACTTTTATCTGTAATTCTATTCCTCAGTAGTTGACAGTACCGATAGCTGTTTCCAACTACAATTTTCTAATTACTACCTTTCTAAGCGTTGTGGAGGATAGGTCTATTTTACCACTTTTTTAAAAATGTTAAATAGTTTTTTTAAACCTTTGTCCCTGGTGTAAATTATCTTTAACTTATTAACGTTTCCAAATGATCCCAATGATTGCAAAAATAAAATTTAATATCTAATCGCTAAATAAAGCGGTCTCTTCAAGACATACTTTGCTTGGAAAGATTATTTGGCGTCAATTGGCAATTCTTTAATATAGGTCTATTTTACCACTTTTTTTTAAATTTTAAATAGTTTTTTTAAACCTTTGTCCCTGGTGTAAATTATCTTTAACTTTTTTATTGATTTTAAAACCACCTCAATTTCAAATTTTCAATTTTCGACCCTGACGTGACAGAGCCCAGTAGCACAATTGGAACGTTGCTTTTTCATGTACCGTCTAGGCTTAAACATGTTTGAGATGGTTTTAAAATCTTGTAATTTTCCGTATGTGTTCGAATAATACTATAAACATAAAAATACTATTCATTGAAAGCTCCAAATCGATATAAGTTTTATTGAATGGCCAATAGGTTAGGGTCATTGGTACCGAGGCAGTAAAAATCTTTACGGCAAATAAAACTACGGTAGCGTTAGGGTTAAGTGTGATTGTTTGTGCGATTTGACACCTACATTTGAGTGGTTGATGACGTAGAAAAAAAAACATGTGAGTACCTCTACAGATAGCAGTTAGATATCTTCTAATTTGCGCGACGACAAACGTCTAAAATTGCACAACCATTTGAACTTATTAACGTTTCCAAATGATCCCAATGATTGCAAAAATGAAATTTAATATCTAATCGCTAAATAAAGCGGTCTCTTCAAGACAACCTTTGCTTGGAAAGATTATTTGGCGTCAATTGGCAATTCTTTAATGTTAAATACTTATTATACAGAGATACACTCAGACCCGGAACCAACACCTGCAGATCATGCAAACCTCTTGCGTCTCTGCTTTTCGCCTAAAAATTAGAGCAGCCAGTAGTATCGGTTTGTTATAATTAGTTAAAATTAACTAGTTCTAAGTGAACCGTCAGTTATTATGATAACTTTAAACACCCTGCATGCATTTTGATATTCCGTGTAGGTAGTACAACCCGTTAATGTAAGTCTTTAGCACTAAATCAGTTCGTAGTGAAGCTGTGAGCGACTCGGCCTTTTGTTACTGCTCGTAGTTCGTAAACTGTAATTGTGTCACTTTTATAACATTGCTTCTCTCAGTAAACGTGACACTACTAATGCGACTAAGGATACACGTTCGCGCCAGCCCATCTGGCGCAGATGAAAATCTTAGATGACCCATATTGTAGCTGTAGAGATGAATTTGGTGATATAAACCTCATTTTCTTTTCATGTTCAATGCCACGTTCAATTTTGTACCCATCTTCTTGTATCCATCCATATTCCGCTTCCTTCAAATATCAAAATTATTTTCTCCTTAGATCCATCCGTGTACCAATGTCTAGAATAGTTTATTTGTATAAAAATATCATCACACATTTGTAAATGTTATTATTTTAATTTTGTAAATATATTTCCCTTTTATATTCCTTTTATCTTTTGATCCTTTCCTACTTTTGTGTAGGTATCTCCCGGGTTTTGTGTTTACTCCGTTTTCCTAATTTATATGCACATGCACAAAATAGTATATAAATAATTTTTAATTGATATACTGTTCTGGATAACGACCAGTTCATAAAAATCTGTCGACTTTACAAATTCACCCTGTATAATTTCAGTATCTAATATTGTCTCATTTCACCAACAAATTTTAACTTACTTTAGTCCTAACTTTTCACCATTATAAAGCACCTAACTTTGAATTGCGTTCTAAGCTAAGCAACAGACAGACGACAGGTAAGTTCACGAAACAGGACAAAAAACCGTGACGATGACAAATGTAGGGCAACTCCGCGACAAAATGACTAAACTTGAAAATAACACAAAGCTAAAATAATTTACGAGGGATGTAGGTAACTTTACCCGTGACTTGTAAGGATGCTTATCCACTAAACCATTGTAGAAACTTATGCTCGTTTTATACGCCCTAGATGTGTGCACCTTTCATATATTTAGTTAGCCTGAAAACCAGCATTGCTTTCCACTCAGAAATGTAGACGGGAGCTGTTAACCCACACATCATGGTGGACTTCTGCTGGGTACTATGTATGTGGTTTGATTACTAGCATATCATAATTTATTCTTTCGCTATTTGTGTGTGTTTTTTCTAGTTTTGCCTTATGTACTTTGTCTGTTCTGTGTATATCAAATAAGTGTATTTTCTTTCTTTTATTATGTAGTACTTGATAATTCGTTCAGAGTAGGGCACTAACCACAATTTTTTAGAAAACCTTTATGTTTCAGGAGTGTTTTGTTTCAAGCTTATAGCAACATTACTTCGATTTGAACCACAAAACTTTTGTGTGTGTGTGTGTGCTTTCTAGTGATTACACCACGTTCAGTATAAAACATTGCGAAAATAAACACGATTTACTTACTTTTTAGGACAGTTTTACGCTTTATTTGAGCTCTAATGTGAAACATTTTGAGTGAACGATTTATGGTGACGTCACCAAAACTGCTTCGCCTTTACAATAATAAAGTAATCTTACTAACTGAGGGTCATGGTAGGAAATGTCAGTGTAATATTATTTTAATATTGCTATAAGAGATTGAGGTTGGCCCCCTGATCTTCTAGAATCTAGATGATGATTGTCCCCTCGCTAGTTTTTTCAGCCGAGCGCTTTCGTGCTACTGGTATGGACCATGCCAATTTATTGAAAGGAAAACTTCTTTAGGCGCGTTGGGCATTTTTTGAGATGGAAAAAAGCCATTGAACTCACGACACCGTTACCGACAGCTCTGTATATAAGTGTATATAGTGTAGTCTGTTCAAGTTTTCACTTCTGTCGGCACTCCCGGAGTGCCACTATTTTTTTTAAGATCATTGTTTAAGCCAGTCTGCTGCACCTAAGGCTGGGTAAGCCTCCTCTATACTAGTGGTTCGCCCCGAACTGAGATCTCGCGAGTCTCTCTTAAAAACAAACATATATTATTCGTAATCTTAGACTATAAAAATAGTGCCACGAAATAAACATCCACCTTACTTGACCCACAGTTTCATTCAAATTACAGGTAACGGGAGTTCATATTAAGTGGTTAAACTTTTTTGGGGTACAAAATGCAGTTATTCTGGATTTCAGTCTTGGATTCTGGATGCAGTTATTTGCAGTTATTCTGGACTTTTGCCTATATTTGTGTCACTAAAGCTATACGAATACCAAATTTCAGTATTGTGGGATCACTGGTGTACCCTGTGAATTTTGTCAAAGTTTTGTTTTTATTATGGCTAACAATTCAAAAACTACAAAAATTAAACTAAAAATAAAACCAGGATTGGAATGTACTAATCAAGACCTTTCATATAACATCATACTTGACCTAATAGTCTACTTTTCATTGATTTTACCTCTCTTGAACCTCAATATCAAGAATCAAGAACCCCCCACATTTATAGCTTATTTAATCACACCAAAGTTGTGCCATCGATACCTACCCACGTATCAAATTTCACGATGGTCGGATAAACGCTTCGAAAGCTATCCTCGGACAAACATACATACATACAACGCCGATTTGCCCAAGTTGATTTAGAGATCTTGCTTCGCTCGATCAATTACGCCATTATTTCCAGTCCCTTGCGAGTCTCATCCATACACATAAATCAGATTTTTAATGAAGTATCTTTTTATTTGATTAAAAATTTAATTTAAACGTTTAAACAATTTGACACAATTTAAACGTGTTGATATAAACATGAGGAGACCTATACATATTCATTATTATCATAGGAAAAAAACACATATTTGAAAAAAAAAGTCTTAAATTCAGCAATGCTTTAGTAGACGGTGGGCACAATTTCCCCACGTCTCGTAAATCTCTATATCTGAGTTAATGTTGTTTGGACTTTGTGTCAAATAATGCCAATGTTGATTAGGACTCACCCTTTCCACTCGGCGCCTTTTGTGTTAATATGTAATAGGTAACTGAAGTAATTTGATAGCCTTGAAGTAGACTAAATATTAACTAAATTCCTTGGGTATTTTGAACTGAAGTTGATGGAAGATTAGTAAGCTGAAGTAGCAGTAAGCGACATAGCTCGAAGAACTGACGGCCATTGGGCAGAAAGGTCTCGAGTGGCGACCACTGAAAAGCGCAGCGTAGGACAACTCCCCAATAGATGGAAAGATGACATGATAAAGGTTGCTGGGAGCCGTTGGGTACCAGCCGCATAAGATCGGTTACTCTGGGAATCTATGGGGGAGGCCTATGTTCAGCAGTGGACGTCCTATGGCTGATATAAAATTGATGATGAATAAATAAATAAATAAATATTGCTGGACATTTCACACAGCGCTATCTAACCCCAAACTAAGCAGAGCTTGTACTATGGGAACCAGATAACTGATAGAATACTTATATACGTTTTTTTTATAAATACCTACTTATAATATATAGGAAAACATGCAGACACGGAACAAATATCTGTAGATTATGCAAACATTTGTTCCGTGGCGGGGGTCGAACCCGCTACCTCCTGCGTCTCAGCCGGCTATACGCCCACTGCGCCACGGAGGTCGTCATGATGTTTGAATAAACGAGTAAATTGACAATCAAAAGCGTATAATATAATCCATTTCATCTATTCACTAACGTTTAAAATATAGGAGATTTTAACTCGTTGCTATATTTTTGTTTTCCCAATTCATCTCTGAAAACAGTGGCGCTTTGTTGGCAACCTACCTTTTATCTAGGATTTTTGCAGCTGGAAATCCCCTACCAATGAAGGCGGTAAATATAATGTATACTAGCTGAACTGCCAGCGGGTTAACACGCATGGTAAAAAAAATGTGTTTGTAATTACTCTCCACCGGCTTGACCGATTTTGATGTGTGTTTTGTATGTACTTATAGGAAGTACAAAAAAATCATTAAAATAGGCGTCTGAATTGATATATCCGTTTGGGAGCCACGGATGCCACGGACAGACACACCGACATGCACACAGGCAGGTAGACTGTTTGTGTATTTTTGGTGAATTGAATATGAGTCAAATGTTACTTGAATTCAATAAATAAATAAAAAAATAATAAAGTTCCCGTCCCGGCACTTTCATGGTCATGCCTAATTCTTCCCTAGAATCATTCCAGTATTTTTTGCGTAATATGAAAATAGTTCAAAGAGTAGTGGTCTGATTGTGTCACCCTATTTGAAGTGCAAAGCCTGCTATCGCCACAGAGGCCATATTGGAAAAACTGGAGAACAAACCGGTTGCTATTGAAACCTACGCGTATATCAAGACTGACGACTTTGTATTCGTTTATTCGCGGCCCATCCACTAACGTTCATTCTTTCTGGCTTGTCCTGTCGTTTAAATTGTACAGCAATACGACGGAATAAAACTCAGATCAAATTATTCTAAGTAATACCATCATTCTTTCTCGCTCTTGCCAATCGATTGGCGTTCATTCCTTAGCGATTGTTTTTTTCCCACCTTGCGTTGTTTCAGTGGCTGTTGAGATAGGCCTTGACTGGAGATAGAAAAACCAGTGTGGGAAAGGATTTCAGAATATTCTGTTATCATCGTCATCAGTATTAAAAGCCAAAGCTTTGGCTTTTAATACTGGATGTCCACTGCTGATCTTCTTTGAAGAATTGATAAAATATTTTTTGGTGCCATTCGATATTTTAGCTGCAAAAAGTTAGCTTTATGGGTATTGTTCACTTTTTGCAGCTGATGAACTTGCTTAAAGAGAATACCCCCTTTTGGGATATCTTAATGGGTTCGCGTTCTGGGTAAGTGATCCAAGGATGCCCATTATGAGAATTAATAGTCGTGAATTTTATTATTATTATGAAGTAAAGCTGCCAAAGCGCTTCAGGTAGGTCACTATTATCTTTAATATCTACAACACAAGGCTCAAACGAACAATGCACAATAAGAAGAACATATACCTATGTTGTTTGTACCACTACATAAAAGAATTTCCTATTCCTTTGATGATATCTCCACGCACCTTCTGCCAACCTTCGAACGAAAGGCACAATACAGGGTGGAAAACAGCTTAGGGGTGAAAAATACGGGGGGAAAAGTAACAAAACTTTTTAGTGACTAAATACTAACTCATCACGTCATCCCTATGGAGCAAGACAGGTGGGCCAAAGAGATCACAGGATGGATACCCGTCTCTTACATACGTAATATATGCACTGTAGAAGAATAGATTAAAGAGATGGCCTGACCCGAAAACAGGCAGGTGACAGCGACTGGCTTACGTAATATGGCTACCGAGGGCAGAAGACGACGCGATCGCCTGAGAAAACGCGAGAATACGCCCCCGCCGCGTCGGCGCAAATACTTGGGTTACTTTGACAGAAAATTGATAGAGTTGGCTGAAGATTGAGAGAAATTGAGGGAATTGGGGGAGATCTTTGTCCAGCACTGAGGTAAAAAGGAAGGTAAAAAATTAATATGTGTTATTATATTAATATATATAGGTGAAATACTGTTTACAACACTACCGTGGATCCTAGAAAACAGTTTCCATAAGCTCAAGGAACTCCGTTACTTCAAGAAATTAAATAAGTTGAAGTCAGCCAAACAAGTTGCAAGTGAACAGGTTTCTTCTTGGCAAGCGTGTTGCATCGTAGACCGCATCATCGCTTACCATCAGGCGAGATCATGGTCAAACGCGAGCGAAAAAATATGTATAAAAACAATGCAGGACGTCAGGGATATTGAAGATCTCATCCACCCACCACAATAAGAATTACATTGAGCTGCCTTCAACTTCATATCCATATTAGCATGTAACGAAGAAACATTGTAGAGAGCGCTCGCACTCCGCCATCTGAAGAGTGCAGACGCTAGAAGCAACCTATAAACAATTTATCTGTATGAAGCTCGCTATGTACGTATCTAAGCTTCCGTTAGAAATAACACGACTTCCTTTAAAAGGATTTAAACTAAAACTAAAAGCGATCTTTGAAAATCACCCATTTTATCATTTAAGTGAATACATGAGCCGTTCATTTTCTCATCTGCATGATATTAATGTATTCGAAGTAACCAATTGTTTTTGTCGATGATCTGCATAAATGTAATTTGTTTATTTTTATTATTACATCACATATAAATGTAAAAGTTTGGATGGTTGTTTATTTATTTCTTTGTTTGTTACTCAATCACGTCGTAACAGCTGAACCGATTTCAATGAAATTTAGTATAGTTTTATTGAAGATATATATAAAACAATATAAAAATTAACTAGAATACTTGACTCAGACGCACAAAAAAACACCTAAGTAAGCCAGCGCCCTCCTTATCAGATATGCCACCCTGTATACTTAGCATTGTTTGCTTCATATCGGTTTTTCCATAACTGAAAATGGATAGGCAGGTAGTGTGATATTTTACGGAAAGAACGATCGTATAATAAATTATTGTTGTAAGGGTCAAATGGTTGCTTTTTATTTGTTTTGTGTTGAGCATTTTGAAAGGTCTAGGCTTTGTTAGTAAAAAATATTCAGGAATGAATATAGAAGTTGTGTCAATTTTGTAGTTTTGTCAATCGGTAAAGACTTTTACAGTTAGTTAAAGTAAGTTTTTATGAGCTAGTGGTCTAACTCTAGGGACGAACTCCGTGGGCGAATAGCTGGCTGTGACTTAGGAGGTTGCGCCTTCGGTTCCCACCGCAGAACAAATGTTTGCATGATCTACAATCGGGGGTTTTTATTTCTGGATTCTATACATGCTAAACGTAAAATTTAAACTAAATTACATATTATTGAATATTTTTTTTTTCAAATGTATGTGATCGCTGTAATTAGTCACGACAGGTTTTGATGGATCCTGCTAGCAGATAAGAGTACACACGGCTACACCTCAAGCTATAAATTCCCAGTATAAGCTGACCTCGGATTGTGTAGATTTTCCGTACAATGAGAGGTCAGCAAAGACTGGAAAGGTGTAGCTTGATGTGTAGCCATGTGTACAAGTGGTCCAGGCACGTAGAAATGATTTCCCCAACCCTAGTCGGAAAATCTACCAGGTTTGTCATGTCAACCCCTTTATTTTATCACACCGCCCCCCTTTTAGGGATGATTTTGCAAAAAGTTGAAACACACATTTCTTACCAAAAGCCTAAGTATGAACTTTCAGATCCCTAACTTAAGGAGTTATGGCTTACCAATACAAAATTTCAACCCCTATTTCACCCCCTTCAAGATTATTTTTTGAGACAAAAAATAGCTTATGTTCTTCTCGAGGATATAGTATATCTTCTTGCCAAATTTCATTACGATCCATTCAGTCGTTTAGTCGTGAAAAGGTAACAAACAAACTAACAAACAAACAGAGATACTTTCGCATTTATAATATTAGTATGGATGTTAATTACATATAATTATTTCTAAATTATGATATACTACGTGTTTTGTTATATACGACATTAAATGAAAAACGGGTGGGGCTAATGGCTAGTATTGTTGTTGTTGTTTTCAAATTCATTACCATAGAAAATTAAATAAATGACACAAAAAATAATAACAAAATCATAAATCAATAAAATAGACCGAAATAATAAATAATAATCCTTATAAACAATAATAATGAAAGAGTATTACCGATTATGGTAATTTTAATCAGTTTATTGAGGGTGCGTTTTCACCAGAGCTATGCGAGGAAGCTAAGCAGTGAGCGAGGAAAAAATCTACCAATAGGATTTCCTAGCCTTGCTTAGCGCAGTTCTGGTGAAAGAGGGCTATAGGAGTGAGGTTATACTTACATGTCTCAATCCAAGTCTTAATCTATCTATATACCAAATTTTATGGAAATCGGCCCGGCTGTTCGTGAAAACGTTACAAACAGACATATACACAGAGTTACTATTGAATTTATTATATGAGTATGGATATTCATAAATGGGTACAGTTGCAAGTAAGATAAATTAATTCAATTTAGTAGATTCTACAAAGTAACGTATGATGTTTCAACTGGGAATTCTTAAAAGTTTTGCGGTAGGTTGTTCCTCAATGTTTGAAAAGCTACTACGAAAGTTTTACATACAAATTGAATTGATGAGTTTACATATAAAAAATATACTGCAATGGGTATGTGGTTTTAAAAGATAAACAGAGCCATCATCATCATCACTCTTTCTACAGCAGCTATAATATTAAGTACTTATTACTCTGTGTTTAGATGTTAATTACGAAATGTTTGTCTGTTTCTAGCACCTCCAAAATAATGGTGCAATGAGCTATTTGGTAGAAAAATGCCTAATGATTTAAGTATTATTGACATCACCAAGTCAACCTACGTTTTGAATAGCGGTATGAGTATGAGTATTTGCTTCCGGTGGTTTTGCGGACGCTATAATTCCTATAATCGCGACAAATGGAAAAATATCGTTAAGGAAAAATCATGCAATGCGGTCATGACCCTCTACATTGAGGCAACGATGCACAGAGAGAGATAATCTCGGAATCTTCAAGTCCAGAGTAAACAGGTTGTAGACAAGCATGCTCCACTTTTGACAACACCATCACTTACCACCAGGCGAGATGGTAGTCAAGTGATTGCCCAATAAATAATAAATAAGTGCGAGTCTGACTCGCGTACCGAGGTTTCGGTAAATGTTTTATTTTTAAAGGTGGTATAACTACAAATGAACGATTTTTACCTAACTTGTACTGAACCTTGCTTCTTGCCAGATTTTATTTATGAATCTAGGTCAACGAAAGTATCCTAGGTTTTGATTTATTGGTGTGTTAAAATATGCGGCTTAGCTTGATTTTTTATAGCTCCAGAAGACTGCATATTTGTATTTATTATTATTAATTTCAATTTATTACCTCCACGCGTTCCTGAGAAAAAGGGTCTTGACAAACAGACATACCACAGAATAGATAAAACACCAGAATCTACTCCAAATAGAGTAGTTGTACGTGAACGCCATTAGTTACTCTGTGACCGTTGTCACGCGTGACGTAGTTTACAGTGTTCAATTTAATTAAGCCTTCTTATGTCGTCCCAACGTGTAAAAATTCAGCTAGGCTAAAAAAAAACAAGATGGGATCACATTTCCTACGTAAGTAGCGCATTTAGATGTTGTGTTATTTGTTTATTGAATTAATTGTTCAGTTTGCAATTGCCGAAAATAATTATCCTCCATTTTGCTGGTTTTGCCAAATACCGAGTGTTATTATTTTCCCTACTCTAGAATTCAGAGATTAAAAACTTTTATTAGTTGTAGTTTTAAATTATACTAGAGGTTCGACCCGAACTGAGATCTCGCAAATCTCACAAAAAACAAAAAAAAACTTTTGGGTATTTGTGCAACGATGCCTACACGTATTTCGTGGCTAAATATGATTTAAAGAGTTCTCAAATCATACAAATATGTCAAATTTAAACATATCTAATCGCAAAATACGTTTAGGGATCGTTTTGCAAACCGGCCTTAATATTTGACTAATAAAATAGTGGCATAGTTACCTAGTCAGGTCATAAGTATTGTCACACAATAAAAACTTTTCTTTTAGAATGCTGGCCACAAAAAAGTTTATAGAATTCGAATTTCGAATTGTTCATGAAAATAAAAATGTATAGTTTTTAGAATTTTACTCATTTTTAAATATGGAGTGGACGCTTAAAGAAGACTGTGTTGCAGTTATTGCGTTGCATCGTTGCGGTTACGCGCCAATTCAAATTTTTGACATACTGAAAAATTTGAATATAACCAAAAGATTCGTTTATCGCACCATCAAACGATACAATGAAGACTCTAGTGTAGATGACAGGTCAAGAAGTGTTCGCCCTCGGTCTGTTAGGACTCCAGCAGTGATAAAAGCTGTGAAGGCGCGAATTCAAAGAAATCCCAAACGTAAGCAGAAACTGTTGGCCCTTCAGATGGGGTTAAGCAGAACCACGGTGAAAAGGGTGTTAAAGGAAGACTTAGGGCTTCGGGCATATCGAACAAAAACAGGACATCGTTTGAATGCTCGTCTAATGGACCTGAGACTGAAGAGATGCCGCGCTTTGTTGAAGCGGTACGCGGGAAAAAAATATCGGGAAATTCTTTATTCGGATGAAAAAATTTTTACCGTAGAAGAGAGCTACAACAAACAAAATGATAAGGTGTACGCACACAGTAGTGAAGACGCGAGCAACCATATTCCGCGTGTCCAACGAGGTCATTTTCCATCCTCGCTCATGGTATGGTTGGGAGTTTCTTATTGGGGCTTAACAGAGGTACATACATTTTTGTGAGAAAGGTGTAAAAACGAATGCAGTTGTGTATCAAAATACAGTCCTGACGAACCTTGTGGAACCTGTTTTTCATACCATGTTCAATAACAGGCACTGGGTATTTCAACAAGATTCGGCGCCAGCTCATAGAGCGAAGAGCGCACAAGACTGGCTGGCGGCGCGTGAAATCGACTTCATCCGGCACGAAGACTGACCCTCCTCCAGTCCAGATTTGAATCCGTTAGATTAGGATATGGCAACACTTGGAGGAAAAGGCGTGCTCAAAGCCTCATCCCAATTTGGAGTCACTCAAGACATCCTTGATTAAGGCAGCCGCCGATATTGACATGGACCTCGTTCATGCTGCGATAGACGACTGGCCGCGTAGATTGAAGGCCTGTATTCAAAATCACGGAGGTCATTTTGAATAAACTTTAGTGTCATAAGAATCTATGTTTTGTTAAGTTCATTTTGGTATATAAATGGTTACATAATGAATAAACTTGTTTCAATTATTTTATATTAAACATGTGACAGAATTTATGACCTGACTTGGTATATTAGTTGTATCTTACCAAAAACATTTACCTCAAAATGGGTATATAATGACTAAGCTAACAACATTACGCGGGTGTGGGTGAGGTGGGCGCGGGACGCGGGATTTGTTTTATGGACACAGCGCACGGCTGCAATTACAGCTGAATGCGTCTTCTGGTGTTTTATCGATTCTGAGAGACAGACAAACAACGAAGTGATCCTTTAAGGATTCCTTTTTTTCTTTTGAAGTACAGAACCCTAAAAAGGAATAGGGCCCATGTTTCTTATGGGTAGGATCAAAACAAAACAAACCCTCAGAAGTAATCCATCCACAGTGATTTGAAGACGGAACGTTTATCGAAGAGGCAATAGCACTGAACGAGCAAATGACGTAACAGATGTGGACAATATTGCCCTGCTATTGCTGCCGAGATTTATACGTGTAGGTCTGCCTTTATTGTCTTGCAGTCTATAGCATTTTAAGCTGGGATTAGAAATTAACTTGAAGAAATACTTACTCGTAGAAAAGTATATTTTCTTTCTAAAATATTGAATTATAAATGTTACAGTTATTAAAAAAAGAACATAAAATTATCTCACATAAAAAAGAAATATGTAAATCATTTAAAGTCACAAACGTTCTTAACACGTTAAGTGCGAAGCGAGGCCTAAATCACCCCTGATGCAACTTCCCTGTGGTGCGGCAAGCAAAAAAGTGAATTTCTCTGTCGTGCGAATGGCATAGCTTTGGTTTGGTCCAGTGTAGGAAAGAGATAAATATATATTTGAGATCACAATGGTTCCGGACTCGGTGGTGTACCTACCTTGGTACCGGATGTCTTAGGCCTCGTGCCGCACTGAATTAATATAATTTTAATGCAGTGCGGAACGAGGCTAAAACGTCCCATATCTCCCCTGACCTCGTACCGCACTCAACGCGAGCTTCCCGCGACCAGTGTTGTGCATCACGTCGATTGGAGAGCACGTCCTTTTACAGCGCCGAACATGTCTAAACGATGTCGGAAGAAGTTAATTTTAAAAAACCCAGAAACAGAGCCAAAACAGGTAAGTTTTTAATGAAAAAATCTTCAGTAAGTACCTAGTTTTTTCTTATCTTGGTAGCTATGTACCTAAAGTAAGTGTAAGATATTATTACTTAAGTATATTATACCTAAAGATATTATTGGTAATAACGATTATTGACGTACCTAATACTTTGCAACATATCTAGAATTACCTATTATTCTATATCGTGATAATAATGTTATTATTATTAGGACTTAACACTTAATTGATATTTTTGTAGGTAGTGAAAAACTCCACAAGAAACGCAAAGCAGCCGTTGACAAAACAGGTAAGTAATATAATTAATATTTCAGTAGTTCTTTGTCTAGGTTTTGAAAGTAGGTATATAAATATTAAAGATTTTTAGGGTTCCGTATCGAAAGGATAAAAACAGGACCCTCTATTACTAAGACTTCGCTGTCTGTCCGTTTGTCGCGATAGATAGATAGTTGAAGTTTTCTCAAATTATGTAGGCCGCTATTACAATAATACTAAAAAGTTAAAAACAACAAAATACCTATGTAAAGGGATATTTTTAATCACCAAGATTTTGACTCAGTGCACTCAGTGCAAAAAATCTTATTGTCTACCCTGTTTCAATGAAAAACACTCATAAATAAGTACAACATATATATTGAGATTTTTATAAAAAAAGTATATTGATACTGATTTTTTAATGTTAATTCAAGTTCTAATAAGTGTATTTTTAAAGCCCGAGGCAGAATAAATAGGACAGTTTCTTTTCTACTTCTGGTTGCCTTTTTTTTCTATTCTGTGAACCGCATTAAGATTTTCATATACAAATAGAAAGATAAACCTTATGCATAAACCGTAATCCATTATTTTCCAATGATAAGTCTGTAATAGGTGCCTCTTAATGGTATAGAATGGAACGCTTCGTGCGCGAGTCCGACTCGCACTTGGCCGGTTTTTTTTTCTTTATGGCGCCTTCAAGCACAATTTAGATTATTTAAAAAAATGTATCTTTTGATAGCTTTGTGTTGTTTTGCCAGGTTTTGCCTTTAAAACGATCTAATGAGATATAATTGATCAAAATCGGTCAAGTCGTTGCGTAGTTAAGACAGTTTAAAAACGTCGATATTATTTTTCCCATCACTAATCGCAGCGAAAATTTGCCCTATTTCAGTGCGTTACGAGGTGTATAAGATCCCATATTTTGTTTTGCTAATAATTCCTAAACTAGCCATCAGATCCCGGGGCGACGGTGGATTAGGGTTCATCAATTCACTGTCTATATCAATAAGGACCAAAATTCTCATTTATCTTTGATTTCGCGCCAGAAAATGGATTTTAGTCTGTAAAAGGAGGTGGGGTCTAATAGACCGCGTGTCGCCCTAACGTCTGGTCACGGTACAGGCCGATTATACCTCGTGCCGCAGGAACGGAAAGTATGCAAAAATTGGTGCCGCAGCTAACGTGTTAAGATAGCTCAATTGCTCCAGTAAGACCTGACGGAAGTGCCTGCATTTTTTTTTTATTACCGGTCGCGACTTTAGTTTCACTGCGGCCACGAGGCCGATAAAGTTTTGCATTTTAAATTATAATAATAGTATAAATATTTTATTGCTTGAACATGAATGACTGAAGGGAGGCTTTTGCCAAGCATTAAAGACACGGAAGGCTGAAATAAATAGTTAAATTGTTTTACCATAGTGCATACATCAAAACGTGGGTCGAGACCGCATTTTATGTACGAAGATATTTAAATAAATAAATAAATAAATAAATATTGCTGGACATTTCACACAACGCTATCTAGCCCCAAACTAAGCAGAGCTTGTACTATGGGAACCAGATAACTGATAGAATACTTATATAGATTTTTTTTTGTAAATACATACATATAATATATAGAGAAACAACCAGACCCGGAAAAAATATCTATAGATCATGCAAACATTTGTTCCGCGGCGGGGATCGAACCGGCTACCTCCTGCATCTCAGCCGGCTATTCGCCCACTGCGCCACGGAGGTCGTCATTTGTGTTTGGGGTCTTTCGTCACAAGGTTTCTGAAAGATTAAGCAAAATAATCTAGATATTGTATAAATACTTATATGTTCTGTGTGTGCGTGAATGTGAGCGTACAGACTCACCTGTTTTAAATGATTAGGTTACCAGCAGAAACCTTTTATCCTGAGCCCGATCATAAAAGCAAGGGATAATATGAAGACATCTCTCCGAGTCATTCACACAAAAACGATACCACCTACTCGCAAAGGCTGTGTTATAATATGTTCTCTTGGTGACAAGACAAATTTTGGAAAAAATATACACATGAATTTCCAGCAGACCTGATAAAATACATTGGAATTTCAGCGCTAATTCAACGTATCTTAGGTCGAAATTTAAAAGCGCACGTATATAACTGCTAATTTTGTAAGAGGTAGCGATTTTCCGGGTAAATCCTGGCATCTTGCCGAAAAGTAGCATCTTGTGTCTAAAATTCTGAAAATACAGACATAATATAACTTATCAGGTGAGACGTGTCAAAACTTTTATAACATAACGCCCTCAATGCATAAAAAACCTCGGAAAATTCCGACTCACAAGAGATCATGTAATAAAAATTCTCGTATGACGATAAAATTTTAATCACGTACGAACGAACAGTTCAAACTTTTTAATTTATCCACGTGTTGTCACAAGAATTTAATTGTTCTCGGTACATTGTAATTTGCTTAAAAATATGCGGGAAACAGCCCCTGGTAGCAAACTGACGGTTCTGACCCAAGGGACCGCGCGGTCAACGCTACGATTTATTTATCGAGGACATCTAATATTTGCTTTATAACAAAAATGTTTATAAATAATTCAGTGGATGAGTCACGGCGTTTTGAATTTTTACGATTTATAAATATAATCCCATTTGCGAAGGTTGTAGGCTCGCCATATGTTACACAAATTAGGTGCCTCTCGCGTTCTCGTTCATATGATGGAATAAAATTCGGTATTTTGTTGGAATGGAAATGAATAAAATAAAAGTGTTTTTGATAATACTGGCACAGTTGCTTCACGTTTTCATTACCCATGCTAATAGCGTACATCACTATGGCTAAGATCGTTTTTCGCACCGATAATCTGTTCTAAGTCCCTAATACTATTTTCAGGCAAAACACTCCTAATTCTCCAACGTGTCCTATCTCTCGCATGGACTCAAAGGGTGCTTCCTCTTTAGTTTTGGACGAAATTCACAGTAAATTTTCTCGATACTGTTTGCTTAGGTCCATTTGTTTTAAACAGGGTTCGACAGTACGTAACTGATATGCAGGTTTGATGTAAGAAGGCCAAATGTTTGGAGTAAGTGGGCGTAGTCTGCAAACATGATTTTGGAACAGTCAGGATCGTGGCAGAATCTATTGTTACCTTTAGCAGTGAAAATTAATATTTTTGTTTTGAGTATTCGAAACTTTATAAATGTCTAGAGAAGATTTGTTTTATAAAGCGCCTTGTGGAAAATTGCAACACTTGCTTTGTGAAAGACGTAACTGCTGTAGTCTGGAACATTTGGAACACGTGACTGGATCAGGTTTATAGATGGAGTAGGCTTTCTCATCCCTTTAGATTAAACATACAATGGTGCAGACTTACTTACATTTTGTATAAAGTGAAAGTTTTTATTTCATTCACGCTAAAGACCGAATTAGTGATATTTCTAAAATTAAGTTATTTGCGGGTAGGATAGATTTACCGGCAACCATACCCTTCAAACTGAAACAATGCTGCTGGGAGGCAGAAATAGGTATAGTGGATATACTTCCCCGGTTGAGGCCTTTCACAAGGAACTTTCAATTAAAAGTTAGTAAATAACAGAATCGCCGCTAATGTTCTAATTAACATTGAAACTGCGAGTAGCTCGAAGTGGAACACAGCACAACAAACACAACGATATTGGAATAATTTTCACAAAATATTGACATGTTTCGAAATCAATCTTTACGATTTCATCATCGCTGTAAATATAATTTTAATATGTAAATAGACTTACCTAAAACTTGTAAATATGTAATAAAAAATAAAAATAATATAAATAATATTTGCGGCGCTTATTCGTAATAGGTTCTTAGATAGACATTTATAGACTACAATAATTAACAACAGGAAAAGCAGACCGGGTACGTAAACAGTAAACAGCATCAAAAATATAATCTAATCAAAAATACTTCGCGATTTTCACTGACAAGTATTCGGTAGCTTAAACTTGGAATCTGGCACAGATTAAACTCAGAATTCCACCTTTGTTCCTCTTTAGACTGAAAGGTATTTCATAATTTATGCTAGAAATATGCTTCGTACTTTACGTTTAAAACGTTAAGGCAAGTTTTTTAACACTATATATATTATTAACAGCTACAATTATAAAAAAAATGCTCGGCAGAATACTTTTATATCGGAACTCGTATGTGTGCCGGGTCGTACACGCGCCCAAAAGAAAACATCATACTCAACATCATACAAAATGTGAAAGTTTGGATGTTTATTTATTTATTTGTTTAGGCTACTTTTTTCCCATAAATCAGGTCCCATGGGATACAAATGGGGTGTCAAGTCAAGTTGTAACAGCGAGTTTAGCTTTATTTCTAGGTTACCTACACATTTAGTAGTATAACGCGTACGAAGTCACGGGCAACAGCTAGTAGTGGATAATCCGCAGTTTAGTCAGTTGCACGTTTTTTTATACAACTTGGAGATGGAACAAGTCAATGACCCACCTGATGTTATGAGGTAACCATCGCCTATTACAAAGTATTGCCTCGTATGTCACGCACTTAAGGAACGTGCCCTACGATGCTCTGCTCTGCGTCCATCAACTTTAGGCAAACAGGTGTAAAGTCTGACTGTAATTTCACTGGCAGCCAAACTCTTACAAGATCCTGCACATGCATTGCAGAGCTTTCGTCCTTTACGCTGCTAATGCTTGATATTGCTACCAGGCGTATTATCTACAATTATTCTATAAAGGTATAAAGGATTAGTTATCATTCTCTTATATTTCTTTACTTTTAAATTTTAATAAAGGCAGTGACAGATAAAAATATTCAACCGTATAATACAGCGTAAAAGAAAAACCTTGTTCCAGCGGTGAAATGCTGCGGATTTCAAAGCATCTACATTTGCACGATGATTCCATTTCTGTGGCACCAATGCCCCTTGAGGTTGGCGCTACTAAGCCAGCGAGTCATGCGCGAATGTCTCAGCATTTTTTATTTTTAACTGGATAAGTTGTTCTTCGTTTGACTACAATTTCACCTTATAGTAAGCGATGATGTGTTCTAAGATGAAGCACGAAGATACAAGAAACATATTCACTCTTACCTTAAGCCCGGATTGTATTCTTTAGGAAAAATAGACGACGGTAAAGTATTCCTTTCCTTAGCTGTACGTATCAAGAACTTAGAACCAAAACGGTGTGTGCAGATGGGTGGTGGTATATTAACGGATGGTACTGAGCCGTGCGCCTGCTTGTCCTTCGATTGATGGCGAGTAAGGTTTGTGTAGGTACGGACTGTTCGTCGAACGGTCGCAACGACAGTTCAATTACCATACAGGTTAGCGACCTCGACATTCTCGATCAAACCTGTCACATACGATCCAAGTCGGTCTAACGTTTCGCGCCACCGTCGCGTCGGCGTCGCAACGTGAATGGCCATTCAGTGATAAGTAACCAATATGAATCAGAAATATTTTATTATTAAACTGTTGTACACAAAGATCTTAAATATTACGTACGTACAAGTTTGCACAGTTTATTCGTTTCGGACATATAATATTTGACGACCTCCGTGGCGCAGTGGGCGAATAGCCGGCTGAGATGCAGGAGGTAGCGGGTTTGATTCCCGCCACGGAACAAATATTTGCATGATCTACAGATATTTGTTCCGGGTCTGGTTGTTTCTCTATATATTATAAATATGTATTTACAAAAAACAAATGTATATACGAGTAAGTATTCTATCAGTTATCTGGTTCCCATAATACAAGCTCTGCTTAGTTTGGGGCTAGATAGCGCTGTGTGAAAAAGAAAATATATACAAAGACAAATAAAATACGCAGCAGAATTTTTACCATATTATCAAACAACTATCTTATGTGTAGTTATGTAGGTAAACAATGCACATAGGTATCATAAGGTAAGTTTCAATGCATCATTCTTTATCCCTATCAAAACGTTCTTTAAGACTGTAGAAAATATTACCTATTAACCATTTTCTTAGACAATTCCTAAACCTATGACGGGGACCATCAAATTCAAATACCAACAATTCTCTTTAATCAAAATTACACGATAATCGAAGATTCACAAGTTATCCTCAGACAAAGTCAACAAAAACTAACTCGTCCAGGTTGACATTGCTACTTTCCACTACTCGTACTTTTACTAACTGCGGCAAGCGCCTGCCCTGAGCGGTTGCACGCCAGCTAGTGACACTGAACTCGCGCAAGTCTGCGTTGTCTTCGTATATCTGGGCCAGTAGAATCACTGACTTTATCTAATATTCTCCACATTTCTGATTCGATCCTGAAGAGACATACCAAGCGACCGTGAGCCTTCTTATGAGGCCTTTCGTGACAGACCACGTTTCTGTGCCATGTGTTACCACTTGTTCTTTCTCACGAAGACGGTTTGAAAAGAAATATTGATCACGAATAATATTTTTAATTCACGAATATTATTTTGTTCTTTACGTTCCGGGCCAGGTCGGGCTATAGAGCTAGCAACTACAAAAACTTCATACATAACAGTAAAATAAATATATGAGGTATATTTATATTACTAAGATGATTTTCAAGACAAAACCCTTTGATCAGTGTGTATTAAACTTGTTCTATCTCACGAAGACGGTTTGAAAATAAATATTGATCACGAATAATATTTTTATTTCACCACTAATCTAAACAAAATACAAATCTTACTATTGACAGAACTGATTTGATTGATTAAATCAACTGTTTAATTCAAGTAGTAATATTTGTGTTTCGTTTAGATTAGTGGTGAAATAAAAACCTTATTCGTGATCAATATTTATTTTCAACCCGCCTTCGTGAGATAGAACAAGTATAATACACACTGATCAAAGGGGTTTGTCTTGAAAATCATCTTAGTAATTTAAATATACACCTCATTACTGTGAAGTTTTTGTAGTTGCTAGCTCTATAGCCCGCCCTGACCCGCAACGTAAAGAACGCGGCGTTAGTCCCTAAGCTATAAGCCTTAGCGAGGCTGTAGCTGCGTTAAAGCATTCGTCATTGTCACCGCGTGCCTCTTAGGTTTCATTTGAATACCAAACAGCTGTCAAATTCCTGTGGAAAGGGATTAATAAAATTATGTGTGAAAATATCATGCAACTATTACGATATTTATTTTACTTTTAAATGTAAGATTTTTAAAATCAGTGCATATAAATATTTCGAGCCCATGAGACTTGAACCGGCGACCTTCCTCTTGATACGAAGATGCCATACCAATTTCGCCATGGACTCACTGCTCGTAAGACGCAAAATTAATGAGATTTTGAGAAGCTTTTATTTAACTTGCTATGTTTGTGAGTTTGTTTACGTTAAATCGTGCAACTGAATTTTAAACCAGTTTCCCAACCCAATCGGTTGGATTTGAAAGCTGAAATTTTAAATAACGTAACTTCAACTTCATTAGATACCCAACAAAATTGAGCACTTTATGTAGGTATATTTTATGTATTTGGTTTATTTATTTATTATTATTATCGTGTATTATTATTGTAATTAATTTTTGTAACTTTATTTTTTGAAACCTAAGCTAAAGTTGTTTTACCTTTCTATTTTCTGGCACTACCACTTTATCCGCACTACACAAAGGTTAGCTTGAAGAAAATGCTAATTAGCATTAAGTTCACCTATGTATTTTTTTAGTGCAATCATGAATTTTCTAATCTTACTTCGGTGACAATGCATAATTACTTTTACCATACCGTTTATTACGAAAATGAACTCCAGAATACTGGTACAGTTGTAAGATATAAACGGTCACCACCGCAAGTCATGACCGCGCGAAACGTTGCATTCTCATCTGTTTATGAACGACTAAACAAGTAGCTCGTACTGTACTTCTTAACACGGATTACTATTTAACACGTCCATAAATACCGCAGCCGACGACATGATAAATAGCTTGTATCGGGATGTTACACTGCCTTGATAATACTGAAGTGTCCGTGAGTTACTTCACTAACGCCTTATGTCATATTGTTATAAGTTACGCACGGAAACGTGTGCACTTGGTGAACTTACGCGCACATTTTGCATGGCATCACCTGGTAAAGTCTGAAAATAAATTTAATATTTGAACAATTATCTGTCTTTAAGGCTATTATGATGTATTATAGTGTTGTTAATTTATCTGAAGCAGTTGAGCTATGTATATCATCATCTTTATTGGTCTTCAGTTAATTCAACTATGCTTTTTCTTTAGTGTTTATTTTTAGGTTTATAAATACTTGACAATTTTTTCTGTAAATAAATGTTTATTACTGTCTGCACGTTGCTGAAGTCTACCAAATTCAAAGATGCAGTGCGTAACTAATATCAAAATAGCATAAGGATAGTGAAGCTACTCTCAACAACATGCCGAATCGGCCGTCTGAACCCATGTCCGTGACGTCATGACCCTTGTAAGTGGAGGTTAGCCGACCCTCGGGATTTCCACTGTTATTGGTGATAACATCTTTTGCTAAACAACTTGTAGAAATAAATGCGAAAGTTGTTTCGTCGTAACCAAAACCTTTGAATAAGTAAGCGGGGTCGTTTCTATTATGCAACCGCAGGTCAAAACTTTCTTGTGTGGCAGAAAACTACGCAGATGGTCAGTTTTGTAAAAGAGTTAGGCACAGCGAGTAATTGAAAATTGGGAATGTACGAGTGAGCGATGGTTAGTCACTGCAAAAACTAGAAATCTGAAAGTACTGTAGGATTAAATTAGTTTTTTGAACATTCTAGACCTAGGTTACGATTGTACGATTGCTTTTATGTGTACTTAGGCTATAATGATTTTGGACGGCAGGCTGCATGATGAAACAATTCTAATTTTAATAAGAGAGTAACTTCAATTATCTCTTTGGTACCCGTACTGTACTGGGTTTAGGAAAGAACTTAAATTATATCATTATGCTGAGTTAGAGTCCCTTTTGAAACTTATAGGTATTTCATTGTATTAAGTTATATTTTGTACCTCATTCTTTTTTTTTTCTGTGTGTACTGTAATGTTGCAAATATTTTTTTTATTCTATTCTACAGTTAAATACTGTAACTTTATAGTCATTATATTAGCCAACATCCACTACTATATGACTCCACCATATATTTCCAGAGCCTGAACCCTACTACAACTTTTATAATTTTTTTTTTTTTAATTTTATAGATTTTCGTTTGACCACAATTTCACCTGATAGTAAGCGATGATGTTGTCTAAGTTAAGCACGAAGATCTAGAAGAAACCTATTCACTCTTACCTTAAATTCTTTCTTATTGTATTCTTTAGGAAAAACAGACGACGGCAAAGTATTCCATACCTTAGCTGTACGCATCAAGAACGTAGAACCAAAACGGTGTGTGCGAATGGGTGGTGTATTGACTAGGTACGGATGGTACTGAGCCGTACGCCTGCTTGTCCTTTGGTGGAAAGGAGATGGCGGAAACAGATTGTAAAGTTCCTGGGCACATTCCCCGAAATGTATTCTGTAAAAGATCGATAGGCTTGCATATTTCCATCTAGTACGACCCTCCAATCATACGCTGTGTTTTCCAGTGCGTGGTCTCCACTCGTGATCCTTCCTGCCCCAATGCCCTGTTCTCTGAACCGTCAGTTCTGCAAGCTATATTCCTAGCTTTTGCTTCAAACACGGAATATTATAACGACGACAAACAATATGAAAACTTTGCCGGGAAGAGAAAATAAGTTAGTGCATTGTGCAGTTTAACCAACCAAGTGTCAGGGCGCGTAGAATGTGGATTGATGACTTGTGTTTCCATTATAGTTTGAATATTGGTAACTTAAGTCAGTCTAAGTTTAATGCGAGGCAGCAGGCGCTTAGAACTTTGCCTAGTTGCAGCCTGTAAAGAACGCGGCTGGTTCACACATCATTTTGAGGAATCCTTCCTAATTGATCGAATGAAGCGAGATCTCACTCTAGTGTAGTGATGATACAATTTTGGTGTGACTAAATGAGCTAAAAATGTGGGAGGGTTGTTAAGATATTGGGGTTCAAGGGGGGTAAAAAAACAAAATGGGACCATCTGGTCAATTGGCACGTTTAATAAAAGGTTCGTCAGTATATTTTGACCCCATTTTTATGTTTAGTTTAAACTTTGTACTTTTTAAGTTATTAGCCATAATAAAAACAGAACTTTGAAAAAATTTAGAGGGTACACCAGTGAACCCACAGTACTGAAATTTGGTATGCGTGTAGCTTTATTGACACAAATATAGGGTTATATCTGAAATTGCAACTGGAATATCTACCACAGAAAAGCATAACCAATTAACATGAACTACCGTTAACTGTAATTTGAATGAATGAATGAATGAATGAAAATTCTTTATTATACCTTACAAGCTAAACACAACAGATGTAAAAATAAAAAATAAATCAAATAAATGTAAGCATAATGGGCGGTCTTATCGCTTAACAAAGCGATCTCTTCCAGACAACCTTTGTATGGAGAGGATCATTGCTTAATGGAAGATTGGCTGAGGTGTAAAAAGAATAAACTTAATAATAGCAAAAGAAAAATTACTTAACCTTAAATACATAAATAATAGGTACATAAATAATTTTAAATAAGTAAATATCATATATAAAATAAATAAATATGTACTTACATACATACATATATTAATATATACATATATCAATATTATTATAGATCAGTTGAATAATCACGACTCTTCATGGAGGTAAAGTTTTTGAGTCTAGCTTTAAATACGGTAGGTGAGGGGGATTTTCTAATGGAGACCGGCAAGGCATTCTATAATCGGACAGCTTGGACGGAAAAGGAGTTTGCATAGAAACTGGTTCTATGCATCGGTGTTTTGAGAAGGAGGTTTTCAGAGGATCGGAGTGTTCGGGAATTTGTGCAATGAAGGAACTCGAAGCGTTCCTTCAGATAACAAGGTATGGACGGATTACGAAGGATGTTAAAAAGAAGGGATAGGATGTGAGTATTCCGGCGAAGTCGAATGGGGAGCCATTTGAATTTATTACGAAATTCGGAGATGTGGTCGTATTTCCGGAGTCCAAAAATAAACCTTATGCAAAAATTTTGAAGACGCTCAAGCTTATTGAGCTGTTCCTCCGTGAGGTCAAGATAGCAGGAATCAGCGTAATCTAAAATTGAATTTTGAATGAAACTGTAGGTCAAGTGAGTTGGTTAATTATTTCGTGGCACTATTTAAATAGTCAAAGACTACAAATAATATCTTTGTGTTTTATGGGAGACTCGCGAGATCTTAGTTCGGGGTGAACCACGAGTATTATAGGTACATTTGAAAGTAACTCTCGTCTCTTTGTTACGTTTTCACGACTAAACTGCTAAGCCTGGAATTGAGACACAGGCTGCTTTTTACCCGACTCCGAAGAATGTTTTTATTGACAAACCACACTTGCGAAGCTGCGGGCGGGTCAGCGTGTACAAGTTTGTGACCCACTATGTAAAAGACGTTCTGATAAAGGTTGCTGGAAGCCGTTGGGTGCAGGTCACAAAAAATCAGTCACCCTGGAATTGTATGGCGGACGGAGGCCTATGTTTAGCAGTGGACGTCTTATAGCTAATATGATGAGAATAAGACTATAAGGCCTATAGTGCGGAGGCATTTTGAATTGGTGTGAACCAGGTGTTATCAATGGGCTGTGTTTTTGTACACTATTATGGCGTGTTTAAGATGAATACGCCGTTGAACGGGGAAATAACTGTTCATTTTGATGTAAGACTTCGTGAAGTAAATTCTTCGAACAATATATGTCTAGAAGTATATTATTATTTACATAATATACATACTATACTATAGTTTGAGTAGTCTAACTGAATCTTTGGTAGTTGATGAATTAAATAAATTATGCAGGACATTTCACACAGCGCTATATAGCCTCAATGGGAACCAGCTAACTAATATGATTATATTCATTAATTCTGCACAATTCCATATTCTGTAATCCCTTTATTATCGAAAATCTTAGCCTGTATACATATTAATCCTAGTACCAGGATATCCACCTCCTTAAGCACTAGTTTACTAGGGATCATCCTTCGGGAGATAGAACGCATTGATTTGATTTTAGAGCCGCGATGTGGTCGCCACGGAAAATATTGTAGATTCAATTGACTGAGTCAGCGTTCCAGATCGGACGGATTTTGTGAATCTGGAATTTATCTGAAGAAAATGTAGCGAGTATATTTGCTTGACTAAGAGATAAATAAATAAATAATGCTGAACATCTCACACAGCGATATCTAGCCCCAAACTAAGCAAAGCTTATACCATGGGAACCAGGAAACTGATAGAATACATACCTATACAATTCTTTTTTGTAAATACGTACCTACTTATACTCGTAATATATAGTGAAGCACCAAGATCTGGAATATGTATCTTTACATAATGCAAACATTTAATCCGTGGAGGGAATCGAACCGGCTACCTTTTGGGTCTCAGCCGACTAGACAACCACAGCGCCAAGGGGGTCGTAAAAATAAAATAACTGTTTCTCAGCTGTTTTTGGTGCATACCCTACAATAATGAGATCATCAAAATCATCATCATGCCCATGAGACGTACCTACAGGTGAAAGGTCTCATGTGCCTGTTATTTCATCGGCGCCCATACCCTTAGTTAGATAGATAACTTTTTCATTAAGCAATGGTCCTCTCCATCCAAAGGTTGTCTGGAAGGATCACTGGACCACTTCAGTATTTTTCAATCTTTAGTGATCACTGTACATAATTACTAATTAAAACGGGTATACATCGCGTATGTACCTTTTTTATTTGTTATCTCGACGTTTCGACTGTGTTGCAGAAATATCTTTGTTTAGTGATAAGACCGCCCATTATGTTTACATTAACGTGTTGTTTATTTATTTTAACTGACGTTGTATTAAGCTTGTAAGGTATAAAAAAGATTTTTCATTCATATATTCTTTATTCAATTATCACACAAACAGGAACAATACAAATAAAAGTACAAAGCTGGAATAATAAGGCAATATAATGGACGACCTTATCACTGATAAAGATCTCTTCCAGGCAACCTTTGGATAGATTTTGCAAAACTATAACAGAGTGCGGTGTACTTCTGAAGGATACATTCATTCATATACAAGTAAAAAAATCCTTAAACTTAAAATACTTACAAAATAGACATTCGGTTTTTTTGTATAACACGAAATGTTTTCATCATATTGGTGGTAATATTGGTCGATTTTTTTTGCAACAAGTTTTTAGAAATCATAATAAAAAGAGTGTGGGGAAAAGCTTCAGGATACTTCCAACCAGGGATGTTGTGGATGCAGATTTTTAGACATCCACGGATGTGGATACGGCTGCGAATATTTGAAAGCTCACAACCGCGGATGCAGATGCAGATGCGGATCTTATGTTTTTTTTTAATTTTGTTTTGTGTAAAAAAATATAATAGAAACAAAAATATAAACTATTAACTGCAGAAAACATACAATACTCACTGTATACTCACAATAACACTCAAAAACTGCAAAATTCATACGATAAGCGCAAATAAACACGTTATTATTGATTTACGAGATTCAAATGATAAACAATAACAAACGCGTCGGATCTTGTCACCTAAATCTTCGTTCCTATTGGTCAATCAGGAAGTGCCCACAGCACGCGCCACTCACAAGCTCCACCCAATTTCTTTCTTGTCGCGACCTCTGCATCCGCATGAACATCCGCATCCATTATTGTGGATGTCCAAATCGATGCGGAGGCTCCGCATTTGCAGATGCGAATATTCGCATTATCCCTGCTTTCAACCCCAATACACCCAAATACAGTTTCAGATGATGTAATAAAAAGACTAAAAATATTGACTCGCCATATTTACTGAAGCTGATTGCTACACATCCCAATTTAACTCACAAATATATCGGAGGAAAAATCCCAGATTCTTCGCATTAAAATATTGTAAATAAAAAGGTTTTCCGTATTCTAACCTGACATAAGAATAATATGAACCAAACTATAGATCTAAAGCGGCTTTTGCAAAGCGTCGGCAAAAGCATTCGAAGATCCTTTGATCTAACTGTTTCTACTCATCCTGGCAAATTGTACGTAAACTTAGTTCACAATGATAAACAAATATACGAGTATGTGGCTCTAAAATAAATATAAATAGGGATAAAATACCAAAAATTTTTGTCGTTTTCACCCCCTATTTTGATATACTCCACTCGCACACCCCCACCGCCACAGACACAACTCGAAGCACATCAGCGTATATGTGTCACGAGAGGTGGTAAGTGATATGGTATTGTGGTATGTGCTAGCACATTTATCACAGAAGAGTGTAGTACTCTTTTTTGGAAGTGTGCAGCTACAACTGTGCTAGCACACTTGCTGAATTACCCAATACCAGTGGTGGGCAAACTTTCATAATGGGGGCCAGAAAGTTTAAAAAATTTCAGAGGAGGGCCAGAGTTATAGGAAAAATGCATTTTGTCTTGAAACTTTTAATCATATAAAAACATTACAGCATTACACACTTGCACAAATGTTAAAAATTACAATTTAACTTTTATTCGCAGGCCCTGCCATGGTAGGCGTGTGAGACATGAAATTGCTTTTGATTTGCCATAATATTTTCGAATGCTAAGAAGAAATTCTTAGAATTTTAGCTCCGAGTTGGGAATTATAGAGGGGGAGCACTGTAGTAAGTAGAATCTACTTTATACATCTGGACCGTCAAAATATAATTATCGCGGGCCATACACTATTCATGTCGAAGGATCGTCGGCGGGCCGGATTAAATGCTTTCGCGGGCCGGAGCTGGACCGCGGGCCGTACTTTCCCCGTCACTTCCCAAGACTATTATGATATCACTCTCATAGTTTTCCGTCTTCGTTCGTCCCGAGCCATTGGTTTGGGCGCTGATAAACTCGATCCCGGCTTTAGTAGGCTAATATACCTTCGCGATTTATTGTGGTGAAATACGCACAGACAGGCTAAAATACATTTGTATATCTAGCTCAATTTGTTCTATTTAACTCTATGTCCCAATTTTCTTTATTTTATCTTCAGTGAACTCTTAGTCGCATTGCGAATTTGCGATTTATAGTGGTTATATAGAAGACACATTGAGATCTTTATGCCCTTATCCCTCCTTACCCCTTCCATTACAGAACAAGCAGACTTACTCGAAAGTATCACATTTACCTCAAAAACATTTATAAAAACAAAGAGGTTAATATCAAATCAAATAACTATTTGTACAGTGACGGAATGAAAAGGTTCGTCAATTTTCAAATTGATTCGTTCATGGTTTTGCGATTACATACTCGTTTTACCTATATTACTTTTTGAAACTGTGTTACATAATAGACTGAGTTAGAGAAAATAATATTTAAGTGTTCGATAACTATTAATTTCAAATAGTCCAGTCAAGGAATGAGGTGTAGAGTGCGTGAGCAGGTAACTAAACGATTCCTTCAGAAACTTGTTTAGGGGGCTTAGGTTGTTAACATACCAAAAGTCCTGACTCCTAGGTGATGAGCGGGGTGAGGAGGGGGGGGGGGTAAATGTACGAATTTTGGGGTTTTCGCTTATATCTCAAAAACGGTGCATCGGAGAGAAATATTTTGAGATAATTAAATGGAGTTCTTAAAACTATCTAAAACTTTTATATCATATGTTTTTTTCTAATTCCTAACCGTTTTCGAGCTATACTCTCGGAAAAAGTTGAAATTTACAAAAAAAATCAATTTACGTCAAAATATTCAGAAACATTGCATCATATTGTCTAAACCTATTCATAAACGAAAAGTATGGATATGCAAGAAGTTGTAGATTTTTAAATTCCCTTTTAGAATATATATACATATGCTGATTAATGTCCAACCCGCCTAAAGTTACAGCTATTTTAAAACTTGTATAGCATTTTGCAATTTTCATAAAATTATTTTGTATATCATATTCTTAACCCACAACCTTTGTTTTTCCATTGTAATTGCCACCAGGGTATCTCCTACACGTTTCCACCCCCAATCTTGAGGGGGCAGCTCATTACCGAGCCACTGCTGCACTTGGTGGTAGGTTCGCCGAGAGTGCTGTTTAGCTGCATTCTCTTTTGGAGGTAGGGAGCTGATTTCAGGCTTCATATTTGCCACTGACCTCGTAAACGATTGGAAGCGGTACTGGTTAAGGGAGGTTTGTTTTTTTGGCGCCTTATACCACTTCAGAAAGCACATCTCCCCAGCCTTTTCAACCTGGTCGTAAGTAGAGGAGGGGTTAGAAAATGTCATTGCTGCTTGCTGGATGATTTCTGACTCCAAGTACAATTTAAAGAAGCCCACCTTGCTTCTCCTGAAAGTAGCAGAAGTTGTGTCGCATCCGGTAAATGAATGAAGGAACAGGATGTGTTCAAATCTACGGTGCTGCATCTCTTGGGTGGACAGTACTATTGTTTTGGTTTTCCCTCGTCCGGGTTTCAGCATAAAGATATCTCGGGTCGCAGGAGTGGAAGCAATCAACAGGACAGCAAGGTCTACATCCCACCAACGACAGCCACAGAGTTGTGAGTGGATTGTTCAACAGCAGTCTTCACGATTAGGATGTCAGCGTCATCGGTAGCCTGAAGAATATGTATCCCTTTCTCCTGCAGCTTTATCTCCAGTAAGGAGATGAAGTTAGTTTTGTTGGTAGGATTTGATAAAAAGTCTTCCTGTTTAACAGGTATTTTTGTGTCCCATGTCAAATTGATGTCGGCTGACCTTTTTAGTCTGTAACGACGCATTTGTTCTTGTGATTTAGTGCTATTGGCTGTGTTTGCGTACCCATCAAACACCACAGTGCGAGTAGTCTCAGGATAATGGTGGTCGACGTAGGTGATATAACTATTACAAATAGTCACAACCGATGCATCTTTTGGCCAAATAACTCTGTGGAGTAGAAATCCTCCATCGACTACAATGTTCATTTGAGGCAGAAGAATATATTTCTTGGTTGGCTCAAACAAGTTGTACAGCACTGATTTGTTTGTCTTTCTCATGCCACTTTCGTTGAACAGTGCTAAGGGAAATGGGGCCAACTCATACTCAAAATATGTCATCAAATCCTCACCTGATCGTTTGCTTATACATATCCGCTGAAAGAGCAATGTTGGGTCAACTACTACCCTTTCATCGTGAACTTTTATCGATGAGCTGACAGAAGATATTGGCAATGCCCGATCCTTGCGCGATAACTTTACGTCTGCAAATGTCAAGTCAACTATTGAATTCATAGCCCTTTTACCAACTCGAACAGCATCATAGCATGTTATCGTGGCATCTCCGACAACTCCACTCGAAATTGACATGATTTGAGAGGTTTCTGGGAAGGGAGGATGAGAATCAAACCACTGATTGAGTTTGACAATGTCTTCTGCATCTTTACTCTTGCGAGCCTGTCCTGTCCTAGTGAACAATCACTTGAAGTGAATGTGACTCCAGAAAACTCTTCAAGCGAAATACACGAACAAAGGTTGTGGGTTAGAATATGATACTCGTATACAAACTAATTTTCTGAAAATTGCAAAATGCTATACAAGTTTTAAAATAGCTGTAACTTTAGGCGGGTTGGACATTAATCAGCATATGTAAAAGGGAATTTAAAAATCTACAACTTCTTTCCTATTCATACTTTTCGTTTATGAATAGGTTTAGACAATATGATGCAATGTTTATAAATATTTTGACGTAAATTGATTTTTTGTAAATTTCAACTTTTTCCGAGGGTATAGCTCGAGAACGGTTAAGAATTAGAAAAAACATATGATATAAAAGTTTTAGATAATTTTAAGAACTGCATTTTATTATCTAAAAATATTTCTCTTCGATGCACCGTTTTCGAGATATAAGCGAAAAACCCAAAATTCGTACCTTTACCCCCCCCCCTCCTCCCCCGCTCATCACCTAGGAGTCAGGACTTTTGGTATGTTAACAACCTAAGCCCCCTGAACAAGTTTCTGAAGGAATCGCTTAGTTACCTGCTCACGCACTCTACACCTCATTTTGGGCCATTTATTGACTGGACTAAAAGTAGTTTGACTATTTATCTTGTCAAAGAGAATTAATTTATTCTTGCATTACTGGTGCAAGCGAAAACTGACTCTAAGGTGACGAACATTTTCATTCCGTTGCTGTACAAGCTTTGCTTAGTTTGGGGTTAGATGGCGCTGTGTTAAAATGTCCAGCATTATTTATTTATTTAAATCTAAAGGTTTTTATTCTTATCTAGAAATAATTAAGGCAGCTTATCGCTTAGTTTTGTTTCCTTCGAGTCAGTACGATCGACTTTAATTAAACTTGAGTCAAGCCGAGGATAATCCGCACCGATAATAACTTAATAAAATCAAAAGATTTTGGAACGTCTCAACTTTGAAATGGGATATCCAATCTTGGGTTTGACGAAGTTTGAAGGGTTGATAATACAAAAATACATTGGGTTACTGGCTTACAAGAGTGATTTTGTTATCGATAAAACTTGCAATTAAGCGGCGATAGGCTTGAAACCCTCAATATGGCTCTAATAAGAAGGCTCAAGGTCACTCAGCTTCTTATGAAAAAGGTTATGCTTGACAAATATCAACTTTACGATATCGAATCAGAAATAAAGAGATTCATAGAAGTAACTGACATATCCCAGATAATTATCAAACTGAACTGACGGCCGTTGGGGCAGAAAGCTTCGTAAGGGGAGACCACAAACTAGCAGTGATTCGCAGGCTCATCCCCTCTACTAGACGACCTAATAAAGGTTGCTGGGAGCTGTTCATTGCAGGCCGTAGAAGGTGACGATTTTTGCATATTTTTCGTTTTTAACTTGCAGTGTTGGCCATTTAGTTTTTTATTTCTAATCAAATTTAAAAGTATCCTAAATAGTTTTACTACACATATATTTGATCGAAACTGATTAAGCAGATTTAATAGGACAGTCAGGTAGTTGTAAAGTTGAAATAGCCAGGCGTTTTCACAACTCATTAACATGCCCCTGCACGGGTCCGGCCCGACACCTCGACACGAGTGTCTGACACTGTGTAGTGTGACAATAATATCAGGAGGATGATCAGCTTGTGTGCTTAGTCTTTTGTATAATACACTAGCTGACCCGCCCGCGGCTTTGCACGCGTGATTTGTCAATAAAAACATTACCCTCCTGTGCAATCGGGTAAAAAGTAGCCTATGTCCCAATCCCGGTTACAATCTAGTCCCGCCCCTCTATTTAGAGATGATTTTGCAAAAAAGTTGAAACACGTATTTCTTTATTTCTTTTTTTATATATTAAAAGCCTAAATATGAATTTTCAGATCCCTAACTTAAGGAACATGTATTGCGCATAGAAACTTTCAACCCCTTCAAGATTATTTTTTGAGGCAAAGGATATCCTTCCTCAGGATATAATCTATCTTCTTGCCAAATTTCATAACGATCCGTTCAGCCGTTTACTCGTGAAAAGGTAACAAACAAGCAAACTAACAAACAAACAGAGTTACTTTCGCATTTATAATATTAGTATGGATTTTGCCAATTCAACAGTGTTTAATACAACAATGGCATAACTCGTAATTTGGCCGGTCCAATTTCGAGAAAGAGGTCAGTCGACGAATCCAACTCGGCTGGGGCGTGCGGGAAACTACGTGACGTCTTCTCGTCTAAAGTACCATAGTGTCTTATGACGAAAGTCAGAAGCAAACGTTTTTGGGCAGAAAGGTTCCCGAGTGGAGACCACGCACTGGAAAGTGCAAAGTAAGACGGCCTCCCACTAGAAGGAAAGACGAGAGAAGGTTGGGAGCCGTCGGGTGTATGCAGCACAAGATCGGTCGCCCTGGAAATCTATGGGGGAGGCTTATGTTCAGCAGTGGACTTTCTTTGGATGGTATGATGATATTACTCGTAATGTACCGGTTTATGGTAGACATACCTCCTATATGTACATAGCGGTTCTCTTCCGCCTTTATTATGTGCACCGCCAAAAAGTTGAATGCGTTGCCTGAATATGTGTTCCCTGATCACTACAACTTTCTTTAAATTGCAACTTAACAGGTTTCTTCCAAGCAAACGTGTTCCATTTGATTGTAGACCGCATTATCGCTTACTATCAAGTGATATTGTAGTAATATGCAAGAATATAAAAAAGTGGCACTCCGGGAGTGCAGACAGAAGTGAAAACTTGAACAATTACGAGATACTCATACACAGAGGTAACGGTAACGGTCACAGTGTCACGAATCCAATGCTTTTTTCACATCTCAAAAAATGCCCGAAGTTTTCACTTTAAAATATATTTTAAACCGAACTGATTAGGTATTTTTTTCGTCGCTTTGTAGATGCGACTAAACAAAGTTTTATTACTCGAATCTGTCTGACGCACTAACTGCGAATACCTTTTTTTACTATTAAAACGTTATAAACTCTGCTAGGTTACACGCACTTACCCAAGGTCTACGAAGGTCTACGAAGTGCTACGATGTGCTACGTTTGCTACATTTAGCTACGACGTTCTACGCTCTTATACGCGGTTCTACGATCCTTTACAAATTCTTTATACTTAGTGCCTATTTCACTGCTATACCAGTAACGCTATCCAATGGATAAAAAATATATACGTCTTTTATTTTGACATGAAAACAGTTATCTGTTTTGTCTATATATGACTACTTGTCTTGTACTTGTCTATATGAGACAATGATTTTTATCCGTAAAGTTACTCAGAGATGGTGAAATATACACTTACGGCGACTTGTGCAACGACGCTTAAACGTATTTAGTGACTAAATATGATTTAGAGAGTTGGCATCATACAAATACCTCAAAGTTAAACATGTTTAGTCGCTAAGTACGTATAGAGATCGCTGCGCAAGTCGCCCTAGTGATATAAAGATATAAAATAAAAATAGTACTAAACATTTCACACAGCGCTATATAGCCCCAAACTAGCAGAGTTGGTACTATGTGAACGAGATAACTGATATAATACTAACGTACTAAATTTTTGTAAAAATATACTTATAATATATAGAAAACATCCAGACCCGGAACAAATATCTGTAGATCCTGCAAACATTTGTTCCACGGTGGGAATCGAACCCGCTACCTCCTGCGTCTTAGTCAGCTATTCGGCCATTGCTCACTAGTACAAACTCTGCTTAGTTTGGGGCTAGATAGCGCTGTGTGAAATGCCCATCAATATTTATTTATTTATTTAACACTTAAGTCATAAGTCATTTATTCTTTGCTGATAATAAGGTCTTATTAAGGATGATTAAAGTGCTTTTATATATATCTGCCAGTTAGAGCTTGCAAAGTTATACAAATCCTGGTTTGTTTTTAAATGCACCAAGTCGTGACCAGATCTGTATTAATATTTTGAATATATTATATAACTAGCCGGATTTGGCCACCCTACTCATGACATACGCAACGAACGCTGGCCCAAACTTCTGACCCCAAAGTTAAACAAATTTTCACTACCTATTCACACACGAGTTAGATCATTATTGCCGTTGTATACAGACAAATTAGCCGACAGGAGTTTAATAGAGTGTGTTTTATTGTTATTTTGGGTTTGGGGTAAAGGCTGATTGGTTTTATTGCCCGACTGCTGAAAGAGGCATGTTTATCGCAAGTATATCTCTACATCCCTTCTTTTCAAAACTATCTTCAACTAGCTGACCCGCTGAAATTCGTACCGCCTTGATATGCATACCACGTGGGCTGCCAATGTACGTCGCCCCGATAAAATTGTCAATCGGCCATCATTAGCTGCACCATGAGAAAATAAATTTTGTTCATAATTTCTTTTAGCGTGAATTTTTCCGATATTTCAATTGTTATTCTGAAATTCGGGGCCAGAGACAAATCCAACAAATCAAAGATCATCTAAATCGGTCCAGCCATTCTTGAGTTGGTGTAACTAACCTGACTTTATATATTACAATTGGTATTAACTATTATTTCTATTATGTTTATTCTTTTTACACCTCGGCTGATCTTCCATTAAGCAATGATCCTCTCCATCCAAAGGTTGTCTGGAAGAGATCGCTTAGTTAAGCGATAAGACCGCCCATTATGCTTAAATTTATTTGTTTTGTTTTTATTTTTATATCTGTTGTGTCTAGCTTGTAACGTATAATAAAGAATTTTCATTCATTCATTCAATCATAGATATAAATTTCATTAGTAAAGATATTATATCGTTTTACCATTTATTTCATTTAGGCCGGCTTGCACAACGATCCCTAAACGTATTTAGCGACTAAACATGTCTAACTTTGATGTATTTGTATGATTTGACAATTTCTTAAATCATATTTAACCACTAAATACGTTTAGGCATCGTTGTGCAAGTCACCTCTTACTTAAATTGCACCCCAAGCTAAAACGTTTTATGAGCTAGGTACACTTAACTATATAAAACATATACAGATAGAAATTAATGTATGTACTTGTGAGAGAAAAAAGCTTTTCATCACAAATGCGAGGGAATTGAAAAAGTCCTTATTGTTGCAAAAAGTAAAATTTCGTTTCCGGTATCCATTTTTTTTTCACTTATATATGACCTCTTTTATTTAATAGAAATAAGGATTTGGCATTTAAGTTGTATTTCATTACAGCATAGTATGAATAATAATATATAATTTCATTTTTAAATAGAAATAAGGTTTTGTCATAGAAGTTTTATTTCATTTTAGTATATTATTAATACTTAATACATACGTACGGCCCTAGGAGCATAAATCGCATTGACGCCTCAGGTATCGACCTAACAATGACCAGCATTCAGAACACGAGAAAACAATTTTAGTAAATGGATTGTCAAAATAATGGTATCGTTTTTGAGAAAGAAAAGCATTTCTTGTTTTTTTCTACAAATGGTTATTTTGTATCGAATCGGTACTAAAAAAACCACCTTTACGAGACACCTCGCAAAAACTGTAAGCTTTACCTAGGTGTAAGTTTATTTGACTGCAAACGGGTTGATATACATGCTCGCACCCTAATCATTGACTTTTCCATCAAACTTGATTTACGACACAAAGCGAGGAGCTTTATTCTGTAACTGATATTTTTTGCAAAAAGTTGAGTGTTTTCAACCATTTTTGGTTCAATATCAAAATAATCGAACGACGCACTTTATTCTTGTAATGCGATGAAGTTGATAAAGTGCTCAAAGAAAACCATTTGATATTTTTATAAAGTTGAAAGCTGTTTTCTTAATGTCTTTTTACTTTCGTACGTGAGCGAAAAAGAAATATTTCGTTCGGCAAAAACTGACTGTGACATGCTTGGAAATTGCTAATGCTATTAAGAGAAAAAATAAGTCTCCTGACTTTAAAATACATCGTAGATAGATATCCTCAGATCTCTACTTCAAGTGATTTAAGTTGTTTGTAAAACTATAGAGTAGCAGTTTTTTTATCTGCTTTATGATTTTGATAATCATTGCTAATCATTGTTATTCAGTGGGAAAATGCAGCCATAGTCTTGGAAAAACTTGCACTTGGTGATATAGTCCAGTTGAGCTATCTATTTTACAACAATCTTTAGATAGCTCAACTGTTTCAAAGTACGTGTCATAAATTGTGAAGCGTAGTAATGGAGTTAAGCTACTCAAATTAAATACGCCTATAGGCCCCTGGCCTGCTTTTTACTCTTTATTGTTGTATTTTGACTGAGTTCGTTCAATCGCAATAAAATATTTATACGGGACCCTTCGTTCACCTGATGTCTATCTTCAAATAATATTGCTACCGTTTCATTAGGCTGTATATTTTAGGGCGGGATAAAACTTTTTCAATGCAAATAGGGGCATAAAAGATTTTGTAGCTAAATAAAAGTTTTACTAAGCTTATACAATGCCTAGGTTTTATGGAAATAGAGCATCGAACTGATATGGTATGTGTAGGGTTTCTGCTTCAACATATGTATTCACCGTTGGGAAGCTACACTATCTCCGGGTGACATAGGGTACTTTTTACTCAACTGCGCAGAAAGAGGGTAATGTTTTTATTGAAAACTACGCGTGCGAAGCTGTGGATTGGTCAGCTAGTAATTATACATGTAAAAAATGACTTCATTCTTTTTGATCATAAATATATCTTCCCTTGACCAAAATCTCAATTCAAGCGATGATGTGCTCTACGATGAAGCACAGAGATCTAGAAGACTATTTTCTCTTACTTTAAAGAAACGGTAAGTTTTTTTACAGTAAGCTCCTGTGTGGGTATGGTATCCCTATATTCTTTTATACACGCAAACAAAACCGTGGGTACCTAAAAGTAGTACCTAGAAGAAGTACGATTAAGTTAGACTCCGTAACGTTCGTGTTTATGAATTAGTGCGATTATGCAACCAACGTCCTGCGCTCCCGCGGCTCGTGACTGCTCGTCAGTCAACAGCGAGCTTCAAAGGCGGTAGCACGTGCGCTTCCAGTATTTAGTATATAGATTCCGATACATGCCGTATTTCTGATGATAAATGAAATTTGCCGAAGCATGTAACTTAAATCGTAGTACTGTATCTAAGTATTCTATTCACACTACGTTGCATAGAGGAACCTTGATTACGTACCTCAATTCAGTCTCCAACCGTATTAGTGAAAGCAAGCGTTCTGCTATTAACGTTGTCCGTTATTTGACTGTCGGTGGCCGTGGATTCAACAATTCAAGGTTATTAACTACGTCCGCCCATCTCGCTGCTGTCCTATATTTCTATAACCGCTCCTCGGCCGTCGTTACACTGGCAGGATCTGGATATAGACAGACACAAAGACAGATACAATCGTCAAAGTTAAAACACATCCCACTCTTTAGTTTAAAAAAAATCCAATGGTCACTTACAGACTTGATAGCACTAGGATTCCTTTTATTGTGGGTTAACCTGTACGATGTGTGACATGTGTGTCACAACATCCACACCCGAAAAAAATATTTGCAGATATTGCAATCATTTATCAGGAAGCGGGAATCAAACCCACTACTTCTTACGTCTCAGTCGACTATTCGCCCACCCTACCACAATCATAAATCTTTATGTGTCGATGCCGATTATAAAAGATTGTATGGAAGAGATTGCTTCTGTCGTATTATAAGTACCGACACATAATTAATTGTGGGTAATAAAATAAAGAATCAGTCTTGGTCAACCCGTCTTTCCATCACGACATGGTGGCAGCGGTAAGACCACCAATTGTACCGTTATTTATTGTATATTTCCTTTGTGTATTTTTATTTCGTGTTCAGTAAAACGTATATTATTATTATTATTATATTGTAGGAACAAATACAGTTTGTTGGTAAATCGTAACAAGCGTCTCGTTTATTCACCAAATAGAGGGTTACCGCATTATAACTGCCGCCGCTATATAAAGAACTGCTGTCTTTAGTTCTCCACAATCCAATTCCACCTTTGGACGTCCTAGATGAGGACTAACGAACTCAGGGCATCGCAATTAACGCCGCCCAGTCCACACTTTGCTGACTAACCCAAAAGTCTCTACACACCTATTTGCCAGAAAACTTCTTTAATCTTAACTTAGTTGCTTATTTTATTAGAATATCTGTCTAAACGGTGTTAAGTAAAACGTTTTATTATTAGGTTGGGGAAAAGTTTCTTCACATTTTTTAAGAAAATTCAAAACATTTTTTAATATTATTTATTTACATTTAACTAAAGTATGTAGGTACCATTTTGTTCGATAACTTTTTGCCATCTTGTAGGTAGGGACATGATCAGATTGCTATAGAAATTTTGGGGCTTCTGATCCAAATACCGCGACAAGCGGTTTTGGCAGTCCTCTCGTGATGTTAACCTGACACTGCCTAAAGAATTCTGAAAAGACCGAAACAGGTGGAAATCTGAAGGTGCAAGGTCAGAACTATACGGCGGATGCATTAACACCTCCCAGCCAAACTCTCTTAATTTTTGCTCAGTGGCTAAAATTGTGTGAGGTCTAGCGTTATCATGATGAAAAACTACACCCCTTCTGTTGATTAATTCCGGCCACTTTCTCTCAACTTCTTGCTTTAATCTCATCAGTTGTTCGCAGTAGAGTTCAGAATCGATGGTCCTGCCTGGTGGTAACAGCTCATAATGAATAATGCCCTTCCAATCCCACCACACACAAAGTTGCACCTTGTTGCGAGTTAACCCGGGTTTCGCCACAGTCTGTGAAGCCTGACCTGCCTTTGACCACTACCTTTTTCACACGTTCTTGTCGTACGTGATCCACTTTTCATCACCAGTTATCAGCTTCTTCAAAAATAGTTTGGTTTCATTACGTCGTAATAAAGAATCACAAACGAGTGCACGGTTCATTAGGTTTCTTTCAGTGAGCTCGTGGGGTACCCAAATATCGAGCTTTTTTGTGTACCCAGTTTTTTTCAAATGCGCCAAAACTGTTTTGTGGTCAATTCCCAGTTCTTCAGCTACGTCGTAATTACTAATATGCCGATCTTGCTCCACTTTTTCAACTATGGCATCAATTTTATCCGTAATAGGGCGACCAGAGCGACGTGCATCTTTGACATCAAAATTTCCGGATTGAAAACGCTTAAACCAAATTTGTGCTACTCTCACAGATACTGCACTAGGTCCATAAACATTGCAAGTTTTTTTCGCGGCTTGCGTTGCATTTTTACCTTTTTTGTAGTAAAATTTTAAAATGTATCGAATTTCTTCATTAGATTCACTCATCTTTACACTACGAAAAACAAATAAAAATCACACATTTTCCTAATTTGAATTTAGAATTATCTTCTTTAAAATTTAAACTTTGAATGATACCAAAAACAGCCAGATACAAATAGTATAGCCAAAGAAATTTTATCACAAGTTCATACATACTATAATATTTTCTTCGACAGAAGAAGATTTGTGTGTGGTCTAAGAAGGACACTGCTTACCTTGAAAGAACCTGTTAAACTCTGTACTTGAAGACCCCGAGTATATAAAGTTCTGGAAAATAAATCCTAAAAGAAGTCATTCTAAAAGGTAGACTGCGTAATTTAATAACACAGGTCTACAAAAAAAAATTTTTTGTTTGGTGCCGCTAATTCTAGGTTATATTTTGGTTAATTAGCCCACAACATGTCGCGTGAAGCTGTCAAAATTGTGAAGCTACGTTCAGGTTTGTATCGATCGATATAATAACCTAAAAAACGTATTTTATCATAATTAATGTCATAATAATCAATAATTTTTTTAAAAATTAATCATTTTGATATGCCGTCGTCAAGAAAGTGTTGTGTAAATAATCCAAATACATTTTGTTACATTTGTGGTGAATATGTAGTGAATAAGTTTAGAAAACCTATAACAGATTCAGTGAAGAAGACATATATTGATTTCTTTAAAATAGAGATGAAGGCTGGTATTTTTGATGGCCCACAGATAAGACTTTTAATGAAAGACAACGATTTCATACATTCAATGAATAATTTAGAAGCAGTGGCTTGGAAATCTTTTGTTATTGTTGTAAAAAAATTCTTAGGAAATCAGAAGGCTGAAAATTACAAAGAGTTAGTTCAAAACCTCTTAATTAGCTTTAAAAATCTTGGATGTAATATGAGCATAAAAGTACACTATCTGGAAAATCATTTAGACAAGTTTCCTGAAAATCTTGGAGCGTATAGCGAAGAACAAGGAGAACGTTTTCATCAAGATTTAAAGGTGATAGAAGATAGATACCAAGGTCGTTGGGATGAGCATATGATGGCAGATTACTGTTGGAGTATTACACTTACTGTTGGAGTATTAAACGGGAATGTCCTGAAGACATCCATCGGAGAAAATCTAAAAAGAGAAGCTTCTAACCTGTGAAAAAAAAATCTGTAATTAAATGTATTTAACTGTTTTGAATTAAATGTTCTTTTGTTTTTTAATAAATGAAATCTCGAAAACTATCACGTTTTTATCAGGGTACCGAATGGACTTGAAATCAGTTTTACTTTTAGCGGCACCAAAATCATTGTAGACCTGTGTAATAATTGTATACTTATTATTGTATGTTTGAACAGCCGCCTGAGACGCAAGAAGTAGCGGGTTCGATTCCCACCGCGAAACAAATGTGTGCATGATCAAAAGATATTTGTGCCAGATCTGGTATATATTGTAAGTATATTGACAAAAAAGTTTTTAGATAGGTATTGTACAGTTATCTGGTTTCCGTAATACAAGCTTTTCTTAGTTTGGGTCTAGATAGCGTGTGTGAAATATAGAGCGTATTATATTAATTATTTATTATTATATTAAAACCGTTTTGGAACAAGGCATTCGTAAACTCCTCATATAAGTTGAACAACTTTCAGTGCGGTCACTACGTAGATGGGTGACCGCTAGTGGTATTTTCAATTTCTTTAAAAAAAGGCTTTAAAAAGGACCGTTATATTCAGAAATTGATACAAAAAATGGTAAGTAAGTTTGTTTAGGCATACTCAGAATTCGGGTTAAAAATCGCTGTATCTGTCACCACAACCATACATTTCACTTATGTGGGTTGAATATTGATGTTTGTTTGTTAATCCAACCCTAATCTTACTTATATAGGGTTTACCTATATCATTTTTTATTGGATAATCTGTGTCGACGTGCATAAAGGTGCACCCACATAGGCTGCACAACCACCCTAAACACCGGATATTTGATCGAGTGAAGCGAGATCTCCAAATCAACTTGGGCAAATCGGCGTTGTATGTATGTATGTTTGTTTGTCCGAGGATAACTTTCGAAGCGTTAATCTTTGTAGTGTTTGAGTTATTAGCCATAATAAAAACAAATCTTTGACAAAATTCACAGGGTACACCAGTGACCCCACAATGCTGAAATTTGGTATTCGTGTAGCGTTAGTGACACAAATATAAGCAAAAGTCTGAAAAACAGAATAACTGAATTTTGTACCCCAAAAAATACTAACCACTCTATATGAACTCCCGTTACCTGTAATTTGAATGAAACTGTAGGTCAAGTTAGTTGGTTATTTATTTCGTGGCATTATTTTGATAGTCCAAATTACATTTTTTTTTGTTTTTATGGGAGACTCGCGAGATCTCAGTTCGGGGCGAACTACTAGTTGTATTTGTGAGTTTTTAACTCTTCCGATGTTTCCGAAGAACCGACGGCCGTTGGGCCAGAAAAGTTCTCCAGTGGAGACCACGGACTGGATAGCGCAGCGTAGAACGACCTACTAGATCGAAAGATAACTGATAAATGTTGCCGGGAGCCGTGCGTGCAGGCCGTACAAGAGCGGTCGTTTTAGAAATCTATGGAAGAGATGTTTAGCAGTGGACGTATTTTGGCTGATATGATGATGATGATGAAGTGTTCCAATATTTCGGTATTCAAGTTACAAGTTATTTCGTGGTATTACAACCACAAGTAAAAAAGTTTTGATGGCTATATTTTGAAAATAGAACTTACCTCAACTACCGTGACACTTAGGATCTATCGGTAAAAACTTGCGCATGACCCCTCCAATCACCCAAAAATCCAGTCGGTCTAGGCGCCTAACACCCTGTATATAAACATAAAGTTTATTTCTTTGTCTCGCATGCGTTCTACCAAACATCCAATTGCGATGGCGCTTTAGTGAGATGTGAGACGCCCGGGAAGTTCAAATCAAATCTATTTATTGCGTTTTATAGGTACAAGGTGTTTAGTGTTACACATATTAGTATAACTGCAGCCATATTCAGCGTTTTACGAATGCAATGTCAAATTTAATTAGTAAGTACGACTTTAATTATAATAACAATGTCAAAATTTATAAATTAAACACGATTCTTGTCATCTAAATAATTCATAAAAGCTTTTTATATAAGCAATTTCTTCTGTTTTGCCTTGAATGCTACGTGCGAAACCGGGGCGAGTCAGCTAGTTTATTATATTTTTTGATCTAACAAAAGTAACAAGAGTATACAGCTGTGTGGGAGTACCATAAAATGGCTACCTGAATCAACATTTGTACATGTCCGTATCTGACACAAATGGAAAAAGGGGACCTTATTCAAAATATTCAAATACACCCAAATATAACCTAGATATTAGTGCTTATGTAAATCGTAAAAGGGTATCAGCAAACTTACCTTGTGGACTAGGATCTGGCTGCAATAATACACACATCATTAGTAAACTAAAGAACCTTTATATGACACTTATTAAATTACCTGTATTTGTTGATGAATCAAAAAATTGATATTATTCTGATTCATCGAACTTTTTAGATTTTCCATAATCATTTGTTTGAATTCTTCAATATCCTTAATAATATTACAAATTCGAAGTTACTTACTTTCGACTCTCCGTCTGTCTGTTTGTCACGTTTTCATGACATAACGGCTGGACCGATTTCGTTGAAATTTGTATATATGTATACATAAGCTACTTTTTACCCGACTGCGCAGGAGAGTAATGTTTTTATTGACAAACCACGCGTGTAAAGCCGCGGGCGGGTCAGCAAAAAAAGTTTCATTTTTAGCTGGGTGAACCGACCCTTGTAAACTGCCAAAAAAAAATACATTTTTATATTGAATACGAGTTACATTCGTCACGTAGAAATGCTACTGCATTCCAAAATGTATTTTTACTCCAATTATTTTTCCGTAATGATAGAATTTTCTAAGGTGTTTAATGGTTAGAGCGAGTACACATTAGGTGTTTTGAAGCGCGCGCTTTGGTAACGCGGGTTTTAAGAATACATACATGCAGATACGTGCGCTGCCATTTTGCCGTACATTTGATCGCGCGCTTTCGTGTAGGGTGGACGCATCAAAATGGAGATCAAGCACTTCGATACCGATTTATTTGTCGATGGAATTCAAAAACGTCCAGCTATATGGGACATGGAAAGTCCTGATTATAAAAATAAAGATAGAGATAAAAGTAATTGGGAGGAAATTTTCCGTGATTGTGAAGATAATTTGGAATATTAGATGCACCTAAAAATTTATTTATCTCTGCCGTCGTCTTTTGTAGCGATGGTATAGGAGCCATGCACAAGCAATCACTTCGACGTCCATTTCCGAACTGAGCCAGTAGTATGGACACCTTGGTAATGCTCGTTAAGCGCCGTGCTAAGCGCGCTGTATGTAGGTACGCTATTAATGCGCGCCGAACACTAAGCTGTGTAACTGTGTACTGTGTAAGGCAAGTACACCGAATGTGTACTCGCCTTTATAATAGCCAGTACCGGTATTCCGAGATGTTTAGCAACTAGCGACTATTAAGTAGGATGCGCAGACTAATCACATTTATACAGGTAAAGTTGCGGGTTTTCGCGCATCTACTTGCGAAAGAAGCGTGTCTAAAGTCTTGCCAAAATTTCTTTTCCCCAGTTTTGATAAGATGTCTAATTAAGAAGGTCATTCAAATTATCGAAAAAATCGATGGTTAACTCACGAAACAAACTTATAGATAACCGCTACGAAAAGGCAACCAATTGAAATCGAGTCTCCTTTTTCTTGTCACGAATAGATCTTTGTTTGACCATAATCTCACCTGTAGGTAAGCGATGATGATCTAAGATAAAGTACAAATATCTAGAAGACTTTAAGTGTTAGTTTAAAGGGGCCGGGATTGTAGTCTTCAGAAAAAAATAGATGACTGTAAAGTGTTCTATACCTTAACTGTGACGCTAACGATAGATGTAATGTATCCCGGTCCTAACCCATCTCAAAATTACATCAAACGAAGAGGATTTATTTGTTCGCGAACTCCTTCTCTATTACCCTTATAAGATGTAGTTTTGTGAGTAGGTAAATAGGATGAGGTGGGCGATGGGTTCCGTCCGTCAGGGTAATGATGTGAAAGTAATACCTACACGCTTAGCCACACTTGCTTATCATGTATTCATGTATTCAACTGCTGACGACATTAGTTTGAAGGCCGGAGAGTTATTCTAAAACCACATAGTGCAAATTATGTACTTACAAATAATAAATAAATATTAAATAAATAAATATTGCTGGACATTTCACACAGCGCTATCTAGCCCCAAATTAAGCAGAGCTTGTACTATGGGAACCAGATAACTGATAGAATACTTATATACATTTTTTTTTGTAAATACATACTTATAATATAAAGAGAAACAACCAGACCCAGAACCAATATCTGTAGATCATGCAAACATTTGATCCGCGGTGGGAATCGAACCCGCTACCTCCTGCGTCTCAGCCGCCTATTCGCCCACTGCACCACGGAGGTCGTCAAAATAAACATATCGGAAAATGTATGTTAACTATCTATGCTCTCTATGCGGAATGGGTAGGTATTTAGAATATACAACGCGCTTAAATAAAAGACATAATGCTCTAGGACAAGGATTTCAATATCAACCCCTTGGGGTCGAAATCGATTTCCCAGGGGTCGACATAAACGAAAACGGATTTTTTGTTGGGTTGACGAGGTCTAAAAATCGTCACCTATTAATTAATACAAGTTCTTAAATAAAACTTTCAAGATACTGTTTAAGTTGCGTATTAATGTTTTTTTTTCAAAAATAGGATATTATATATAAGGACGGAAATACCTTAATAATAATAAGTATAAAATACCTGTATTAGGAGATTTCTCTCTATTGTTATATAAATTGTTTAAAATTAATAAGTAGGCGTAACTTATAAAAAACATTAAAGTTTACAAAGCTTCCAATAAGTGTGTAATTATAACTTACTTAATACGCAGCTAGAAATAATTTTTCACCTCAAATTTATTAATACGAATATAAAACATGCCGCATTAAATAAACAAGGTGCGGCCATTAGCAGGTCACGTGGATTACATCTAAGTGGGTATAAAACCAAAAAACCGATAATAACCATCGCATCTACAGTCACGACACAAAGACCACAACTTAACCTAATTTATCAAAATATTTCTAACACAGAGCTAATAAAAAAAATATTTACTCGTAAAAACGTGAAATATGCGAAGTTATCCTTCAGTTTATAATTTACGAGCACCATACCGCCCTGTAACGAGCTCGCTACAGTTTTTCAATTACCTCGTATGGCTAAGTTTACGGCCATTCTTGTTTTATGGTGCTGTAATATGCTGAGATTGCATTATGAGGGTGTGTCCACTGCGTTTTGAGTAGGGTTAATTATAGTATCCCACTCGTAACTTAAAAATGGGAGGGGTAGGAAGGGGAGGAAGGAAGAGGAAGTCTTTCTCCAGCAGTAACTAGTAAACAACTCTTACAAGTGACGAAGTTTATATTAACATCTGTACTATTCCGAGTTTAGAAACGAAGAGCGACAATAACAAACATATTTTATAGGTTTTAGCGACTTTAAAAAAAGAGAAGGTTCTTAATTCGGTTGTATTTTTTAAAATGATTTTGTTTTGACGGTTTTTAAATGATAATTAAAATGATTTTGATGGTTGAAATGACGGAATTATGAGGTAAACCTCATAGCTCCGTCATTTAACAATTATTAGGAAAGTAGGTATATAAGTAGGTACTTTTAGATTGGTCCTATAGAAATTTCATCAAAATCGGTTCAGAAAAAAAACTAAAAAAAAAGCTTGTTAAAAAGTTACTTGTGTAATAATACCTATAAAATATGATCATTGCCGCTCTTTGCTGGTTTTTTGCGCACCGAATCAAGAAAGGGGCGTAGCTAAAATCTTATTAAATTATGATTGGCAATTTTTGTTATGTATCAAAATAACAAAACAGCTCATGGAATCGACACTAACGATAAAAGTAGGGATCGGGATAAAGTTTTCGCAGTTTTAATCTTGCAATCGGATCATGAATTTCGGTAAGTACCTCTATTTGTGTTAAATGCAAATTGATCATGAATCTTTGGTAAATCTTTGTGAAAAATTCAAATATTTAAATAAAATTATGGTTATACAAAATGTTGATAGCGTTTCATAAAAGTCAATGAAATTGTCTAGAGAATATTAAATTTCGTATATTTTTCGCAGACCATTGACCCCCAGAATCCTAAAACGGCAGTATAAGGTTATAGCCAATTCGCAAACTCCCTAAAATATTACCAATTCTATTACTCATAACTTCCTTAGTCCTTAACCTTACAGTAAAACGCGGTATAAAGGTGTCTGCCCACCACAATGGACGGTGACGGAGTCGTAAAAGAAACTAAGTGACAACAAACGGAGTGGAACTTTTAATTAGTTTAAAAATGCTAGAATATTCACGTATTAGATGAAAATCTGTCCAGATGTGAACAGGAAGGGGATGTGATATTATAGAGTTGTGCCGACTATGACTTTAGCCGACTAGTCGGCCGAGCCGATCACGGTTTCGGGGGTATTCGGAAGTTTCCGTGACGCTTCGTTTTCAGCTGATTCGTGCGCGAGTCGCAACCGCCGCCTACGAGCATGTCGGAACAAGTTTTGTTTACTTCCCCTTGTTTCTTGATTTTTGCTTTTGCACTGGTCAGAGCGGTGTTTTTATGTGAAAAAATAAAGATAATAATGTTATTGTACACTCAAGAGAAATAGCTCAATTAAAACTTAATCATGTCAAAAAGAAAGGCTCGTTTTAGGTTCTTTTTTTTTAATATTATGCGGGGAAACAGGCTTAAGGCCCCACTAAGCGGTCACCGTCGCCTATTGACACCGGCAACACCCGGTGTATTGTCGATGGGTTCCTTACCCTGTAGAAACATTTTAACATTTCTCTTGAAGCGTGCACTTGTCGTAGCCTAGAAAACCTCACCAATTGACCAAAATTTTTTTGACCAATTGGACAATGATTCCCGTAAGGTCAAGTGTAACCAGTGCCAAATGATAATTTCTCGTGGTGCGCAGGGAAAACAGCAAATACTACAAGTATGAACAAACAAACTAAATAAAAATATTAATTTACTGTAGAATTTTTCACTAGTCGGAACATCTCTAGATAATAGATAAGAGAGTGATGCCTTTCATTCACATTTTTTATAATTTTTGCAGTTTCATCGTTCTTCATTTTCATCATTTTTAACACGGTTTTGTATTAGACCCGGTTATCTACTTTATTGATCGAGCGAAGCAAGATCTCCAAATCAACTTGGGCAAATCGGCGTTGTATGTATGTATGTATGTTTGTTTGTCCGAGGATAACTTTCGAATAGTTTATCACGATGACCGGCATCGTGAAATTTGGTATTTAGGTAGGTGATAATAGCACAATTTTGGTGTGACTATTGAGCGCATTGGCGTTCTAAATTCTGGGGGGTTGTTGAGATGTTGGGGTTCTAGAGGGGTAAAAAAAAAATGAAAATGAGACTATTAGGTCTAGTGAGACGTCAAACGAAAGGTCTTCATTAGTACATTTCGACCTCGTTATTACTTTTAGTAAATTTTTTTAAATTTTTCAGTTATTTGCCATGATAAAAACTAAACTTTGTCAAAATTCACAGGGTACACCAGTGAGCACACAGTGCTGTAATTTGGTATGCGTGTAGCTTATGTATCAAAAATATAGGCAAAAGTCTGAAATCTAGAATAACTGCAATTTGTACCCCAAAATAGGGAACCAATTAACATGGACTCCCGTTACCTGTAATTTGAATGAAACCGTAGGACAAGCTAGTTGGTTTTTATTTCGTGGCACTATTTTCATAGTCAAAGATTACGAATAATATTTTTTTTGTTTTTAGACTCGCGAGATCTCAGTTCGGGGCGAACCACTAGTTATTTAAAATTGAAGCACGATGCGTCGATAAATTGTCAGTGTAGTCGGCGTGTACCTTTAGTCTTACTGCATCGGTCTAATGTTATTTTTAATTACAATCTGAATATTTAAAGGTTTACCGCCGGAGAGTTCGTAACTCACAATTTACAATAGCTGCGGTGGAGTTAGAAACTTTGTAAGCATTGGAATAGTTTCGAGTTATGAAACGTCGTTATACAATGTTGATGATTACAGCCCGCTTCTAAGCCGTTTCTTATTTGTTTGAAACTTGAAAGGTTTGAAGGCATGAAGTTGTTGGTTTTTGAGGTTAAAATAAAAAAAAAGCAAATTGCGTAAAATTGTGCAAAATTGTGACCGTGTGCCCCAAATTTTACTTGACTTTAAGCGGATAGCGTTCTAGGCATTTTAGACTACCAATGCAAAGAGAGGTTTTATACATTTGTATGTTTGACTAATAGGACTTTTTGTTCCCAAAAGATGGACTATTTGATTTGACCAATGAGCGCGCGCGGTGGTCAGATGTTAGACATCATATGCGACTACTGTAAGACTTGTATTTTTTTTTAAAGATTGAATTCATAATTTGTGTAAATAATATTGCCGCAGCTTTGCAAATATCAGGGTCCTTAAATCAATTTCGTAAAAAAATTACTCGTTTTGTCCTAAGCCTATGAAGGACGCTTTAGCATTTTGTTTCTCAATTTTTAATTCAAGTATTTAATTCGACGTGTATTCACGAACTTGACCGAGTTTTATAGTTGTTCTTATCTCTCCTACGATAGTTTTAATAGGAGAAAAAGAGGAAGAGAATTTTCATGACTCGCCGTAAAAGAACTTGACGTAAGGCTTTCGTAGCTCCTTGCTCCTACATTGTTGGTTTACGAGTAAACATTACCATATTATGTGGTCCATTAAGTATTTTAATATCATGTCACTCGCAACGCTTTATAAACTTTGAGGGCCGACGTTGTAAAGATGTTGGAACCTAAGTTGCTTGACAAAGTTGAACCGGATTTTATGTTAGTTACGTGGAATTTAGGTTATATTGTGAATTTTAATGGTGTAAGTTTTTAATGTGATAATTTTTAAGGCAAAAAACTAAAGCGTAACATAATCTATAAAATTACGTAATTACGTGAAAAGAAAACTTTGTACCCCTTTTAAGCTTATTGCGTGCACGGAGAAGTGTAAAGTAAAGTTTATATGGAGAAAGAAAGTAGAAAACTAAAATTAACCTAGAAAATAATAACTGTCAAATTGCGACCACTATGCACTGGCAACTAACACACGAGTAGTTTTAGTAAATAAATAAATAATGGTGGACATTACACACAGCGCTATCTAGCCCCGAACTAAGCAAAGCTTGCACTATGGGAACCAGATAACTGACAGAATACTTTTTTTTTGTAAATATATTTTTATAATATACAGGCTGTCACCGCATTCACATTATTAATTTAAAACACATATGCAAAATCATATAAACTGATTTTAGAGATTGGTTGAATAAAGATAGCTTAAATCGATCAAATAATCGATACATTTCCAATAAACACTTTTTAACGTAAATCGTCGGCGCTTTTGCGACGCGCTTATTTAGTTTAAAAGATACCTACTTACATGATGAATGATTATGATTTGTCTACCTATTGTATACAGACTGTTTCATTGATAAATAAATAAATAATATCGCTGGACATTTCACACAGCGCTATCTAGCCCCAAACTAAGCAGAGCTTGTACTATGGGAACCAGATAACTGATAGAATACTTATATACTTTTTTTTTGTAAATACATACTTATAATATATAGAAAAACACCCAGACTCGGAACAAATATCTGTAGATCATGCAAACATTTGTTCCGCGGCGGGAATCGAACCCGCTACCTATTACGCTACCTATATACTATTGATATTTTAGGACTTGAAATTAAGTTAACAACTAATGATGTTAACAATTAATGAATTTGAAAAATAACTATTTTAGAACAATACTAGCCATCAGCTCTATCCATGATTTAAATTAATGTCGTAAATGCGGTGACACGCAGTATAGAGTGACAAGCAGACCCGGGACAAATATCTGTAGATCATGCAAACTTTGTTCCGCAGCGGGAATCGAACCCGACCGTACAAACGAACTTATTTCGAACGGCGGGAATAAAGAGAAATACTTTCTGTTACAATTCGGTCTGGTATAGAGTACTACTGCCACCTTTGGGATGGTACAGCCAAATACCAGCTCGCTACCTTAGATTTGATAGAACGTAGGGCTTTTAGGTTTATAGGTGAGCAATATATGGCGGAGACTAAGATCCAAAGTCTCGAACACCACCGTAAAGTTGGAAGCCTATCGATCTATTACAGAATACATTTTGGGTCATTTGCCCAGAAACTAGGTATACGATCTGATCCCGACATCTCCCTTCCATCAAAGTACAAGCAGGCGTATGGCTCAGTACCATCCGTAGTACGTGTTGATATACTATTCATTCGCACACGTCGTTTTGGTTCTACGTTCTTGATGCGTACAGCTAAAAATATGGAACACTTTATCCACATGTTTTCCAAAGGAATACAATCTGGGCCTCTTTATGGTAAGAGTGAATAGATTTCTTCTATATCTTCGTGCTTCATCTTAGACCACATCATCGCTTACCATCAGGTGAGATTGTGGTCAAACAAAGATCTATCCAATTTAAAAAAAAACCATACACCTGTAGGCAAACCCCGTAAGGTTTTTTAGGTGTATTTATTATACGTATATATAGTAAGTGTTAATAAAGAAATTACGTAAGATATACGGTTGTTAGGGCAGAAAGATTGTCGTGAAAGAACCGTCTTTTTAAATTATATAAAGTACGAAAACAAACAGTAAGTATTGATTTACTTTTTAACCCTTCGGTGCCCCAGGTTAACTTTTCTGTTTAATTTCGCCGCCAATTTCGTAAAAGCCCGCTTAAATGATACCCGACTAATGATTCTGCGATACCGCCTGTAATTAATGCGAAAAATCTATAAATTAAACGGTACCTATTATGCGAACCAACGGTAATTTATAGCCGAAGCTTCTTTAGATTAACATGAATTTACTAAGTGGTAAATAGTAGAGAAAATTGAGCCGTTTTATCATCGTAAATTTAACTACTAAGGGTTAATGGGTTATTCTGAAGGTAACGGAGGTGTTAGGACAGGAAAGGTGGTTTAATAGGAGAATGCCGATTAATGTGTGGTACAGCTTATTAAATTTGAAGTCCCGATTCAAATAATAATTCAAATCTTAAATAAAAAATTCAAATCTTGTAATATAATTTAAAAAAGGTCATATATTTTCGTTTAGACAATTTATTATTGGTTTGGCATTACAGTTTTAGCTCCAAACTTGTACTCAGAACCTTGTATTCTTTATCCTAGAAAATAAAAGAAAATAGATTAGATTAGATTAGAAAATTCTTTATTGCATATAAAACATAGGCGAACTTAATGCTAATTAGCATTTTCTTCTCGCTAACTTTTGTGTAGTGTAGATTAAATTGAAAATAAATAGCGAACTTCTAAAATATAGACGAGCTTAACCCTAAGAAGAGTTTTCTTCCAGCGCACTTTACAAAGTACAAAATGCACAGTACAAAGGAACTGAGGAGATACAATAGAACTGAGCATTTAATAATAATAATGTAATTTAAATATGTATGTAATTGTAATAAAAATAAATGAAATTTATGTAAATTAGTTATTAAAATGGGACTAAAGGCTGTATTTACTTATTTATGCCGGTTTCCCCACGATATTTTTTCTTTCACCGTTAAAAAAACAAATATAACTTGTATGTGGGTTACTCTTAGGTGTTTAAAAAACCTACGCTGGCCTTCTAAATCAAAACTTGTGGGTTTATTCCAGCATTGATATACATCAAATGGCCTACTTCTCCTCGACAATTGCGTTTGTATCTAAATAAACACGCGATCTTGCGGCCTGGATAGTTCAAATATAGTCGTATTTCCACTAAATAGCATCAGAGTTAGAGAGCGTACATAGATTCCCAATTAATATCCAAATAACAGATCAAGAGACATATTAACTCTATTCCGAGAAGACTGAAATTAAACGCGTACATAAATTATAGCCAACTCTCGTATAATTTGGATTGATAATTGCGGTACCTGTGCGAGTATTATGTCACATTCTCTGCGGCATATAATGAGCAAAATTGGTTTGTGTGTTTGTTTTTTTTGTCATAATACCATGGCCTCAGTATCGGGATTCGGCAAAGGGATGTGTTACTTTTGTCATTCATGTGACGAACGATACAGATAAACAGAGGCAAACAACACGAACCTTCGTTTGTGCTGCCTGCCTCACTTCCTTTAGCTTCGCTCGCTTTGTTCCCTTTGTCAAGACCTCGCAACATAGATATAGAAATAGACATTAGATAATCATTTATTGACTACATTACCACACAATACACACTTAAGTCACGTAAATCGTATAATATCACGTAATATATTTTTCACACTACTTGCTCGACAATGTCAAATTATGTGTCATTATCTCACCGAAAGCAGGTGATTAAATCCCTTCAGCTGAGCCGGGAGTAAAGTTATACTGAATTTTATTATGCCCTCGTGGGCATAATGTGGTTTTAATTTGGAATCTTATCTGTATTCAAATTTGAACCAAAGATACCCACACAATAAGAACTTATTCGTAAATCGAACTAACCTCTGCACAGAATGCACCAACCTAGATTTGGTTGTTATTGTCTCACAAAAAGTGTCAAAAGTAGAGTATTCTCCTCATGGACAAAGCTGTCTGCATCTTGGTTGTGCTTATATCCCTCTCTGCACTCAGGATTCTAGCAACTCCCTCGCTCCGCTCGTGAGTTAACTATAAGTTCCTTCGTTACGTTTGGGATTCAATATAGCGACTGTGACGCAAGACACTGCTTTATCCCCTCGTTTATTAATCTACTATCATTTTTTGAAATGCCAGTAGTATTAGTCCAATTTTCAACGCCAATCAAAATCAAATTTAATCCATGCTAAAATAATCTAGTGGGAGCGCAGATGCCTATTGTACAGGCTTTTAGTCTAGTGTAGGCATCTGCGGCTTTACCTACTTACATAATGTCACTAACTAAATAAATAAATATTCCTGGACATTTCACACAGTGCTATCTAGCGCCAAACTAAGCAGAGCTTGTAATATCGGAACCAAATAGTTGATATAATACTTATATACATTTTTTTGTACATACATACTTATAATATATAGAAAAACATCCAGACCCAGAACAAATATCTGTAGATCATGCAAACATTTGTTCCGCGGCGGGAATCGAACCCACTACCTCCTGCGTCTCAACCGGCTATTCGCCCACTGCGCCACGGAGGTCGTCAAACTTTATTTTTACGTTTAATTATAACCTATGTATATGAAATCTTGTATTATATGATAAATAAATGTTTTTTTTTTCATTATTTTAAACAGAATAAAGACAGAAAAATTAAACAATGAAATGTAAAAGGAGATGAAAAACCTAGACAAAAGAGAACCAGGTAAATACTGGCCCGATCATGTGTCCTGTCCTGAGCTGCTTTCACCGATAAGGCCACCCATTGTACTGTATTTGGCATTAATTAGTTATTTTAAGTACCGAATCCTGGTGTACAATAAAGCATTATTCTATTATATTCTATTCCTGTCCAGTTCCATTATATCTATTTTACCATCTCAAGTATCTCCGTCACATTGGTGTTATCCCTTAATATTGAGTTGTTACTCTATCCCTTCTCTTTATACCCAGCATGCTCTCCAATCTCCATGGGGGGTTGGCAAATTTTCAGTTCTTCAAGTTGTAGTTTAGTCAGTGTTAAGAAGTGGATCACATTTTACTACCCTTAGACACACTGAGGTTAAGTGTCAAAAAAAATTATTCTAAAGACAAGTTATTTTGGGTTAGGTTGGAAATAATCCTGTGTGGGAAAAATATCAAGGTAACTATTGGTCCTCCAAATAATGTTTGATCATATTGTGGAAAAAAAAATTAAGTCATTTTGCTCGCCTGTTAGCTAAAGGTAACGCATAATTGTAATTTTTTACCTTTATTTGGTGTAAAAGTGAGTACGACATAACAAACAATATCACAGGCAAGCACTAGTCAGTGAAATCGCTGTGTCAGTAGTCCTATGAATAATTAAAGTTTTACACATTGATATGTAATTCCCTAATTTTAGGCTCCATTTTCCGAGCGGAAATTATTGTTAAACATTTAGCCTTGTACAATCTATAGATAGATATATTGAATATCAGTTGTTATTTATTAGAACACTTCACATGACGTCCACTGCTGAATTGACCCATATATTTCCCGAGCAGTCTGTACCGGCTTTTAACAACCTTTATTAGGCATTATAAATACGGGATTTATCACGTACCGTTTTATCGGGGTTTCGACCGACAGTGTTTAGGTTCACCGAACAACGTCTCGCCTCGCAATACGTACCGCAGCCCTCTGCGCGCGAGTAGACGGGTGCGGTGGTGAGGGTTGCGCCGGGGGCTCATCGCGTTGGCAGGCTGCATCATCATCGTTATCGTCACTGTTGTTCTCTTTGGTAGTTCTCGGTACAGGGAAACACACAACACTAACTATGTCTCTACCAGGTTCACTCACTCTGTCGCTGACCGTAAATCCCATCCTCTATCTCTGTTAAAATTCGGCACACAACTTATTTCTATCCCGTATTTATAATAATGATTGAAATAAACAAAGAAAGTATTCTAAGTAAAACCTTTATTTCTGATTCGATTTCGTAGAGAAACGCCGATCATAAATAATAATTATGATTTCAACTCTTTAAATTTTAGTGATTCAAAGGGGCATAAGATATACGTCTCTTCTATAATAGATATCAAGCCAAGTCTTAACCATTACTTTCTACCATTCAAGTTAGCAATTTAAACATTTAATATAAATTTAATAATACGTAGAACATTAAAAATTGCCGCAAATAAAATCAACAAACTAAAGAACATGTTTACACTCCTTCAGTAACATTCGTCACGTAAACACCATTCGAAATTCGAACTTGTCCTGAAAAGTTTAATTTTATTAAAAACTATATGATGTGTGTCGCCGCTGTTCAAGAATTTTATGAAAATTGAAAACGTGCAATAAACTTTGCCGTTCCGCAGCGACTTGAATCAACTCAATTATAGAAACTAGGACAATTTGTAGTGCCTTTAAACAACTCACTACTTAAAAATCATAGATACTTGTGAAATATATTTTCTTAAGCAGAGTACTTTTCGGTTTAAAGACTTTGTTCTCATAAGAACAAATTACAGTTCATTTAAAATTACCTTAAATATATAACAGTAAGTTTACTTGTTTAAATACAAAGTTTTACAAAAGGTACCAACACACTCAAATAACGACTTTAGGTAGGTTATTGAAATTGAATTCTGTTAGCACTGACCAAAAGTAGTTTCTACCCTTCTTACTATATATTTTTTTTTATTAATTTATATATTTTATTGTAATATATTCGCATCTTTAAAAAATATTCAACTACTCGATATTGATAACTATTACTACGTATTTAACTTGAATCGATTATATATTGTTTTACCTTTTTTTGTACATATTTATACTAACACATTCTTTAAGTTCGTTGTAATTTATTGTACATTTGAGTACATTGGAATAGGAGGTTCATTCTTTCATACTTTCTGTTCGGGGGGGGGGGGGATGCAAGTAAAGCTTATTTTTACTCATGGTTATGCTTGTTTTTTTAACTGTTAACTGTATGTTTGTTTGAATAGTTTTAGGTTGGTATTGGCTTTTATTGCCGTATAAGCTTTTTTTTTTATAAATTATAGGCTAGCGTTTGACCACGATCTCACCTGATAAGATCTACGATCTCGCCTCAGTCTACGAAATAAGCTAAAAAAAACTTTTAAATTGTTTTTTAATAATACGTTAAAAAGACCGTAAAAGCCCGATGTTAAAAAAATACCTGTTTATTTTGAGACCAACTTTGAGATTCGGAAAAAAAATTCATGGGATACCAAATTGTACCCTCCGTCTTTCTCGAGGATTTTATCCACTCCTTCATTTAGGTGCTACGTGGTAATAAATGCTAATAAAGACAAATACGCGTAATAATAATAATCCTTCGGCAGTCGGTCAAAAATAATGCTTTAGAAGTTTTTATCAGAAGTTATAAGTAAAAAACTACTATCACACCATTTTAACGATATCTCCAAAATTAAAACCAAATAATTTGACTTTATCTACCTTTATTTGCTAAAACTTCGTCCCTCATTTGAACACGATTGTGTAACTTTTCTAGCTTTACACTGAATCAGATTAAAGTGAGGAAGTCGGGTTTACACTTCTTGATTGGTTTTCTTATTTGCTATAACCACACAAACTTTTAAAAGCATGCGTTAGAAAAAGCATTTCCGAAAACATGTGGTCTACTGAGATGTATTCTGACTTCCGACTCCGAGGTTGTAGCCGTGCACCCGGATTCTTCTACTTGGAAAATGTATGTACGCAGAAAACAACGTAAAGAACGGGCGTGCTCTATAGAATCAAAAATTTCAAGGCATGTGCCATTGATTATATGGATAATAATCCTTCACATGCGGCGATGGGTATGCAACCTATCACGTGGAAGCAAATATAGTAGTGGTTCGCCCCTAACTGAGATCTCGCGAGTCTCCCATAAAAACAAAAATAGGTATATTATTCGTAATCTTCTCAAAATAGTGCCACGAAATAAATATCCAAATAACTGGACCTACAGTTTCATTCAAATTACAGGTAACGTGAGTTCATGTTATTTGGTTATCATTTTCGTGTACGAATTGCAGTTATTCTGGATTTTATACTTTTCCCTATATTTGTGTCACTTAAGCTATGTACATGCATATCCAATTACAGCACTGTGGGGTCACTGGTGTACCCTGTGAATTTCGTTAAAATTCAGTTTTTATTAAAGACTGATTTGAAATTTACTAATGAAGACCTTTTATTTGTGGTCCCACTTGACCTAATACTCTCATTTTCATTTTTTACCCCTCTTGAACCCTAATATATCAACAACCCCCGAACAGTTTTAGCTCATTTAGTCACACCAAAATTGTGCCATCACTACCTATCTATGTATCAAATTTCACGATGATTGAATCAACGCTTCTAAAGTTATCCTCGGACAAACAAACAAACATACATACATACAACGCCGAATTGCCAAGTTGGTTTGGAAATCTCGCTTCTCTCGATCAACGATGCAAAAAGTGGACTCGTAATGTTTGGATTTGCCTCTGACTACTTGTGGGATATCTTTACGGGTAGTCGTACTACGAGAGATAGATAATGTCTATAGGGATTAATATCGTGAACCTATATTTATGAGAGTATGTATCGACAGATACCTAAGTAATATCTAAATCGAGAACAACATGCACGTACAGCAGAAGTTTGCTCATCGCTTCGAGGGTATAAATTTGCATTCATACTGTATTTAGAATAACGGCGGCTGAAGGGGCTGCGATTGTTATTATGAGAACTAGCGCCCGATGCGCCACTACAGAGTTTGGGAGCGTGTCCAATGATACATGATATTTACTATCTTTATCTTATCTTATCAAATCAAAAAACATTTATTTGTGATAACACCAATACGAATAAAACAAGCATACGCCGAATACATAAAAAATAAAGAAAATCAAACTTACAATACATAGCATATCATACATATTTGAATAAATATAACATTGCAGAGTGTGTATCTCATCGTACCCCAAGCGACTGTCAAAAAAGGCTCTAACGGAAGACCAGGTTGCACAGGCAGCTGGGCTGCGTGCAGCACATGATGAGTGAGTGAATTTTGAGTGGATCACGATCGCGAAACAAATGTTTGCATGATCTACACTGACCTACAGATATTTGTTTCGGGTCTGGATGTTTTTCTATATATTATAAGTATGTATTCTATATATTATAAGTATACAAAAAAAGGATATAAGTATTATATCAGTTATCTGGTTCCCATAGTACAAGCTCTGCTTAGTTTGGGGCTAGATAGCGCTGTGTGAAATATCCAGTAATATTTATTTTATTTATTTATTGTCGGCGCTTAATCAGTTTAACAGGTACCTACTAACTGATGAATGAATATGCTTGGTTTGCCTATATTATGCAAGCTGTTTAATTAATATTTAAGGAATTGATATACATGGTTGTTTTAAAATTGATTTTTTTCTATAGTAATGCATTTGAAAAAAAAACAATTTTAAAACCATTAGCCCTACCCGTGTTTTCATTTAATGTCGTACATAACGAAGCACGTAGTATATAAAGGTGAGATAAGTGGAGAGATGACGGGGAGGCCTTTACCCAGGAGTAGGACAGATTGATAAAAAAACGTATTTCCTTCGTTACTGTAAATTTTAATGATGTGCAAAATAAATGTTACGATCTTTGTGGGCTATCTTAGAAGTTTGGTATTTGGAGCGAGTATAACATTTTTTTTTATTTAGTTACATATTTTCTTAAGACCTAATTGGAATATTTATAACATATGAACGTACAAAACTAGAACTTATATGAAAAAATGTTACAAAAGTAAGCAAAACAGCGTAGCAGCTACGAAATATGTAGAGGACGTAAATACGCTACACCGTAGAATAGGAGATTTACGATTCTCTAAAACCGTTAATCCGTTCGCTGCATCGTCAATCTCGTATAACAATGGAAAGGAACCGAATATTGTAGTATTTAGATAGGTTTATAACCAACATCCGCGGCCGGGTTCCGCCGCGCGGTCACCGCCAATTCATTGCGTTTTCCGCCATTGAATAATTTAATGCGCAGACTGCTATAAATCCATCGAGCATTTTGAAATGCTGAATATCATATATCATCATATCATAGTATTGTTATGAGGATTGAACCTCTTCTAATTATTACTGACAACCATTGGGGCAGGATCTCGGGTGCTGGTCACTGGAATGCGAAGCGTATATATAAATAATATATAAATAAATAAATCTATGGGGGAGGCCTAGCATAAAGCCATTCAGAGTCAAACCCTGGGTCCATGGAGAACCGGGACTCTTCGCATTTTTAATATTATTTCTGGGCATTTTTGGTCGAAGCTATGTGTGATCCGAGAGCTGGCGCTTATCTGAGTTAAAGCATTGCAATTAAACTGAATAATGCAGCCAGTGTCGTGATGACACTTTGACCTGGTATCACCTGGAGCAGTTGAGTTATCTATAAATCGTTTGCAACGGTCTTTTGATGATTCAGCTGTTCCTTTTGTGATGCGTTAGAGATATGTAAATAATTGTTCAAATATTTTTTTCTGTTTATCTGTATTTCTGTTGTGTTTTTTTTCTGTAATATGTTCACAACAACAAGCCGCTATAAATAAATAAAATAAAAATATATAAATAAAATACCTTTATTTTTACTGCATGTTCTTACATTGCTTACTTAATCACTTTTATTTACATACTAATTATACTATCACTATTTTGATCTTATTTATCTATTTCTTCTGAGAATTCATCTGAGATTTGAAAACGATAGGTGGACAAAACTGGTGACAGAGTGGATGGAAATAGGAGACAGGGTAGACTAAAAAGGAGATGGAGTGACATTTTTACACAACGATATGGACCGGTATGGATGAGAACAGCGAGAGAGAGTGGAGGCGACTAGTGTGAAAGAAATAGATAAATAAGGTCATAACACGCCGCTATATTATCATAATATGAAATTAAATATAACACATAAAACTTATAGCTATGATGTTTACATAACAGTTTGGTTAAAACAGATAGATAAACAAATGGTTTAACGTAACACCCCTTTTAGGTTCAAGGGTTAATACTGGCGTGAAAAGTGGCTTCAATTCATATGAATTTTGATTGTATAATCTCATCAAGTCAAGGAAAGGTCTTATAATACAAGGGTAGTATATTCATATCTTTCAACTTAACCTACTTTACAGAATTACCTGCAATAAACAGGATTCTTGAAATTAACTCCCAACTTTACCCAAGTAGCCTTCATCAAAAAAGTAACTTATTTATTACGTTTTATACACAGCTTATATTGAAGACAACTGGGTCACTATTTATACTCGTTTAGTTTTTAATACTACGTCTCTCGCACTCGTGGCTCGCGCCGCCACACTTTTCAAAATGTTCGCGAAGGTAAGCCGACACAAGCAAGCGATTCTGTTTGATATTATATTACAGAGTGCTCAAGCAGTTCTCTGTCCTCCTTGTTACATCCTAGTCAACATTTTTCTGGAATTCCTGACATTCAGCATTCCTTGACGTCTGGAAGGAAGCCAATACGTCATCGGCTTTCTTAAACCCGGAAAAGAAGCCTCATCAATAGTCTGAAGAAACGAGCGACTCCTTTTGATTCGTCTCTGGTGTCATGCCAAAGTTTGATTGCTCGACGCTCCATGCATTGCTTTGTTAAAACTTACTAGCCTGAGCGCCCTATGCGCTTGGTAAAAGTTCCGTTAAGCTGCATCGGCCTCAGAGGCATAAAGCCAGTAGGCTGTTCTGTGTGTTATTTCGCGAGCGAGACGAGGACGCGCTATTCGTCTATTCACTTGCCTCTTTACTTACCCGAATCGTTGCCGAATCAAAATGCAAGCACAAGTATTTTTTTATTTAGTTGGTAACTAAAAATTAGAGACATGATAAAAATGTGATGAAGCTCGACTATTCCACTAGTATATCTATAGAGTGAATTTAACTACCGTCTCCATCACCAAATTCAGAAGACAAATTCCCATTAATCTAGTCAAGTTCGAGTTTCAATTTAATTCAGATGCTTTTTACTAAAAACGGGATATTAAAAATGATAGTTGATGATAATATTCATAACCTTAATAGCTTAAAAAGTTGGATCGAAAATGTATTTAATAATATAAACAAATGCCAAATGAAAGTCGCGTTGAAAATTGTGATTCCTGAAAAGTAATAACAATCGTTCGTTTGTATGGAGTGTCAGGGGTCTTATAAGATGGCTCAGACTATTCTGTGTGAGGCTGAAAAGCAGCGTGGCTGAGTGTACTACCTTTTCCTTTGTCTTACTTCGGATCTTAATGTTTTAAACACGGTCAACTTACTACTATAATATAATATTTTATTGTAATAGATACTTATCTTACAATTTTTCAGTAACTTTACTATATTGTGTAACTCTACCTGCCTAATATTCTGTAGGTACCTTCCTAACTGTACAGATCTGTGGAAAATGAATAAATGCTCTTTTATTTTATCTATTTCTAATAGCTGCTGTTAATCTTTTTAAGCCCTTTAGCGCGCACTCAGTAGTATGAGATTTGGTATAGTTAAAGTTTATATGGAGAAGGAGGGGCTAATGCTAAAATTAAGTTAAAAAAATACGAATGACCGTCGACTACTGCGCTCTAGCAATTAATATTGTATTGTCATCGAAATGTGTGGATAATAACCTCTCTCTGCTTAACTTTTTATTTAGTAAGTGAACCAGTTATCTTCTATAAGCTACGCTAAACGAGGGCCAAAAGCAGCTTAAAATACGTCCAAAGCCGTCGGTTAGAAAGTACACAACAAGCATAAATTTAAAGAGTAACGCGGGCCTAAGATTTTAATTTAACTTGAGCCATTCTTCTTAATTTGTTAGTAGAGTTTTTAAAGTTGGCTATCGAGTTGGAGGTCTTAACTCTGATGTATTGTGATGTTTATAATCTGCCTGCTTTTGTAATGAGCTGCTTAAATGGAGACAGATATTCAAGGGGGAAGTTTAAGATGGGGTCATTAGGATACACAAGATGTGACCAAGATTAACTGCGGTAGCAGCTGTTTTTATAATAGGGATCAGAACACCTGTCTGGACAACAAGATTAGGTACGGACTCATGACGTCTCAAACCCACCGCCTGATATAAACGTGATTATCAATGCCTATAAAACATTGTTTAACGTCTTTCATATTTTTAAAACATTACAGGTCTAAGGTCTAATGTGCCTGTGATTTCACAGGCACCTATACCCATCAAACTAGAATATCGAAATGCGAGCATAGTCACGATGGTAGTACTTCCTCGGATAAACTCTATCACAAGGAACTCCACTGCTACTAGTATAATTGAAATGGGGGAATTCTTTGGACGTGATTTGCAGATATAACGTCAAGTAGAAGAAATAGCAAAGACTAATTCTAGAAATTTCAGTCTAAAATGGTGCTGGCCTCCACCGTGACTATTTGAAGTTTACTTACAGAAATGCGTTTTAAAAATGCTCTTTATGATTGAAATTAATAAAAAAAATAGTTTTGGCGTGATTATACGTTTAGCGCAAATTTAAACTGAAACATATCTACGTACATTAATATACTGGTATTTCAGTGTAGAAGATACAGGTCTTATAGCATTCCATAGCTCTAATTTGGTATTAGTGCCGGAGTCTAGCTCATTAACAGGCTTTACTATCTAAACACCCTGTGGAGAGGTCGTTCTTGGAACAAATAGCGCTCGGGAGGGCATTGCACACGGACCGGAAGCGACTATGTTGGTGAAAAAAGCGGAAACAAATCTTTAAACAATAGACTAGACTAGATCATCTATACTATAAATACGTGAAGCAAAACATTGTAAACATTTTTATGGTTATTGCATGCACGGAGGAGTGTGAGATTTGGCAGGTTAAAGTTTATGTGGAGAAAGAAAGAATGCTGAAATTCTTCTTCTTTTTACGCAGTGTAGTACGCCAGTTAGCACTTAGTACAAGCTTCATCTGACGACTTCCTCTACACTTTTGTATATTTAAAGAGAGTACGCGTTGGCATTCGGTACGCACAAATTTATCTGCCGTGAATCGTGATGATTGATGAAATAATTCTGAGGAAAAAGTTCGCGACCGCTTATCACTGTATGAAAGTCTTTGCCCAGTGCAGTACGCCAGTTAGCACTCGGTACAAGTTTCATCTGACGACTTCCTCCACACTCTTGCATATTTAAACCGTGCGACTCCAAATTGAGGCTAACAACGCTGTACGAATTGACAATTGAATTTTATATGCATTTTGTTAGAAATTTTAGTTTTTATAAAATTATCATTAAGGACCATTATTTTGTTGGATAATTTTACTATTCACTTGTAGGGAAATCGGTTTATTAATTTTATTTTGTATAGTAAAGATAGAAAATCGTTTGATCACTACTTCACTTGATGCTAAGTATTAGTGTGATGACATGAAAAAATTGAATTTTGTTATTTATTTATTCACATACACAGAATTAACAGCACAATGTAAACAAACTCCTAATGTTAACCTAATGCTTATTGCCAATAACAGAATCACATTATATAGAAATACTCTTCAAATTGCTCCCACTTGGTCCAAACATTTTTACAATTATGATACTTTCTTGAAATACATTTGTAAGACGACCTCTGTGGTGCAGTGGGTGAATAGCCGGCTGAGACGCAGGAGGCAGTGGGTTCGATTCGGGCCCCAGAACAAATGTTTGCATAATCTACAGATATTTGTTCCGGGTCTGGTTGTTTTTCTATATATTATAAGTTTATTTACAAAAAAAAAGTATATAAGTATTCCATCAGTTATCCGGTTCTCATAGTACAAGCTCTGCTTAGTTTGGGGCCAGATAGCGCTGTGTTAAACGTCCACCAATATGTATATATATCAGTTATTTAAAAGTACTTTCATAATTAAAAAAACATCTACAGACCGTTGCAAGCGAAAAGATTACATTGCTTGAAGGTATTTTGACTTGTTTGACTTTTGAACGAACTATGTATTTGGATCGACGATTTAAAATAGGTATAAAGGCTGCAGTTTTTACTATATACGAGAGAAGCATAAGTAATTTTTTTGTCAAAAAATAATATTAACATCCTGCCATCGCCGGAAATTGAAACAAATATAGCAGCTATGTTTTACAGCTTAATCGAAATATAAAAACACTGATTCAACAATCCATCTGCAAATAATCAAGTTTACCGCAAATGAAAACAATCGGGAACTTTAAAAGATTAAATTGTGAACATAATTCGTTTCCCAGACAGCTGAGATAGAATGGAACGAGCTGCCACAGTATTTTATAGACAGCTGGATCAGTTTTATTTTTCATCCCATCGAAAATTCCACGTCATCGGCTTACGCGAACAAGTCACGCGCATAAAAATCTATTTAAATCTTACTAGCACCAATGGACCTGCGAATCCTTCGATGTAACTGTAAAAGACGACCTCTGTGGCGCAGTGCGCGAATAGCCTGTGATGCAGGCGGTTGCGGGTTCAATTCCCGCCTCGGAACGAATGTTTGTATAATCTACATATTTTTGATTTGGGTGTTTTTCTATATTATTGTTACGCCGAGGCTATTACAGAATAAGTAATAGTCGGCATATCTTGAAGTTGTGCCTACTGTGCCACAGAATATGTAATACTAATTACCTACCTATATTATATGTACTTAATTTTTATCTTCTGTGTTTCCTGTTTCTTTATACAGGCTGTCCCAGAACTAGTATGTTATCCCGAGGGGGGGGCGATTCTGGACACTTAGGAGAACAACAATAGTTCTACGACTTTTGTAAATTCGATGATTTTCATTGAAGTACAGTGCAGCAAAGTTTGCTTGAAAACTGAACGTACGACAAGTGGTGACAACCCTAAAATCAGCTGATTTTAGAGTTTATTGTACTCTGAGCTTGACCTGAAGATGAAGCATCGTTTGAGTTCACTGGACTGGTAGGCTCAGCCCACAAAATCTTTATGAAATAAGTTACATATTTCATATTTAAAGGGTTCCGTACAAAATATTTTTTACTTTTTTATGGTGGTGTTCAGTCATTTATTCATAATGTCATTGGTTCTTTCTTGGTCACTCTGTGTTGAATTCTTTCGTCCTACCACTGGTTATTTCTTGGTTACTCTGCGTTAGGTCAGTGATCAAGTCGGGGTATGAGGGTTGTGAATCGTGTCTGATGGTGAAAAAACCAGTGTGGTGAAAAGTTTCTGTGACCAAAAATCCGTGTCCAAGGTCATGGTGGTTTCTTACGATGTTTGACGAATGAGTGACCAGGAAAACTCAGTGCTGCAGTGACATGACAACCAAAATAAACTACCTAATTAGGTACCTATTAGGTAGGAAAAGTCCCCATCGATCCCATACCTGGTTTTTTTTATTCAAGGTCTCGAAAATTAATTTTTCGCGTTTTTCAGCAAAACAGTAAGTTTCATCATAAAATTAAACCGATCAAAATTATTGTAGATCATGTTATTATTTATTAAAAATATCTTTTTTTCCTAAGAGCCACGGTTTCTGAGATAAAACGAAAAACTAATTTTAGAGACCTTTGACCTTGGATAAAAAAAGATTCAGGTCCGGGATCGATGGGGACTTTTTAGCATTCATATGGTGTTCCGAACATTCATACCAATTTTTAGCTCTATGCGAATTTTTGTACCCTTGCATGTCTAAATTGACCGGACTAATGATGGTTTTTAATATTCACATCAAAAATGAACCCTAAAATATGACGGCAATTTCAATTATGGGTTTCTATCCCGCACAATGGGTTTTACCCATTTTTTGCGCTGTTCGCCGGCCCTGCGCCTACAATGTTCCGTGTGCCCTTGCGTATACGGTTGATTATTGTGGCTCTGGCGCTTGGTGCCCCAAAGACCTAACGGGTTTATTGGACGCCAGGTAAAGGTAAGATTGCTAAAAAGACCTCCGCACGGAAACGGTTAATTTGTTTTTTGATTTTCACTTAAGTCACTTATTCGCGTTGGCTTTGATAACTTCATTAATTCAGAGTTCCGGTTCCTTCTGACAATGAGTTCCGATCCAAGCGAGAATGTCGAGTTACACAACATAATTTTGTGTGTTGGTGCCGCACGAATCCGCACGCGTTCCGCCAGTCCAGATTCCAGCACCGTTGGTCCATAAACGTTTGGGCCACTGTCATCGGAGACAGGATTATTGATCCTCTGTTCCTGCCCGACCGGCTGAACGGAGAAAACTACTTAGAGTTCCTGAGGGGGGAGGTAGAGGATCGACTGGAGGAATTCCCGTTGCGCGTGTACCGGGACATAGTGTTCCAGCAGGACGGAGCCCCAGCACACTACGCACGCGCCGTGCGCGACTACCTAAATAGGCGCTTCACTTCGTGGATAGGCCGCGTCGGCCCAGCGGCCTGGCCGCCTCGCTCTCCAGACCTGACTCCACTCGACTTCTTCTTGTGGGGCAGCTGTTCCTCCGTGATTTTTAACTTAAATGATTGTTACCTACGTACCTACGTGATACCTATGTGGTTGTTCTGTTCTGACTTTAAAAACAGACTAAAAAGTGTTTAAGTAGGTGCCTACCTACCTGCTTACCGTGTTATGTGATTTTTGTTAAGTGCCGTGATAAACTTAAAAACTCTACGGAGCACGTGCCGATTAATTAAATGGTATGTACCTACCTACCTACCTAAGATTTTTAAAACCATCTCAAAAATCGTCAAGCCAGACGGGACCACCTACACTACACCTAACTAGGTTTTTAGCATTGCACAAAATTTGAATTAATGAATGAATGAAAATACTCTATTGTACACCACACAAGAAACAAACAAAAAAACAAAGCAACAAGTACAATGGTGGTTGGTAACAATGGGTGAAGTCGCGTGGATTTATGTAGGTAGGTAACGTACTTACCTACTTAGTTAGAACATTGTTGACAAATTAGGGTTGTCAAGTTTATTTTTTAAAATAAAATAATAAGTTTTGTATGGAAATGTGAAAATAAGAATTTTCAGGCATTGCACCTTCACAACTGTTCATTTTCATGGTCCAAATCACCCCGTTCAGGCTTAACATACTAGTTCCGGGACACCTTGTATAATTTTTCTTCGTTGATAAAATCTGTATGTAAGTAGGTATGTTTGTTCTGTATTTGTTCTGTTTTGAAAAGTCTGTCCTGTGTGTGTGTCAAATAAATGTATTTTCTTTCTTTCTTTCTTACTAGGTATGATATATACCTACTACGTTTTTACCATCAATTGCGCAGAATAAGAAATACTAGTCCTGTGTAATACCTACACTTTTTTGGTTGACAGTGGAACCATCGAGAACGTTCGAGTGTTACGTACTGTGCGCGGTATAAATAGGAGAGAGAGTCCCCTGAAGGAGTCAGTCGTGATTTTGCCTATACGTGCGAATATTTCGGTGACTTTTAGTGGTAGTGGTGATTAAGATCGTGTATTTATCATTTTAGCGTTGTATAAAAGTGTTATTTTGGTCAGATTGATTTTCATTATTTTATCCCGAACCATCAGCTCGTAACATTATTATAAGAACATATATACAGAAAAGTATATTATAAGTTTTCTATCAGATATCTGTTCCCTTAATATATGCTCTGCTTAGTTTGGGGCTACATAACGTTATGTGAAATGTCCAATATTATTTATTATTTAAAACAATGGTGTTTGTAGAGGTCCTACCCAGGCTTCAATGATAGACTCGGTACTGTGCAAAAGTGGACTGTATTTACTTTTCTTCTTAGTTGCTAGTTTATAAGGTATAAATCGCGTTCTTGAATGATCACAAATTTCTGGTTAAAAACGGTTTACCTTTATACAAAACTACTCCTCGCCCTAGCCATGGTGCGGGGATCGTAATTCACGCTTTCACAAATCATGTTATACAATTCTTAATACATCGAAGTTTCCAGCAAAGTTAGACGGGGACTTACATGTAGCTATCTCACTCTTTTGACCTTTACAAGTTTAAACCGTTACAAGTTTAGCTACCTATTAACATTTGAATCTGATTCGATCTTATAACTACCTAATACATTTTAAATCTAGATTCGATCCTGCCCCGTCTTTGATCGTCCGTTACAGACTCCCCCCAGCGCAGATCCTCGCAGCCTTCTTATTCAATCGGGAGGATGGTCAACCTTCTCACTGGCCTCCGAAAAATGCCTCCCCGCGTCCGCACCTCAGCGCTCCGAACTACTCCGTCCGGACCCGTAATCACGCGCTCGATCTGGCCCCGCGGCCATACGTTCCGAGGTAGCAAACCGTCCGCGATTATGACGACGTCCCCTTCTTTGATGTTCTCTTGCTGTCTTCTGACGTCGCCTCGCGGCGCCAACGTAGGCAAGTACTCGTCGATCCAGCGCTTCCAAAAAGAGTTTGCCAGAGCTTGTGCGGCGCGCCACGTCCTTCTGTCGGCTACGTCGCAGTCTCCCATATATGGCAAACCTACTGCCGTCCCCAATAAAAAGTGGTTCGGCGTTAAAGCTTCCTTTTCCTCTGAGTCCACGGGTACATGCGTTAAAGGCCGCGAGTTTACGGTGTGCTCGATTTCTGTCATTAGCGTATTCAACACCTCCTCTCGCGGGGCACGTTCATTTAAAGTGATGGCTAGGGCTCTCTTCACCGTTTTTATCATTCGCTCCCAGGCTCCCCCCTGGTTTGGAGCACCAGGGTCGATGTACCGCCACTCGATCCGCTCTTTGAGTGCGTACTCTTTTAGGCCTGGGAGCCACTCTTCGTACGCCTTTTTTAATTCCACTTCCGTTCCGTGGAAGTTCGTTCCATTGTCTGACACGATTGTACGAGGAGTCCCCCGTCGGGCAGCCATTCGCCTGATAGCCATAATAGCCGAGTCAGTGCTGAGACTCGCTATAAGTTCCACGTGTATAGCTCTCGTTACCAGACACGTAAAGAGCATACCCCATCGCTTCTCACGGCGCCGCCCGATCGCCACCCACATAGGGCCGAAACAATCGATGCCGCAGTTAGTGAACGGCCTCGTGTTCATCTCTAGGCGAATCCTCGGCAAGTCGCCCTTTACTGGCTTCTTTGGGTTCGCTCTCCTTATCTTACACAGCGTACAATCGTTCAGAACCGTTCTGACCGCCGGACGCAACCGCAGTATCCAAAATCGCTGGCGCAGATTATTCACGATCTCTGCCCGCGTGCTTATTCTTCTCATGTTCCCGCCTGATCAGTAGACGTGATAAGCGGTGCGCTCCGTCCAGAATGGGTGGATCCTTCAGGTGATCCGGTACTGTAGCGGCGTTGATCCTACCGCTCAGCTTTATTATTTCATCGTCACCGTACTTAGGGTCGAGTTGGTACAGCCTGCTCGTTCGATCGACGCTCATTCCTTTCTTCAGGCGCTGGACTTCGTCAGGGAAACATTCTCCCTGCGAGTCTCTGATGAGCAGGCATTCTGCCTCCCGCAGTTCTCCCATCCCAAGCTGCCCACCGCGTCGTCGACATTTCTTTAAAAATGTGAGCGCGTGGGCCAGCGTGCGAACTAACCGTTCGTGGGATGAGAACCTGCTCATGTCGATGAGCGTTGATCCCTGGCTCACGTGCGCTGCACATGTTCTCTCTTCGTCTTGTTCTGGTGGCGATGAAACCTCTACAGGCCAACGTTCTTCGTCTTCAAATAGAAACGCCGGTCCCGTAAACCATCTATCGTCGCTCCGTAGCTGAGTGTTCCCTGATCGCGTTGCGTCGTCTGCTACGTTGAGCGCTGTGGGCACCCACCGCCATTGTTCTGGGCGAGTTACCTCTGCTATCTCCCCGAGTCGGTGCGCCACGTACGGAGTGAATCTCGTTTCGTCGTTCCTAATCCAATGTAGCACCGTCTTTGAGTCGCTCCAAAATGTTACATTTGTTTCTAAGTCATGGCTTTTGACAATCTCCGCGGCAAGTCTAGCGGCGATTAAGCTAGCCTGCAGCTCCATTCGTGGTATGCTCTGTGCCTTTAGTGGCGCAACCTTTGCCTTTCCTGCTACTATAGCGATGCTCACGCCGTATTGGCTGACATTTCGCCAAAACGCGACCGCAGCGAACGCCTGCTCGCTGGCGTCACAGAAAACATGAAGTTGTCGCTGTATTATGTCTGGTCTTGCGTCGTAACATCGCGGCAGTCTTAGGTCGGCGACGTAGCGTAAATTATTTAGCCATTCAAAAAATGTCGCCGCCTCCTCGGCTGGCAAAGGTTCATCCCAATCCACGTTCTTTTTCCACAACTCTTGTAACATGATCTTCGCCGTAATCGTGTATGGACTCAGCAGGCCTAGTGGGTCGAACAACGACATAACTGCACCCAATGCCTCCCGCTTTGTTGGTGTTCGTGCCACATTCTTAACATCTTCAGGTACGCGAGGCATGGCAGTGTCATTGAGACATGTTCCATTAGCGCGCGCGGCTGCATCGAAAACCATTCTAAACTTCCCCGGCTTGTTGGGGTTTGTCACCGCGAAGTGAGGGAGAAACCAGAGACGTTCGTTCTGACTCTGTTCCTCCTCGCTTTTTTCTGCATATCCCTTTTCTAGCAGCTTCTCCACTTGCGCGGTGTATGCACTTCTAAACTCCGGCGATCTGTCCATCTTACGTTCGATCCCATGTAAGCGTCGTATGGCCATGTCGTAGCTGGGCGGCATCTTCACCTCATCGCTGGCCCAAGGTAGTCCCACTTCAAAACGACCGTTCACTCGTCTCGCTGTTCTGTCGAAAATGCTTTGAGCCCGCTCATCCTTTGCGTTTGGCTTTCTTTTAATTGAAACGCCCAAAGCATCTATCTCAAAGTGTGCTTTCACGAGCTTGCTTAAGTCCTCGTCTTGGTCGTTCAAAGTATGTCCATTCTGGACACCTTGGCACGTATGGACGTGTAGTACCGTCTCCTGCTGTCTTATTGTGCTCCTGGGGATTGATCCATGGATAACCCATCCCAACTGCGTTAGTGATGCAGCTGGCTGGTTTCTCTTCCCTGTCAGAAGCTTCCTCGTCACAATAAGATGCCAGTTGTCGGCCCCGATGAGTATGCGTGGCTTCGCTGACGCATAGCACACTGCTTCTGGACGGAGTTTCCTTAAGTGCGCGTATTTTAACACATCGGTACTGACGAGTTGATTTCCTAAGGTCAGGTTCTTCACAGTACGCGCTGTGATCCGATGTGAGTCCGACTTGTGTCCTCGGATCACGATATCCACTACCCGGCTCTCGGGTTCCCTCTGACTAGTCGTAGCCCCCACGATGTTCAAGGCTTTTGTCGGGCCTTCCGTTCCGATCATCGCGGCGATCTCTTCATCAATCAGAGTTATCGTTGATCCTTCGTCCAGTAACGCATACGTATTCATTTCCATGCCGTTACTGCCCTTAATCACGACTGGACACACCTTCAGTAGGACTTGATTCCTTGTTGTTACATGCGCAGATGCAGTGATGGCTGATTCTTCGGTCTGGCCCTGCTCACCGGCACCCTCGTTCCTTATTTTCGGCGCATGTAACAGTGCATGATGCGGACGTGTGCATTCACCCACTCCGCATCGCTTGCTCTTGCACATAAAGCGTCTATGTTTGCTGCTCAGACAGCGAAAACATATGCCTGTCTCTTTGGCCCATTCCCATCTCTTGTCTACTGGCATCGCCGCAAGCTTTTTACACTCGACGGTTCTATGGTTGCCCCCGCAGCAACGGCACTCGTTCTTGTCCGTTGCTGCGTTCTGTCTCGTTGAGGCTTCCTCCTCCGATGCCGCGTTCTGTGTAGCGTACACCGACCCACGATTTCGTTCGTTCACCCTGGATCGCTGCTCTGTAGGTCGGGCCTTTGAGGTGCTCTGCGAAGGCGTAGCTGTATACGCGTATCGCATTGCGCGATCTGCCTCTCTCATCAGGAACTGGGACAGCGTCAATATTTCTGGTTCATTGATGCTGCCAAATTCCTCTGCATAGTCGCACCATTTTGATCGGATATGTGGTGTCAACTTCTCGGCTGCCTGTCGCGCAAACATCGGGTTCTGCAGGTAGCCGCGTTGGTCCATACAATAGATGGCGGTTACTACGTTCTGTAGTTTGATGGCGAAAGCGTTTAACTCGCCTGCGGTCGCGCCCAGTCGCGGTAGCTTCTTAATCTCTTCTAACGCGTTGTCTATAATCATCTCTGGGCGACCGTAACACTGCTCCAAAGTCTTCATTATAACTGCCGGTTCGGTTGCAGTGTATAATAAAGCCGACACTGCTTGACGGGCTTCGCCTTTCAGGCACGTTCTAAGCCTCGCTAGATTCTCAGCCGATGAGATCTTGTGGATGGTCGTCGATTCCTTCATGGCTGCCTTGAACGGTAGCCAATCCCCCGCAGCACCTCCGAATACAGGTAGGTCGTACGTCTGTCTCGGAGGTGGTCTACGGTGGGCCATCTTCTCTATGGCTTCCGTTAACCGATCAATCCCTCTGTCTCGCGTTCGGTCCGGCGTGAGTGATCTGTCTCGCACTTGTTCTGGCTCCCCCCGTTTATGATGGCGTTGGAGCCAGTCCTCTATTCTGTGTTCTGTGTCTAGGGCTCCGTTCCGTGCACCCGTGCCCTGGATGCTTTCTTGTTCATCTTCTTCCCGTATTGTAGCGACTTCGGCAATCAACCTCTTCCTTATAAGTTCCGCTTGAATATGGAGCTCTTGCCTCTTAATCTCGGCCAGTCGTTCTTCAGCTTCAAATTCAATTTGCCTGATCCTTGCCATCGCGCTGGCGGTGGAGCGTTGCGAGCGGACGGACGGGGCACGCCGGCGTTCGGGCTCGGCGTGTGCGGTCACTCGCGGTGCTACCTCGGGCGCGGGCGCGGGCGCGGTCGTCTCTGACGCTACGCGAGCGGAGGAGGGTCCCGCTTCGGCGGGTCGCGGCTCAACGGGAGCATTCGGAAGCGCGGGTTCGGACGGGGACGCGGGGTAGTCTTCGTAGACGCGAAGTGCAGCCTTCTTCCCCCTCGTCACTGGTGGGCTCCTGGTGGTCATCTTCTTCAGCACTTGATGCCCCTACCTACCTAGCGGTCCCTAACACTAACACTAAAACCGCCCTAAGGCGTTTACCCGCTATTCCGACCGTTTGGCACCGTTAGGTGGCCGGAATAAACGGGCCGTGGACCAGCCACGTGAGGGGGTGGGGGGTCTTCACTCTTCGGGTGACGTCCTCGTTCGGTTGTCTTCAACGGACGCGGGCTTATCTTCAGGCACCCCGTGCCCTTGCGCCGGTCTTGACAACGATGCTCGTCGCACCGTTGGGTGATCTTCAAGCCCGCGCCGTCTCTTCAGTGGTTATACGATGTAACTATTTCTTCAAAATCCAGTGGAGCGGGTCTTGTCGGCTCCGCAGGAACAACTGGTCCGGTCGTCGCAGGAACGGCTTATCCGGGTCGGAGGACCAAAACTTGTAGAGGTCCTACCCAGGCTTCAATGATAGACTCGGTACTGTGCAAAAGTGGACTGTATTTACTTTTCTTCTTAGTTGCTAGTTTACAAGGTATAAATCGCGTTCTTGAATGATCACAAATTTCTGGACGTGTCTTCATCTCACACACCGGCGAAGCCGGTGTGGGGGATGCAGTGCCGGGCTTTTTGGCCCTTTCCTGCGGAGTTCTTACCGCCCCCCGTTTCAACGGGGGGGTCATCGGGTCGGCTCGCGGAGCCTCAGGTTTGCTACTCACGCGTTACTGGCCGCCCGATGCTCACTCCGCAGGGAGGATCTTCGGACAGTCGCCGCGCAGGTACCTTCAAAGGAAGATGGGTAGGGGGAAGGGATGAGGGAGGGATACCCCTATCTGACGACGCCTGGTCGTCGTCAGTGTCTGTGGCCAGTTCCCGCGGGTACGGCTTACTCTTCGGTGGTCTTTCTGCGAGAGGGGCCAGTTCTCGCAGATGAGAGTAAGTGGAGTTATCTAGGCGCTCGAACATCCTGGTCGCTAAGCGGCCTATAAATTGATCCAGACTTTCAATTTTCAGGTCCCGCTGTATGGTGGCGTTTCGAACGTACCGTGGCGCGTTTACGATCGTCCGGAGGCATAGGCTTTGCTGACTTCGCAGTATCTTTCTGTGGCCTTTGGCTAGCAAAGCATACCACGCGGGGGCCGCGTATGTGAGACGCGGGCGGACGTACGTCTTATACAATCCAACCTTCATTCGGAGCGGAATGTTGGACTGCAGGACGGGCTTGAGTAGCGCTCGGGTTACGCTCGCTAGACCGCGGACGTCCCTTGCGTGCTTTCTCATCGTGAGGTTGCGGTCTAGAGTTACTCCCAGGTATTTCGCCGTGTGCGACCAGGCCACGGGTTGATCCTCCAGAGTGAGCTTCGGCGGCAGGGTGAGCCTCTTCGAGAATGCCACCGCCTGTGTTTTACTCACGTTGACACTCAGTCTCCATTTAGTAAGCCAGGCGGGGAGCTCTGTTAGGACCCTTTGCATTTTGGTGGCGGCGTGGTTGAGGTTCATCGACTTGGTGATGTATGCTGCGTCGTCCGCGTAAAGGGCCAACAGAGCGTCTTCGGTGATGGGAATGTCATCAGTGTATCGTGAGTAACACACAGGGGAGAGGCAGCTGCCTTGCGGTACTCCCGCCTCGATGAGTCGTCTGGAGGAGAGCGCTTGCTCCACGCGCACTGAGAAGCTGCGGCCATGTAGGAACGACGCTATTACCTTCACCACCTTCTGCGGTATTGGTGAGGTAGCCATCTTGTAGAGGAGTCCCGCGTGCCAGACTCGGTCGAACGCTTTTTCCATATCCAGGAATACTGCGACTGAGTGTTCGCGCCTGTTGTAGGCGGTGGTGAGGTGATGCAGTACCCTAGTCAATTGGAGCGTCGTGCTGTGTTCAGACCGAAATCCGTATTGTTCTGGACGCGGGGGGATATAGGGATTAATGTGGGTGAGGAGGAGCTTTTCAAACAGTTTCGATAGGCTGGGAAGAAGGGTGATAGGACGGTAGCTCTCTGGGAGCAGGATGTTTTTGCCGGGTTTCGGTATCATGATAACCCAGCCGGATTTCCAGGGGGAGGGGAAGTGACCGCTTCGCATGATCCCGTTGAAGAGCCGGGTCACGGAGGCGATCGTTTTGGGGGGGAAGTGACGGATGGCAGCGTTCGTTATATTGTCTTCGCCGGGTGCCTTCCTTGGCTTTGTCCGACGTATGGCCCGTTGGACTTGCCCGGGAGAGAAGAAAATACCTTCTGCGGTGTCTGCCTCCTGGGTATCGGCCTTGAGGTAGTTTTCGACAAAGGCTTCCACTTCTATTGTGTGTGCCGGGTCTTTGTCTGGATTGTTTTTGAACTGTGCCTCAAGGCTATCTGCAAAGATTTCCGCTCTGTCTTCAGCTCGGTATCTGGGGTTACCATCTTGGTGTCTGAGAGGTCGAATCGGGGTTGGTGTGTTCCTCAGCTGTCGACAGAGTTTGTGGAGTGATGCCCAGTAATCTGTGGCGTCATCTATCCTTCTCTCCCATTTCTTGGCTTTGTCTTCTTGCAGCTCTGCCTTCACCTCGTCGCAGAGGGCGTTCAATTTGGTTTTCAGACGTGGGTCCCTTGTTCTCTGCCACTCTTTCCTCAGCCTACGTTTCTCTGAGAGAAGTCTGGTCAGGTGTGCCGGTGTTTTGGTGAGTCTGTTTTGACGTGGTGGTAGTGAGGCTTCGGAAAGTGCCCTTTGGATTGCGCTCGTGATCTCCCCGGCCAGTTTGTCCACATCTGCGGGGTTTTTCACTGGCCTTGTGGGGGTTGCGGTGTGTAGGGCTTCTGAGAACAAGGCCCAGTCGATTCCAGGTCTTGGTGGAGGAGGTTTTAGGGCGGCCGGGCTGGTTTCCACAACCATCAGGATTGGTTGGTGGTCCGACTGCAGTTCGTCCAGGAGTACCTCCAGCTTTGGGTGTTGAGGCAGCTGTGCGTGGACTGCGAGGTCGATGACGTCTGGGAGTTGGTTGGCTATCTCTGGATAGTGGGTAGGCGTATCAGTGCCTGCGACCTCGTAGCCGTGAGTATCCGTGTATTGCTGGAGGATACCCCCGTCTCTGTTTCTGGTGTTCGAGTTCCAGTTCCTGTGCTTGCAGTTCCAGTCCCCGGCCGCTATGATTGGGCGTCCCGGTGCGGTTGGCAGCAGCTTTTGGAGGTCCATATGTGCTAGGGGCGTTCCTGGGGGGTGGTAGATGGAGTGGACTTGGATGGGTGTTCCGTCTATGCAGATCTCAACCCCCAGTGCCTTCATGGACCTCAAATCCAGCTCTGGGAGCGGCTGGTGTATCAGGCGTCTCCTCACCAGGACGAGCAGGCCCCTGATGCATCTTCCTTCCGCGTTCTGGTCGTCCCTTCGGTAGATGTGGTAGCCCGGGAACTTTGGCTTGTCTGATGGCTTGAGGAGGGTCTCGCTGATGAGAACCACGTCGATGTTCTGCTCTTTCAGTAGGGGCCTCAGTAGCAAGGTTTTGTTCCCTTTGCTCTTACTTGTGAGGCCCCGAGCGTTCCAGAACAGGATTCTCAACTCCCTACCTTGAAGAGTTTCCCGATCCCGCTGAGCACTATTGGGATCGGGTCTCCCCCCGTTCGTAGGGTTTGCAGAACCTCCTGCAAGATTTGTAGGGCCGTGTCCAGCAGCTCCAACCGGTCGCTGTCGTAACGGTGAGTGGTCTTGGGCGGTAGGGGTGCAGGTCTGTGCGGTTTCCCCCCCCTGCGCTTGGGGTGTTGCGGTGGTGGTGGTTGCGGGTTGGAGTGCTGGCTCAGTGGGTGGTGTTCCTGTTCCTGGGGGGCGGGGGTCGGGGGGGCTCCTGGCCTGGGAGTCCGTTTCCCGATCACCGCTGGCTGAGCGGTCCGAGGGGGCTGCAGGGGGCCCGATGGGGGAGCGTCTGAGTCTGAGGATGAGGGGTCCTCAGTCACTCTCACCCGCTTAGTCTTCCTCCTCCTCTTCTTGGTGGCCTTCCCTGTCTGTGGGTTGTTTGCTTGTTTGCACAAATTTCTGGTTAAAAACGGTTTACCTTTATACAAAACTACTCCTCGCCCTAGCCATGGTGCGGGGATCGCAATTCACGCTTTCACAAATCATGTTATACAATTCTTAATACATCGAAGTTTCCAGCAAAGTTAGACGGGGACTTACATGTAGGTATCTCACTCTTTTGACCTTTACAAGTTTAAACCGTTACAAGTTTAGCTACCTACGAGTTAACATTTGAATCTGATTCGATCTTATAACTACCTAATACATTTTAAATCTAGATTCGATCCTGCCCCGTCTTTGATCGTCCGTTACAGTGTTTGAATTAATAAATGTATTATATAAATGTATATTTTACATGCATTAAACCTTTTTTTTAAGTATGACAAATGATTATGAAATTATCTTTAGAATTCATTTTAGGCTAGGCTTAAGTTACCTTGCTTACTTAAATAGCAGCTCAAAAAAACTGGTAAAACCTCAATTTTTAATTAATTTACTTAACGAACGTACGGAGGCGTATTAGTGAGTGCTCGGGTGATCGCACGCTTTTATCAATAAATTTAAAAAAAATCGGTATTGTAAGGTATTGTATTATCTGTATTCAAGTAAGTATCTAAAGTCATTTTACCTAGTAACTACAGTGATCTAAAAACATTGTTAATCGAGCCCCTTGTGTCTAGTTAATCTTAAAATTGGTTTTAAAACATTAATTATCTTAACCCAAAGTGAGTCTTAGGGTCCAATAAGAGAACTCACAACTTTCCTCTGTCCAGTTCCATCTTTTGCCGGTCACGCAGGTAAGCTTCCATTCTATCGTCTCAGCGATACTTGATGGATATAGCTTATAATTTGATAAATAAATGAAGTGGACAAAAGCAAGTTTTATATCCCGCTCACAATATTACCGAGCTATTTACACTTCCACTGTTCTAGAACTCACAGGAAAACTCATTTTGGAGTCCTTTGATCATTTTTAACAAATAGAAGGGAAAAGTCTCAAAGGATCTCCGTATCACCTTGTGTGAACAATGCATCCGCAACGATAGAATTAAGTTTGCGAAGAAGCGATAGTAGTTTAGCGTTTAAACGAATCGTTTTAAACCGTTTGTCGAATGCTTTTTATTTTGTTCTTTTGGTGAAAATTGTTGTGTCGTACTTTTATTATTGCATAACCCGATTTTATGTAATTTGATACGTGAATTGCTCAGTTGATAGTAAGGGATTATGAACACAACTTTTAAAATATACCTACTGATAGTTCAGTACTGCAAATATTTAACTGTAATTACTAAAAATGAACTGAATAATAAGAGACAAAGCATAAACTTACAAAACATTTTTTTTTGAAAACCTAACAAAATTCATGTTATAATATAATAATAAATATTGCTGGACATTTCACACAGCGCTATCTAGCCCCAAACTAAGCAGATCTTGTACTATGGGAACCAAATAACTGATAGAATACTTTTATATATATTTTTTTGTAAATACATAGTTATAATAACACCCAGACATGGAACAAATATCTGTAGATCATGCAAACTTTTATTCCGTGGCGGGAATCAAACCCGCTACCTCCTGCGTCTCAGCCTATAAGACTCAGAATATAAGTCATTTATTTTTTGCTAATAATACAAAATACAGTCCTTAAATATATTATTAACTGCCGGTTAGGGCATGTATTCGATACTTAATTTAATTCCCACATATATAAAGAATTTTAAGTGGCTACTGTAATTATTGGCTTTCCGCAGGTGTTAGAAAAACATTTAAACACAAACTGTCACTTGTAAAAAAATATATCCTTTTTTTTACCGCTGAGTAGAAAAAAACTAACAGCCTTACAGTAGTCGCATATGATGTGTAACATCTGACCACCGCGCGCGCTCATTGGTCAAATCAAATAGCGCGCGCCTCCCCTGTTTTCTGTTACACATTTCCGTCCCTTTTGCCAAAACCACTCCCACAAACCGAGAGGAAAGATGTTACACATCGAAAATCGATCGCTAAAACATAACAATTATCTTTAGGTAAATTAATTTCTACCTAAAAGTCTACAGTGTAATGTTATATTGATTAATATATGTTATCAATGCAATATTCACTATATTTTTGAAAATACATTTTGCACTTTGTTAGTCCTATTTTTATTTTTTTTTACATTTTCGGACTGCTTTCAAACGCTCCACCCAACTTTTTATTTTGTCCACCTCTTAAATATTTTATTGACAAAAGCGAAAGGCGTTCGATTATTTTATAAGCACATAAACAAGACACTCACCATTTTAAAATTTTAAATCTCATTTGATTGTAGTAGGTGTCAGCGCACAGTGGTTAAAATTTGATCGTAAGTCATTTTATTTTTAATGTTTTAGCTTAATTTTAGCATTTGCCCCTCCAAAGGCAAAGTCAATAATTTTTATTCATGAAAATCACAAGGATCACTTTGAAACGTCAATTTTACTGCCTGTTCCTTTGCGACCAAGCCAGGAAAGAAAGGCAAGAAAAAAGGCTGGTTGTTTTTTTTAATGATCCTTTCAGAACACATAACAACATAGATAATAAATTACGTCTAAATTGTAACATTTGGAACGAGTTAGAGTAATTTTAATCCCAAGCTTCTCTATCACACTAATATTATAAATGCGAAAGTTTGGATGTTTGTTTGTTACTTAAGCACGTCGTAACGGCGGAACCGATTTCGATGAAGTTTAGTATGAACGTGAATTATAACCTGCATTAACACATAGGCTACTTTTTATCCCATAAATCAGGTCCCATGGGATAAAAATGGGGTGTCAAGATAAGTTGCAACAGAGGGTTTAGCGTAACACGTACGAAGTCGTGGGCAACGGCTAATCTCAATATAAACTAATTCAACTCTTCAAACTTCTAATCAATTAACTATGCCCAATCTTACATTTCTCCATACGTGCAATAAGCTTAAAAATGGGTTAAGGTTTTCTTTTCACGTATTAATATAAATAAATAAATAAATATTGCAGGACATTTCACACAGCGCTATCTAGCCCCAAACTAAGCAGAGCTTGTACTATGGGAACCAGATAACTGATAGAATACTTATATACATTTTTTTTTGTAAATACATACTTATAATATATAGAGAAACAACCAGACCCGATATATTATCAAACTTTTTATTATGCTACAGGAAATGGAACAAGCTAACGTAATCAGTAATCAACAATCTTCATATCATTATTTTGAATAACCACAAAATGTCTATTTCAAGTTTTATGACAAGTAATTTGATTGCTGGGTGTCGGTAAAAACATTGGAATCACAGCAGAAACAATATCGCAAATGGAATGGACGGTGCACTTATAATAACGTAGCTGCTGGGTGTTTCGACGATGGAACGAAGGACCGCCAACACTTTGAAAATTAATAACTGAACTTGTTCATTTTGATTCGCTAAAGCTAAAGTGGCAGTCTGCGGGGCACATAGCTCAAAGCAAAGACGGCCGTCGGAGCAAAAAAAATCTCTAGCAGCGACCACGCATAAGAAAGCGAAGTGCCCCATTAGATGGAAGGACAATTTTGCCTCATCTAAAGCCAAAGTGGCAGTCGGCGGGCAGCTCGAAGAGCTCGACGAGCTGACGGGGAAAAATTGATTTCGAGTGGTGACCACGCACTGGATGGAAAGACGAGCTGGTAAAGTTGCTGGGAAGGTTGCAGGCTGCACAAGATCAATAACCCTGGAAATCTATGGGGGAGGTCTGTGTTAAGCAGTAATAATAATAATAAATAAATATTGCTGGACATTTCACACAGCGCTATCTAGCCCCAAACTAAGCAGAGCTTGTACTATGGGAACCAAAAAACTGATATAATACTTACATACTTTTTTTTTGTAAATACATACCTATAATATATAGAAAAACATCCAGACCCGGAACAAATATCTGTAGATCATGCAAACATTTGTTCCGCGGCGGGAATCGAACCGGCTACCTCCAGCGTCTCAGCCAGCTATACGCCCACTGCGCCAAACAGTGGACGTCTGATATGATTATCAGCCAAAGGAATTTGTATAGGTTTTGTAAAATGAGAGAAACAAAACTCTCAGGAAATCAGGTATTTCAACTTCAAACGCTCTCACACCTGTTCCTCTAATTACTTTCTTTGTTACCTTTCCGATAAACTTACAGCTAGGAAGATAAACTTTACATAACAGATACTCCACTACATCGAGAAGCAAAGTTTAAGAAAGCAGCAGTAAAGTTTATGGCCAGTATCCGAGGGGAGAGCCGCAGAGAATCGCTTCAATCTTTATGGCCTAGACTAGAGACTAAATTTTAAGGGAGCTATCGTGATTGATATTTCATTTTTTTGTTTCATTTATTTAAAACAATTAGCAGTCGTATTTTAAATCACTTAATTACAAATTGCATAGAGTATTCATAATTAACAAATGACATTAAATTCAAATTGACAAGATAGATAAATAACTATCATTAAATATGCACCACCTACAATAACTGTATGTCCGCATTTCACAAAGATTAACTGGAAGAGAATGCTATCTAGCATTAAGTTCGCCTATGCACAGATTATTTTTATTTTTTGCAATAAAGAATTTTTTATTCATTCATTCATAATTACTTAATAAGCTGTGGTACAATGGGCGGCCTTATCGCTTAAAGCGATCTCTTCCACGCAACATTTATATATAGACTAGCTGCTGCCTGCGGCTTTGCATGCCTGGTTTGTCGATAAAAAGCATTAGTCTCCTGCGCAGTCGGGTAAACAGTAGCCTATGTCACAGTTCCGGCCATAATCTATCTGTAAACCAAATTTCATTGAAATCGCTTCAGTTGAGTTGAGTTGAGAAAACGTAACAAACAGACAGACAGATAGAGGCAGAGTAACTTTCGAATTTATATTATTAGTATGAATGGGTAAGGGCGCGAATGTAACGCTACGGAAAATGCTCTTCTATATCTACAGACAATAAGGTCACCTGTTGACAAGTGCATTATTTTTATAATTATTAATTTAATGGTAAAAAGCTGTTCTTTTTTTACTATTTTTTATATTCTTTATTGTTAATCCTTAAACCATTATCCATTGGGTTCCGGAATAAGCAGGCATCGACGGTAACAAATGTGCCGACGAGCTTGCGTGAGCTGGGGAAAATGGAACACAGCAGGGCCCTGAGCCGTTCTGTGATATACCAAAAAACCTAGCACAAAGAACCCTTATGAACTTCTGCTTCGAAGAATCGTCCAAACTTTGGATCAATTCTTTAGGGTCATAGCTATTTTCCATAAAATAAATAATAAATTAATTATGGTGACCACATTATAGTACACACGGCTACACCTTAAGCTATACATTTCCCATATAAGCTGACCTCGCATTGTGTAGGTTTTCGTACAATGAGTGGTCAGCATAGACTGGAAATGTATAGCTTAATGTGTAGCCGTGTGTACCACACACAAGTAATTTTTTAACAAAAATGTAACCGACTTCAGATAAGGGAAAACCAAACTACCGAACTGATTTTGATCTATGGAACTAATCTGAAAGAATGTTTTTTCCAATAAAAAAATATGTTTCCAAATCGGTTGATAAATGACGGAGTTCTGATGTAACGAACATAATAAAAAAATACAACTGAATTGTGAACCTCCGCCGTTTTAAGAAATTGGTTAAAAATAATATTATGCTTAAATTAAAACTCAGTGGAGCCCTGAGTCATGGCGGCGGCAGCGCGGCAGAGCACGCTGGAAGTGGCGGGACGAGCTGGATGCCTTTGCGAGGCACTCTGCAAACACGGCGGCACTGGACTTAATGGTGGAAATGGGGGGAGGCCTTTACCCGAAAATGGGACAATATGAGCTAATAGTAATAGTTATAATAAGTCGTATCTATTAACAAGATTGAAGGATTTAAGCAATGATCTCTGGTAGATGTACAATTAAACCTGGAACTTATTCCACGCTCGCATACTACTGTTGCAAAATTATTGAGCAAATAGTACGGAATTGCGTTTCTAAATTAAATAAAGTTAATGTTTCATTAAAAATTAGTTCGTGTTTTTTTATAAATAAATAAATTCTTTTTTATTGCAGACACAATGATCCTGATACACAATGATTCACAATGAATTTATGTTTCGGGGGGTTTTTTAAACGTATGCTTGTCATATACAGAATGATTCAGGCACCATGGTCCAAAAAGAGATTTTTATTCAACCTCTTCATATTCAGGGTGATTCAGGCACCATGGTCCAAAAGGAGATTTTTTATTTATCCTCTTCATATACAGGTTGATTCAGGCACCATGGTCCAAAAAATTTTTTTTTTATCCACTTCAAATACAGGGCGATTCAGGCACCATGGTCTAAGAGGAACATATAATGTTCCTTTGTATGTCTAAAAAAAGGCCGCAGTGGCTCCCAAATAGTGATACCGATTTTATTTGACGACCTCCGTGGCGCAGTGGGCGTATAGCCGGCTGAGACACAGGAGGAAGCGGGTTCGATTCCCGCCACGGAACAAATGTTTGCATGATCTACAGATATTTGTTCCGTGTCTGGTTGTTTCTATATATATTATAAGTATATATTTACAAAAAAAAATGTATTTATGTACTCTATCAGTTATCTGGTTCCCATAGTACAAGCTCTGCTTAGTTTGGGGCTAGATAGCACTGTTTGAAATGTCCAGCAATATTTATTTATTGCAGTTTTTAGTCAGTTGAAAGTGGTATTATCTAGTGGTCAGTCCTGTTATCGGAGTTTATAGCTTCAGGATATAAACTTCTAGAGAGCTTTTTAGCCTGGCGATTTTTATAGCCGGGCAGTAATGCTCAGTTGAAGTGCCAATGGTGCTCACCATCCACTAACCAGAGGGCTTAGACAAGTTAAAGTCGATTAGCGATGACGCTAGTCGATAAGTCCGAAAATGTATGGGATTTGACACATGCTATAGAAATATCACGTGATATATCGACAACAAAACTATGTAGAAATGGAATCGATTTGGAGCGAATGTAACTTGGCTACGGGCCTACTAATAGGACACGCAGACGCACGGCTCAGTATCTAGTTAATATACCACCCATTCGCACTCAGCGTTTTGGTTGTTCAAAGTTCTCGTACGTTCATAATGCGTACAGCTGAGGAAACTTTACCGTTGTCTGTTTTTCCCGGAAAGTACAATCCGGGCCTTTTTAAGGCAAGGCTCTTCTAGATCTTCCTCCTCCATCTTAGACCTCATAATCGCTTACGTCAGGTAAGATTGTGGTCAAAGGAAGATAATATTTCTGTTTTTATTACTGACTAAATTTTGTTAAATTTAATTTATTTGTTGGTAAACCAACAGCTATTATAAACTTACGAGTATACTTAAGACAGACTGTTAACCAGTTAGCCAATAACAGGTTTTCACGTTTAAACAACATTATATAGAAATAAAAAAATGTGAACACCCAATCGACATCTCACATTACAGATACAATGGATCGACACGGTGTATGATTACAAAAAAAAGGTATTTAAATATTCTATCTATATTTAAGTATAAGTTGTATTGTTTGTTGATGATACATCCTTGTTTTTTAAAACTAAAAGACGGATCTCGGACTTACGTGAAGTCAATAATGTTCTAGCCATTATTTCAAAATGGTTTTCTGTAAATGATTTGGTGCTAAATCCTAAAAAAAAAAATTTATTAAGTTTACTCTGCCTAATGTATATCATGTACCAATAAAGATAAAATTAATGGATGATACAATTGAACCTGTGGATTCCACAAAATTTTTGAGAATCATATTAGATAGCTACAGTGGGGACCTCATATTGCTAAATTAGGATACGCTGAGTTCAGCAGTTTATGCAATTCGAGAGGTTAGAAAACTGACGAATGTATCTACTGTTAGACTTGTATATTTGCGTACTTTCATAGCCTTGTGAGCAATGGAATTTTATTATGGGGTGCTGACAGTAATGCAATCTTCATTCTCCAGAAACGGGCCATTCAGGCTACATATAATCTAAGGTATAGAGATTCCCTCAGAGAGGTTTTTAAAAATATTAATATAATAACCCTACCTTTAATGTATATTTATGAGAGCATAATGTACTCTCGCAAAAATATCACACTTTGAAAAGCGTTGTGATGAGCACAGTTACAACACACGTAATAAGGATAAATTGATAAACACTACCTTTAGATTACAAAAACCTAACAAAAGCTTTGTTGACGATGCGGTGCGGTTTTATAATAAATTACCCAAACATGTCATAGAATTAAATGAAAATGCATTCAAGAAATAAATAAAAAATCACTTTCCGAAAAAAGCATATTATAACATCAACGACTTTATCTTAGACTCAGAAATTTGGAATGAATCGTTTTAGTTTTGACAAAGCCCCTGTACAGCTGCAAAATTTGTATTTTATTGGACAAGGCCTTTTTACAGCCGCTCTAATTTTAATTATTTTTTAAGGTTTTTTTAATTTTTATAATAGTTGACAAAGCCCCTATACAGCTGAATCTTTCACTTTTTGCTTTTATGTTTGCATTTATTTGTAACATGACGTAACTAAGCGTTCCTAGTGATCCTAAAGTTTGAATAAATGAATGTCTAAATGTCTATCAGTTATATGGTTCCCATAGTACAAGCTCTGCTTAGTTTGTAGCTAGATAGTACTGTGTGAAATGTCCAGCAATATTTTCTTTTTTTATGAAGGAAGAAAATACTGAAGATGTGATCTGTAAAATATAAGTTTAGAAACCATTGTAGAAATAAATACTATTTTCTCTAAAAACGGAATCTTTACCATGATTTTATTAGTTTTTGAGTATCCCTATATTTCGGCACAGTTGCATTCGCCATGATGACGGGTGAACTGAAGTCTTTGCGAAAGATGGCTATTGAAAACAGGATATTGGAAACTGGATTGGAGACTGAAAGAGGGTAGATCGATATATCTACCAATAACCACCCACTCGCAGACTTCAGTAAAAGCACGCTCCATACTCCAGACCAGTGCTGCCAACTCGTCTAAGGAAAAACGCTTTATTGGCGCTATAAAAAAGCGTTAGGAAGCGCTAAGAGACAGCGGCAAAAAAGCGCTAGTTTCAGCGCCAAAGACCGTCATATTATTCATAATTTTTACGATACATATTTTATGTATATTTTATTTTAGAGTTGCTGGTTCTGAATTATTTATATATTTATGATTTGTTCTACTTTACGCATATCACAGAATATTTAATAGTAGGTGTGTACATATCCAATCCAAAACGATAAAATAAAATATCAAAGGGTGCTGTCAATGTGCGGTCAAAGACGTGACAGTTTAACGTGTTGACTTTCGAAAGTTATGTAAAAATTTGATTTAGGAAAAAGATATGATTTAAAAAATGTGTTAGAGTTGGTGCTAAATGGGCCTAAAAAAGCGCTATCTAGCGCTGAACGCGCTAAGTTGGCTGCACTGCTCCGGACACGGTTTTTTGGCGGTGCGATGCGGCGCGGTGAGAGCGTTAACACACTTGTAATTTAGACATAGATAATCATGTATTTACTACAATAACACACAATACACAATTACACTTTAAAACAGAGAAAAGACAGAAAAAATATACAATGAAAAAAATTCAAATAAATTCAAAAAATGTCATTTTCGCGAAAGGAAAAAACGTAGGAGAATAGAACTAGAAAAAGATCAGAAGCTTGAAAAAATTATACAAATTACATTACAAAGCGAAATTTCAACATTAGAGTGTTTAAAAAGATTATGCCGTGACATCAAAGTAAATAATTAAGTTATGTTATGTAGAATACGCGTATAAATTAAAGTTATGTTTGTTTTGTAATAAAAAAAAATTGTAAGTAGGTAAGTAGTTATGTTACTTATCTATTAAATGCAAAGTTACTTGTCGAGAACGGAAATACACTTATTACAGAACTGTACATCTGCCGTTTTAAGAATCCACCATTGCCAGAATCCACCATCCACCGAAAAAAGGGAGAATTCAAACTACTCGACACATCTAGCATGGATAAACCCTATCACACTAATATTATAAATGTTAAAGTTTGGATGTTTGTTTATTTATTTGTTTGTTTGTTTATTACTCGATCACGACGTAACGGCTGAACCGATTTCGATGAACCCATGGGATAAATCTGGGGTGTCAAGTTGCAACAGCGAGTTTAGCTTTATCTCTAGGCTACCTACACATTTAGTAGTGTAACGCGTACGAAGCCGCGGGCAACAGCTAGTTGCAAATATAAAATCCAAACTATCCCAATTTGTATACGCTTTTGTTTTACTAAAAACAAACCAATCTATAGTGCGCCATATCTGCATATTATGCCTATGCACATGCATGGCTGCGTTATAGAATAATCAGAAACAAACGATTTATTCGTCATGCAAAAGAATAGAATGGAATAGAATAGAATAAAGCTTTATTTCACACCAGGTATACCAAAAGTACTAGTTAATGCTAAACATAATACAATGAATTTTAAAGAAAATCGACTAAGTTTAGGTGATTAATTCGATATAAAACTTACTGCCTACTCTTGCAATCGACAACAAAAAATAAAGGCCGATTTGATATCTTTTTCGGAAATGGTTGCACGTTTTTGGTTAGAAAGAAACAACAAGAGATATCTCGAAACATCACAAATACAGTATCTGTGGTTAGATGGCAAGCATTATGCAATAGCGCAACATAAGTTTAATAAATTGTACTTAGAAAACGTTCGTGAGTTATTTCAATCGTCATTATAAATACGGGATTTATCACGTACCGTCTTATCGGTGTTTCGACCGACAATGTTTCGGTTCAATTCGTGAACCTTCGTCAGGGTGAGTGCGATCCGCTCCGAATAACGTCTCGCCTCGCACTGCGCGCCGCAGCCCTCTGCGCACGAGTAGACAGGTGCGGTTATGGGGATTGAGTCAACGATGGCCCAGCGGGTTGACAGGATGCATCATCATCATTATCATCACTGTTGCTCTCTTCGGTAGTTCTCGGTACAGGCAAACACACAACACTAACTCTACTAGGTTCACTCACTCTTCTGTCGCTTGCACCATAAAGACATGGCCTCCAGGCTGGCTAATGGCTAGTATAGTTGTAAAATATGTATCAATTACTGGATGAATTCAAGCTACCGATATTAAACCCACCTCTAAAATCAGTAAATACGATTCCGGACATGTGTTTTAAATTAATGTCGTACATAACAAAATGGGTTGTATAAAATATTTTAAAAATAATATAAAATATTTAAACGGGTGATTATCCCGACCACGGCTGTTGAAACACAGTCGTAACGTCGGGATAACAAATAAAAAAGGTACGTATACGCGATAATACCCGTTGTAATCAGTAATTAGTCAAATAAATATGCATGTATTTATTAAGTAAATTTAAAGTAATGTATAGACTGTTTATGTGGTTAGAATTTAGTATTTGTGATTTTGATAACTTTGTATTAGGAAGGTACCTTAGATATACTTCAGGTATACCTAGGTACCTTCCTCATAATGTTGCTACGCCCTAACAGGCTACATGTTAGGGTCCTCTAACATAAGTGAACATTGTAAACATCTGTCATGATTTTGATTTTGACAGTCAATAATTTCTTTGTTTTAATGGCAACATGATAATTTAAACCTCATATATGTTTTTATGTTGGCTCGTGAGTGGATTGGTTATCAACAAGAGCCAATCACGAACGAAACCCTGTGTTCAATGAGATAATTTTCTTGATTTTATTAACTCGGCGGAGATAATTTCATAGATACAGCCAGTTCTCTTTTGGCAGCCGACAAGATCACATGTCTTAAAAAACAAGTTCTACTTTAAAAGTTACTATCCTCAGTACATTTTGTAACCTGTATTTGCATTCGTATAATTAAACAGCGTTCAGAATTAATCTCCGGTGTTTTTACTTCACATGCCCACAAAATTATGTACATCTTTCATAATATATAAAATCTCGTGTCACGATTTTAGTGGTCGCACTCCTTCGAAACGGGTCGATCGATTTTAATGATTTTTGAAGTGAAAACTTCTTTAGGCGCGTAGATAATTTTTTGAGATGGGAAAAACCATTGAATTTGCGACACAGTTACCGACACCTGTCACTGACTTCTGACACTGACTGTTACTGACACCTCTGTATATAAGTATCTGTAGTGTAGTCTGCTTTTATTCACGTTTTCACTTCTGTCGGTTTTTTGTATATTTGGTACGTATGAGAATAAGGTTGTAAAGTATTTTTCGTCCTCCTACCGCCACCCCCAATTTTTTAATCGTGAAGTTATTTACATGAAGTGTCGCGTCACATTGACAAGAGTGTTTTATATAGTTTTTATCCCGAAATTCCCACGGGAACGGGAAATACCAAGCGTCTTCGCACGCTTTCACTTCACTCGCTCGCCGCGGGTGTGTCAGCTAGTGTTGTACAAAATAAATGATTACCTTTATCAGGTCATCACTTCATTTAGTGGAGGGCCATCCTACGCTGCGCTTTCCAGGGCGTGGTCTCTACTCGGCAACTTTATTTTTGTCTCAATTCCAACGGCCGTCAGCTTGTCGAGCTATTATAAGTCAAAGAATTAATTTCCCGGTTACTCCTTCATAAAGTGTCAAACTTTTGACATTTTTTCAAAGAGAAACGAGTCGTAGTCGTTTACCGATAGATAACGATATCTTAAGTCGACATATCATCGACAATTGGGTATCGTACACCACACGCTTTACGCGATCTTTACTACCCTATACTTGCAAGATGTGGAGTGAGCTACCATCTGAGGTTTTCCCGTTAGCCTACGACATGGTACGCTTCAAGAGAAATGCAAAGAGGTTTCTACAGGGAAGGGAACGCATCGGCAATACCAATAACAATTTAGTAATCAATCTGTCAATTTATATAACAAAATTAATAGAAAAATTAAAATATATACAATGTCCTACTTTCAATGCAAAAATACAATAACCTCTTGGCTAAAATCCTTAATGTACCAAGACATAGAAGATATCTTCTAGGCCTTAACAACTAATCTACATATATTACATACATACATAAGTTTGTTTACTTTGTACCTATTTGTGATCATTTATATTTTGTATTCTATTACTTATCTATTTATATTTTCTCTATTTATATCTATGTATATCTTTAAATCTGTCCAATAATTAAGTAATTCATATTTGATAATTTTACTAAAATACCTAAGTTTAATGTTTATATCTTAAGATCACCGTAAGAAAGCGGGGACTCCTCTAATATAGGTTATTGCAATTTAACAGAGGAGATCCCAACCTATGTAACCCACTGTGGGTCTTGTAATATAATAAAGAGTTTTAGTTATTTTTTAATACCCCGGGTGTTACCGGTGTCAATAGGCGACGGTGACCGCTTACCATCAGATGGGCCGTAAGCCTGTTTCCCCACAACTAACATAAAAAAAATATGTAAACCGGCCTTAAATATTTATAAAAGCAGTGTCAGTTCATATATTCTATTCGCATTATTATCCTTTACTCGTGTTATGCAGTTTACAAATCCCAATAAGATAATGCAGTGAGTGGTGCGAGGCGAGGCTTCGCAAACAGACTTGCATGACAACATTTCACGGCTGGACGGTCAGTTTACCCGTGCAAAGTAAAAATACCTTGTTGAAAATATATTTTTAAACGAGCTTATAAAGGTTTTGTACGCGGAAATAATTTTGAATCTCATTTTAACACACTTACCACTCACGACCACCACGATGATGTTATGTTGGCCCACTTAACATCAGGTGGGCCATATGCTTGTTCCATAATAATAATATATATTTAAATAATTACTGCAGCGGTTTTGTTCTTCAGACAGTCTTGCAATTAATTACCAGGGCTTAGCCAAGTTACCTTCACGTTGAATCGATTCGATTTCTACATAGGTTTGTTGTCGATATATCACGTGATATTTCTATAGCATGTGTCAACTCCATATATTTTTGGACTTATTTCGCAAATCGAATGTAACTTGGCTAAGCCCTCTGATCCTATAAATCATCTTCATAATTAGATAATAGATATTATCTTTACTGCACACCAAACAACATTATGTATTTAATTGTGCATGTTTGTTTGCTTTAATTCTTTATTGCACAAACCGAAAAATTTACAAATGGAGGACTTAATGCTTAAAGCATGTATTTGTGACTCTTTGAAAGATTGTAATGAGCTACAATGCGCGTGAATGCAATCAACAATTAAAACAAATCGTGATGAAGTAGAAGTGGCCTAGATTTACTTTATACTGTAACAAAACCCACATACTATCTACTAGGCTTTCAGCAAAAGCTTGAAACTCGCAAGTTGCCAATTTTTACAAAGCGGGGTTTCTGAAAATCCATTCTGTTTTTTCGCGGATATTCGCATAACCGCAGCAGTGTTCCGGCGCAAACTAAATTGCTTTATTGTTCAAAAGTCAGACACTGTGAAAATAACAGTTGGCGGTCAGGGACCAAGTTATAGAGTCGGACATACGGTCGGACCGTTTGGATAGGAACTCGCGAGAATGTTTATGACGATTCTTAAATTTCTGCTGAAAAATAATACGATTCATGCAAAAGTTGTTTGGAAGACATTACTTTTAGCGATAAGACCTTTATTGAAGTCAAAACTTTTTTATGCGCGTTGGACATTTTTTAAGATGTCCAAAACCATTGAACTCGTGACACTGTTACCATTACCGACACCTCTGTATATAAGTAGTGAAAACTTCTTTAGGCGCGTTGGGCATTCTTTGACATGGGAAAAAACCATTGAACTCGCGACACTGTTATTGTAACCGTTACCGACACCTCTGTATATAAGTACCTATCTCGTATTTTTCAAGTTTTCACTTCTGTTGGCACTCCCGGAGTGCCACGGTTTTTGTGTTCAAGTAAAAACTTCTTCAGGCGCGTTGGGCATTCTTTGACATGGGAAAACCCATTGAACTCGCGACACTGTTACTGTAACCGTTACCGACACCTCTGTATATAAGTACCTATCTCGTAATTGTTCAAGTTTTCACTTCTGTCGGCACTCCCGGAGAGCCACTTTTTTGTGTATTTCTTGGCATTGAAATTTTCATTGAAACAAGAGTATCTATCTAACTATTTTAATAAAACACCAACAGTTTCATGGGCTGAAGATTCACCTGTTTAACATACATTATTTCGGGTGTTCCCCTATAGATCGTAAAGCGACCAAAAGTTGACTGAAGTTAAATGACGAGGACCGGAGTATGATGTATCTAAGGAGAGCTTTGTGTTCATGATGATTAATGTTACAAGTACAGAACACTGAAATATATTGTAAATTATTCTTAGGTACCTCGTTGACACATTCACACGAGTGACGAGATTATTAGCGAGCATGTTTAAACTGGACGTTGCCGCGTTGTTTTAATTCTAATTCTAGGAATAAGATCTGCTCTGATGTCCCGCATAGAGGTATATTGTGAATTATCCCCCTTCTAACTCGACCCCAGCCATCCCATCTCCTTAAAGTAACAGAGTAGTTAGGGTTGATAACAGCAGTTTTCCAGAGTCCTTGGGGTCGATGCTGACGTTGAAGATGAATCGATGAGCTCATGCTGTCCCGTCTTTGGTCTGGCTTCGTGTGTGGCCGTACAGTGCAGCAGCACCTGCTCTTCATCATGTAGGCATCCCCGATATAGCCCACAATCCGTGCCCCCGAATGTTTTAGTGCACCGACATTTATACCAAAGGTAATTATTTAATATTTTATTTATTCAGGTCAACCAACGATAGTTACAACGATACAATTAATTAAATTGCTAATTGCACAATCAATTACAGGCTAACACTGCATGGAAATGAAATTAAACTTAAGAATAACGTTTTTAGGTTTCATTTAATTTCAGTTTTTATTATGGCTAATAACTCATAAACTACAAAAACTTTACTAAAAATAAAAACGGGGTCGAAATGTACTCATGAAGACTTTTTGTTAAACGTGCCATTTGACCAGATAGTCGCATTTTGTTTTTTTTACCCTTCTTGAACCCCAATATCTCAACAACCTCCCCATATTTTTAGCTCATTTAGTCACACCAAAATTGTGCCATCACTACCTACCTATAAACCAAATTTCACTATGATTGGATAAGCGATTCAAAAGTTATCCTCGGACAAACAAACATACATACATATTTACTTACATACATACATACAACGTCGATTTACCCAAGTGGATTTGGAGATCTCGCTTCGCTCGTTCAAAAATACAAAATACTGTAGTATTTTAACTATTTTTATTTTAATACAAAATACAAATTATAAATACAGTCAAGTGTTAGGTACCCACTCGACAATTTGACGTACAGTACAGGTGCAGTAATGCCAACTTTAAAGAGTGTTCGACATTTTGCTTACGAATAGTTACGAAAACTATCGAGCGCTATTTCATGTAGAACGCACCATTCATAATATCGCTAAATGTATTTATGTTCAGATGTATTTTGATGCCAATATACTAATATAGTATTTGAAATACTAACTACTAAATACCTTAGCGTCAGGTGTTTGAAATACTAATTACAAATTACATTTTTAGAAAGTAATTTAATTACAAATACAAAATACGTATTTTTATTTCAATCACGTATTTTAAATACAAGTTATTCAAATACTGCCCACTCCTGGCGATGTACTTATGTATATACATAATTAAATTAAACACTGTAATTTGATTTTAATTGTGTAAGTTCTCGTCCAAGTACTTATTTAAATTTATTTGTACTAAAAACGGGATATTTACCATGATTTCTGTGTTTTGAGTATCCAGATATTTCGATGCATTCGCAAATAGCATAACCAGGATACGAGTAGTTTCAAAAGTTATTTAAATTTACTGAAAAATCAATATTACAATAAAAGTATTGCTATTCAACATTTTAATCAGTGTGTCTCAATATTCATAGAGCCCAGTTCGCTACCAGTTATCAAACAGATAGTGATCGTACCAAAAGTATTGGATTCAATACGTTAAGTAAACTACATTCATTACAGTGACTACTTCAGTTAACTATGAATATTTTATTGTAATTAGTTTTAGGAGTGAGTTATGGTTTTTAAGATAACCATTTGTAGAGTTATTGGGAATGTATGTGTTTCTGTTTAATAAGACTAAAAGCGTATACACGGTTACTACATACAAAAAAACAGGGTTCGTAGTCAAATAACTCATTAATACATTTTACCATATAATTTTTAACATTATAGAGTTTAATATAATAAAATAAAGAATATACAAATAAAGAGTTAATAGTTAATAGAAAGAATACGCAAATATGTATCCCGCAGAGGAATGAATCCTACTCACAACCTCTTACGTATAAATATAAGCAATTTTCGGCTGAGTAAATGGTCCACATCTCCCATAATAATGATAGTTACTTGACCTCCTATAAAGAATTAAGCGTTTACCATTACATGCCTGTCTACGGCCTTACTCATTATACCCGCAAAGCATTCACTAAAAGGTTTCAGAGCACAATGAACCCATTCTATAGGTTTTATGGCAGTAATAGAGGTATTATCCACTTGGAATATGTAGAGTACTAGAAGTTACCTAGGGGAAAGTATTGGGGCGGTTTAGAGTTAGTCTCCTGAATACACTAGTAAAATAACTATGAAATATGATGGATAGGAAAATAATTACTACACATAAGACGACTTTTTAAAGTTAAAATTTTAATTAAATTATGTTTAGTTTAAAATATTTTCTGCGATTTTTTCGTTAAATTGAAAAAAAGTGCGCCAATGTTTCAGCAAATAAGTTTTTGGGTCGGGAATGCGACTCAACGTGCAATTAGTTTCTAAAATAAGGATTTCATTAAAAATTCTAGACTTATTCCACTTACCTACAGGATACATATACTGAAAATACTTAAAGGGCGTCTTAGTTCCTTTAAACAGAGAAATAATAACACCGCGCTTTTAGCATGGAGAGTTAAAAGTGTATGCGAGACTCGATCCTTATCTCATTATACTATATTTAGCATACATTAGTTTTTGTAAGTATTCCGGGTGTACAATAAAGAATTATTCTATTCTATTGTTGTACACATAAACATTATATTTCGAAGCCCATATACTATTTATCAGTACTCAAGCATGTACGCATCATCTATGCGAACATTTTGAATCTTGACGGAAAAAATGATGATAGAAGATATACTCAGAATCATTTGAGATATCAGAAATTACTGGTTTGTCTATATAGCCAAGAGGATTAACAAGGTAAAGTGGGATTGGGTGGGGCACATAAGTCAAAGAATCTCATGTTGGGGCAGAGAGGAAAGGACCATGCACCGGAAAGCGAGAGTAGGACCCCTGCTACGTGGACGAATGGTTGCTGATATGATGATTATGATGATCCTAATGAATTGCCATCACCTAGCCGAAGCATCAACTGGTAAGTAACTTAAGTACTGATACGTTCGTTAGACTGCACAATAATATATATTTATGTACAACATTAGTATTTTTCAAACTTTCGCGATCACTGTACATAATTATTGATTAAAACGGGTATTTATCGCGTATGTACTTTTTTTATTTGTTATCCCGACGTTTCGGCTGTGTTGCAACCCGTAAAAATAACAACCCGTTAACAAATAAAAAAGGTACATACGCGATAAATACCCGTTTTAATCAATAACTATGTATAACATTGGCATCAAATAAATATATCGATTGAACCACGCAGACTTTCAGAATCTCCTCACGATCCTACAATTCTCTCTCACGATTCGATTCCATTACATTATTGGAGTCGCTATGACAGGCGATACCTCTCAAAATTTGATCCGGTTATGATCCAGATAACTTCAAAGTTTAGAATTAAGTTATATTGGTGTACGTGCGACGTATAATGTTGCCTACTCTGTTAGATTTGCTCCTTTGTTACAAGGATCCATCTATAATTAGGAAATTTAGACGTGTTTTGAATACTTTAGGTATTAATGTATTTATTAACAGCTATAAGGTCGCCTTTTTAGTTTTATTTTTGTGTTATATTGTTTCTGTGTGGTAATTACTATAAAAAATTATCTTATATTATAAAGTCCATACTTACTTTTTATTGACACTGAACAAGGTACATTATTTATTAACAAGCATGGCACTAGAATAAAGGCTTATTAAATGTTGCTGGAAGTCGTTGGGCTTCATATAACTGGACTCACGTATCAGCAAAGTCAGTTCGTGCGAAAGATAAAGTGCGCCGACGCATCGGGATGGCTAAGAAGCCATCAAATGAATAAGAGGAATGATAAACGCATCAATACCTTACTCTTACCCATTTTCTTTTAAGGAGCAGAGAGGTGGGCACTTAAAATCCAGGTACATACCCCAGGTAATGATGATCCTCCTACTTTGATAAGTCTTTTACAGTGCAGGCTGTCCGATTATGGAACGCGCTGCCGGTAGCTAACACACAAGCTCTTTAAACATAAGCTCAGAGAACACTAACTGAGTATTTGTCGCTAAATATCTATATGTTTATTATTAATTAATATGTTTGTTAAATAAGTCTTAATAAAGTTAATAAGTATATATATGTATAAAAATTGTTATGAGTAGTTATTATTTAGGTTCATTCATTTAAGTAATTTTTATATAATTGTATGTACATGTAGTATGTTAGGTACACCATTACACCCCAGGTAATGTCCACACAGTCAATTCCATCCAAAGGTTGTCTGGTAGAGATCGCTATTTAGCGATAATACTCCCAATTGTATCACATATTGTTTTACGGTGCGCAATAAAGAATGTTCTATCTATCTATCTAAAATATATCGCTGACTGTTGAATCGTCCATTAGTAAGCCAAGAACCCTGTGTAAAATAAGTTATTTATTTGTATTACTTTATTTATTTATTATTTATTTGTGATCGGCCATGACCAATTACACTAATAACAATAATATATAGACAAAAAAATACATTAGGATACACAAGAATTAAAATTAAATATTCTTTATTAATAAATTAACTAAACTAGCTTCCGCAAGCGGCTTCGCACGCGCGGTTTGTCAATAAAAGTCTGTCATAATCTATTTATAATACCAAACTTCATTGAAATCGGTTCAACTATACGTGATTGAGTAACAAACAAACATGCATCCAGACTTTCGCATTTATAATATTAGTGTGATGTCAAAAAAGTTATAAATGTCAATGTAAGTAAAATGTCATAACAATAAAATAACATTTTTTGGCGATCATTCAGTACAGACCGTAATTTTTATGTATGACAGTACATATTTTATGTAATATAATATTAATATTTATGTTATTATAAAAATATATTATATGCATTTTATTTTATTATCTTTATTTATTATAAATTGTAATATATGCTTGTTCTAATAATATTTGATTTACGCCGCCGTCCTTATTTGTTTGCATAGATCCTGTCCATTCAAAGGTTGCCTGGAAAATACCGCTCTTATCCATTGCACCTATGATTTAAAAGTGTATTTTCTTTTTATATGTTTATATTTAATGGTGTGCAATGTAGAAATTATCTAATCTAATCTACAGGCCGAAGTTCGATCGTTTTGGAAATCTATGGCGGAAACCTATGTTCATCGCTCGTTTTGTAAATCTAGGGCAGAGACCTATGTTCATCAGACGTCCTAGCTGCTATGATGAATAGAATATAATAGAATGATCATTTATTTGGTACACACAAAATGATACATGAAACAATTATAAAGAACAGAAGGTACAATTGAATCTATTAAGACAGTTCGACTCATATGTCTGCGTACAAAAATGGCGTTCAGCTCAGGATAATGTTCGATGTTAAGCACCCAACGCTGATTTTCAGCAGAAATCAGAAGCAAAGGTAGTGCAGCAGTGACGTTATCAAATAAAATAAATAAAGAAGTGGGTAAACAGAAGATGTTGAATTAATGAATGCAAATTCTTTATTATACCGTACAAGCTAGTCACAACAGTTAAAATAAATAATAAAACAAAATGTAGGGATAATAGGCGGTATTATCGCTTAACAAAGCGTTCTCTTCCAGCCAACCTTTGGATGTTTCTATCAACTATGATGTTGATGATTGCGGACATTGGCAGGACAATCACAGTGCTTCGTCGATTAAAATAAAAATCCCATCCAAATCCAAAAGCTTCCTATCCAGGCTGATCCCATTACATTAGCCGCGGTCGCTCGGTCTCTACGTGACTCTTTCGCAATGAAGACGTATAGGGGATTTTACGTTTGCATAACAAATACTATGGTTGTGGAACACCTAGGTGCAAAGATGTGAAACTCCGAAAAACTACTTAATTAATCGGCTAAAGTGCAGGAGACTTCTGGAGTTTTTTAACTTACGAAAAACAAAGAAGAAGCGGTTCTTTGATGCATGTATTTTATTTTTGAAGAAGAATGAACGAATTAAAAACACTTTTATGAATACCATTTAAATCTAAATCGCTAAAACAATACTATTTATTATCGTTTTGAAGCGATTTCTTCCAGACAATCTTTGGATTGACAGGATTTTGTTATGAATAAGATAATGGTTGAAAAGAATTGCGTTTCTATACGCGAGTACCTATTATTTTTACCTAATGCTATGGGGTTTTTGTTCCCTTTAATTAAGACTAATTGCGGCCTCCTTGGAGGGTAAAGAATATCGTATGTTTGTTTGCGGAAGGAATAATAATTCGTGCGTGTTGGGACTTATTTACGAGTGTCTGTGATTCCTTTGTACAAACAGATTGGTAAAGGATTGAGGAAAGAATCTGTTTTACTGCTTAGTAAGGTCACAAGGGGGTGCTGTGATAGAATGTAGAAATCTTAGATACCTACACATGATAACCTATAATTAGCTTCTGTTTTCTGTTAGTTTATTTGTAAGATAATATAATTTTTATGTTGTTGGTTTTCCATAAATATATATTATAAATTAGACGAAGATTTGTTCGGAAATATGTTTTAATTTGGAATACTATGTAAATAATTATCATCATAATATCATAGGTTGTACTGAACACAGGCTTCACACATAAATTTTCACAGCCACTAATCTTATGCGGCCTCCACACAACGGCTCCCAGCAACCTCCTTCCTTCTAGTCAGGGGCCGTATAATAATATTATTTTCTATTAACTCGTTCTAAATTAAAATTAATTGTTTTAATTTCATATCATAGCAACAGAAAACAAAATTCACAGAAACTTATCCAACAATCCCGTTTCTTAAAGCGCAATGTACGAAACAAACAGTATTTCATCTGCACGTAGAATTATGGAAAACAAAATAAATGTAGAATTATAAAATAATTACAAACCTTGATATTTGTATCGTTTATTGCATGTGTTGTGATCAAAAGTTTTTTAATCACAATAAGACCATCGTAAGATCTAAGACGCACTTTTGATTGAAGGCGCTAGATTAAAACGGTTCTAAAAAGCCAGTATGTAAGTCAGGAGTTAGTCCGAGCTTATATTAGCTGTGATTTTGATCTGAAATGTTACCTAGTTTATAAATTCTCGTTGTAAGTGTTACCACAAAAACTTTAAACAAATGTTTAACGCGTGTTTAAGAAATTCCTTACCAATTTATGTATGGGATTTTTGTAAACACGCGTTAAACAGCGTTTAATTTTTTTGTGGTAAGACCCTAACCTTCTTACCACAGAAAAGTTAAACAACTGTTTAAGGTGTGTTTAAGAAATTCCTTACCAATTTTTGTATAGTTTTTTTTAACACGCGCAAAACAGCATTAATTTTTTTTTTGTAGTAAGACTCTAAGTGAGATAGATGAGAAATAATGATTTTTTAAACTGAAATACTTAAACTTTACCTATATATGTATATGTACTAAATTTTTATCTTTTGTTTTTCCTGTGTTTCTTTATGTAATTTTTCTTTTTTTATCGTTTCGATCTTTATGTATGTAGATATGTTTGTTCTTATCTGAATAGTCTGTGTGTGTGCCAAATAAATGTATTTTCTTTCTTTCTTTCAAAATGGCTTCATCATCATCATTATCTTCATAATATCAGCCGTAAGACGTCCACTGCTGAACTTCTCCTTAGATTTCCAGAGCAACCGATCTTGTGCGGCCTGCACCCAACAGCTCCCAACAATCTTTACCAGGTCGTCTCTTCATCTAGTGGAGGGCCGTCCTACGCTGCACTTTCCAGTGTGTGGTCTCTACTCTAGAATAGGCATGGAATGATTGCTACTTTTAAATAATTTTCATATGATTATATGATTATTTTTTATCACTGCGACATTGAAAAATTGAATCACATGTGAAAAATCACGAATGAAAACGCCCGATGAATTCCGAAGAAATGCGAACGATTGTGATTTGTAGCAGACCCGAATGACTGCAACCGATATAATATATGATGAACACCGAAAGTGATTTCATTTGAATGATTTTTAGGTTATACGAAGGAATATAGCAGGAGTGACATTGATTTTTAATTTCATATGATTTTTCACATGCTACTTGTGAAACGTTCCATTCCTATTCTAGAACCTTTCTGCCCCAACGGCGGCCGTCTTCAAGCTATGTGCTGCGCCCACTGCCACTTTAGGCTGCTAATCCTCTTGACTTATGCCAGAAAAGGCGTGTGTATAAGTATATACGCTTACTCCGTTTTATTAGATTAAAAGTAAAAAATATGAAAAAAAATGTTTGTAAATTAATGTAGTTGTGACTCTGGATAAGGCTTTTACGTCCTAAGAATAGAGTTTAAAACCGTCGGGTCACGTATGGAGAAAATCGTATTTGTCCCACAAACACGTCCTGGTTCCAATAAACTGTTAACTTCGATACGGGACCGGTGTATTTGTGGTGTTCAGAAAACTTATCCAGTATACGCTATATTATTTGATTTTATACATTTGGTTTAAAATAGTGAGAAAATCAGTGTTTTCTCTGTTTTTATTTGGTTAATATGTAGGTAAACTTAAAAACAGCTCTGCATGTATTCCAGAACTTCTGTATCAGATAATCTGTGTTTATTTGAATATAATAATAAAGTAATCATAAAATAATAGAAAATCTGTAAAATGTAGATTATACGATGTTCAAAGATCAGCAATTTCCAAACTCAACCGAGATTTATTGATTGATTGAAAATACTTTATTGCACTTATAAAACTAGTACAAAGGCGAACTTAATGCTAAGGTGCATTCTCTTCCAGATAACCTTTGTGTATTGTAGATAAAGATGTGTAGGTAGTGCACAGAAAAGGGAAAAAATGAAAATTTGCACAGGACTAATAAAAATAGCATAATATAGGTACATACTATTACATTTATTCGCACTTGAGTTCGTTTTAACATCACTTTTTATAATAATAACTAGCTGACTTGGCGAACTTCGTACCGCCTTGGCATGCACCTGACGCGGGCTGCCAATGTACGTCGCCTGTAGAATTGTAAATCGACAATCATTAACTGCATCTCTGTATGAGAAAATAAATTTTAGTCATAATTTTTTTGCGTGAATTTTTACAATATTTTAATAATTAATCTGCTATTCGGAGCGGAGACAAATCCAACAAATCAAAGATCATCAAAATCGGTCCAGCCGTTCTTGAGTTATAAGTTTTATATAGATATAAAGTTTATTTCAGGCAACATGAGAAGTACAAAAATATGAATTCAAATACAGGGCCCATAACTATAAAAACAACAATGCCATTGTGATCAAGCTCAGTAGAAATGATTTAAAAAAAATACCTATTAAAACCTTACAGAATCTTACATAATAAAATATTAAGCTATATAACACTACCTAATTATTTATCACGGCATCTAATCGATATCCATACTAAATATTATAAATTCGAAAATAACTCTGCCCCTCTTTCTATATGTCTCTCATTCTGTATATTACGTTTTCACAACTAAACGGCTTGACCAATTTCGATTAAACTTGGTTTACAATTAGATTATGACTAGGATCGCGATACAGGCTACTTTTTAACCCACTGCGCCAAAGGAAGGTACTGTTTTTCACGAAGCCACGAACGGCTCAGCTCGTAAAATAATAAAATAAGAAAAAATACGCTAACAAAAGAACGTTATACATACGGCTACGTTTACTTTTATAGTATGTTATATGTTATAGGACTTTTATGTATTGTTGTGGTTTTTGCCAGACCTCTATTTTTTCCATCATCGTCATCTCAAACCGGAATCACGCACTGCTGGGTAAATAGGTGTCCCTTGTTTTCTGCCAGCTTCCTTTATACTGTGCAACTCCTTGCGAGGTGTTCCTCTTAATTTTTACTTCGTTGTCTACCCATCTAGCCTTTGGACGACCTGGTTTCTCTGGCATGACTTCGGCCTACACGCCTTTTTCTAAGTATCAATATCAAAAAAATAGTCTTCTCAGTCACACAATAGCTAGTACGACCTAAGTACTTTAAAACTAATCCGCACCCCTAGCCGGACTGAGCTTATTCAGACACCACTCAACTTTAACAACCCTATAATGTCTAAAAGTCATGAAAATGAAAAATCTAGAATTACGACTCTACCAACGACTTTATGAAAAGATAAAATTGTAAGCGAGAGACGGTCAAGGAACGCGTTAAAGACGGGAAGGCGACAGAGGTCTATTTAGAGTAATATTTCAGTCCATTCGCTTTGTGATTAAATTTCCTGAAGTTTCTACTTATTTCTTAAACAGTACCATTTATGAAGTCCCTCGTTTAAGATACTTTTTCCGCATATCTAGTTTCAAATTTTCATAGGTTTGGTTGCATATAAAATTTACCTTCTTGTCAAAAAAATTTAGTAATATAAATACTTAGGCAACAGAAACATCCCACGCCACTTTCAACTAACTGTAGCTCAAATTAAAAGGTCGCGCCAAAATAGCACCAGCTCAGCATGTGCCACATAGGTAGGTTAAATGTGATTGTATCGTCACAGATGCCAGAAGCCTGCACAGCCCTCGGGGATTGAGTGTGTATACATAATATATTGTAATTATAAGATAGAAATGAATACATAAGAATAACCTAGTATAATCTAGCCTGACCCAATAGTCACATGTAACATAAATTTCCTAAAGCTTCTAAGCGATAAGACCGCCCATTGTACTTGTTGATTCGTGAATTTTTATTTTTATGTTGTTTTCTTTTGTGATGCAATGAAGTGTTGTAAAAATCTATAGGGAATACCTAACTATACTTGCTATAATATATTATAGTCCTTTGAGATGGAAAGCTGTATAAATCTACGCTTGAGCATGGTTCTAGAATGGCTTAGTTTACGTTACCTCACAAGTAATTTAATAATCGTGATTGAAATGCAGAGGCCCTGTATGATCAAAGATCGCCCTCAATTCTATGATTCGAGGATTTACCAGTAACTCAACTAGGCTTGATGTAGGCTTCTGCTAACTTTCTTCGAGTGTAAATAGGCCTTTGAGAGGCTAGGCATCCATTTACAGACATATTGACCTGACCACACTCTCCGCAAAATCAATCGAGGCGCTGTCTATTGCGTATATGCGATGACCACATGGAAATTGAACTGTAATTCAAAGATAGGAGTAGAAGGAAATCTATAGCCGAGTCTATAACCAAAGAGATAATAAATTATAGAAGCTTTTATGGGGTTCCAGCCCAAAATGGTAAAAATAGAACCCTTACCGCAATTTTGGAGTTATGACGAAAAATTACAAAAAAAAACCGTTCTTCTTCACTTTTATCTCCGAAGTTTGTAAAGCAAACAATCTGAAATATATCTATATATATATAAAACAAAGTCGGGTTAGTTACACCATTTAGAACTCAAGAACGGCTGGACCGATTTTGATGATCTTTGATTTGTTGGATTTGTCTCCGCCCCGAATAGCAGAATAACTATTAAAATATCGAAAAAAATTACGCAAAAAGAAACTATGAAGAAAATTCATTTTCTCATACATAGATGCAGCTAATGATGACCGATAGACAATTCTACCGGGGTGATGTACATTGGCAGCCCGCGTCATATGCATGTCAAGGCGGTACTAAGTTCGGCGGGTCAGCTACTGTAATATATATGCAAAGATTTTAGGAAAAACAAAACGAAGTCTCTATCTAGAGCAGTTTTTAAGAAATCTGCCTTAAAAGTACACTTTGTTTCTGAGTCACATAACTAGATGGCGCTGCTAAATTAAAAAAAACTAGGTAGGTTATACGGAGGTTTAATACGGAACTCGTGAGTCCTACTCGTACTTGACGTGACTTGTTTATTTCGAAAATAAAGCAAAGGTACTAATGACGTCCGTGGCATGTTTGTGATAAGGCAGGTGTTGTTCGCTCAAACAAAACATTGATATATTGTTATGTTGACAAATCAATACTAAAAACTAACTCTAAGTTAAATTTGCTTAGCTTTTTCAAAAAAATAATATTGGCCCTATTTTCCTACTTTGTTTCTTGTTGGATAAATGTTTGGTTTTCTATTCTATTCTGCTTTTCCGTAGTCTTATTAGGAAAGCCGATCACTGTCATCCACCTGTCGCTCGGATTAGGTTACACTCGTGAGGCACTGTAGGTGTGAAAAGACGGCCTGACCCGAGCGACAGCGGACGACAGTGACTGGCTTAAAGAAAGAAAGGTCTGAAAATACATTTATTTGATACACACACACACAGGAGAGACCATTCAGAATAGACGTACGTTGCTTATGTAATAATACCACCGGTTTACTCCGAAGTAAATGCAAATTTTTGTCAATTTATCATTTGTAGTCGCTTTGTAAAGTTATTTTATTAACAGAAAACGCAAAATCTTCCGATTTCCATAATTAACATTATAATTATCTAACAAAGTCAGCAGGATATTCCGGCCCTTGGTCCAAATATTTACAAAACGCTTTTAAAAACTTAAAAAAACAATCGGGGGCATCAAAGAGTTTCAGAGAAAGGGGGAATCAGGTGAGCAGAAATTAACGAAGGCGAAAACAAAGGGTCGCTCGTTTTCGAATATCTCAGGTTTAGTCTCCTATTAAAAGTTGGGCCTTTTGTTTAACAAACCAACTGAGGCGATAAGTCGATAGCTGCCCTCTCCTTTGTAATCTAAAGATCGGTACATCTAGCGGACGGAAAATACGCATCAGCGGAAAACATCTTTTTGTTGGTGTTCATCAAACGCTTGATCACTACCTCACCTGATGAGTAAGTCATGTTTTCTTGGTTTGAGTAGTTTCTGAGCCCCTACAAACCAATGATGTTATGGAGCTTTGACTCTGACTCCAATAAGTCAGAACTTCTAACTGATATTCCACCTCCGGATCCAACTTCAGCTCAGACACTTAAATCGGAGATTTAAATCGGAGGTAAAAGCGCAGTCGATAGCGGCAGCGGCAGCGTGGCAGTCAGCATGTACGAACAGATTTAGGTATACATGTCGCGCGGGGAACCCCCTTCCCCTCGCGCTTTCCGTCGTCGCTTACTCTTTCACTTGTGGTTTGTGACGCAATACAATTTGGACTTGATTTAGACAATGAAGCCAAAATCAAGTGTTATTTGGAACTAATGCATTAAAACACCTTCGACTCTGACAAACCAAATTTAAAAACACCGAATCCGACTTCGGATCCGTGAAAACAATCTCCGTGAGATCCCTACTACAAACATACACATTTACAAACAACAAACTGTACCTCATTATAATATTATTATAGATGTCACTGGAAATCTATATCACTGTATATAATTTTTAAGAAATCATTCATCAAGAATGATATTTTAAATCGATAGGTTGTAAAAAAAAGGTGGCACTCCGGGAGTGCCGACACAAGTGAAAACTTGAACGTGTGTATTTTTTTAATCATCAGGAACGGTGTCGATAACGGTACCGGTAACAGTGTCGTGAGTTCAATGGTATGTTCCCATCTCAAAAAATATTCAACGCGCTTAAAGAAGTTTTCATTTCAAAAAAATTTGGATGTTGCAAAATGATCATGATGGATGTTGCATAAACATGAAAATGTACTAAGAAAGGTGTCTTATGTCCCTCTACAAATTAAAACAAAAACATATTATATACAGAGGTGTATGTAACAGTGTCGCGAGTTAAATGGTTTTTTTTCCATCTCAAATTATATACAGAGATGTCGGTAACAGTGTCGGAAGTTCAATGGTTTTTCCCATTTCAAAAATGCCCTAAACGCCTAAAGAAGTTTTCATTTCAAAAACCTAACGACCTACCCAGTGGCAGACGGCAGTAGGTCGTTAAGTTGTTTTTAATAACAAAGCGTTATTACTTACGATGTTTTTATTTTACTCCCAAATTCTACGGTATTGTATTGATTTTATACATTTTCTAGTATCATTTAGTAATTGCAATACCTATGAAATACAAATTTATATTTAGGAAAGGTTTCCTAGGATATTTTTGAAAAATTATATTACTCATTTCCTAAACTGGCTCAACATTGTATACAATTCTTGGGTTTCATACATTTCATAGATCCATTTTCAATTATATTCTGTTTTTATAATAAAATTAATATAAACGCATACGGTCTAATAATAGCAGGTCGCACAATATCGGTCACTCTGTAATCTATGGGGACTAATGGGAAGGTCTTTGTTCAGCTTATTGTGAAGTTAAGACATATGGAATTGGATCCTCCGCTGATGCTTTCCGCTATGTAATCATAGACTCTAAAGAAGCCGCTATCCTTATATTCTGACATTTTGAAAGGAAGGTTATTTTTAAATGGTATGGATTTTATCATTTCGATTTTCAGAATAACCGTCTGACTTATTCATAGATACTATTCCTTTCTTGAACAATGACTGAATTGACTGGCAGTTAAGCTATATATAGATCGTTTGCAACGATCTTCAGATAGCTTAATCTATTTCTTTTATAAATACTCATAATAGTCTAATTTTTATATGTAAATAAGTATCACATAAATGAGGGCAATGACCACCTTTCGATACATATTCGACACCAGCCTGTACAATCATTCTAAGTTTAGAACCATAAGTTTACAAGATATGTCTAGACGTCGCCTATTGATGCAGATTTATTGTATATAGGAATGTCCTCTATATTTCACTTCTGAGTCATATTTAGCTTGGAATTGTATTTGAAATCGTTCAACGTGAACAAATTGACGTGTGGATGAGTCAGAATGTTACGCCTTTCATATTTGAATTCTTTGTTGTTTTGTAGTTTTGTTTTACAAAAATGTTGAAAATTATATTTACTTGTTTGAAATATAAGATTCAAATCTGCTGTTCAATAGGTACTCATAAAACAACAATTAGCAAGCACATCATTAAGTATGTAATGAATAATAGCCATATCTGAGGTCTATTCTTGTAAGTGGATATCCTCAAAGGAAAAGACGTGAGACGTAAGGCGAGCGTCGCAAAAGGGACGTAGACACGACGTGATTCATACATGGAAGGACCAATACATAAGACATCAGCTATTACAGAAGGTATAGTAATAAACAGTCACACTGTGGAAAGCAGATGTCTCTCGCATGACGCTTGGCTTATGACTACTCGAGACAGGACGCGGGCGATAAAATGTCACGATTTCATTTTTTGCGAATATCGTCTAACCGAAACATGGTCTGGGAATTTTAGGTCACCAGTTTTTTAGACCTCCTTCAATTAAACATTCCTTGATTCTTATACACTTCCGGGAAATAATGTGTTCAAAGAATGACGATAAGTAATATCATTTATTTTTATTTATAGATTGTTATCACACTGGCTAATTGCGAGCGTATTTCTAGCGTGGCGATTTGTGAAGTGCACGCCGCGTTGTTACTAGTAATGTGTCGTTTTGGTAAAATGCTCGGAATGTTGCACGCCAACCCATCGGTGCCAGATCGGCGTTGGCTAAGGGCATGTTGTCGAACTCGTTTTAGGCATTCGCTATGGTTCTTCATGCATGCGTAAGAGGAAGATGCAAGATAAACATGAAAGCGCACTGCTGAAAACAGCAATAGAGTAAATGCGGCGTGCACGACGCGAACTCACCCCGCACTCGCGGCGCTCGTTCACAAATCGCCTCGCTGGAAGCACGCTCATAACTCGCTAGTATGATAAAGCCCTAAAGTGTTACAGATATTTATAGGTATTTAGCTGTATAAAATTGTCTCAAAACTCCCTTTTATAGATTGCTTTAAGCTGTAAAGTAGTAGGTACCTGATAATTCATTTGACGCTGCACGAGCGGCGTGCCTCTAACGAATTTGTTTCGCGTCTCCGTATCAAAGGTAAGGTTGCAGCCTCTAATCCTGTCTGTTTTGTAATTATTAGGACTATTTTAAAAATCTATAAGTTATTCTTCTCAACACGACCTATACGTTCTAAACCTCGATCCTAAGGTTAAATATTAAATCCTGTTAAGATCTATTACGACAAGTTCGGCATCCGCAGTATCGTTGAAAATGTGCCGTAGAGACCTGCGTGAGCTTTAAACCAGTAACTGCAACAACTGGGGCAGGATAGGAAAACCTTGGAACTATTTATTGATTGATTGATTGAAAATACTTTATTGCACTTATAAAACTAGTACAAAGGCGAACTTAATGCTAAAAAGCATTCTCTTCCAGATAACCTTTGTGTATTGTAGATAAATATGTGTAGGTAGTGCACAGAAAAGGAAAAAAATTAAAATTAATAAAAATAGCATAATATAGGTACATACTACATAAATAAACCTACTTAAATACTTATACGATAGACTCAACTATACCAATACCGAATAAAAATACATACTTAACAATAGAAGAAGTGTTATGGAAAGATTAAGTTGCTCATTTTTGGTCGGTTTGACCGAGAAGGTGCCTATAGATTCTCAATCTGAATGCTTCCACTGAAGTAGCCTCGAAATAGTTTGGTCGCATATTATTCCAGAGACGAGTATGTAAGAGTCAGAGTAAGTAGCCGTGTTATGCTGTGGAGTAATCAATTGGAAACGAGACGATCGCACAGGTCTCTCGGCCTCAGTTGATATGGATGCAAATCGCTCTCTGAGGTAGCTGGGAGATAGAGGGTTGCGAACAATTAATGATTCAAATCAATAAAATTTTACCCTGGAATTCCGTAATACCGGGTGTCTCAAAAGAAAGTTCACATTTGTTTTGGTTATTGCGTGAACGCAACTATTCTGAGGGGCGCGGGGGGAGTGTCAGTCGGTAGCCTGGCTCTTGGGAATTTAGTCGCTATGGAGCGTTTCTCGGGAGCGGACCGTGCGTTGTGCGTACGCGAGTTTTATAAAAACGGTAATTCGGCGACTGTAGCGCGTAGAAAATTCTGCAGCATTCGACATATTCGTCACTTGAATGATGCGCCAACCACTCGACTCATTGCAAAATGGGTCGAGAAGTTTGAAGAGACCGGTTCAACACTGGAAAAACCAAAATCCGGGCGTCCAAGATCTTCGAGAACGGTCGAAAACGTAGACAGTGTCGCCCAGTCTATTCGGGACGATCCGAACCTTTCAATTCGGAAGCGTGCTGTGGCCTTAAACGTGCACAGATCGTCATTATGCCGCATTTTGCATAAAGATTTAAAACTGCACCCGTACAAAATTCAGTTGGTGCAAGAATTAAAGCCTCAGGATGCTGGTCAGAGGCTTGACTACGTAAACCAGATGATTGAGCGCTTTCCAACGTTTACCAACATCTTCTTTTCGGATGAAGCCCATTTTCATCTTACTGGATATGTTAACAAGCAAAATTGCCGCTACTGGAGTGCAACCAATCCAAAACAAAAACATCAGACACCCCTACATTCGCCTAAAGTCACCGTATGGGCCGCAATGTCGGCGCGAGGAATTATCGGCCCTTACTTTTTTGAAGATGGAAGGGGACGCACAGTTACAGTGAATTCAGAGCGTTATGTGGAGATGTTAGACGTTTTCTTCGTGCCTGAGCTGCAGCACTTCCTGCAGCTTCCTTGTTATAACCAAAGAACATGGTTCCAGCAGGACGGAGCCACTTCACACACGTCCAACAGGTCTCTGCCAAGAGTTCGTGAAATTTTTCCTGGCAAATTGATCTCCAGGAGAGGTGACATAAGTTGGCCTCCACGCAGTCCCGATTTAACACCTATGGACTTTTTCCTGTGGGGTTATCTCAAATCCAAAGTTTACGCCAACAAACCGACTTCCCTGGCACAATTAAAAGAAAATATCCGTCACGAAATCGCAGCCATCTCGGAGAATACCTGCAGAGCCGTCATAGCAAATTTTAGTGCTCGAATAAACGAATGCCGTGAACGCAACGGTTTACATTTGGACGATGTCATTTTTAAAAAATAAATTCCCAAACAGTGTATTTTAATATGTAATAAACATTTTTTCAATAAACATCTTACTTTTTTTTAATCGATTTTTAAATGTGAACTTTCTTTTGAGACACCCTGTATTAGCCTTAGTCTCTATTATTTACTATTCCACCACAGTACAAAACAAATTTAGTAACTGTGTTGTTAGTTTACGCCCACACTGCATACTGCGCAAACATAATTTAGACCTTCGATCTAGACATTTGATATTCAACACATTTCACTAAAGCAATCTCCAGAGATACAAGCATCCCCGAATAAATCATTTTCTGAATTTAATAAACGCATATCTCTGGTGCAAGCTATGATCTATTCTGCTAGATAAGGCAATGTTTAAAATTATAATTTTCAATCTAAGTGACCTGGGTGTTAATAAACATCAACTACCTATGTAAAACTTATTCCAAACATCACCCAACCCCTTCCTCCCGGGTTCTTGTTCCATTTCAGTGTTTTTCAACCGTCAAACGCTTAAATATTATATTAACTGTTATTTTTATTCACACCTCATTTTTTATGCTAAATATCATATGTGAATAATTTATTGAACTAAAGTGTTGAAATAAGACTGAAAAAAAAGAAACAATGTGTGTCTAAACATATCACTCAATCATCAGTTCACTTTTAATTAATGTATCTTTTTTGACTTCATTCGTACGAATCCTAATTTTTTGTGACAACTATCATATGAATACCTATACTTCTCCATAATACAATATTTATATTGAATATTTATTCATTACTTTCAGTTCTAGGTGTCTCCTCAATCCAAATATCAGGATTAAGAAGCCACTTTTAAAACTATGTAGCTTTTTGTGTATATATGTATATTAATATATAACTACAAATCGTAACATTATATCATATATCATATCATCTTTATTTTGGCAATGAACAATTCAATTTGGAAATTGGAATGAATGAGTTGGTCCTACACAATTATTTTAACTGCTAATATATGTCTTTTAGAGATCATTATTGATTTATTTTACAGATATTTCATAGATGAGAAAAGTATGTAATTTTTCTTTTAAAATTATAATTTAGATCCTCAGTCCTGAAGTACATAGATACAATAAATTATCTTATTATTATTTAAATTATTTATTTAAATCTAAATTTAAGCAATTATTAGAGATGAAATGTTATTATAATATTTAGAAATTTTTAGAGGACATATTTATTTTAGGACTATCTTTGACATTTAATTTTTTATACCTAATTTAAATTTAACTGTATTTATTCATTATTTTATTACATGTTTATGATGATTGTATTTTAAATTAAAAACTTAAAATTTGCGATTTTCTATTGTATTTTTGTAATTTGCATTCTAGATAAGGCAGAATATAATTGAAACATACCTACTTAATTAAGACCTTTACAAATAATGTTCAAGCAAATAAGTTTATCTTTATCTTTTTAGATGGCGGCGTTGATCAAAGTTTTGTTTCGGTCCATAGATTTTTATTTTACGACTTTGTAGTTACTCCCTTAACTGAAACTATGTAGCACGTCTTTTAGTGGCCTTATCTAGTAAACGACATCTTTGTATACAAGAGATTAATGTCCGGAGTTCCAGCTAACGTAAACGTTGATCAACAATTTTATGGTTTAACTATTCTCAAAAGGCATAATGTAGCTAACTTAGAATTTATTTTCAGCCGCCAAGCAGCATTGCTGTGTTTCGGTTTGAAGGATATGGTTGCGAGTGAAATTACAGGCACATGAGGCTTTAAACCTATGTATGCCTCAAGTACACGGACGCAGGGCAGTACATCGTAGGGCATGTTTTTAACCTGCGTGACCTACTTGTTGTATTATTATTCAACACAGATCTTAAATACATTGATAAGTACAGGTTTACACAGTTTAACGGTTGTTTTGGACGTAAAATATAAAATCAAATTAAATACACAGCAGAATTTCTACAAACAACAGATGCAGGAGATAGCGGGTTCGATTCCCGGCGCGGAACAAATGTTTGCATGATTTACAGATACTTGTTCCGGGTCTGGATGCTTTTCTATATATTATAAGTATGTATTTACAAAAAAAAGTATATTAAGTATTCTATCAGCTACCTGTTTCCCATAGTACACGCTTTGCTTAGTTTGGGTCTAGTTAGCGATGTGTGAAATATCCAGCAATATTTATTTATTTAATCTGTTTGTCAGTATGTAATATGCTTAAAAAATATAATTAAACATTGTTTCTTACGAATGGAATCAAGCTAACATGGGCTAAATGTTACAAAGGGGTTTGTAATAAAAACCACACGATCCCTAACGCGGCTAGTAAGAAATACTTTCCCATGAGAAGTTACAGAAATAAAAATACGATTAATATTCTCAACTCTTTAAAAGCAAAAATATGAGACCGCGCTTATAAAACAATATACCAATTACGTTTTAAATCTGAATAAAAAAGTTGGCATTAACATTCAAAGCACAGATACCGCGGGGCCTCAATGGAGACTAATTGCCAGGATCAACGGAGATATTTCAAGTGTTGAGAATTTAAATAAACCTTTTTCTAAGTTCTTTGAGCGATGGTTAGATAGCGGACAAGATGGGTTCATTTATATCTACAGCATCTTGTAGATATATGATATTGACGACCTCCGTGGCGCAGTGGGCGAACAGCCGGCTGAGACGCAGGAGGTAGTGGGTTAGATTCCCGCCGCGGAACCAATGTTTGCATGATCTACAGATATTTGTTCCGGGTCTGGTTGTTTTTCTTTGTATTATAAGTATGTATTAACAAAAAAAAATGTATATAAGTATTCTATCAGTTATCTGGTTCGCATAGTACAAGCTCTGCTTAGTTTGGAGCTAGATAGCGCTATGTGAAATGTCCAGCAATATTTATTTATTTATTATTTATTTATAAATGAAATAATTTTTCTTACGCCATATGTATTAATATCCAGAAATACGATGATTCCACCCACGAAAAGAAACAAGTTTCATAAAAAAAATGTATTTCAGAGTTTTAAGTTGTTAGATTTTGCGCCTTCCCTAAAACTACAGAAAAATGTTTTGGAACAAACATTGAAGGTTAGTTGATGACCTCACTCAAGAAATCATTCTTGAGTGAGGTCATCAACTAGCCTTTCGGGATAACATATATATTTCGAGAAACATAAACGGGCAAAAATAAACATATAGTTAAGATATTCTTTATTATTACACCAAATTACAATTACTTAACGTAGAAAACTTGAAAATACTTGGTAATGGAGATGTTAATACCCAGCAATTTAGCGTTATGAAACACAATTATCTACTCGTAATAGCTGCCAACAGGGACACACACCATATTTATGTGATATAATTAAATTGTATACAACACCGGTTCAGAGTTATAATACAAATGATTATAATAATGGTTTAATAATCCATAGCCCTCATTCATGCCGTCTCGCCCGCGCCTTTGCACACATGGTTTGTCAACAAAAGTAGCATTGGTCTCAATCCAGTTACATATGTCCAATAATAATCAGTATACCTACAGCATGTCACCGCATTCGCGACATTAATTTTAAACACATATTATGCAGAATCGTATTAACTGATTTTAGAGATTGGTTTAATACCGGTAGCTTGAATATTTACAACAATACAATAAAATACAAATAATAAATTACAATAAACAATTTTTAACGTAAATCGGTGGCGCCTTTGCGCCGATGCCTCTTAGTTTAATATGTAGGTACCTACTTACATGATGAATGAATATGATTTGTTTACCTATTTTATACCGGCTGTTTAGGCCTTGAAATTAAGGTAGATTGAAAATAAAATAAAAACGCTAGGCTAGCGTTATACCTAATAGCTGAAGTAAAAGCTTACCAACACTCAACTAGTACCCCAGGCATGAAAATAGGACATGATTGCTAACTATAAACGCAGTATGGAACACGTCCTAGAGGATTTTGCAATAATAAACACAAATACTGCATTTGCATGCATATATAATATGCATTTGGTCCTAGTGATACTGTAATGCTCACAAGCCCAGATGGTAGATGATAATGCAATACTGCGCATTTTGTCCAAATGAGAAAGTAAAATAAAGGAAAAAATATGTCAATAGTTGATTTTTTCTTATTTTTAGGTACACTTCAAAAGTTATATAACATAGACTTGCTGTTTGTTATCTCCAAACCGCTATTTTACAAGTACTGCGTTTGCAATAAGGAGGGCAGAATAATTATGTTATTGGTAGATTTTATCTATATTAATATTATAGAGGAAAGATTCGATTGCTTGTTTGTTTGCATTGAGCAGGCTCCAAACTACTGGACCGATTTAAAAAATTCTTTCACCGTTGGGAAGCTACACTATCCCCGGGGGTACTTTTTACCCAACAGCACAGAAGGAGGGTAATGTTTTTATTGAAAAACTACGCATGCGAAGCTGCGGATTGGTCATCTAGTATTATGTAACTAAAAAAACAGTTTATCAGTTTCTCTCAACCCAAAATAAAGTTTTTTTCCTATGGATTTTTGAATGAGTTTGACCAAAATAAGATGCAAAATTCATAAGGAATTAAATGGAGTCGTATAAATGTTCATTGAAGAATCACTTCAGACTAAACTATCGTTTATGTGAAAAGTTTATTAAGTAAGGGTCTAGAAGGCTATTTACAACATACATTAGGCAGAACCGATAACCCTTGGGGTAATCGTGTTCTGGAGTGAAGACCACGTCTAGGCTAGCGAAGTGTAGGACGCCCTCCGGCTAGATGGAGTGACGATTTGCACGCTGTGGCTGGCAAGGATAGGATAAGAAGAGCTGAGGATCGGGCTCAATGGCGCACCCTGGGAAATCACTACGTTCCGCAGTGGACTATTATTGGTTGATGATGATGATGATGATTAGACGGAGTAATTAATAAGAAACAGTGACTCAATAATGATAATTCGAAATTTATTTTAAAAAAAATGCGTTACTTGCGTTGTGCTATTTTATGAAGATTGACGATTGTTAATCCTAGCTACTTAAAGTGATCCATATGATTTTAATAAATGAATGAATAATCTATTTATTTTTTATGGTTGCATACATTAGATTTAGACGACCTCTTTTGCGCAGTAGGCGAATAGCCAGCTGAGGAGTAGTAGTAGGTAGCGGGTTCCATTCCTACTGCGGGACAAATGTTTGCATGGTCTATAGATATTTGTTCCGGGGTTGGGTATTTTTCCTATTGGTTTTATTTTTATGATTATGTATTTACAACATAAAATCCAAGTATTCTATCAGTTATCTGATTCCCATAGCACAAACTTTGCTTAATTAGGGGCTAGATGGCGCTGTGTGAAATCTATAGCATTATTTATTTATTTAGGGGGTTCTTCATTTAAAATCAAACTTGTAAGAATTTTTAAGGGTTTCTCGCCCCGTGCCGATACCGTCCCGTGGGCGTATTAATGGACGTCATAGATAGTATGCGTAATGGGCTGAGTGCCATATCTAAGCAATTGAACCCAGGAAACTTAGCGATTAGTTTAATGATCATTACACGAATTCTACTTTGAAGCTCAAAGAGACTATTTATTATTTGCAGTTCATGTGACTACGTGAATTCATAATAATAATGATAAGCCTTTTTATTTCCGAAATACACTCAGCGGCACAATTAACCGCCCACCTTGATTTTTTACGATTTTGGTTAAAAAAAAATAATTGTGGCCTTACTTGTGAATGTTATTTTATAACGTAGGTATATTGAAGTAAAATGAAAGATAATATTGTTTTTAATTATTACGTTTATTTATAAAAAAGTCTGAAAAACACTTTGACCGTAAATTAACAAATGTGATGAAATGGCTTAAAAATAAAAAATCTGCTGAATAAATGAATTCTAATAGTGCGTATTTCCACCTCTAGCCCTCATGACTTCCATCAAACGGTTTGGCATGCTGTCGATGACATCTTTGATCTGTTGTTGTGGAATGTTCTGCGACTCCTCAATCACGGATTGTTTTAATTCATCTATGGTGGTTGGAGCTGGTATGCGGCTTGGAACACGTCTTTTTAAATTGTCCCATATGTGTTCTGTTGGATTTTTGCTCATTAAAAATATAAGGTAGATGAATTCTGTTTGCCATCCGCCTTTTCTGCGTCTACCATTGTTTTGAAAACGTTGGATAGCCGGATCAGGTACCTGCCATGCCTCGCCCCGCGCGCCCTCCGCGCCGCTCCCTGGCAGCGCGGGCGCCGTTCAGTTTGACTGGCACGACCGCACATTGCTGATCGCGATCTTATTTTCTGAAGAAACTATTCCGTGAATAGACAATTTTAATTCTATCTGCAACTGCTGTGCTCGAGACGTTCTCGTGAAGTGCTGTGCATTCTCAAATGAGCCTCCTCTTGTGTGAAGACATTTCCATCATCAGGACACCCATGCTGAACAAGTCCACGTCTAGAAACGTGCGGTTTGAAGCAATTAAGGTAGGTGGCATGCCTTTTTCGTCTACTTTGTATGACTGAGCAAAAATTCTTCTCTGAGATCATACCCACTCCTATATTATTGTATACTATAATTTAACTTTAAAGGTCCTTCGAATTAATAAATCTACATTACCAGTGCCCTATATTCATCCCCTACATTTTGGCCTCCGAGCCGGATATAAGTTTCTCATTTTACTCCCTTAAAATCATTTACTATCCTAAACCAATCTTTCCACGTTGGTTAGCGGTTAGGATAGAACGCCATTTTGAATAAAATACGTTGCCGTGCAACTCGTTTATTCATTTTGTGCGTACAAGTCGTGCTTGTTTTCTATAGAATTTCGTAAGTTTAATCATATTATTCATCATACATAGGCATTATATCATATCTATATTAAAAATATAAGATGTCTACCACTTCTGAAGACAAAGTTCCCTCCAAAAAGGAGTTGGAAACCGTCAGAAATATTAACAAAAACCTTGCAAAAAAGCAACGCATTTATTCGCGGTTGCAGCAAGTATTTGATTTATCAAAGAAAATAGATACGCATCCCTCAATGCTAGATATGTTTCTTTTACGTGCCTCAGAAATAACCTCACTACGTGAATCATTTGAAAGTATTTGCATGGAAATATATGAATTGCAATTACAATTAGAACCCAGTACGCAATTCTCAGATAGCGATTTGAACAGCTTCGACGATTTATTCTTTCACGTGAAGCTGTGTGCTTCAAAGCATGCTTCCTCTACGGCGGACGTTCCACCGTGTGCGAAAGATAAGAATCCTAACGTCGAAAGTCGACCGCGTTTGCCTAAACTCGAGTTGATTACATTTGATGGGAACATTGAAAATTTCACTACGTTTTACGAAACATTTTGCTCTTTGGTACACAGTCAAACGGGTATCTCAAATATAGACAAATTTCATTATTTGTTATCATGCACAAAAGGTTCCGCACTTAGTATTGTTAAAAGTGTGCCTATAACTTCAACTAATTACGAAGTAGTGTGGCAGTCATTGCTTGATAAATATCAAGACAATAGAATGCTTGTAGGTAATTATCTAGATAAGATGCTTAACTTTCCCGCGCTAAAATCTGAGTCTCCCGCTAATTTAAATAACTTTATTGAGACTTTCGATCATTCGTATCGTGCAATAAATGCTTTAAATATCGAGCACTTATCTAGCTATGTGCTGTGTCATATAGCATTGAGAGGATTAGACCATAACACAAGGAAGACGTTCGAACAAAGTATTGATCAAAAGACCATACCTACCTATGATCAGTTAATGTCTCATGTACATAATCAAATAAAGATTTTAGAACATTCCCAAGTTAATTCCAGTTCTGTTGTAACGCAAATTAGGAATCCTACACCTAACAAGACGACCAAAAAATCGAGCGATAATTACAATAGAAAAGCATTTTCTTCACAGACACAAACAAAGAGTAATAATAATAACTTCAGTAATATTACTTGTGCACATTGTGGTCAAAATCATATGATATTTCGTTGCGTGCAATTCCGTGAATTGGCTCCCGCTCAACGAGTCAGCCGTGCTGACCATTTGAAATTGTGCCACAACTGTCTTAAACAAAATCATTCATCTACAGATTGCTTAAGTGAATTTAAATGTTTTACGTGTAATCAGCGTCACCATGCCTTATTGCACCTAGACTCGGGAATTAAACCTGCTAGGCGAGCCATGCCCGCGCACAATAGCAGCGCAGACACCACGATTATAGATAGTCACACTGCACACGCGAAAATATCGCACTCGTCTAGCGTGAACAACATAAAAAACTATATCGTTCTTATAGGTACGGCTATAGTTAATGTTATTGACTCGTTTGGTAATCCGCAAGCTTGCCGTGTTCTTATCGACTCAGGCGCTCAATCGAACTTCATAACTTTAAATTGCTTGGAGCGTCTAGGGTTGTCACGTCAAAAATGCCCATTTAATATTTTTGGTTTAGCCGGAAATAGCGTAAAAACCTTTGGCATGACATCATGCACGATTAGTCCCAGGCATCGTGATAATCCAACATTTAAAATAGATGCTATTATATTACAAAAAATTACTTCCGATTTGCCAACGATGGAAATACCGGAAGAGGTCTCCAATCAGTATAAAAACCTTTTGTTAGCGGATCCTTGTTTCTACAAAAAATCCCCCGTAGATATTATCCTTGCAGGTGACATATTCCCTGACATCTACGACGGGAATAAAATTATTGTGAGCCCTACACTACCCGCTGCACTTAGTAGTGTATTTGGGTTCGTATTGTGTGGGAAGATTGAAGTACCGTGTACTTCCGATGATTTCACTAATGTTGCAACTTCTTGCAATTTAGTGTCGTACACTAATGACAGTGAAACCATCAATGCTCAACTCAAATCGTTCTGGGAAATAGAGGAGTCGCCGTGCGACAACCCTATCAGCCCAGTTGATAAGCTTGCCGAAGAAATATATTCCGAGCGTTACTATAGGGACGATACCGGTAGGTATGTATCACCCATCCTATTGGACCCTGATCGCGCTACCCTCGGCGAGTCTTATAACCACGCCGTGCGTAGGTTACATCACCTGGAGCGACGTTTCGCTCGTTCTCCCGAGTTACATGCGCCCTACGTTGATTTTATGCGCGAGTACGAACAGCTAGGGCATATGCGACCTTATGTCGGCACAGTACCGAGTAGGTATGTTATCCCACATCACTGTGTGGTAAAAGCCTCCAGTGCCACTACGCCCATGCGAGTAGTATTTGATGGCTCAGCTGTTACTTCAAACGGTGTGTCACTTAATGACACATTACTTACAGGTAGGAAGCTCCACCATGACATTCTAAAAATAATCTTCAACTTTCGCCTGTATGACATCTGTTTTACAGCTGACATTGCCAAATTTTACAGGATGGTACTCATAATTCCTGAGGATCGCTGTTATCAGCACATCCTTTGGAGGGAATCGCCTTCGGACGAAATAAAAACCTACGAACTTCTCACAAATACCTACGGGTTGCGTTCGTCAGGATTTGTAGCAATTCGCACGTTGTTACAGTTAGCTAGTGACGAAGGAAAGCAGTTCCCTCGTGCTGCTGACATACTTAATCAATTCTATGTTGATGACCTGTTATGGTCCACACAAGACCTTGCAGAAGCCTGTACGTTACAGGACGAGCTCATCGCTTTATTAAAACTTGGCGGGTTTGATCTTCGTAAGTGGGCTAGTAACTATCCTCAGTTACTCTCCAGGATCGGCGCTGACCAAGTTGCCGCTATAAAATTTAGTGACGACACCGTGTGTTCATCACTAAAGGTATTAGGGTTAAAGTGGTTGCCCACTGATGATTGTTTCTCATTTGATTACAACATGACCGACAATACCTACACAAAACGGTCAGTGCTAAAATTGCTTGCTAGCATTTTTGATCCGGTTGGGTTCTTATCTCCGTGCACATTTCTTGCAAAATGTATAATGCAGGATCTGTGGAAGCTTAGTCTCGGATGGGACGAACCTCTTCCTGATGATTTACGTGACAAGTGGTCGATGTTTATCACGTCATTGTCAAGTTTATCTTCACTTAAGATTGACCGGCATTTACTCATACCTAAATTCTGCGGAGTTCATTTAATTGCATTTTGCGACGCCTCGACTCGTGGGTATGCGGCATGCATTTATGCTCGCAGCGTCGATCATAATAATCACGTGAAGACTAGACTTCTTGTCAGTAAAAGCAAGGTAGCTCCCATCAAGCCTCTTTCGATACCGAGACTTGAACTAATGGGCGCCGTGTTGTTATCTAAACTGATGTTATTCATAAAACAAAATATTAAAAACCTAAATTTTCAAGTTACTGCCCTGACGGATTCCAGTGTTGCACTCGCTTGGTTGCAAACCCCTCCCTACAAACTTAAAACCTTTGTATCGAGTCGCGTAGCCCAAGTAGTGGAGGTAATTCCATCAAACAGCTGGTACCACGTGAGAAGCGAAAATAATGGCGCTGACGCATGTTCACGTGGCGCCATGCCTACTCAGCTCGTAGCCGAGTATGAATCCTGGCTTCACGGTCCCGCCTGGTTATCTGATGACGTTCATCAGTGGCCAATAAGTACGTTTTACGTTAGTGAAAAAACAGAAATTTTAGAATTAAAAACAAACGTAGATACATTTTCCTTACCGTCTTACACAGAAAAGGATAATTGTTCGAAAACGTTTTTCGAAAAATATTCGACGTTTAGGAAATTGCAACGTATTGTTGCATGGTGTTTGCGATTTGCAAAAAACTGTCGGCTTCCGAAACACAAACGTTCGGTCGGTCCGATATCAACTCACGAGTTGAATGCGTCCCGTGACATTATAGTCAAAGCTACACAAGATTACTACTTTTGTAGCGAAATTGATTCGATTAGAAAAAATAAATTTGTTCCGTCCTTACGGAAATTGTCACCCTTCGTGGATGCCCATGGTTTCCTCAGGGTGGGGGGTAGAATCTCGCAGGCAAATTTACCCTACAATAGCAAGCATCCGTTGTTATTACCCAAAAAATGTCATATAACAACCTTATTAATTGAACACTTTCATAGAGTGTACCTACACGTGGGACCTCGCGCTTTACAAGGAATATTGTGTAAACGATATTGGATCGTATCCGCTCGCAGCATGATTCGAAGTGTCTTATCAAAATGCATCGTCTGTTTTAAGTGTAACCCTACATCGATTCAACCATACATGGGTGCGTTGCCTTCTGAAAGATTAAAACCTAATAAAGTTTTCGATCATGTCGGTTGCGATTTAGGTGGTCCATTTTTCATAAAGGCAAGTCTGAATCGTAACGCAAGAATAGAAAAATGCTACATGTGCCTCTTTGTGTGCTTTTCTACAAAGGCTGTGCACATTGAAGTTCTTAGTGACTTATCAGCCGATTGTTTCTTAGCTACACTTGACCGGTTTGTAGCGCGACGCGGCCTATGCTCGTGCCTACACTCCGACAACGGAACGAACTTTGTCGCCGCTGCGAAACATTTAAAGGAAGTCTGCAGGTTTTTTTATGAAAATAGCGTTTCGATCGCTGACGGCTGTGCATCACGCTCTATCGATTGGAAAAATACCCCAGCTTCAGCGCCTTCGATGGGCGGACTGTGGGAAGCTGGTATCAAATCTGCCAAGCGCCATCTTATTCGGGCGGTGGGTGAAAGGGCACTCACATTTGAGGAGCTTACCACAGTCTTCTGTAAAATCGAAGCTGTCTTAAACTCGCGTCCGTTATGCCCGTTACCTAATAATCCTGATGAATTTGAGACGTTGACTCCCGGCCATTTTTTGATAGGCCAAAGCTTACTTGCCGTGCCTGAATATAATTTAGAAGATTTAACTATGAACCGACTGTCACGTTGGCAGTGCGTGCAAAAAATCTCCCAAACGTTTTGGAAGAAGTGGTCTGATGACTACCTGCATACTTTGCAGCAAAGAGCAAAGTGGTTCACATCGCCTCCAAATTTCAAAATTGGTGACCTAGTTCTCATCAAATCTGAGATAACTCGCCCGCTTAACTGGGTCCTAGCTAAAGTGGAACGTCTCCATGAAGGTCCAGACCAAATCGTTCGAGTTGTTACTTTAAGGACGCAAAGAGGAATTCTAAAGAGGCCAGTAAATAAACTGAGCCCTCTTCCCTATAACAATTAAATAACCCTACTCCTTTTTTAAATTAGCACTTCTAAAACTTAATACTCAAATAATGATGACTTAACTTACTTATATTTATATTATATATTTGTCTGCCCTATAGGCAATACTTCTACCTCTTAATATATCATTTTTTTTTTTTCATGAAATTATTATAATAATTTCGGTGGGGGGTATGTTGGATTTTTGCTCATTAAAAATATAAGGTAGATGAATTCTGTTTGCCATCCGCCTTTTCTGCGTCTACCATTGTTTTGAAAACGTTGGATAGCCGGATCAGGTACCTGCCATGCCTCGCCCCGCGCGCCCTCCGCGCCGCTCCCTGGCAGCGCGGGCGCCGTTCAGTTTGACTGGCACGACCGCACATTGCTGATCGCGATCTTATTTTCTGAAGAAACTATTCCGTGAATAGACAATTTTAATTCTATCTGCAACTGCTGTGCTCGAGACGTTCTCGTGAAGTGCTGTGCATTCTCAAATGAGCCTCCTCTTGTGTGAAGACATTTCCATCATCAGGACACCCATGCTGAACAAGTCCACGTCTAGAAACGTGCGGTTTGAAGCAATTAAGGTAGGTGGCATGCCTTTTTCGTCTACTTTGTATGACTGAGCAAAAATTCTTCTCTGAGATCATACCCACTCCTATATTATTGTATACTATAATTTAACTTTAAAGGTCCTTCGAATTAATAAATCTACATTACCAGTGCCCTATATTCATCCCCTACATGTTCAATAGGATTTAAATCTGGGCTCCGGGATGGCCATGTTAATTTTCGAATGCCGACGGTATCCACGTACGCGGTAACAAATCTAGCAACGTGGGGGCGAGCGTTGTCCTGCATTAATAAAAAATCTTCGCCAATAAATGGAGCAAATGGCATTACATGAGGTTCCAACACTTCTGTTACATACCTCTGAGCATTTATTCCACCTCTTTCGAAGATAACCAAGTCGGTGCGTGCTTCGTAAGTAATGCCGCCCCATATCATGATAGAGCCACCTTGGTAACCTACTGTTTCCACAACAGTACATGGTGCAAACCTTTCATTCTTGCGTCTGTATACACGCTGGCGACCGTCAGGACCGTGCAAGCATATTCTTGTCTCGTCAGTAAACATAACATTCTTCCATTGTTCCATATTCCATTCGGCGTGCACTCGGGAAAAACGAAGTCTATCTCTCCGGTGGCCTACGAGCAATTGTGGCACTTGAGATGGTCGAAAAGCTCCAAGGACATTCTCTCCTAGTCTTCTTCTCACTGTTCTTTCACTCACTTGAACATTGCGAACCTCACGAAGTTGGTTTCGTGCCTCAACAGCTGTAGAGAACCGATTTCTTAGAACATTGGTCACAAGAAATGGGTCGTCACGAGCGGAGGTGCATCTTTTTCGGCCCTGTCCTGGTATTCGCTCATAAGAGCCAGTTTCCCGAAACTGTTTCACTACATCCCTTAAGGTGGTACGTGCGACACCAAGCTTCCGCGCCACGTAACGCTGACTAAGCCCTTCGTCGATAAGAGCGACGGCTCTCGCCACTGAATTAGCATCAAATGGCATGTTTGTGATGTCCAAACACTAGCTTTAAGTTACGAAACCAAATCAAACTCAAATTGTTTACTTTTAATGCCACTGAAGCAATGTAAGCAGTTTGGCAACGATAACGATAATGAGACGAAGTTCGATATTTATCGTATTCACAACTTATGCGTAAAAAAAACAAAGTTAAGTGGGTAGTTTGTAATTTTTTCGTCACTACATTTCTTTCACACTTGACTTATTTATGCCCAATAACTTACAACTGCGATAACATCAAAATTTGCCACTTTAAAAGGGTGGGCGGTTAATTGTGCCGCTAAGGTAAAACAAAATCAAATTTTTTACATATCAATATTAAGTAAATATATATGTTTATCTATGTTCGTTTTTAGGATTCCGTACCTACATGGTAAAACGGGACCCTATTACTAAGACTCCGCTGTTTGTCTGTCCGTCTGTCTGTCTGTATGTCCGTCTGTCACCAGGCTCTATCTCATGAACCGTGATAGTTAGATAGTTGAAATTTTCACAGGTGATGTATTTCTGTTGCCGCTATAACAACAAATACTGTAAACAGAATAAAATATATATTTAAGGGGCTTCCATACAACAAACGTAATTTTATGCTCGTTTTTATTCGATATAGATAACGGCAACAGGTAGACGCTTGAAATATTCACAGAATATTGAGTTATATATTTACTTTAAAAATAACCCATGCAACAGACATAATTTTTTTGCCGTTTTTATAGATAATGGTACAGAACCCTTCGTGCGCGAGTCCGACTCGCACTTGGCCGTTTTTTTATTTTTTTATTCTATAAATTTTATATTATCGATATTTCTTAAGATTTAGTTTTTGTTGTTATTTTTTTTCTCGTTAATTAATTATGTTTATGAGTTTGTCCATTTGCGGGCAAAGGCGTGTAACAAATATCAGAAAACAGAGAATCGTTAAAATGTGCAGATGCCTTTGCAAATTGAAGTATTTGATAATTTTCTTTAATATCAGATCTTGGCTGAATTTATATGGAGGCACTACCTACCTACCCCCTTTCTAACATAAGTAAAAATTATCGCTAAACATACATAAAAAGACGAATTCAGAACTTGCTCTTTTTTTTGAAGGTGGTTAAAAAGGATAATATAACAAAAACTTTATATTTATTTATTTGGGAAGATAATTTTAACTTTAACTTCAATGTGCAGAAATAAGCCAGGGTTTCATAACAAAGTTTTCCTTCACGAAATACAATCACACTAATATTATGAATGCGAAAGTTTGGATGTTTGTTTGTTACTCAATCACGTCGTAACCGCTCAACCGATTTCGATGAAATTAGGTATGTACGTCGATTATAACCTGGATTAACACATAAGCTACTTTTTGTTGACAAACAACGCGTGCGAAGCCGCTGGAGGATGCTAGTACAACATACAATTTATGGGCAACCATTTTTTTATAAAATGAGTTGTCAGCGCACGCCTATCTGATGGTAATCTGGTGTTACCACTGTCTATAACATTTGATACATAACAAGATAAATATTCTATAGTATTCGTAAAATTTAAGCATTATTACTACTAGTTGAGACTAGTAGTAATTATACGTATAATATAACAGATATTGAAGTAAACATAATATACAGGGTGTTTGGTAATATTCTGACGATATTCAAGTGACGGTTACTCAAAACATAAAAACAGACTTCTATAAAAACAAACTACTAGTTATATTATCAAATTTTCAATAAAATCGACTAAGTTTAGGTGATTAACTCGATATAAAACTTACTGCCTACTCTTGCAATCGACATCCAAAAATAAAGGCCGATTTGATATCTCTTTCGGAAACGGCTACGGGTTTTGGCTTAGAAAGGGACAACAAGAGATAGCTCCAGACGTCACCAATACAGTGTCTGTGGTTAGATGATAAGCATTATGCAATAGCAAAACATAAGTTGGAGGAAATTACTAGCTGGTTCAAATCTTTCACTCCACGTCGGGGTTTGTTTTAGAGAGTCGATAGCTGACAAGGGTTGGATTTAAGTGGACTGTATGTTTGCGAATTAGACCGAAATTTACCTATGCCTAGAATACTCAAAACCAATAGCATTTGTAACGTTCTTCTAATGACAGGACGACCACACTGCTGCAAATGGAAGAATCACAGGAATAGAATACAGCAGCGTTAGGGGAACGGAACATGCACGTACCTGTAGATCTCTGGATACCAGGAGCCAGTGTCCTGGGGACACCACGCCAAGGTCAACGGGGTGACCCTAGCGCCACGTGCAGCCGCGAAGGTCGTATCGACACTTCCAGCACTTGTTTTTCACGGAAAGTTCACACGTTTAGTTCAATAACACATAAATAGCGAGTTCTAGTGGAAATTTGTAGGATTCCACCAAAATATAAGAAAATGAGTCGCACGCGCGCGCATCGTTGCGATTCTCACGGAGGTTCAAAGGCGTCTCTCATTGGCAGCGGCCAATGAATTTGAAGAGTGGCGTTGGCGGTCGGACGTCAGAGTGGGACGGCCTATAAGGTGCGCGTGCATGCGGAAAGGAGAAACGGGATAGGATAAGTCGTTACAAATGCATCTTGGCGAGTAATACAAAATAACTGGATGAATATCCACCATCTCCCCCTCCTTGAAGGATTCCTTCGAAAGCGAAAGAATTATAAAATAGCGTAGCGGGATAAATATAAAATAACGATGTGAATAGCGGTTTGCGGTTTAAATATATAGCGGAAAAACAAATTAAAAAATAGCGGGGTTGGATAAGAATATCCGAAAATGTTGAAAGCGCATGGTCACCCTACTGTATAGGGAGCGGCGACAATTTTGTCGTCGGCCTGACATACGCGCTATCACACGTTTCTACTCGCGCACAACGAATTCGTCCGTCCTTACCGGGAAAAACCTCTGAAACTCTTCCGATTTTCCAAGATAATGGAGGTGCGTTTTCGTTATTTAAAAGAACAATAGTTCCTACTGTGAGTGGATTACTAGCGGTGTTCCACTTTTCGCGCATTTGCAAATTATGGAGGTATTCATTCTTGAATCGTTTCCAAAATGTTTGGACTAAAGAGTCCATCAAAGAATGTCGAGACAAAAGATTTGTTCGTTCTCCACTCATATCAGCTGCGGGTAGAAAAGCTAGCGGTTTAGTTGAGAGAAAGTGCGACGGTGTTAATGCCGTCGGCTCCGAAGGGTCGGAGCTTAGAACGTACAAAGGTCGGCTGTTTAGTACAGCTTCGACCTGGTTAAGCACCGTAAGCATTTCCTCATAGGTGAGGATCTGCTTTCCGATCACACGAAAGAGAAGAGACTTGATACTCTTTATATTCGCTTCCCAAATTCCACCAAAATGGCTTCCTAGGGGCGGTGACCTTTTCCAAATGATGTTGTGTTTAGCGAGTTCATTATTAAATGTTTTATAATATTCGTCAGATTTTAAAAATGTAAACAGTTCCTTTAAGTAGGATTCTGATGCGATGAAATTGGTGCCGTTATCGCTGTATATAAAATTGCATGGACCACGTCTAGATAAGAAGCGCTTGAACGCGTCCAAGAATGTAGCAGAAGTAAGATCTGACGCTAGTTCTATATGTATAGCTTTGGTGACTAAACACACAAAGACACAGAGATAAGCCTTCTGGCTACGTACACCTCGTTTCCTAATCGTCGTTATATATAGCGGGCCAGCGTAATCGACACCTGTATGCGTAAAAGCCTTGCATGATTCGACGCGACAGCTGGGTAGATCTGACATAGCGGGAAAAGTAGGTTTAGGGTTAAGCCTAAAACAACTAACACATTTGTGAATGCGGTTGCGCACTAAGCGCCTAGCTGATAAAAACCAATATTTTTGTCGCAATACTGACATCAGCAATTGTGGTCCAGCGTGACTATTTTCACGATGGTACCAATCGACAATCAGTTCTGAGATATGCCCATTTTTAGGCATGAGAGCGGGGTGTTTCTGATCAAAGTCCAGACTTGAATATGAGAGGCGACCTCCGACTCGAACAACTCCATCAGAAATGAATGGTGATAACTTCCTTAAAGCGGTAGAACAAGACTTATTTTTCTGAATGTTTTTTATATCACTAGCGAAATTACTTTGCTGAACAGCCTGAATAATTTTATTTTTAGCAATTTCTAAATCCTCAGCTGTGATCGTTTCATTGCGAGGAAGTACTTTCAAAAATCGAAGTACGATAGCGGTGGATCTTATATATTTCAGCCAAGAGGAGAACTTAGAACCTAACGTTATGAGAAGATTCTCCTCCTTCGCCACAGTGACATGAGAAACAGTTTTCTCTTCAGGCAATTGATTTTGGGAAGGGGAATAAATCTCAACTGGCCAATCAGCGAGAGGCGAGGACATCCAGGCAGGTCCTTTGAACCAAAGTTCATTGTTTGAAATCTGCGAGGGCAGGAGCCCGCGAGAAACTAAGTCAGCAGGGTTCTCAACGCCTGCGACGTGATATACATTTTGCGATGGCGAAGTAGATTGGAAGTCTGATATGCGATTTGCGACGTAAGTTTGAAACTTATGCGGAGAAGAAGTTACCCAACATAAAGCGACGGTCGAGTCAGAAAATATAAAAACGTTATCTATATGACAACGAGCGGATAGCGAATCATAAACAGCGCGTAATACCTTAGCGAGAAGCACTAGGCCGTTTAACTCAAGCCTAGCCAGCGTGATTGTTGGTTTGGCTGATGCGACGCGGGACTTCGAGCACAAAAGCGAGATTAAAGGTGGCTGGTGACCATTAGAGACATGTAGGTATAATACACAGCCGTAAGCCTTTTCACTTGCGTCCGAAAATGCGATAAGCGTGATTTTAGAACCGGTTTCCTCAATTCCTACGTGGCGAGGGAATTTGAGGTGCGAGATTAGTGGTAGCTCAGATAAATATCTTTGCCATAGAGCGATGATATCACAGGGTAGCTTGTCATCCCAATTGATGTTCACAAGCCATAGTTCCCTGATTATCAGTTTAGCGTAAAGAATTACGGGTCCGACGAGTCCTAAGACATCGTACAGACGAGCGGTCATAGATAAAATAGCGCGTTTTGTAAAAACAGATGGCGGGACCGAGGTCAAAAAGATAAAATTATCGGATGCGGGGAGCCAACGTAGCCCTAATATCTTGAACGTGTCATCTTCATCGAACGAAATGGATTCAGACTGTCTGTGAGAAACGGGTATGTGTTGTAGCAGCTCAGATGAGTTGCTAGTCCACTTTACTAAGTCCAATCCACCAGCTTTAAACATCTGAATCAACTCTTGTGCAATCTTGGCTGCTTGATTCACAGAAGAAGCAGAAGACGCTAAGTCGTCCATATAGACGTCACGAGTTATGACGTCAGCGGCAAGAGGCCATCTTTGTCTTTCATCTTGAGCCAGTTGACGTAAAGTGCGCAGCGCCAACATAGGAGAAGACCGGAGGCCAAAAGTAACACGTTCGAATTGAAACGTTTCCAGCGGAACGTCCGGTGAGAACCGGTATAAGATCCGTTGATAACAGCGGTGCGAGGGGTGCGTATAAATACATAAATACATCATCTTCACGTCAGCGAAAAAGGCGATACGATGTATGCGAACATTTAATAAAATGTTAAATATATCGGCTTGCAAGTTGCAGCCCTTATATAAAATATCGTTAAGAGACAGCCCTGAATCAGTCGAGGCGCTGCCGTCCAAGACGATGCGAACCTTAGTCGTAGACTTGTCGTCCCGAACTACAGGATGGTGCGGTAGGTAATAACCTGGAGAAGTACAATCGTCAACAGAAACGCGCGTTAAAATACCTTTGTCTAGATAATCATAAATTATTTCATTATATTTTTTATTTAAGTCCGGTGATCGTAAGAACTTTCTCTCGAGGCATAAAAACCTCTTCTTAGCGATAATGTAGGAGTTACCTAGCTTTTGCGGGTCATCTTTAAATGGAAGCTGGACTACATAACTACCATCGTCATTTCGAGTAGTAGTCGAAGTGTAAATTTCTTCACAGCGTTGATCGTCAGGACTTAAGAACAACTGGGAAGGTGGTTCCTCAGTGGACCAGAACCTTTCCACGAGTTGGTGTAGCGGGTCATTCGTAAATGCACAAAAGGTATGTGAAATGGAGCGCGGGGATAGAACGGGTGCGTTTCCCATAACGATGTAACCTAAAGTTGTTTCCAAGGCAGCGGGTAAATTATTATCAGCGGTAATTTTATTAAATAGGAGAATTTGACAATACAAGTTCACACCTAAAAGTAGGTCAATAGGACCAGGCTCGGAAAAGTCATCATCAGCCATGGGTAGATTACGTATGTGGTGAAGAGAGCTGACGTCGACGCGCGAGTCGGGCAGCTGCGACGTGATACTATCTACCACCATGGGCTGGATGTGGTACTCATGTCCGTCCTCAAAGCGAGAAGTGAAGCGAAGTGAGGTTACTCCCAGAATTTTCTGAGAGGCCCCTCCTATACCTTGGACTTTAGAAAAGCGGCTTTGCGTGGAAATAGGAAGCGATAAGCGCTTACTACATGCAGCGGAAATATACTCACTTTGAGAGCCGGGATCGACCAAGCATCTCAAAAAGTGAGGGCGATTAAAATTATCTAAAACCTTTATTTTAGCAGTTGCCAATAACGCAGTTGTTATTGTTTGCGACGCGTGATCATATGATACAGTACAGACAGATGTGTTACTGTTCGGATCGATATCGGGTGCGGATAGTGAATTATCGACCTTATACGCATGGGGCGCAAGGTCTTTAGCGTGAATTCGAGTATGAGACTCTGAAGAAATTGCATGCCTAGGCGCAGTGTGGCTTTGGTCATGAGCGGTAGCGGGCGAGTTAGCGTGCGATTTTTTATTAACGAATTGTTTCTCGACTGATTTGTTGTAGATAACGGGCGGATTAAAATGGAGTAGCGAATGGTGTCTGGCCGAACAATGAGAACAAGTGTGCTTAGAAGCACATTCCTTTGTTTTATGTCTCACACTCAAACAGTTGTTACAATAAAAATTGCCTTTAATGAATTTATACCTATCAGGTGGCGTCAGTTTCATAAAAGCTGAACAGCGATAAAAGTGATCGTGTTTATCGCGATCACACAATATACATTTATTCTCATTACTTGCACCACACACGCGGTCAGTGTTTACAAATGACTTGGTTTGCCCTGGTCTAGTACTAGGCACGGGCGCGTGCGCATTGCGAGCTTTGTGCTGAGTTTGCGGGTTTACGATAGGCACAGCTGATCTAGATAACACTTTATTCTGTTCCTTTACAAATTCAATTAGATTAGAATAGGTTGGAAGCTTATCTTTGCGATGCGTAATTTCGAATAACTTGACAGTCTCAGAGTCTAGTCTCTGGAGGGCGAGGTGTAACAGCATAAAGTCAGTCAAGTCGCCAAGACTCAGTTGTCTTAAGGCTTCCACAGACGTGTGGAAATTATTTAAAAATGATTCTAGACCGGAAGCAACATTAGCGGCTAGCGGTTTAAAACTCAACAACTGATTAAGGTATGAGCTAGCGAGTAGTCTGGGGTCGTCATATTTTTGCACAAGTGCCTCCCAAATAATAGGGTAATTCTCTGCGGTCGGGGGCAGCCGGGCGCAAACTGACGCGGCGGAACCAGACAACTTACCGACCAAATAATACACCTTGTCACTATCTGACAAAGATGTATTTTCATGGACAGTGCATTTAAACTGTTGGTAGAATAGCGGCCATGAGCGGACATCACCATTGAATGACAATAGTTCTATTCGAGGAAGCTTAGGTTTTGATTTCTCTAAATACGGGGGCGAAACTGATGTTTTAGATGGCGAATTTGTTTCTAAGACGTGTTTAACAAGACAATACATAATATCAAAATTCGTCCATTCTTGGTACCTGATAGCGTGTTTTGGGTTAATTTTTAGCGAAATAGCGTTATATGAATCTAATACCTTTTCGAAGTCTCTATGCAAATTATCAATATTATATGCACTGTGAAGCAAAGCCTTAAAGTTGATAGAATCGGCATCCACCTTCTTAGCAAGATCATAAATTCCTTGCATGCGGGCAAATAGAATCTCGCGTTTAGATTCAAGCATGGCTTGCTGACATTCATCCTCGTTGTAGCCTTCTTCTGAGTGAGAAGAACTCGGTCCCTTATCTCTCTTACTCATTGTGAATATCAACCAACAAAAGGTATAAATGCGAAATCAAAAGAAAAAACTTCAAAAAGTATAATAGAACCGAAGTTGAAAACAATACCTATCTTCCTAGCGGTGCGCAGTTGGGTAAGTTATAAAATAAATAAGCCTACCACAGAATAGAAGCGAGCGCGAAATAGTTACTATGAAAGTATGTTGAGACAGTACAAACTATTCAATATTCTGTATTGACCAGTATGACACAGTTAATTAAATAGTAGGCGTGAGTTTAGCGTTTGATTACAAACTGATGAAATATTATTTTGTGGTAGTCAGTTTGACTAGTAGTTAGTATGGCGGCGTGCAGCGATAAGTTAAATACGAGTTGGAGCGAGCGGAGAACGTTCAAATAATGAAAAATGCGGGTAGATGTATAAAGAGCGAGCGAATACTTCTATGCTTTGACTCGTATTAAATGTAAATAATACAATGTTAGCGGTGCGGTTATAGAAACTTAGTTATATGTTTGTAAAACGTGTGATAGCGGAATGCGATGATTTTACGTAGGTCCTAAACTGATTAAAGTGGGGCGAGAAATAGCGAATTGAACGAGTTGATCCTGCGGGGTGCGAATAACAAGAGAATATGATCAATTTATTCTTTTTATCAGTAGGATTTAACGTAAAATATATAGGCGGGAATAATTAAATAAGTTGTGAATACAAGTACTAATGGATCGTGTCGTAAGACGGACTGAGATGAGCTCAATTGTCCGGCAGTATATTAAACTTAGCGTAAAAATAGACGGATATTTTTGGAATATCCTGGCTCGTAGGACCAAACTATGGAGGAAATTACTAGCTGGTTCAAATCTTTCACTCCACGTCGGGGTTTGTTTTAGAGAGTCGATAGCTGACAAGGGTTGGATTTAAGTGGACTGTATGTTTGCGAATTAGACCGAAATTTACCTATGCCTAGAATACTCAAAACCAATAGCATTTGTAACGTTCTTCTAATGACAGGACGACCACACTGCTGCAAATGGAAGAATCACAGGAATAGAATACAGCAGCGTTAGGGGAACGGAACATGCACGTACCTGTAGATCTCTGGATACCAGGAGCCAGTGTCCTGGGGACACCACGCCAAGGTCAACGGGGTGACCCTAGCGCCACGTGCAGCCGCGAAGGTCGTATCGACACTTCCAGCACTTGTTTTTCACGGAAAGTTCACACGTTTAGTTCAATAACACATAAATAGCGAGTTCTAGTGGAAATTTGTAGGATTCCACCAAAATATAAGAAAATGAGTCGCACGCGCGCGCATCGTTGCGATTCTCACGGAGGTTCAAAGGCGTCTCTCATTGGCAGCGGCCAATGAATTTGAAGAGTGGCGTTGGCGGTCGGACGTCAGAGTGGGACGGCCTATAAGGTGCGCGTGCATGCGGAAAGGAGAAACGGGATAGGATAAGTCGTTACAAATGCATCTTGGCGAGTAATACAAAATAACTGGATGAATATCCACCATAAGTTTAATAAAGTGTCTGTTTTTACATGCCAAAATAAATTTCACATTTCTATGGTAAATTTCACAAATTTATTTATTATTCTCATCAAAATACCCCCTTTAATTTTTGTGTGTATATAATCAAACATCCTATATAAATACTGACTAGTAGATTTATAAGACTTTAACATGCATCATTATTCGAACCAAAAACTTCAAATTCTTAAGTCGATAGCATTGTATGGAAGAGCAACGACGCCCTGCCGTCATACAGTGAAAACTAGTACGGAGGGTAATCACTTGACTATGTATAGCACCTTAACTGCAAACTTAAGTTACACTAGGAAACATGATTGTATACATATAGTTTAAGTTTTGATTTTAAGTTCGTCAACTTACTTTTATGAAATAAATTTACTCAATTTATCTATAACAGTTATTGCATTGCCTCGCAGGTTACCTCCATCAAGATCCAGGGCAATACAGCTTAACCTCTAACGCAAAAAGAGGATTGTTATAAGTTTAACGTCTATACAGTTCCCAAACAGATTCACCGATTCAGATCATCATCATTTCAGCACGGAATCTAATACAAAAATCTGATTACACAATAATTCGATGATGTCTTAAAACCTATACTAGATTTGTCCAGACACCGGGTTCTCGATAACGTGGGTTCTGGTCAATAGTATGTTAAACTTAAAAATAGGCATTCATTACAATATTTGATGGTCTTATCTAATGGCGTGCGAACGCACACATGCACGCGGATAATAATAAACCCGTCAGGTGAACGAGTCGAAGCAGTACAATAGTCAATACGGTAGTGTGAGTTAAACAGCTACTGCCATGCGAGTGTGCGTTCGCTTGCACTATAAAAGATGCTCCATTTTATGATAGGCTTTTAAATTATTTAGAAAATGTAGTTTTAGTATCTATTTAATATTTTGTGGAGTGAGTTTTATAATATAAATTGACAATTTATTAATAAGATGGGGGATTAAATACTGTGATATCTTTTCACCATAATCATTGTTATAAATATTAGGGTTTTGTTCATTTGTTGTAAGTACTGCTTCTAGTTGTAATCGAAGACTTTTAGGAATTTGAATTTCTATACAAAAGAGTTGTTCTAGAAGTAGAAGTTTTCTGCCAGCCTCCTCTATCCTGTGCGAAGCAGATGCAGTTTTGAATAATAGTTTAACAGAGGGGGATCTCTGTTAAACTATTAAGTACTATATGATCTTAGCTTTTTTTTATTCAACTTGGAAATGGATCAAGTCTATGGACCACCTGATGTTAAGTGGTAACTATCGCCTATAACAAAGTATTGCCTCATATGCCACGTACCTTAAAACCATGCCCTACGATGCACTGCCCTGCATCCATCGACTTGAGGCATGTAAAGCCTCATGCTCCTGTAATTTCAGCTACGTCAGTTTTTAATCCCCGACGCAAAAGGGTTGTTAAAACTTTAAATTTAAAATATTTACTTGCAGATTGTAAACTAAAAAAATAATACCTGGTAGACCGTCACCCGTAAGAAAATGGCGTGACTTCTACCCAAAAACTTAAAAGTCACGGACACGATCTAGTGACTTGAAGGCAAGCACATAAGCACGACTTGCCTTATTTATACAAAGAGCTGGATCCCGGCTTCTTGTTTTACCAGTACGAAGACCAGTTCTTGGACGCCTTATCAGTATGAGCTTATGATAGGACGAATATACGTCTCCCACGTTTATTGTGCGGCCTACATCCAACGATTTCAGCAACCTTTATAAGGTCATCTTTTTACATTGTCTACATACTGTGCGATCAAAGTGTTGATTGTGTATTTGTTAGAACATAATGTGATAATATTAGGTCTTACATAAGTTATAGGTCCATTATATGTCCTACCACAATTGTTGGCATGTAAATATTAATATGTTCTATATGTTATATTCGCCAATATGTCAATATTGTAGTTACATATACTACATTAAATAATTTTATTAAAAGCAATTAGATATTAAAAAAATATAATATCAATATCAAAAGATAAATGAATAATGAATTAAGCTACATAGAAAAATTGAATTAAATGTCCTTTTAATTTAAATATTCGCTTAATGTGTAAGATGTTGAAAAATGTTGTTGAAATGGATCTTAAAAAAATATTTTTCTGTTTAAAACTTGAACCCTGCAAGGCCACTGCAATTTGTTTGCTTGGCGAGATTTTAACTTATTAACATTAACATTAACAACAAAAAAAAAATATGTGAATCAATACGGTAAATAATAGTAGACTAAATAATGTTCAAAATCACTGCAAATGAATGGAACGCCACTTGACAGACGCCTTTATGGTCGGTTCCTATGAACGTTGGTAACTACTAACACTTTTTCACAGAAAACGTGGGTGATCTGGTCGCTCAGACAAATCCCTTTTTAATATACGATAGAAACGCGTCGTTATTATTTAATAATCATTATTTATAAGAACACCAATATATAAACCGCGGCATCGCCGGTAGACCGGCAGCGGGCAATCTGCTTTTCGTGTAATGTGGCCTAAGGTCTAGCGACGTGGTCAGCCGTCGTCCACCAGGATAAAGCTGAAGGCCGTTTATAAGCACCACTTGATGCCTGATAAAATCTAGACAGGTCGCTGAACTTACGATACGGCCATTGCATTTGAACCAAACGGTGGCTGGCAGCCAATTTTATTGTAATTTTTCAACTTATAACTAAATCTTTTGTCATTTCAAAACTTGAAGTTACAGTAGCAATAAATAAATAAAAATTGTTGGACATTTCACACAGCGCTATCTAGCCCCAAACTAAGCAGAGCTTGTACTATGGGAACCAGATAACTGATTGAATACTTATATACATTTTTTTTGTAAATACATACTTATAATATATAGCGAAACAACCAGACCCGGAACAAATATCTGTAGATTATGCAAACATTTGTTCCGCGGCGGGAATCGAGCACCTCCTGCGTCTCAGCCGGCTATTCGCCAACTTCACCACGGAGGTCGTCAAAATAATGCCAAAATAATAGTCAATGTAGCCAGAGTCTTGAGGGTACCTCCGCCTGGTCGAGATCTGGAACAGTTGAGCTATCTAAATGATTCAACAGTTTCTTTTGTATTGTTGAAGAGATATGTAAATAAAAGAAATGATGCTTTATTAAAAAAATACAAAATATTTGAATTTTACATGATTAGTGATATCTCTCATATAATATCTGAGCTGGCGCTTATCTGGGTCCACGCATAAGCATTGCAATTCAGCGCCACTACTACGTAAATACAGCCACTGTCTTGGGGACACTCCCGCCTGGTAGTGATCTGAAGCAGTTAGTATGGTATATCTATAGATTGTTTGCAACGGTCTTTAGATGATTCAAATGTTTCTGCTGTATTTTAGTTATGTAAATAATTGTATATTCTTTCTGTTATTGAAGGCATTTTAATATCTTTATATTTATTAATATATCTTATTTTAGAACAAAAAAAACGGTCCTAGTATATTGGATGATAAATAAGTTGGCCCATACTGACATAGTTAACAACATACTAAAAGTTTTCTCAGGATAGATTTCTTTTTGTAGCATACGTTTTAAAATAACATGATCACGACTTGTTGGTTAAAATGATAATTCCAAAAAAAGGCAATGCATAAAAAAGTATCTAATACAAAGTCCTTAGCCCGAGTACAACTCCTGGCACCATGACACTTTAGTTCGGATTAGCCTACGACTGTTCACTCTAAATCCGACAGACCAGCCCCAACACACGTACACCAGTACACCACCAAATTCTCGTTATTATTTCAACTTTATTCCCTCGTAATAAGACCTAAGTTGAGAAAGCTTAAGGTTTGGTGGACGGTGCAATGTTGTTGTAGTGGGTTCTTGGAGGCAAGTTATCGTGTCTACGAAGTGCTACGAAACCGTAGTGACTGCTACGGGCGTAGCGACTGCTACAATATTTTTTCGCAAATGAGAATTTATAAATGCTATAGAATCCATATCGATGCCGTTTCTTACCCTATAGCAACGCACATAGCTGAGTTTTAAGACTGATTTCGATGGAAGAATATTCATTCTCTGAAAAGTAGGTTCTGGCACGTAGTGGTCCACAGAGCTCATCATTATATTATAAAAATCGCCCATATTGTCTGCACCAAAACAGTTCAACAAATTTCCCCTTTAATATCAATTCGTGCACAAACACAGCTATTAGTTACACTTAAGCCAGTAAGGTAGCATTACGCAGGTGGTCCACACTTGCTTTTACAGCGCCATCTACAAACACGCTGTGTCTCTGAGGATTAGCTTTGAAATTCTCAAAACTGGATAATTCTAATGAATGTTAGTTCTAAGTGTTGTAAATAAAGGAATTGTTATTTAGTTGTACTTTATCCGTATAAGTAAAAGACACAACAATGAAATTTGTTTCCCCCGAAACAAGACGGCTTTATACAATAAAAGTGTAATCTGCATGGCTGTGCGTTTGTACAATCATCTCCCAAAGAGTGGGCTAGATGCTCCTAGTTTAAATTTATTTAAGTTAAAATTGAAAAAGCTATTAATAGAAAAAGCATACTATAGTGCTAATGATTAACTAGGATGACAATTTAGAGTGATAATTTAATTTATTATTTTTAAGTTTGACTAATATTATTAATACCATTTTATTGTTTTAAATTTTGTATGAGATAAGAGCTGCAAAAATAATTGTAATTATTGTAAATAAATAACCCTGACATTGTCCTTAGATAAAAATACGTAATAATAAAATGAATGTGTAAAGCTTTAACATTGCATGTGGTAAACGTTAATATGGCTGTACCTACAAAAAATCTGTACCTGCACCTTGTTATTACCCATATACGCAATAAATACAATTTGATTGATTGATTTAAACTTAAAAGTAACTTAACACTCCAACTTAAAACTCCGATGTGACGGTCACATTCATTATCATCGTCATCATCGTGAGCATAGTTCTTTCTTCGGTGACGGTCACATTACTGTTATAAAATTAAACGAATGGAATTGAAATACTTTGTAAGAGTATTTTTAAAACTTTCGCGATCACTGTACATAGATTCTGAAAACCAAGTGAGGGTAGTTGCTGCAGCTGCCATCACTTCTCGACGGTAGCTGTAAGTACTTCAATCCACCCGTGACCACGGCTAACACTGCCGAAACTTCGGGATAACAAATAAAAAAGGTGCATACGAGATAAATACCCGTTTTAATCAGTAATTATATACATTGTAAGTATCACAAAAGAAACAAACAAATACAAATAACACATAGCCACAAGGTCAAGGAAGAAGCCGATGTCATTAAATAATAATAATATAACTTTTGACTGCAAGACTCTGGTACTAGGTGGGTCATGTCACGCGAATGCACCCTGAAAAGTGGACTAAGATCTCCACTGAATGGCTAACGATTGTCGCGACGATCTAGATGGGTTCCACTCTGACGGGCAGGATATTTCTAAAAAAGCAAGGAATAGAAGGAAATTGGGGAGATCTTTGCCCAGCACTGGGACAGTGTATATTATTTAAAAAAAACTTTTATTTCAGGCAACAATGTGCACATACAAAATATGATTACAAGGCCTATAAATTATAATTATATTATTTATAAATACCATAAAGACTAACATAGGTATATACATCACACTAATATTATAAACGCGAAAGTTTGGATGTTTGTTTGTTTGTTACTCAATCACGTCGTAACGGCTTAACCGATTCCGATGGAATTTGGTGTGTACGTAGTAGATGGACTAACATAGACCTGGATTAACATATTGGCTACTTTTTGTTGACAAAAAACGCGTGCGAAGCCGCTAGCGGAACCTAGTAAAACAATAAACATAAAACGAACACTTTGATTTATTTAAAAGCTTAGCATTTTCTTTCTCTTTAATTTATACGAAAGGAGTTTTAGCTCCGCCGCAAAAGTAGTAATTATAATTCTCATTGCTAAAGTACTCAATAAACTGAAATAATGTCGTGCTCAAATCTCTAAACAAAATCTTAACTCTGAAACCATAAAATAAAATATCTTTCTGCAATTCAACTCTTAAACAGCAGCTTATGAACAGTATTTAAACTTATATTTCCCATCTTTCTAAGAAGCTAAAGTACCTACTGCATTTTATTTTATTTCAACTCCAAAAAAGTTCATCTTTTCACAAATATGGTTTGTACTCGCGAAGTCTGCATGCACGGCGAAATTGAAATTACTCTTTTCCAAAACAAATGTTGTATTGTTCAGACCATGGTCTACTGTAGACTATTTATAGATATTTGTACCGGGTCTGGTTGTTCTATATATATTAAAAGTATGTATTTACAAAATAAAAAGCATATAAAGATTCTATCGTTATCTGGTCCCCATAGTCTTTGCTTAGTTTAGAGCTAGATGGCGCTGTATGAAATGTCCAGCATTATTAATTTATTTTATAATTTCGTTCTATACCATCAATACGTTATTAAAAAAACTTAGGCGTTCTCAAATAAGTCTTACTATGCTCAAACTTTGACCGTGACATAAAGTTCACTCACTGCGATAGCGATACTATAGTACTGTTATTTCTACTATGGCGAGTAATAATAGGTTGGGGAAAAAGTCTTTTCGCATTATAGTATGTATGAACTTGTAATAAAATCTCTTTGGCTATACTATTTGTATCTGGCTGGTTTTGGTATCATTCAAAGTTTAAATTTTTAAAAAGATAATTCCAAATTAAAATTAGGAAAACGTGTGATTTTTATTTGTTTTTCGTACTGTAAAGATAAGTGATAAGTAAGAAATTCGATACATTTAAAAATTTTACTATAAAAAAGGTAAAAATTCAACGCAAGCCGCGAAAAAAATTTGCGATGTTTATGGACCTAGTGCAGTGTCTGTGAGAGTAGCACAAATTTGGTTTAAGCGTTTTCAATCAGGAAATTTTGATGTCAAAGATGCATGTCGCTCTGGTCGCCCTATTACGGATAAAATTGATGCCATTTTGAAAAAGTCGTGCAAGATCGGCATATCAATAGTTACGACGTAGCTGAAGAACTGGGAATTGACCACAAATCAGTTTTGGCGCATTTGAAAAAAACTGGGTACACAAAAAAGCTCGATATTTGGGTACCCCACGAGCTCACTGAAAGAAACCTAATGAACCGTGTACTCATTTGTGAATCTTTATGACGACGTAATGAAACTGAACCATTTTTGAAGAAGCTGATAACTGGTGATGAAAAATGGATCACGTACGACAAGAACGTGCGAAAAAGGTCGTGGTCAAAGGCCGGTCAGGCTTCACAGACTGTGGCGAAACCCGGGTTAACTCGCAACAAGGTGATGCTGTGTGTGTGGTGGGATTGGAAGGACATTATTAATTATGAGCTGTTACCACCAGGCAGGACCATCGATTCTGAATTCTACTGCGAACAACTGCAAAAGTTAAAGCAAGAAGTTGAGAGAAAACGGCCGGAATTAATCAACAGAAGGGGTGTGGTTTTTCATCATGATAACGCTAGACCTCACACATCTTTAGCCACTCAGCAAAAATTAAGAGAGTTTGTCTGGGAGGTGTTAATGCATCCGCCGTATAGTCCTGACATTGCACCCTCAGATTTCCACCTGTTTTGGTCTCTTCAGAATTCTTTAGGCAGGGTCAGGTTAACATCACGAGAGGACTGCCAAAACTACTTGTCGCGGTATTTTGAGCAGAAGCCCAAAATTTCTATAGCAATGGGATCATGTCCCTACCTACAAGATGGCAAAAAGTTATCGAACAAAATGGTACCTACATATTTTAGTTAAATGTAAATATACTATATTAATTTTTTTTTTTTGAATTTTTATTGTTCTGCCGACTTATCGTGGGGACAATAGAGATAGCGAAGTGGAAAGTTAGAAAGTAGGTAAGTACGTTTGCCAGATGTCCCCTGGGGCCGGAGTGGCCAGCTTTTAGTGCATACTTTGCACTAAGTAACAAGGAACAATACTAGATATACTTAGTGATATTATAAGGAGCTAGCTGCCACCCGCGGCTTCGTACGCGTGGTTTGTCAATAAAAACGTAAAATGTATGATTTACGCCATCGTCTTTATTTGTTCACATAGATCCTGCCCATCCAAAGGTTGCCTGGAAGAGATCGCTTTTAGCGATAAAGCCGCCCATTGTACTTATGATTTAAAAGTGTATTTTCTTTTATATGTTAATATTTAATGGTGTGCAATAAAGAAGGTATCTAATCTAATCTAAAATTTAACCTATGATCCAATCCCCAATAAAAAATAGGTACATCAATTTCGTCGAAATCAGTCGTGAGAACGTAACAAGCAGACCGACAGAGCTGCTTTTGAACTAATATTATAATATCGGTTTGTTCGGACATAAGAAATGTTTCTATCTATATTTTTTACATTTACGAATTTCCTCGTGTTGCAAGGTCAACATCCATACTAATATTATAAATTTGAATGTCTGTTTGTAACGACTAAACGGCTGGACTGATATTGACTACATTTGGTATATAGATAAATTATGACTAGGATTAGGATATATCCAATCCTGGTCAAAAATAAGATTGAATTATTTCTTATCCGCAAACCGATACTCGGATAATTTATGGAAAAATATATAGCGAGTACCGAACCATGACATATAATTTAAAAATATCGATTTTAAAATATGAATTGTGTCCCCCAGTTCCATCCATATGATTATGTCACAAAATGGTCCAACTCAGCTATAACAAGTATTTGGTTAAACACAATACTGATCTTCTGCCGGAACCAGGCAGAGCTCACGGATAATCTACACAGCTTATAGAGAAAACTAAATAACTACCTACCGATATAAATAAAGGAGACTTTATTTTATTAAGATTTTAAAATCATCACAAAATTACGAGCCGGACAGAACTTGAAACCGCAACCTTGCTCTTGATACGAGGATGTGATTTTTTGCTATGATTTTAATATCGAATTTTCTGAAATTACACTTAAAAATATTTTTATTTTTTTATATTTATAATTAAACTTTATTTTCTGAAACAAAATTATTTTTAGTGGGATGTTTCAGCCAGTGTTTTGAAATCCTTCGAAGATAATTCAATACTATGTAGGTTATGCTATGTAGGTATGATATTGATTTGAAATTAATCATAATTTTTATCTGACCAGTTGTTTTAGATCAACAGATTAGCTAGTGATAAATTAAATCAAACTACGAAAAACCGGTCATTAGTCTCGACATTGGAAAGGTTGACGATGATTAATACTGACTGTAATTTTCAAACTCTGTTCCAAGTTATTTAGTTCATCCGTGATAACGACCGACGTTATAACGCCTCCTAACTTAAGCCTTTGTCCCTAAACTAGCTTAAATAGTTAAGGAAATCTATGACCTTTAAACCAGAGGTTATTTAAGACGTCTCTTTCAAACGACTTTTTGAAAGGACATGTATTTTGGCACTAAAAGTGTGCTTAGATCGCCTGAACTTTAAAGTAACATACGAAAGCTATTTTGTAGTTTCACGCTCGATCCAATAACAATAAAAAATACACTTAACAAGTAACTTTTTAACAAAAATATAACCAATTTAAACAAACTACTTAACTGATTTTGATAAAATTTATTTGAAACCAATATGAAAGTTTATTCTTTCAAATAAAAAAAATCCAAATCGTTTGATAAATGACGGAGTTCTGAGGTAAAAACATAAAACAATTATGCGTCACTATAAAATTTTACTTTCCCCTCGCTTTTTTTGGGATCCCATCATCAGATCCTAATTTGGTGCCAATGGAGCCACCTGGGAAGTAGCTCTTTGAAACAGAAAATGAATTTCTCGAATCAGTCCAGGCGTCTTCTAATAATGGGGGAAAGAACATACAAAAAAACCATAGTCGAATTGAGTTTTATGAAGCTGGTTAAAAAGAATAAAATTGAATAGAAAGAATAGAATAATTATTTATTGTTCACTAGGAATACTTAAGAAAACTAATTTATGCTAAATATAGTACAATGGGCGGCCTTATCGCTGAAAGCTATTTCTTTCAGGCAACCTTTGGATGGAAAGTAATGAGCGAAGCAGTAATGGACAGCGGTGCACAGAGTATATTTACAAATGAAAGAAAATAAGAAGTATATGTAATAAAACTGTACTTATAATCTTAATACATAAATAAATAGCTAAAGATATACTCAACTTATATCCTAAATCATTATTCTTACAAATATTCTAAAACGGGGACAATTAAAATAAGTAATAAATAAATGAATAGGTACCTGAAATGACAAGAAAGCTAGGCATTAAGGTAATGCTGCTTTAATCTCAGCTTAAAAGAGTACTGTGAAGGAGCCTGTCTAATTTCCACAGGCAAAGCGTTCCACAGGCGCACTGCTTCGACAGTGAATGATTTCCCGTAGAAAGAACTAGAGTGTGCGTGTGTTTTGACATAAGTTTTCCGATGACCTGAGAGAAAAAGTATTGGAAGAATGGAACTAAGCAAACCTCTCTTTAAGATAGCAAGGGGAGAAAGGATTGAATAGAATATAATAGATAAGAAACAGAATATGAGATTCACGGCGAAGGCGAATAGGGAGCCACTTGAGAATGATGCGATAAGGGGAAACATGTTCATATTTGCGCAACTCAAATATAAACCTGATACAGAAGTTCTGGAGACGCTCAAGCTTATCTAGCTGCTCTTCTGTCAGATATAGGTAGCAAGCATCCGCGTAATTGGGAGAAAGTTCCGCAGTCGTTTCAGAGAGCCTGCTGAGGCAAAAAGTTTTTGAGAGGTGAATTTAAGTTGATTTCCCCAAGACAAGTTACGATCTACAGTTAACCCCAGATTTTTAACAGTCACTGTATGGAATATGCATCCCGTTAAAAATAACTTGAGGAATGACAGACCAATCCAAATGGCATATTATTCTTGAGCTGCCAACAATGACAGCTTTTATTTTGATAGGATTGATTGTCAGCCCGTATGCCTTGCTCCACTCAGTAATAGGACGTAACTCAGCGTTTGTCTCTTCCACAGTATCAGCTATATGATTAAGACGAGCCTGAGTGTAAATTTAAAGATCGTCTGTATAGAGGTGATAGGATGAAGTAAGATTTTGAGAAATTGAATTTATAAAAACAGCGAAAAGGAGAGGAAATAGCATGCCGCCCTGAGGTACACCGGCTGACCTGTTGCACCATGAGGAGAGAGACCCCTCAAGACGAACCCGCTGCCAGCATCCGTATAAGTAACTGAAAAACCAGTCAGTCACCTCCAGCGAAAGGTTATGCGAATGGAGTGTTGCAAGGAGTATGTTGAAATTAACGGTATTGAAGGCATTACTTAAGTCAAGCAAGGTTAGCACCGTAAGTTGCCTCTTTTCCATGCTTAATTGGATGTCGTCAGTAATCTTAACAAGAGCAGTGACTGTACTATGGCCTTTCCGAAAGCCAGACTGCATATGATCAAGGAGATTATGAGATGATAGAAAGGAGTTTAACTGGTTATAGACGAGTCGTTCGAGGACTTTAGAAAGGAATGGAAGAATGGATATTGGCCAATATTCGGAGAAGGATTTAGGGTTAGGTTTCTTTGGTAGAGGAATAATTTAGCTTCCTTCCAAATTGACGGAAACTCTCCGTTTAACAGGGAAGTAATGAGGAAATGATATAGGATCGGAAGGATAAGATCTAGGATGGCGACGAGCATGTTGCAGCTGATACCGTCAAGTCCAACAGCATTAAAAGTAAACAGAGAATGATCAGGAGTTGGTAGAAAAGTAGTTGATAGCATTATAATTATCAGAGTCACTGATAGAAGAAAAATATGAGAAATGCTACATCATATGCGATAAGACCGCCTATTATCCTTAGATTTATTTGTTTGTTTTTATTTTTTCTGTTGTTGTGTTGTTATGCTTGTAAAGTATAATTTACTAGACGTAACTAAAACATATCATCATGCCATCAGCTTTACTGCTATTATAAAACGGCTGCACCAAGTCAGACAGACAGACATGACAATTCAAACGATGTCAAACTAGGAACCTGAGGATTCCTTGACTACGGAACCTTTAAAAGTGAACAACAAGACCTTTGGACAGTGAGCATCATGAAAGAATGAAACATTGATATTAAATATTACATATTTTTTTATAAAGTAAATAATATAATTAAATAATTAAATAAGAACTATTTTTAAGTAAAATATGCTCTTTAATAGTATTTTTACAGACAAAAACCATCTTCACCATTTCTTATATTCATTTTAATTTCGCAATTGTCCTAACTTGATTAATGTTTTTGATTCATTCCCAAATTATTCAAAGTCGCTTAGTATACTGCGGACTGTTTGTTTTTCTTTTTAATTTGACTTTTTAATTAGCAAAGAGCTTGCTATACTTTAATCTTCTTATAAGATGGGCCAAATTAAAATTCTGTAAAGCTGTACTTAGTTTTATCGTCTTCACAAAACAATTTGGTTTTATTCAAATGAGTCTATTAAACATTTCTGAGAGACTCTATCATTTGGGAGTTTATTTAACGTTAGTCACGTATTTTTATAAGTTTCTTTTACGTCCTAGAGATCACCATCGCCTATAAAAAATATTACCTAAGCACATAAGAAACGTGCCCTACTATGTACTGCCTGCGTCCATCAACTTGAGCATATAGGTGTAAAGCCTCATGTGCCTGTAATTTCGATAGAATATTCATCAAGCATAAAATTTAATGCCATTAATATGCAGTAAATGATAGACAAACACAAACCGGAAGCCAGAAACGTTCATCGACATATTCACGCGCAGTGTCGGAGGCAACTTCCGCCGGACTTGGCATGTCATTTCCGGTGCAAGGGACATTGTGGTAAGATGGTCGAGTTTGTAGAGATACGGTCATTTGCATTGAAAATGGTGAATATATATGGTAGATCTGGTGGTTAGATTCACTCAAGGACAAAACTGAGTTAGGTAATTGTACTACCCTGCAAACCTTCTCATCATCGTCATGATTATATCAGGAATATGCTTAGCGTTACCATTAGTCACCACAACACGACCGTACAATTAATGTTTATACTCTAAGCTAAAATGTTATTTTACTTTCTACTTCCGAGAGTAATTTCTACGGTGGTCATGCTACTAGGTCTGGATTATATTTCTAATTATTATTATTATTATTATCAGCCATTCGTGTCCCACTGCTGGGCAAAAGCCTCCCCCATTCTTTCCAGACTTCGCGGTCCTGAGCTGATTGTGGCCAATCCGTTAGGAATTTATCCAGCTCGTCCTGCCATCTACGTTTCGGTCTGCCGCGTCGCCTTCTCGCTGAGTCGGACGCCACTCGGTGGCTATCCTTGCCCACAGCTCACTTGGCATGCGACAGACATGCCCAGCCCAGTTCCACTTCAGCTGAGCGGCTTTGGTGGCTACGTCAACAATTTTGGTCTTTGAGAGCAGTTCAGTATTCCGGACTCTGTCCGTTCGCTTGGCACCCAAGATGCTATTGATATAGATGATGATATTTCTAATAGTTATTTTAATTTACGACACTTACAGAAACGCTTTAAAAATAAATTAAGCCACATGGTGCCTACACGTTCCCTTAAAGACAACTTATATTTCAAGATATTTACCGCAAAAAGTGAAGGTATTTTCTTGTAAAAATCTTTTTCCTTTGCCATAATCAATCACAATTTAGTAACGTGTGTCTGTCGCGTGACATGAAATCTTTCAGAAAACGTGAACGATCGTGTGTTACGTTACTTTTGTTGTCAGTGGATATGCGAAAGTGAATCGAAAAGTAGTAACAAAAAGGAAGTAAGTAACTTTGTGTCAGCTGAAATACACGCGGTATTTATTTATTTTGATGTTTTTCGCTCACAACCCAACTAATATTAACTATAATCGACAAATCTATCCACAGCAAGCACAAAAATAATTATTGAATCGGCCCATTAAAATAATAACTTATACTTTTTAGTTTTGCTTCAAAATGGCTGTATTTTTAGACTGAGACAGAAGTCTCTTACCTTAAACGTACGAAATGTTCGACTTGAGGAAATTCACCTTGCAACTGTTTTTTCACCGCTATCTGTATATAATATATAAGTCATTCTATCGAATTTTTAAAAGTCATAGAACCAATCTTAATAAATAAATAAATAAATATTGCTGGACATTTCACACAGCGCTATCTAGCCCCAAACTAAGCAGAACTTGTACTATGGGAACCAAATAACTGATATAATACTTATATACATTTTTTTTTGTAAATACATACTTATAATATATAGAGAAACAACCAGACCCGAAACAAATATCTGTAAATCATGCAAACATTTTGTTCCGCGGCGGGAATCGAACCCGCCACCTCCTGCGTCTCAGCCGGCTATTCGCCCACTGCACCACGGAGGTCGTCAAATCTTGTTATCGTAATGTTAATGACACCCTTTTGGGTTAAAACACATTCAGAAGCATCCTGTATACTCACTCATATACTGTTTTATGCAACTCTTGGTAAGGTATAATAAAGAATTTTCATTCATTCACGACGATCTTCAGATTTACACTCAGGCTCCTCTTAATCATATAGCTGATGCTGTGGAAGAGACAAACGCTAACTTACGTCGAATTACTGATTGGAGCAAGGCATACGGGCTGACAATCAATCCTATCAAAACCCAAACTATTATCGTTGGCAGCTCAAGAATAATGTGCCATTTGGATTGGTCTGTCATTCCTCAAGTTATTTTTGACGGGATGCACATTCCATACAGTGAGTCTGTTAAAAATCTGGGGTTAACTATAGATCGTAACTTGTCTTGGGGAAATCAACTTAAAGTCACCTCTCAAAAACTTTTTGCCTCAGCAGGCTCACTGAGACGACTGCGGAACTTTCTCCCAACTACCACCAAAATTGCACTTGCACAATCCCTTCTTCTACCTGTGTTGGATTATGCGGATGCTTGCTACCTAGATCTGACAGAAGAGCAGCTAGATAAGCTTGAGCGTCTCCAGAACTTCTGCATCAGGTTTATATTTGGGTTGCGCAAATATGACCATGTTTCCCCTTATCGCATCATTCTCAAGTGGCTCCCTATTCGCCTTCGCCGTGATTCTCATATTCTGTCTCTTCTCTATTCTATTCTATTCAATCCCTTCTCCCCTTGCTATCTTAAAGAGAGGTTTGCTTATCTCCATTCTTCCAATACTTTTACTCTCAGGTCATCGGAAAACTTATCCCTCAAAACACCCGTACACTCTAGTTCCTTCTACGGGAAATCATTCACTGTCGAAGCAGTGTGCCTGTGGAATGCTTTGCCTGTGGAAATTAGACGGGCTCCTTCACAGCACTCTTTTAAGCTGAGATTAAAGCAGCATTACCTTAATGCCTAGCTTTCTTGTCATTTGAGTTACCTATTTATTTATTATTTTATTTTATTGTCCTCATTTTAGAATATTTGTAAGGTTATTATTTGGGTATATATTAGTCTATCTTTAGGTATTTATTTATGTATTAGGATTATAAGTAGGTACCTACAGTTTTTATTTGATATAATTTTTATATAGATTATTTCATTCATTTGTAAATATACTCTGTGCACCGCTGCCCATTACTGCTCCGTTATTTACTTTCCATCCAAAGGTTGCCTTGAAGAAATCGCTTTCAGCGATAAGGCCGCCCATTGTACTTTATTTAAGTAGCTTAAATTAGTTTTTTTTTAAGTATTCCTGGTGTACAATAAAGGATTATTCTATTCTATTCTATTCATTCAAATCTAGTATCTAAAATTAAATAAATTATTGACAATAATCGTTCTTTAATATAAACTTTAAACTTAAAAACAAGCTGTTTTTCGTATCTAAGTTAAAACAAGTTAACAGCTAGCTACTTCAAGATGTATGTGAGACCTACACGCCTAAGTTATTTCAAAAACATGGAATACAATCTCCATAATTTCACACCACACTCAATTACAAGAGAAGTTTAGAGTTAAATTATTCTTGAACAAGACCGTGTTTTCAAGTAAATTTTCTTACGATGAGAAATTCTAACTGATCTATTGAGGTTAGCCTTATTTATTAGTTTGGGCTGTTTATTTTTGGATTTTTTTGGAAACTGATTTTGAAAATCTATTTCCGATATCAAAGGGTTTGTATAATGTATACATATATATATAATTTTATATCATTTAAATATTAATTATTTTTATTTGAAAATCTACGAGGCGCAATGTGGGGTTAACTGGTTGAGACGTTGGTGGTTGAGATTCGATTCCCGCCGCGTAATAAATGTTTGCATGATCTACAGATATTTGTTCAGGGTCTGGTATTTCTCTTTAAAATTATAAGTATGTGTTTACAAAAAAAAATATTCCTGCATTCTTCAATTTATGCTTAATTTGGGACAAGAAAGCGCTGTGTAAATTTCCAGTACATTTATTTATTGAGCGAAGAGGGATCTCCAATGTAACTTGGGCGAATCGGCGTTGTACTCGTATGTATGTAATGTTTGTTTGTCCGAGGATAACTTTCGAAGCGTTGACCCGATCATTGTGAAATTTTATATATAGGTAGGTAGTGATGGCACAATCCTGGTATGACTAAATGAGTTAAAAATGTGGGAGGGCGGTTGAGATATTAGACATACACATAGACAATCATTTATTTGCTAAATAACACACATAATACATTTACAAACGATGATTTAAAATAATTAACGTAAAAATAACAATATTGAACAGTACCTACATTCAAGACATAAAGAAACAATATAATAAATAATTAATTTTAAATATGAGGTAGGTATATTGGGGTTAAAGAGGGTTTAAAAAATCAAAATGAGAGTATTAGGTCAATTGGGAAGTCTAAATACAGTATATTAGTACACAATTCCAAATGTTTTGGCCAAGGGCTATCCACCAGACTTCAGGATCACCACAAAATTACAATAGATCAGAACCTCACCACTCACCTCAGTCGCTTCACCGCTCCAGATGAAAGGAAGTGGCCGCAGGCGCCAACTGAGATTGTTGTAGCCTCTCCAGATTGTTGTAGTCACAGTATAGGTCTGTTTTCCAAACAACTTCGTTAAATATGTTTAAATATCCAAAATCCAACCATTTGCAAAAACTCTCCGCAAGTCAATTTTTTTAAATACGTATTTCTTTCTTTTTTGTACTGCGCGTACCGACGAGGTTTCATGGCGCCTGAATGAAGGCCTGTTGGAAAGAAGGAAAGAAAATACATTTATTTGACACACATAGGTCAGACCATTCAGAACAGAACAAATATATCTACTTACATATACATTATAAATTATTAAAAAGAAAAGAAAAATTATATAAACACAGGAAAAAACAAATGATAAAAATTACGTACATATACAATATGGCCTTCCGTTCTGTGTGGGCCAAACAGGCTCCATCTCAGCGTATTGCTGCCAACTATCCGAGGAAGATAAGCAGCGCTGGTTTTCAGATGGGAGCCATGGGTAGCCTCACAAACGCAGAAAAATAAATAGGTAAACATGTACATAGACATACATAGATACATATACGTATGTAAATAATAAAACAATCTTGAAAGAATAAAATACATATTTTTATTTTTTTATTTTATTTATTAGGTCTACCAACGATTGAAAGAATATTACATGCTTAACTAAAAATTAATGTAAGTAGGTACTAATTGCACAATCAATTATAGGTAAACACCGCATGCACTAAAAAATGTAGTAACAATAACAAAGTACATAAGAGTAAGGTGGAGCCAATTTATATTGTCTGTGGTGGTTGTCAAATGGATGAATATTGACAGTGACATGTTTGCTGTATAAATTACTCGCGATAAAGGCGCATGAAAGGCTAGCAGGAGATACCTTCAAGAAAAATATACAGGAGGCAACAACCGGGACCAGAAAACGATTGAGTAGAGAGTGTGGAGTAGTGTTGCGGGCAGTGCAACAAGAAGAATAAAAATACTACACGGTTTCTTGACAGAAAGCCAGCCCTCTTTGCTCATATAAAGTTTGGTGAGCTACGAGCGTTTTTGTAGTGATAGAAGTTCCCTCTTCAATGCAAATTTAAAAGAAGTTACTGTTTTCAGGGCACGTAAAGGTGGCGGCAGGTCGTTCCAGCACCGAGAAGCTGCAAACCTAAAGGACCCACGAAATGCGATAGACTTGCGTCTAGGTGTCAAAAACACGTGAGTACAGGCTCGTCTTTGGTAGCGAGACCAATCTTGAACCCATTTGAGCTTATCGTAAAGGTAAACGGGTATTTTGAGAGTTCCTATTAATTGGTTACACATTTTTGGGGGAAAATTTGCAATTATTCTGGATTTAAGATTTTTTCCTATATTTGTGCTACACGAATACCAAATTTTAGTACTGTGGGGTTACTGGTGAGTTCCGTCAAAATTCAGTTTTTATTATGGCTAATAAAAACTGACTAACTAACTTTAACACAAAAACTACAAAAAATAAACTAAAAATAAAAACGGGATCGACATATACTAATGAAGAACTCTCATTAGACGTCCTATTTGACGTAATAGTCTCATTCCAACATATTTAGCTGATATAGTCACACCAGGATTGTACCATCACTATATGTATCAAATTTCATAAAGAAAGTTATCCTCGGACAAACCCTCTAACACAGGTATTTTATACTTAAAAGAGGGTCCCAAACCCATGAAATGTAAATAGATTAAGTTTACTGAAATAAATATATTGTATTGTATTGTATCCTCGGACAAACAAACATACGAGTACATAATATACAACGCCGATTTGCCCAAGTTGATTTGGATAATGACTGTTATTTCTCGACTCCGTCATAATTTGGATAAGCAGTGTCTATGAGGCTTCGTTTCACACGTGCGTGACAATCGCCTTACTTCACTTTGATGAATTATGAACGAGCGGAATAAGGACGATTTACACTGAAAATTTAAATTTACGATATTGTTACTAGGTGGCTCGATGCCTTAAGAATACGACCTCGACGTTTTGACGACCTCCGTGGTGCAGTGGGTGAATAGACGGCTGAGACGCAGGAGGTAGCGGGTTTGATTCACGCCGCGGAACAAATGTTTGCATGATCTACAGATATTTGTCTTGATGTTTGTCTATTTATTATAAGTATACCTTTACAAAAAAAATATATACGTACATATACTCGTAAGTATTCTATCAGTTATGTGGTTCCCATAGTACAAGCTCTGCTTAGTTTGGGGCTAGATAGCGCTGTGTGAAATGTCCAGCGATATTTATTAAAAAAAAACATAAAGAAAACATCAGAAATTCTAAAATGAAGGATAAAGTAAGGCGTTAAAATTATGATGTATTCTTTAGATGCACTCCCTATGTATCGTTGGATATAGATAGATTATGACCGGGATTGGAACTTAGGCTACTTTTTACCCGACTGCGCAGAAGGAGGATAATGTTATTGACAAACCACGCAAGCAAAGCGGGCGGGGCAGCTATTGATAATTAAAATATAATATATCGTTTATTTCAGCCCACAATATGCACATACAAAATATGATAACAAGGCCCTCTATATAATCTATAAATATCTCAAAGACATTCATCACACTAATATTATAAATGCAAAAGTTTGGATGTTTGTTTATTTGTTTATTTGTGACTCAATCACGTCGTAACGGCTTAACCGATTGCTATTATCATCATCATCATCATCATCATCATCGTCAGCCTTTCTCATCCCACTGCTGGGCATAGGCCTCTCTTCGTTGTCGCCATTCACCTCTGTCCTGCGCTGTTCTAACCCACATACGACCTGCGATTTTTATAATGTCGTCGACCCATCTTGCCGGACCCTTCATTGCTATTATAAATAAATAAAATAAATAAATATTGCTGGACATTTCACACAGCGATATCTAGCCCCAAACTAAGCAGAGCTTGTACTATGGGAACCAGATAACTGATAGAATACTTATACACTTTTTTTTTGTATACACCCAGACACGGAACAAATATCTGTAGATCATGCAAACATTTGTTCCGCAGTGGGAATCGAACCCGCTACCTCCTGTGTCTCAGCCGGCTATACGCCCACTGCGCCACGGAGTCAGTCTAATTGAATTTGTTATATAGATCGAGGATCTGGAGTGAAACATAGGTTATTTTTATTGACATACCACGCGTGCAAAGCCGCAGGCGGAAGCTAGGAAAAGTTAAAACTAACACTTTGATTTATTTAAGGGGTTTTGTATCGTAGCCTCTGTAGAGCCTGTAAGCGATGCCGACTGGCCAGAAATCCGGATTAAGAAGTACATCCTTATACTTTGCCAGAATCTGGAGAGTGTAGGACTTGAAGTTAGTAGTCCTACTGGATTCCACTCTGAAGAGACTTTAGGTATTTGGAACCAATATACCTAAATTAAGATAAAGCAAAGGTACAAAATCAGTTGTAATTATATACTTCGCTTAGGCTAAATTCAAATGATTTATTTCAGATGTTATATCCATAAATGGCTAGTAAAAAATGAAATCTTAAAACTATGTTAGTGCAGTTGGTAAATTAAATAAACAATTCAAATACAGATTAAAAATAATTCGACGATTTAAAATTAATAATTAAGAAAAATAACATAAAAAAAACTAATAAAATTTAAAAGATATTACTGTTTTACAAGTTGGGTGGGCTGTGTACCTGCACCCAGTGTCTCATTATGTTGGAGCTAAAGTTATGAATAACTACTGTCAGCATGCTGTTGGTGCTGTCGCTGACGCGGCGCATCATGGATGCAGTTCTTTTGCGCACGATGGCAAAGATGACGTCTACTCGCGCGTCCGCAAACATTCCAGATGCACTGCAGAATCGCGGCAACCCCAACAGCACTCTGAATCCGTTATTATACTGAACGCGTAGATTGTAAGCTTTCTGCGAATATTTGACCCACAGACTGCACGTATAAAATGTTTGACAATATGCCTTGAAAAGTGTTAGTTTGACCTGGGAAGAACAACGTGCAAACCTGTGAGCTAACATCTTACAACTCACAATGCTCTACGCTCCCTCTCCATACCCAAATCGTCACACATGTCTTCTGTGACCCAATGGCCCAAGTACTTAAAATGCGTGACCCACGACAGAGGAGCTCCATCAAGTGAAACTAAAGGGACTATATATATATACGTTTTAATTCCCGCTCTGAATAGCATAAGCTCACTCTTTTTGGCATTGTACTTGAGCCCTTGGGTCACAGCATAAGACTCACAAATATTTAGCAGGCGCCTTAAAACACTAACTGAAGGACTCAGCAGAACCATATCATCCGCGTAGCTTATATTGTTCACTATTTTACCGTGAATCGAACACACTACGTTGGTTCTGCTAAGTTCCTCAATCAGACGATTGATGTAGAGTGAAAAGTTTTGGGGACGTTATACCCCCCTGACGCACCCGGCAACTCAATCTATACTCCCCAGAACACGAGCCCGCCCATCTGACCATGGTAATTTGATTTTCGTACCAGAAGTTAACCACCAGGCTAAGTTCATATGAACGCGCGGTACCGCCGAACTACTAACCGCAACAAGATCAAACTAAATAGTGTTTATCGTCTACATTACCACGCGCTACTAGACGATAACCACTATTTAGTTTGATCTTGTACCGCGCGGTTTGTAGTTCCGCGCGGTACCGCGCGTTCATATGAACTTAGCCTAATACTCATTTGCCAGGTGGCTTCACTGGCTTCCAGTAATAAATTATTAAGTGGCAGTTTGAAGACGGCAGTTCAATCGATACTGATATTACTGACATGGAAAATTAAAAGAACACAGCCCATAATTCACTAGTTCCATTTTCTCCATATTTCATAAAAGACCATTGTGCATAAAACCTTTTTTTTTTGTAAATAAATTATACATCAAAAATACTTAATTGTAAGTGAGATATAAGAAAAGAAACAACTTAATAATAATTTATTTAATTTATTGGTTTTAGTACATACTCGTAGGTATAGTAATAATGAAATACTACAAACGCCACCGTCCTTTATCATACCGTTAATCCAGTTAATCCCAAAGTTGTCTAGAGGAGATCGCTGATTCCTATTGTTAATAGGTTTTAGTAATGTGATATACCCTATTTTTATTATTTTCTAAGCTTTTAACCAAAACACCCAAAATAACCAACGAGAAATAAATAAAAAAAATCATTGTCAATTTCTGCCATTAATGGAGACGACTCCATACTTAAAAAAAACCGGCCAAGTGCGAGTCGGACTCGCGCAAGAACGGTTCAGTACCATTATCCACAATAAATTGTATGAGCGCCCATATAACTCAGAGGACTATCTTAATTGGCGTCAACTATGTATGTATGGACACCCTTTTGCTTTTTGCCAAATTTCGTGATTCGATGTCAACGGGACCTACCATGTAGGTTTTCGACCCAAAACGTATAGGGTACTTCCGGTTTACCTGGAATTGTCAATTTTGGTTAAAAGCAAGGTAGCACAAGTAAAGGGAAAATTCCGAAAAATAAATAAGTTGAAAATTAAGGTAAATTTTGGTACTTACAAGTTTTCTCGAAAATCTAAATTTGCCCATATCTTTTTATCGTGTTGACTCAGGACGTTGATTTTTATACACTTAATAGGGACTATATACCTCAGTATCGGGTATAAATTTCAACTTGCTAGGTCTACCCGTTCCTGAGAAAATCAATGGTGACACACAGACAGACAGACGGGCAAACGGACATACGGACAAGAGAGTGACCTTATAAGGGTTCCTTTTTTTACCTTGTGCAGCCAACTGAAAGGCCTCATCGACCTCGCCGGCGGGGTCAGTGTATCTGTGAAGTGTTGGTTCTGTCGAAAGTAGATGACTCTGAAATCTTGTCAGCGTTAGTGGAGGCGATTTTGTCACCAGGATCACTGAGAACGTGTCTCGGTCTACGTAGGGATTGCTTTTTTATTCAATTAGTGCTGCAACTTGACACCAGGCACTTTATAAATAATTTTCAATAGACAAATGTAACAATATCTGTTTTAATATGACTTTTAGTTTTTCCATGTTTTTTTTTATACTACCTAGATGGAAAAAGATTATGACCCACCTGATGTTAAGTGGTAGGTAACCATCGCCTATAACAAAGTACTGGTTCATAGGTCCCCTTAGAAACGTGCCCTATGATGCACTGCCTTGCGTCCATCAACTTGAGGCATTCAGGTATAAAGTAAGTCCCTTCAAACCGAAACACAGCAGGTCTTTGCCCGGCTCTGTACAGGCTGATAATACTCGTACTTAATTATAATTAATATTTTATATTATAGAATTGATTTAAATTATCTATTTAATAAAATTATTAACACCAACAGCATAAAAAATTAATTACTCTTTGAAACAAACCAAAATGCAATTTACAATAGTGCAAAAAAAGTAAAAAAAATCCTGTAGTGACACATACCTACGGGTGTATCTTCGGAACCCACAATTTTTCCTTGTTTAAAAGCAACAGCACTTCCGTGTCACCTCGGTGTGCTTATACTCATTCAGTATAATGCAGTCGAAACACTTTCCTCACTCTTGGTACCCACGCTGGAACACTACTTGCCACTTATATGCGTTTTGCATAACACTTAACCGCTGTATTTTAGTGGAAAAGTGCTGTATGCGACAGAGTGCAAAATATTACCAAATATATACGGGAGATTAAAAATCGCGAAGCGAGATCTCCAAATCAACTTGGGCAAATTGACGTTGTATGTATGTATATATGTATGTATGTTTGTTTGTCCGAGGATAACTTTCTAAGCGTTTATCCGATCATCGTGAAATTTGGTATATAAGTAGGTAGTGATGGCACAATTTTGGTGTATCTCAATGAGCTAAAATTTTGGGGTACTGTTGAGATATTGGGGTTCAAGTGGGGTAAAAAAAATTAAAATGAGACTATTAGGTCAAGTGAGACGTCAAATGAAAGGTATTCATTAGTACATTTTGATTCATCCTTTTATTTTTAGTAAAGTTTTTGTAGTTTTTGAGTTATTAGCCATAATAAAAACAAAACTTTGACAAAATTCACAGGGTACACCAGTGACCCCACAGTGCTGTAATTTGGTATGGGCTTAAGTATCACAAATAAAGGCAAAAGTATGAAATCTAGAATAACTGCAACTTGTACCCCAAAAAAGTGTAACCAATTAACATGAACTCCCGTTACCTGTAATTTGAATGAAACTGTAGGTCAAGTAGGTTGGTTATATATTTCGTGGCACTATTTTGATAGTCAAAGATTACCAATAATATTTTTATTGTTTTTATGGTAGACTCGCGAGATCTCAGTTCGGGGCGAACCACTAGTTATGTATTCTAAATGGATCATTAAAAAAAAACCTTGTTTTTTGCCTTTCTTTCCTGGCTTGATCGCGAAGGAACAGGGAGTAAAATTGACGTTTCAAAGTGATGATTGTGATTTTAATGAATAAAAATATTTGACTTTGACTTTTAACGACCTCCGTGGCGCATATCTTTTTATCGTGTTGACTCAGGACCTTGATTTTTATACACCTAATAGGGACTATATATCTCAGTATCTGGTTATAATTTCAACTTGCTAGGTCCACCCGTTCCTGAGAAAATCGGTGGGACACAAGGACAGACTGACAAGAGAGTGATCTTATAAGGGTTCCTTTTTTTACCTTTTTATGTACGGAACCCCAAAAACAATTACATATACCAATTTAATAATTTAAATTGGTAGGCGCTGATCTTCGCGAACCAATCAATCCTATTTAGCAAAGCTTACTAGGCTAACTTATATTCCAATTAGCGATAAAATCAAAACACGCTGACCTGAATAAGCGATTTCCTCTGTTGGTACGAGTGACAGTGAGTATTAGCTGAATTGTTCCACTGTGACGTCCTATGATTAATGCCACAGGCCAGGTGGGACTATGCAAATGCAAGCTTTCAAATTCAAATCGAAGCATTACACACTAGGTACGTGTTCTTTACACGTTGCGTAAATTACTTCTTTCCACTGGTCATCTTTCCATCGAGAATCTTTCTGCCCCAACGGCCATAACCTGGGTTGCTGGGAGTCATTGGGTGCAGGCCGCATAATATCGGTTTCTCTAGAAATCTATGGGATACAAGCTACAAGATATTTATTGAAACGAAGTTCCTTATCGCACGGTATGGACTTGGCGGATGTGGGCTAGGTAAAAAAAGTGTACCTAGGGGTTTTCCGTCACGACCCTTTCTTTAATGTAGACGGTTATCTATAGCACGTATGCTATTGGGTGTGCCCAGTCATAGGTGCGCGCCTATTGGTTCAAAGCAGCTAGTAAGTTCGCACCAGTGCGGCTGCGCAGGTATAGTTTGTACACACGGCTACACGTAAAGCTATACATTTCCAGTCTATACTGATCTCTCACTGTACGGAAAACCTACACAATGCGAAGTCAGCTTATACTGGAAATTTATAGCTTGAGGTGTAGCCGTGTGTACACGGCATACGCGGCAGCTGTTTTCTTTTTTTTTCATGTTTTGTTTCTGTTATTTTTTTGGTTTTATTTTTCGAGATACTTTGATAAAATTTAATCTCAAACATATTTAATCTTACTAATTTAGTTACCACAAACCAAATATTACTACGATTGAATGTACAAATGGAGAATGTACTGAAGTTTATAATGAATTAGATGAATCGAATGAATTACAACACAATGTTTATTTTCACAACTCGTAAAATATATTAACTACGAAATTTCCTACCATTCCATCTATTCATTAGTTATTTCTGCGTTTCATTTAATTGCTCTCAGACGCTAGTAATTAATTTATTTGTATTTGTTAATCAATATTAATTTACTACGAAAGGAACTTCGTTTCAACCGAGTGTTCCACGATACTCACGCATTTTTTTATTTAAACAAGTGTACAATAAGGTTTTAAAAACTAGGTAATGGCACTTTATACTTGTTTGTCCTTTACGAGCATCGCAAATAACTGAGGGCGCTTTTTACAATAAAAAATAATCACACGATAAAATAAACTAATCATTCATTGAACATTTTAACATTAAAGTACCTACGTTTACATATTTCTCTCAGCGCGAAGACCTTTTGTTTTGTGTGTTGTAATTTTTTTATATTGTGTGTAATCTAGTGTTTAAGTAACTAACTAAGACGTCCCTTACAATTAATATAAATGATTATTTATTTTTACCATATTTTCACTATGTACTTATTAAGATATTTATATTTCAGTTATATGGGAGGGCTATTTTCAGCAGTGGTTGCATTGTGGTTGATATGATGATGATGAAACAGTCCACATCCACCACCTGCTAGGTAAATCCAGCGACGTCTAATGCTAATTTTATCAGTGGGGGAATAAGATCTGCGCTGATGTTCCCCATTGGGGAATTGTGCATTCCTCCTTCTAACCTGACCCTAACATTCGTCAAATCAGTCATAGGACCAATGCTGAACATAGGCTTTCCCCATAGATTTCCAAAGCGACTGATCTTATGCGGCTTGCACCCAACGGCTCCCAGCAACCTTTATCAGGTCGTCTTTACATCTAGTGAGGTGCCGTCCTACGCAGCGCTTACTAATGCATGGTCTTCACTCGAAAACCTTTCTGTCCCAACGGCCGTCAGTTCTTCGAGCTATGTGGCCCGCGGACACTTTAGTTTGTCTACGAATCCCCTCATTTCTGAATATGACCCTAACATTAAGGTAGGTAATTCGGGGTTGTACGGGGGTTGCTGCTACCCGTGTACAATACGATTGATATTGATAGTTGATGGGACCGGGTTTGTTAGATTAAAACGACCGCATGCGACCGATGTGAGTTTGCAACTGCTTTATTAAACAACTTAAAAATACTTGCTAAACAATGACAATGCTGAATGTACGGTTCGGCCCGTACACCCTCTACGGGCCGAACCGTACTGTTTATGAATAAATTACTGATAATTATTTATAATATCTAAGAAAATAAAACAAATTAATAATCTATTATACTTTTGACACTATGAAGTACAGTTGTTTTTTGTCTTAATTTTATAATTAATACTAATTGTATGCCCGCGACTTCATCCGCAATTTTCTGGATCTCGACAACAGCGCCACTTACCGGGTCCAATTGTTAATCTAAACCATCCAGGGACCCACACAAACACATACAAAAAAAATCATTCAAATCGACCCAGCCGTTTAGGAGGATTTCAGTGACATGCACACGTATACAGTAGAATTATAATATATATATAAAGAGAAGATATTTATTAATTTAATTTATACATGTATTTTTCTTTATTCTCTTATATTGTACCAGTTTTAATATGTTACGTTTAGATGCGTTAGTTTGAGCAATCTGTAAGCCCTCTTGTGTTTTTATACATAAAAAATAATTAGTTAGAAAATAGTATAGCAATTCCTAAATGAGCACTATAATATAGCCACTGTGTCCGTTAAGCAATCTTATTAGTTCTCACTAAACGCGTTAAGTGTCCAATTTCTCTGGAGTAGTTTGGTGTTTATTACGTGTCGTGATAGAAATGCCTTTTTCACATAGAAATTATAAATAACTCCTAATAGTTATATGTGTTACAGTAAAAACCCGGTTTTAGTAAGAACGCGTTTTCATTAGTTACAACCAGTTTTTACTAAATGCCTTTGCGATAACTAGAATTTCCCAGTGACAACTAGAATTTACCGGCAGAATTATTATTTGAGCGGCTAATTATTATCTAGACCTAACCTAACTTAAATAATTAAGTTAGGTTAGGTCTAGATAAGTGGGAGAATCGATACGGGGCACCCCTACTCTAGGCAGTCTTGTGTGTGACACCCCTAGAGTGTTATAAAAAAGCGCGGAGCCAGAAGCTCGCGTCCCGAAGGTCCTGAGTGGAGCAAGCCCACGAAGCCGAGCGGCGCGAATGGGGGAGGAAGCGAGCGAAGCGAAGAAGTGGGCGAACCCACCCCATAAAACTATTGGGGCACACTACTTTGTTTCGTTAAAATGCGTTTTGTCTAGCTAAACTAGGCCTAACTTGCATTCATTTTTGACCAGCAGTAAATTCTTGTTTTGACGAGGGCATTTAGTGATAACTAGTTTTAACTAGTCAATGTGCGTTCTAACTAAAACCGGGTTTTTACTGTAACATATGTATTTAGTCCAGACTTCACACTAGGATTTCCTGTATTTTAGGTATAAGACAAATATTTACAGATCTTGCGATCATTCGTAAAATTATATGCATAAAAGAGTGGTTATTCATGTATCTATGCACTTTTACATATAATATGTCGCTATTCGGCGTTGTTTATTTATTCAGTGGTATTCAGTATCCCCATATGAGTGAGCGGCCGCCATCTTGAATGTTCTTGAAAAAACTTGAGCTATAAAAAATGTTTTATAAATTAAATAATTTTTTAAACCTCAAGTTTTTTTAAATTCATTTATTTTTATCAGATGATTAAACCCCTTGATTATTATTCTTTTGGCGTATTATTTTACCATGTTTCCTTTTTCTTAGACACAGGGAAAACCCAAACTAAAGTTACATTTGAAGAATAAAATTGTAGGTAAAAGTTTATGCAATTATTTTCCTTATACGAGGCATGCCTTTTAAGTTCTGTCGTTTCCATATTTTCCGGCAATTTTGAATTTGGAACTGTTCTATATTCGAATGTGTTTACATTTTGAATCTCAAAACAGTTGAAAGTATTAGGATTAATGCTATTGTTTAGTCACAGTTTCGATTTGAATCTGTCAGGTCACGTACGAAAATGAATCTTTCTAAGGAAAATGTTCGTGCAATAATTTTCTACAACTTTAGAAGAGGCCTGACACGGCTTCAGTATTTAGAAGAGCTAACATCTGTGTTCAGTGATGTAGCCCCATGTCTGCGGACTGTCGAACGCTGGTATTTAGAATTCCAGCGTGGACACACTAGTGTTAGTGACAGATTTCGCGAAGGACGCCCAAAATCCGCCTTCACTGAAGATAACATCATTGCTGTGAGACAACTAATTCTCGAAGATCGTCATGTGACGTATCGAGAGATAGAGGCTCTATTAGGCATCTCAGGGACAACCATTCAGAAGATCTTACATGAAGCGCTTGGTGTGAGAAAGCTAGTTTGCCGTTTGATACCGCATCTGCTTTCCGACGATCACAAGGCGACCCGCGTCAGATGGTGTAAGAAAACTCTAAAAAGGTTCAACCGAGGAAAGTCAAATCACGTCTACGGCATCATCAGTGGTGACGAATCTTGGATCTATGCCTACCATTCTGATTCCAAACAACAATCTACAATCTGGGTCTTTCAAGACGAGCCAAAGCCGACTAAAGTTGTTCGTTCTTGAAGCACTTCAAAGAAGATGGTGGCCACGTTCGTTGAAAAAGCCGGCCATGTTGCGGCTATTGCACTTGAAAATCGTAGAACGGTTAACGCAGAGTGGTATACCGCAGTTTGTTTACCACAAGTCATCGCCGAACTTCGAAAATCTAACTCAAAGCGATGCATCATCCTGCACCACGACAACGCAAGCTCACACAGCGCTCGTCAAACGATTGAGTATTTGAAGCAGAAAAAAGTAGAAATTCTTGACCATCCTCCATACAGTCCTGACCTAAGCCCCAAAGATTTCTTTACATTTCCTAAAATTAAGAAAAGTCTTCATGGTCAAAGGTTCCAGTCCGGTGAAGAAGCAGTCGACGCTTTCAAGTCAGCCATTTTGAACACCCCCACTTTAAAGTGAAATAAATGTTATAATAACTGGTTTGAGCGAATGGAAAAGTGCATTAAGCTACGTGGTGAATACTTTGAAAAACAATAAAAAGTACTATAAGGTTCTAGTTGTGTTTTTTTCTTCAAACGACAAAACTTAAAAGGCATGCCTCGTAGTGGCGTCAAATCGTAGTATTTTCCTTGTCATGTTAGAGTTGTACTACGATTTATGTGTAACTAGAACGAGAAGACAATATTTTGTTTCACTAAACTGCATATTACAAAAACTTAAAATACCCAAAACTTTAAAACTGGAAAAGCAGAACTTCAGATAATTTCTAAACCTATTTGTTCTAATCTTTTCACATACTTTCTCACATACTCGTTCATGTTTTATTTTATATTTATATTCATCTTAAAATAATCCTCTAAAACATTCCTTTAATTTCAGCAGGGCTTGTTAAGTCTGAAAAATTGTGCATTTGCTGTTACAATTGGAGGGCGGACTAGATTCTTCCGGATCCAATGGAGAGCAAAAATTTCTTTAGTTCTCATTTTCTCAGTATTTCTTTTATTATTTAAAAAAAGGTATTTTTTAATGAGAAATCATACACCATTTTACGATAACTCTGTTACAAAGTTGTTTTAATTACAATTTTTATGACCGAGTTACTCCAACTCTAACTTAGTCTCAAGTTTTTTTGCCTATCTGTCTACTCAGCTCACATCCACTCACTACTGGGTATAGGTTTCTCTTATTACGCCACTCTCGCCGGTCTTCTTTTTACGATGGGATGCATGTCCTCCAACTCGGGGAAAGTTGAAGGGGTCTGTCGGACTCTCCGTAGGCTGTCTACCAACGGTATACCGTCTAAAAACCCACCGATATTCCTTCATTCACCTCAGTGCCAGTGCATCATCAAACCGCCCATCGGATGAGCGGGTCGATACTGCACTAGCACCTGACAAGGTCACGGGGTCCCGGTCGGTTTCAACCGCGGCCCTGTCGGTTAATATCCGCCTTAAGCGGACCCCTCTGTCCTCCTCCTGGGAAGGAGAGAAATGTTCTGGAATATGGAAGACATTCCTCAGCGTAAGAGGCCTATGCGATGCTGGGTCGGAGCTCCCCGCACTCTAACCCTGCTAGCCCCCATCGAGCTGAAAACTCTCACCGGTCCTGTGTCAACCTTCCCACAACTTTTCTTTCTAGTTTTTACCCTTCTACGGCAAAGCCAAAAGGAAGGTTATGTTTTTAATAAATACAATCATAGCAATAGCCATTCAAATTCTATAACACGAAATATACCTGCACAGCAATTATACCTCAAGAGATCCACTGCCTAATCTTAGGATGCGACACACACAGAGTAATTACTATTAGACGAGAAATTGTGTTAGGTACCCTGAAAGATTAGTAACTCAGAAGACTACCCCTCGAGACAAGTTAAAGTTTCTTGAGAATTCAATTTGCAGATAAGTGCATTGCTGTGCTTTATACTGAGACGATGGAGGTTATTTGGCGGGAAATGTTAAATTATATTGTTTGGATAAAGTAGAGGGTGCTACAGAATGTGTATATTGACCCGAAACTTGACCCGTTCTTGATGCGTATAGTTAAGGTATGATGGAACACTTTACCGTGGTCTTTTTTTCCTAAATAATAAAATCCGGGCCTCTTTAAGGTAAGAGTAAATATGTAGTTTTCTTCTAGATCTTCGTGCTGAGGTGAGATTGTGGTTAAATGAACGTATCCAGGTTATGATGTGAGTTATGAGTTAGATGGATAAAGCACCCTGTTTTTATAAAGATTTTGTTGTGGCTAACCCTAATATCGGAGTTTTTGGGTCGCCCGAAAGTTAACATACCGACATGACTTGACGACTTTTATAGTTTTAGACCAACATCCTTACGAGCAAGCACAAAAGCACTCAATTAAAATGCCACTAGCGGTCACCAATCCAAGCTGATTCTAGCAATCAGACTCTGAGATTGTTTCGATCAATTTTGTCAATAGTGCAACAATAATTCATCTAATGTTTGATAGAGGAAGTCTTTGTCTCAGAGAACAGCTTCCGGTGGATGATGATGATTAAAAACATTAATCAAAGCTCTCAATTGTTCTGAGGTCTGGTAAGAGTAATAGCGTTTAAAACAATAGAAATTTGAAAACTGATAATATGGCTCCGGATACTATGTCGAACACAATCAGGCGATTAATGAATTTGTTCGAACGTCGTTTGCTGGAAGAAAACTCTCGTAAGGGTTAAGCTTGCCTTTGCACATGTCTTTGTTTAAAGCTTTTTTTGCCTCTAATCTATTTGTTTCAAACAAATAATCAAATCTGATATATTCTATAGCTCTATATGAAAGTGTTTTAATAACTTATCAATTCATAAATGAACTACATGAATATTAAATGCATAAATTAACAATTATTTTCCTAAATTTCAATTCATCCTAATTATAACGGGAAGAGATCGTTTATACGACAAAGGTGCCCATTGCATTTATTGTTATTATAAATTAGTACTTTATAATATTATAATATAATTATCTGCGGTACATCTATAAAGTGTAATCTAAACAGTATTTTTATTTTATAGTGTTATCCGAACACATAGGGAACATTCCACGATTTTTAAAATCATCACAAAACTTTCAAGCCTAGACGGGACTTGAACCCGCAACCTTCCTCTTGATACGAGGACGCACTTCCAACTGTGCTACCAGGCAATGCACGTCAGGATTGAAATTAGTGAGATGATTCAGATTACGACTAAAGCGCCGTTAGCTCCATCTGCAGGAAAACTTATACAGTTTTTTGACCTGCTCAATGCCAAACGTTGCAGTTTAGTACATTGACAAGAGATGTCGCGTTGCTTATTTTTAAATAGTATTTTTATTTTATAGTGTTATCCGAACACATACAGAAAATTCCAAGATTTTTAATAATGTAATCTATTTAAACTAGTGGTTCGCCCCGAACTGAGATCTCGCGAGTCTACCATAAAAACAAAAAAATATTGTTCGTAATCTTTGACTATCAAAATAGTGCCACGAAATAAAAACCAATTAACTTGACCTACAGTTTCATTCAAATTACAGGTAACGGGAGTTCATGTTAATTGGTTACCTTTTTTTGGGGTACAAATGGCAGTTATTCTAGATTTCAGACTTTTGCCTATATTTGTGATACATAAGCTACACGCATACCAAATTACAGCACTGTGGGGTCACTGGTGTACCCTGTGAATTTTGTCAAAGTTTAGTTTTTGTTATGGCTAATAACTTAAAAACACTACTAAAAAGTCCTCAAAAGTAAAAACGGGTAAATAGGTAGTAAATATACTAATGAAGACCTTTCATTTGACGTCTCATTTGACCTACGGGTCTCATTTTAATTTTTTTTACCCCTCTTGAACCCCGATACCTCAATAACCCCCCAAAATTTTTAGCTCATTGACTCACACCAAAATTGTGCCATCATTACCTACCTATATACCCACGATGATCGGATAAACGCTTCGAAAGTTATCCTCGGACAAACAAACATACATACATAAATACATACATACAACGCCGATTTGCCCAAGTTGATTTGGAGATCTCGCTTCGCTCGATCAATTATATCATAATAATCCCCGACATGTCAAGTTCGGAAAGGAAATATAATGTACGAATAAATAAAATATAAGATGTTATTTGGGTAACATTGTTTAAAGCAAATAGTTATCCTTAATTTTATAAATCGTCTTTGCCTCACCATACCCTTAGGTAACTCCTAAATTACATTGCATAAATTGACCGTATAATGTCCATTACATAATGTACTCTATGCGCGTGGAGAATCGGAGATATCTAATTCAATGCGCACAATTATGATATAGCTATGATTTGATTAGCTTTATTAGATTCACGTGCTTTGAGGGCTTAGGTGTAAATGAATGAATTCATGTAATTACTATATTGTTCATATAACAAACTTTTATGAAAATAATAAGATTCCGGGATCGACGAACACTGATCGAACTGATCATCGATCAAATTACTTTTAAAACAAGCGTTTGATTTTTATTTAATTACTATACCTAAATACATAAATATTACTTGACATTTCACACAGCGCTGTCTACCCCCAAACTAAGTAGAGCTTGTACCCGAACCCGGAAAAAATATCTGCAGATCATTCAACCTCTTGCATCACAGCCGGCTATTCGCCCACTGCGCCATGGAGGTCGTCGTACTATTCATCTAATCTTCAATCAGATAACAAAATAAACCCTTTTAAATTATAACTTTTTGTAATTTCGTCTGTAAAAATAAGAAAAACTTTCTTATTTTTATATCAATAATCGTAAAACCAATATTTTAACGAGTACAATCAGTAAGGGAATCCTATTATTGTTTTTTGTTTTATATTTAATCTCCAAGAACGTGTAATAAAAATAATGCTTCTATTTAGTTGAGTAGTTAAAGAAAGTGGTTCATTTTAGTAGCCTTTATCGGGCAAGGTTGAGGGTAGATGCACATATTTATGAGGTCAAACGATAGATAAATAGCTATTCTATAATTAAAATCAGTGTTTCAAAGCTGTATCTGTAATAGTTTTATAAAAACGATGGAATTACATGATATTTTTTATGACAAAATCGTTAAAATAGTGTCATAGGATTAATAAGCTCTATGCATAGGTAAAAAATACTTGAAGTTTTGGAAAAAAAAACCATAAAAGTATCCCCTTTTTATCAGCTTCGGAAATTAACCGGCCCGCCGTCACAACGAAGTAAATAAGAATGATTACATTTGCAATCGATACTTCTGCCAGGTGCACCATTCCCGCTGCGTTATGCATCAACACGCCAGCCTTTGAATATTAGACGTCTATGTGCCAATGGACAGAATGGCGTTTAAAGAACTACCATTTATTTATAATTCATCATAACCATTTTTATAGTTGCTTATTTTATTATAATTAAATTTGTGTTATTATTAGTATTTTATGTTTATAGTATGTAGGTATGTTTTTAATTTTATATCCATGCACCGCCGTCATGTGATATGTTTTAATCCTGTCCATACTAAGGTTGTCTGGAAGAGATCGCTTTTAGCGATAAGACCGCCCATTGTACTAAATCTGTTCCTAAAAATTATGTTCTGTATTTTACTTTGGTGTACAATAAAGAGTTATCTTATCTTATCTTATAAATGGCAATTATTGTGTCGTTATAAATATGAAGTATGGGAGTCGACCTTTGCGGTGAGTTGGGTGATTCAGGGCTCGATTCCAAACATAATCTGCAATTACTTGTTCTGGTCTGGCTGGGTGTTGGTACTCGTAATTGCTGATAGATTAGATTAGAACATTCATTATTGCACTAATAAAATAATACATAGACGAACTTAATGCTTACTTAGCATTTTCTTCCAGCTAACCTTTGTGTAGTGTAGATTAAGTGGTAGTGCCAGAAAATAAATAAACAGATTTTAACTTAAGTAATAATTTTATCTTTCAACATAAAATAAACTTATAAATATTAATTATAATAATAATACACATACATAAACGAAATACATAAATATACTTACTTAAAGTGCTCAATTTGGTTGACTGTAGGTACAGGAAATCACCATACAAATACACATACAGGGTTCTGGAATAGAATATATTTTTGAAGTTATACTCTTTTGGCGCGTTTGGAAAAAATTATGAGTGTACAATTTTTACGATTGCGTGCGCACACCGACAGCCAGAAAGCGACATGATGAAGTTAGCTGATAACTGTCTCTCAAGTTTCCGTGAAAACTCATAACTGTATTTATTAATTTATCATTCCTTTTACAAACAAAGAGTTGTGGCATACGAGATGAAATCTTTAACTAATTATTTTTGTTCTGTTACGCCAATGAAGTATAGGTAACGTGCGTAGATAAGTACACACACACGTTTTTTTATCAAACAGACACAAAGAACTATGTTTATGACGCAACATCAAAATGTAGACGTTAACCTACTCGTATACGGTAGCCGCAGTTTTTGACTAACTGGTAAAAAGTGTGCCCTGAGCCTTTATGTATGAGTTGTAAATGTTCGTGTCATCACTTACTAGGCCTTGTCAGAAAACCAGCGCTGCAGCCTACCCATTGAGGTTCGAAGCAGTAAATTCTGAAACAGGGACCATTTTGTTCCCACGCAACTTTGTCTGGGTTGGTGGGCTGCCTAATATACTATTTACCCAGATGCTTATACTTAGAACGTCTTGGATATAAAAAGTGAATAAAAAGCACTTTTAATCACTATTTTGGTGTTTGAATTTAGAACACACCAATATATTCGACCTCCATTCCTCCTTGCGCAAAAAATACTCGATACAAATTCCTTGTGCAAAGAATACTTGACATACAAACTCATTGCGCAAATAACTACTCGAGATTTGATTGGTCGACATTTTCGGCTAAAATATTTATTTTTCTCGTATTCATGGTATAGTATGCAACTTTTGAATAAAACGAATTTATATCGAGGGCAATGAATCACTCGCGTCACTCAGGATTCTAACACTTGCTCGTGATTCATCTATGGCCCTCGCTTCAAATCCATTCTTTATTCACTAAATGCATAATATACTATTATTTCTTTTTGTCTTTCAAATACGGAAACGTGAATAGATTTCGTGAGCATTTTCGTTGCAGCCAGCGTCCATAGGCGAGCTCACGAAAACTATTGTCGTTTGATTATTTGACAATTCGTACGTATAAAGGCTCTGATAAGCATCGAAAGTAGAAATTACCTAGTGTATTATCAAAGAGTTTAAAAAGCTTTTACATGGCATTTGTGCCACCATACCTATTTCTACCGCCAAGCAGCATTGCTGTGTTTCGGTTTGAAGGGAATAGTTGCCGGTGAAATTACAGGCACATGAGGCTTTACACCTATATGCCTCAAGTTGATGGACGCAGGGAAGTGCATCGTAGGTCACATTTCTAAGGAGCGTGACTTACGAGGCAAACTTTGTTATAGGCGATGGTTACCACTTAACATCAGGTGGGCCATAGGCTTGTTCCATGTCCATAGTATAAAAATGTATATAAATTAATTAAGTTTTATGTATAAAGTTAGTCGATACATGTTATAATTTTTTCTATAGAATTTTTAATTTTAAACTCAATTTTAATCGATAAATGCAAATTATCTATAATAGTTCCAATGCTATAAATCCCATCTTTAAATATCAAGCACATCGCAGTTTAGCCAGGTGGTTACCTACGGCCGGCAAAGGCTATATTTTATTAACGAACACCTGGCTGTCATTGGACGACCCAGTTCGATGCCAGTAAAAATGCATGGACATCGACTTTATGCTGTAATTACGAGAAGTAGGATCCTCTTTGTTATAAAGACGTTTTGATGGATGGCTTTTATCGTAGTATGGAAACTGAAAAACAGACTGGAAACCGTAGGGCCTATGTAGGTACGTACACGGCGTATTTCCAACGCGTAGACGACGCGAGATATCGATTATATCAATCCAAACTTTGTACCCGCGTTTGAATGGATACAAATCTGCTTTTTGGATCTCTACGACGCCGAAAATGTGCGTCATCTACACGTTTAAAACAAGCCTTGTGCATTGGCCCGTATGTTAACCCAAAATTATTAGCCTTGCTTACAACAGTATCGAAAATGGAAGCTAGAGAGTTCTGAAGAACCAGGAGATAGAAGACCTAGTTTTCGAGCCTTAAATCATAGTAGAAACAACAGCTTCAGGACTCCGATTGTACCTAATGGTTTGAAAATTGAATATAATTGATTCGAGAACCTATTGCGCGCGTGTTTAAGTGAGCAGCGTCTGTGTGTAGTGCGCCTGTTTTCACTCGTATTAAATATAACTTCTGTACCTACACATCAACGATTACTTTTCGCAAGCCTTGCAGAAGCCCAGAAAGTTAATCAAATCCTTCCCACAGAGGCTTGTGCAAAGAAATCGTTACATGTGTCCTCCCGTGAACGCCAGACTTACGTCATAGTATAAAAACTGAAATTGTTTCTGTGCAAGTACATTACGGCATGTAAAAAGTATGGCTACTCTGGACCTTAGGTTACAGTGCCAGCTCCATTAGAGGGAGATCCCGTGAACGACAGACTTACGTCATAGTAGAAATTATTTCTGCGCAAGTAGGTAGATAATTATAAAATAAATAAAATAAAAATAAAAAAGCCTATTATATTTCCTACAATATTTACATTTTTTTCATTTGTATTTATCTCCATATTGGACGAGGTATTAATTATGAATAATTTAATTTAAAATATACATGAATTGTAACATATAGGTATTTATACTATTTAATTTACATTAGTTTTATCTCGTCTCGTACTTTTGTAATTTTATTTTATTACAATGTAAGTTATTTGATTTTAATTTTTGTGTTGAGTTAATTATTCATGTTATTTGTATTTAATTAAGAAAGTTTGTAGTATAAGTGCATATATTACATAAATATTATTTTATTTGCAAGAACCCTGCGAGAGGTGAAGGCCTCCTTCAGAGATTTTTCATTGCTTCTTTTAGTTTCGTTGTTTTTTAATGCTTCTTTTAGTTGATTGTTCATAATTTTCAATTGATTTTTTATCTTTGAAGGGTTTTAGTCGTAATCTCCCGCGGTGACCAACCGAATTGAGAGATAAATTTTATGTGTATTTTGTTATAGTATATTATTAGTTAAGTACGGCAGGCATTACGGCAGGTAAAAACGTAGGTATGGCTACTTTAAACCTTGGGTTGAAGTGACTTTTATAGATAACAGGAAGCAAAGGTGTATAAAACTGGTGCCCAAAAACGTTTTAGTATAAAGCGTGTTTTTTATATTTTCTAGGGGATACTATAAGAAATCACATCCCCTATTGACAGACACTTGGCATAGTGAAAATCTCACGCCAAACACCTTTATACTTTAATATATTGTACTGATGTCATAGTATAAAAGCTAAATTTTATATTATGTTACTTGGGCAACTATTTACCTAAAGATGTTTTGTGCCTAGCGTCTGGCTAGATTACACACAAAAGAGCTTCCTATTGAGATTCAGCGATAACTCTCATGTTTGTGATTTAACATTAGTCATCTGAGTCATTACTGAGTATTTTATGGTAAGCAGAAACAGTTTGAACTATATGTCGCTATCAAACATAGATTTTCTAGGTATGGAGATCTTATTGTTTAAAAGCATTGCTGCTTTACTTTAATTTAAAACTACTGTGTCTCAACAAAACCAGCAATGTAATGTACTTCAATATTGAATTTCCGAGAACAGCATGCGTCTTTTTAAGAATACTCAACATGAGTAGGTATTATTAATAACAAACTGATCCTACTCACACATCAGGTTTAGGTTACACGAGCGGGACGCACACAGATGAATTTTAATGGTCTTAAAGAGGCATAAACCGAGCGATAAGCGAAGCGTTTGTGCTAATTGCCTAATTGAACTCGAGACAAATTATTTTTGGTTTTTTTACCATAGAAAATCTAAAATTTTCAAACAACCTAGTCTATCAAGAGTCTATCAAGTCCTAAAATATGAATGAAACAGCCTTTATAAAATAGGTAAACAAATCATATTCATTCTTCATATAAGTAGGTACCTGTTAAACTGACTAAATGGCATCGTCGCAAAGGCGCCGCCGATTTACGTTAAAAATTATTTATTGGAAATGTATCGATTACTGGATAAATATTCAAGCTACCGGTATTATATTAAATCATCTCTAAAATCAGTTAATACGACTCCGGATGTGTGTTTTAAATTAATGTCGTACATAACAAAACAGGTTGTTTAATATTATAAATTCGAAAGTAACTGTTTCTGTCTGTCTGAGTGTTAGGTACGTTTTCACGATTTTGACTCGGGCGGCATGACATATTTTAATGAAATTTAGTATATAAATGGATAGATTATGACCGGGATTAAAAAATAGGCTACTTTAAATTATATATGTATATAAAATTATTACTAACATACCTACCACGCTAGCGAAGCCGCGGGCGGGCAACAAGTTAAAGCTACGTTCAATAGATCCCACCTTAACAGCAGCTGTAACTTTACTCACAAAGTCACAACTACAAAGAGTTTCATCATACACACATAAACACGAACGCAAACACATACCTATACTTACACAGCTTACACACAAAACACGAACCCTGCGCATGCACAGCACACGTAATAATGTATCATTGCAATGACGGCTGCCTTTCTGTCAAGTTAGAATTACAAGTTTTGAATTTAGAATCGAATTTGAAAGAGGTATAGGCAATAATAGCCAAAATACCCCTACGTTTTTTAGTTTTCCTACAATTAAGGTGAGAGAGGGATATGTAGTGCGTATTTTTGTAATCGTTTTCGAACAACTAGAGTGAGAGAGGTATACTTGGTATTTTGTTATCCTTTTCCTCATTGCTATGCTATGTCAGTTGGTTTCTCTGATCGGTGATAGCAGGCGCATTTAGTTTCAAGGTTTCTTTACTGTTTTTCAATTATTTTAGTGAAATGACGGCGAGAAGTGAGATGTTTTGTGGGATAAAGCTGCGTACGTTATGCTTAATCATCGGATACTTTCATTTGGTAAGTCAGCTGATTTAATACTTATAAAGTATAAATGTTGCATGTTATTAATTATTGTTTTCGATTGTGATCTCGTGATTGTTCTTCTTTCGTGTCAATGGCTGTTTGATTTCTGAATTTTATCAGCCCAATAGAGAGCAACTCCTACACCTCTCTCTGTTGTCTGGTACAAGTCTTCTCGTGTGCAAGTGGTTGGGCATAGAGGACATGAGAGCAGGTGGGCCATGGTTAGTAAGGTGGCCCCGCAGTAGCACTGGCTCCGGAATGGGTCGATATAGCCCCACTTGGCTAGATTGTCTTGGCAGCGGCCAACTTGAGTGCGCAACCGGTTAGGGACTTCCAAATTGGGCACTGCCGAAAGGAAGATGCTGCGCTGGTGGAATGTAATCAGGAGGGGCAGGATGATGTTGTTAGTTGGTGATTGTGACATGCCACACAAGGATAATTATGTATTGCCTATAAAAATGTGATGTTGACAATGACCTATTACACTACACGATGTTTAGGGAGGACATGGCCCCTTGCAAGGGTGTCAATTATTACATTACACTAAAAATTGGGATCTAATTCAGTCTGAACGTGAACGTGGAGAGTTGGACGTACCACCTACCATGGCATCAATATTTTCTGAACCACAGAAAGCAGCGATAAACAATTAATTTATGTGGACCCTTTTCAATCATCATCATATCAGCTAAAATACGTCCACTGCTAAACATGGACTGCTAAACATGGGGGGGGGGGAGTGTTCTACGCTGCGCTTTCAAGTGCGTGGTCTCCACTCTAGAACCTTTATACTCCAACAGCTATCAGTTCTCGATGGCAGGCGCCGTCAACCTATGTGCCCCGCCCACTGTCACTTTTAGCTCCTCTTGGCTTCCGGATTCGATCTCGTAAAGGAAGGTACCACTAATTAATATAGTTATCAAGACGTTAAATACCTAGGTAATTGCAGAACTGACTAAGCGGGGTAAGGCAGTAGATTAAAAAAACCTATTTTATAAACAAATGTAGCTGGCCAGTTTTACAAATAAATCAAGTTACCTTGTTTTATGATCATGGTGTCAAATTGATAGTAATTGCCATGAATGTCGAAATACTTAACCCTATTTTTTTTTTATTTTACTTATTTAGATAATTTCATACGGAATCTTTAAATGTACTAAATGACCTTTGTCAATCAAACCAATTACACTTAATCTTACCATGCGTTTATTCTCAAAACAAACTTTCATGATAAAGAAAACGATTAAATAAATATTATATCGACATGTAGGCACTTGACACTAATACATGAGGATGGTAATTAAATCGGCTATGAATCCCTATTAAAATCATACCAATAGTGAATCAATTAAAATAATATTAAATATTCTAAAAATTTACAATAAACGTAGTCTCGAGTCCTGCAGGAGTTTATTGGCGACGGGGGCCACTTAACATCAGAAAGCCCGTCAGCTTGTGTCTCTAATAGCTTGCTATAAAAAAAACATGTTCTTTCTACGCAAGCCGAGTCCATCTCTACATGCACTACCTTTTACCCAACTGCGAAGTGTGAAGCCGCGGGTGGAAGCTTGTAATAAATATTAACTCCGAAAAGAAAAAAACTGAGAATTCAAATGACGTCACCCTCAGAATCAATGAAAAAGCAAGCACAAACTATTTAGATGTACTACGTACAGGCGGTCACGTGACGTACATTGGAGCTGAAACGTAAAGGACCGATGCTACATTCGATTATAACAAGTGTTTTTTTTTAATCTTGTTCATTCAGTTCATTCATACTTTTGTGATCCTAGGTTATATTTAGATAGGTATAGTTATGTATATAGATAGATAGATAGTATATAATACCTAGTTACCTACTTATATTATAGTTTTTTTTACATATTTCCAATCACCTACTTAGTATCCACTACTACTGCACACTTTAAGCATAATTAATCGAAATCATTTAAACTTAACAAAACTTAACAAGCAAATTTAGCAAACAATTTAGTTCAAATCATAATTTTAATTTATAATTGCAAACACCACTGTTCGCGATTACGCTAAACTTTGTTCTTCATTACGGTGTCGTTCTACCAATCCACGCAAGTCACGTGACTATTTTAAACTTTTCCTATTGGATGTAATAAAAATGTTCCTACCAACCCCGCTCCTCGAATTTTGTTGGAAGTATACGCCATTACACGCACGCATGCAAGACAATATACAGTTTTTAATTGAAATATCCCGAAATCCATAAAGAAAGTATCCTGTAATAAGCCAATCGTCATAAATAAGTACCTGACATCGCAAAGTAGGTACATGTGGTCCTTCAACGCCAAATATAATCAAGATTCAGCATCCTGTGGAATACGCGGACACGTGGCTGCCATTACCGGAAAATCACCAAACTACGCAATTGATATCTGGATTTTGGAATAAGGATTACCTGGAGGCTAAGCGCGCATTGGAACTGATATTGGATTGGTATTCCATCAAACTTCAAACGCAATCTGGTGGGACCAACCTTCTTTTCTTTCCATACACCTCCCTGTTCCTTTTGTCTAATTCTATGTCTAAATGGATTTCAGAGCAAAGGAGTGCTAGTTCAGTGCTAAACGTGGATTAAAACGAAGGCTTGTGACGTTGCTATCGCTGCTGACGTGTTTTTTCTTCCACTCATCCATTCAAATCGTAAGTACTCCTGCTTTCATATACCACCAAAATGTCTACTTCGTCTCGTGATAAATCTCCCAAGCTAAGTGTAGATACTAATGTAGTTCCAGAAAGGTCTAAATCCCGCAACAGATCTCCCAATGTCCTCTGTGATAATCCTGATTTAGTTCGCGAGCTGGTTAAAAAACGAGGAATAGTAAAGGGTAGGCTTACTAAATTTAATACCTATATACAATCATTAAAAGATAACGAAAGCTTTGTTCGTTCTTCTCGAGATCACATAGATTTAAAATTACGCATCAAGGGAGCTACTAGTTTATTTACCGAGTTCAATGATATCCAAGCTAAAATCGAAGAGTGTGTTTACGACAGCGAGATAAACGATCAGTTATGTAACAGGGAATCATTTGAAAACTCCTATTATAGCACGTTAGCCCTTGCGGAGTCCATGCTATCCAGTGATGAGGTTACCGACTGTTCTCATAAGTCCTGTCACAGCGATAAGCCACAATCGGTGAAATTACCTGTCATTTCTATGCCTACCTTCGACGGTTCATATGAGCACTGGCTTGAGTTTAGAGATACCTTTTTATCGTTGGTTCATACCTCTAAACATATAAGTAATATACAAAAGTTTCATTACTTGAAGTCGTCATTGAAGGGTAATGCCATGTTGGTTATAGAATCGATAGAATTTTCCTCTGATAACTATTCTGTTGCATGGGAGTTGTTGTTGAATAGGTACAACAATAATCGAGTTTTGGTACATAATCACGTAAAGGCGTTGTTTACAATTAGTGCGTTGACAAAAGAGTCGCCCGCATACATAAGAAAGCTAATTGATACGATACTTAAGAACTTACGCGCACTTACAATCCTAGGTGAGCCTACGGACTCCTGGGATACTCTTATCAATTATATAATCGTGTCTAAATTAGATAAAACAACTGAACGCGAGTGGGAGACATATAAATGCACTTTGTTATCGAGCGAAAACAATTCCAAACGCGTTATTAAAATGAGTGACTTGATTGGATTCTTAAAAGATAGGGCAGATATGCTGGAAACATTGCAGCTGTCCCATAATAAGGCACATAATAATTTACAAGCCGAAACTAAAAAACATTCACATTCATATAACACGTCACACTGCAATGTTTCTTCGACCAATAAGTCATACGACCGTCAGTCACGCGTTTATAAACCCTGCTTGAAATGCAACGGAACTCATCAGCTTTATTCATGTCAGAAATTCATTGAAAGCGATTTAGAATCAAAATTAAAACTGGTACGCGATCACAAACTTTGCGAGAATTGCTTACGCTCGGGACATGCATCTGATAGCTGTAGGTATGGGCCGTGCAGGAGATGCAACAAGAAACACAACTCAATCATTCATAATGATAACACTGATAGCTCGGTCTCATTTCATTCGAGTGTTGCATCTGAGAGGTCCGTCGTGAGTGCAGCCGCAGCGCAGGCTTCCTCTGACCGCCCCCCCACGTCCGTCGCGGACCCTATCCACGTAAACAAAGCGCACATGCAAAATCAATGCACTAAATCTAAAGGTTTGCATACAGTTTTATTGTCAACAGCTGTAGTTGAGGTCGCTGACACTTATGGTGCTTATCACCAAGCGCGCGCGCTGCTAGACAGTGGAAGCCAGCGGTGCTTCATCTCTAAATCATTTTGTAATTTAATAAACGCGCCATTAATACAGTCCATTCATGAAGTAAGAGGAGTAGGTAATTCAGTGATACAATGTTCAGAAACTTGTAGCATTGAAGTTAAATCGCGCGTCGATAATAAATTCATTACGCGCATCGAGTGTTTTGTATTATCGCAAATAACGTCTACGCTGCCATCCTTATGTCAATTAAGCGCGCAGTTCTGTATTCCAGACAACATAAGGTTGGCAGATCCGCAGTTTTTAGATTCTAAAGACGTAGATATATTAATAGGAGCTGATAGGTTTTGGGACCTTTTAGGTGAAGGTAAGCTAAGACTTCCCAGCGGCCCTTACTTGCAAAACACGAAACTAGGTTGGATAATATCTGGCCCTGTTGTTAATCAATCGAAAAATGAAACGCGCATTCATTGTAACTTTAGTAATACGTTAGATTCGCATGGTAGTACACTAGATTCACAATTACGTATGTTTTGGGAGGTCGAAGAGCTTCCTAAAGCCGCGGATACACGAACGGAGGAAGAACGTACATGTGAGGAACATTTCACTCGCACTACAACGCGCGATAGCGAGGGAAGGTTTTCCGTGCGTATTCCTTTTAATGATTCGCCTAATACCTTGGGTGAATCATATACGCAAGCCGAGCGCCGTTTTGTCGCATTAGAAAAACGCCTACAGCGTTCGCCTGACTATAAGTTATTATACGCAGATTTTATGAAGGAATACGAAAACTTGGGTCATATGAGTCCGGTGAACTCTTATGAGAGCCCATGTTATTTCATGCCGCATCACGGCGTCTACCGGGAACATAGCACCACAACGAAGTTACGAGTTGTTTTCGACGCCAGCGCACCTTCAACTTCCGGAAAGTCACTTAATGACTTGCAATTAGTCGGCCCGCCGATACAGGGTGACTTAATTTCTATTCTTATTCGCTTTAGACAACATAAATTTGTCGTATGCGCTGACGTTACTAAAATGTTCAGAAATATTTTGGTAGACAAAGACCAACGAAAACTGCAAATGATTTTATGGCGTAATGATCCCTCGAAACCCTTAGCTATTTACGAATTAAATACCGTTACCTACGGAACTGCCTCCGCACCGTTTCTAAGTGTGAGGTGTTTGAAGCAGTTAGGACTTGAGTCATCGGACCCTGATGTTCAAAGAGCAATCAGGGATGATTTTTACGTTGATGACCTGTTGACGGGAATGAATGATAAATCTAGCCTAATAAAATTATGTGTAAACATTAAGAACGCGCTACAGTCTGGTTGTTTTCCACTTCAGAAGTGGATGTACAACTTTTCATGCGATGATGATGATGAGTTGTCGAACCAATCGAAGGAAATTAAATCTAATCAAAATATGAGTTCAAAAACGCTAGGTTTAGGCTGGGATAATTTAAATGATGAATTTTATTTCAATACTCAATTTCATAATGATAACAAGCCAGTCACAAAAAGGTATATTTTATCAAATATTTCACAAATATTTGACCCTCTTGGCTTGTTAAGTCCTACGATAATTATAGCAAAGGTTTTATTGCAACAATTATGGCTACTTAAAATGAATTGGGATGACACAGTTCCATCGAATGTCGCGCAAACATGGAACCGGTTTGTTATTTCATTAAAAATGCTCAATTCTATTCGCATTCCTCGGCACGCTATAGGTAGCCAGCCTATTTATTTAGAACTGCATGTTTTTAGTGACGCACCGCAGACGGCTTACGGTGCCTGTGTTTATATTCGCTCGTTTAATCAGGATCAAACGATAACAGTAAGACTGCTTTTTTCTAAAGCCAAGGTCGCGCCTTTTAAGCCGATGAGCATACCACGCCTTGAGCTTAGTGGTGCCTTGCTAGGTGCTAAGCTGTTTGATAAGGTTCGCAGTTCATTACTTTGCAAGTTTGATAAGTGTGTGTTTTGGACGGACTCGACCATAGTATTAGGTTGGTTACACATGGCACCGAATAAATTAAAAACATTTGTTCAAAATAGGACTTCCGAAATTCACGAAATGACGAAAGATGTTATTTGGCGTCACGTCAGTAGCAAGGAAAATCCCGCTGACCTCGCTTCACGAGGTTGTAGCTTGGAAGAACTTTCATCTTCCACGTTATGGTGGGAGGGACCAAACTTTTTACGAAGCCCTAGTTTCTCAGTAGACGATCATACGGTCATAGAATCAATGGAGGATCTTCCCGAGATTAGATCATCGTTCACTTCCTTTGTGACTCATGATTCATCTAACTTATCACTGTTTCCGTTTGACAGATTTTCACAATATAAACGTATGAAGCGCGCATTAGGATTTATGCTACGATTCATTCACAATATTTGCAATAAAAATAATAAACGCACAGGCGCTCTAAGCGTTGGTGAGTTGGATGTATCTGAAAGAACATTGGTTCGTTGGTCTCAAATGGAAAGTTATCCTAGTGAATATAAATCGTTAACAAACCGCGTGAATTTTAAAACTAAAGGTAACTTATCGAAATTAAATTTATTTTTAGACGAAAATAAAATAATGCGCGTAGGTGGGCGATTAGGTAACTCGAACGAATTTACTTACAATAAAATGCATCCTATATTAGTAGATAGCAAACATCATTTTGGTTTGTTGTTGTTTCGACACGAACACTTGCAGCTCCTCCACGCAGGTCCCCAGGCATTACTTTGTCATTTACGCGAAATATGGTGGCCTTTGAGTGGTAGGAACCTCGCTAGGCGTGTAGTCAACGCTTGTGTTACGTGTACTCGCATGAAGGGAAGAATACTTACTCCTCCCATGGGTAATTTGCCCAAAGAAAGGATAACTCCCAGTTTTCCATTTATTCGATGTGGAGTGGATTACTGTGGGCCAGTTCTCATACTTAACCGTAAAGGTAGGGGTGCTCACACTATAAAGGCATACATATGTTTATTTGTGTGCTTCGCGACGCGCGCTATTCATTTAGAGCTAGTCAGTGATCTCATGACTGAGGCATATTTATTAGCATTAAAAAGGTTCATTTCTCGCCGTGGTAAACCACTACAAATATTTTCTGATAATGGTCGTAACTTTGTCGGGTTAATGAATGATTTTTCCGATTTCTTACGCAATTGTTCTTCTGATATTATAGAATACGCTACTAGCCAGCAAATTAAATTCAAGTTTATTCCCCCTTATTCTCCGCATTTTGGTGGTCTATGGGAGGCAGGAGTTAAATCATGCAAATATCATTTACGTCGTGTTGTAGGAAACGCGCACCTCACTTTTGAGGAGTTTAGCACAGTCCTATCACAAATAGAAGCTATCCTAAACTCCCGACCGCTCTCTCCTCTTTCTCCGAATCCTGATGACCTCACTCCTCTGACACCTGCTCACTTTTTGGTTGGTCGACCGCTAACTGCACCATCCTGCGATGACCTCAGCGACACTCCCGCGCACCGGCTGAAGCGTTATCAGAGAGTAGAACAAATACGCCAACATTTCTGGACCCGTTGGGCCAAAGAATATATATCAGAGTTGCAGGTGCGGACTAAATGGACCAAGGGATCGCCGGAGTTGAAGCCTAACTCACTCGTGTTGATAAAAGAAAACAATTTTCCACCTCTCAAATGGCATATGGGTCGAGTGCTTGCGACCATTCCAGGCAAAGATGGCATCTCCAGAGTAGCGGACATACAAACAGCTTCAGGCGTTGTTCGACGAGCTTACGCGAAGATTTGTCCTCTCATTCAAGATCAAGATGAAGCATGCGCATGATGAAGGATCATCAGGAATATTGAAAGCGGTCGCTTCCAAGGCCGGGGGCATGTTCGCGATTACGCTAAACTTTGTTCTTCATTACGGTGTCGTTCTACCAATCCACGCAAGTCACGTGACTATTTTAAACTTTTCCTATTGGATGTAATAAAAATGTTCCTACCAACCCCGCTCCTCGAATTTTGTTGGAAGTATACGCCATTACACGCACGCATGCAAGACAATATACAGTTTTTAATTGAAATATCCCGAAATCCATAAAGAAAGTATCCTGTAATAAGCCAATCGTCATAAATAAGTACCTGACATCGCAAAGTAGGTACACCACATTAGACCCATAAGTACATCTTATAAGTATAGTATGTGTAGTCTCACCATTGCACTGTTCGACGGGATTTGAAACCGCTGAAAATTACAATAAAATATTAATGCATGCTGTGCCCTAGACACGGTTTAGTTCGGATTAACAATGTTGTATGTTTTTTACCTCTCATCTTGTAGGATTTCTTTTCGCATAAGAAATTGAAAATAATTATCGCATGTCGTTGGTTGTCGCACGTAGGCACACAACACTATCATAACTTTTGAAATTACTAATATTGTATAACAACAACTAACAACACAATTTTCTGTGATAAACAAACAACGGCTGCTCGCTAATAATTATTTATCTCATCCAATCAAATTGAATGACTGACTGAACTGACCCGGGGGAGAATGGGTTGAATGAATGAATGGAAAAATATCGCAAAGAAAAGTCACAGATTAGGAAATATACCGATTACCATCCAGCATATAAATTATAATTAAATAAATAAATATTGCTGGCCATTTCACACAGCGCTATCTAGCCCCAAACTAAGCAGAGCTTGTACTATGCGAACTAGATAACTGATATAATACTTATATGCTTTTTTTTGTAAATACATACTTATTATAATATATAGAAAAACCATCCAGACCCAGAACAAATATCTGTAGATCATACAAACATTTGTTCTGCGGCGGGAATCGAACCATATAGCATCGGTCTATTCATTAATTTCTTACAGTTGTCGATCTTGTATGGGACATTACCAGGGGGGCAATCGCGGTAATTTTTAACGTGTCTAACGTTGGAACTCACTTTGGTTTGACTAATGTCACGCGTGTCAGCGCGATACGATATGTGCTTAACGATTTTGTTTTGGTTTTACATTGGTATTATCGTTCAAAATTAGTGTGATTGCCCCCTAGTCATGCAAGGCTATAAACCTCTCGTTCAAACTGACAACTGAAGGCCAATCTTTTGTCTCCGTTATTATGTCATGTTTTTGTGCCCTGACTGTAAATTGACACAAATTGTTCTAGAAAATATAATATATTTGTGTCTGCATCATCGTCATATCAGCCATAGGAAGTCTACTACTGGACATAGGCTTCTATATATTGCCACTCAAGTATGTGTTGCAAATTTAAGTGCAACATGTACCTACAAGATTAAGAATAAATATAATGAGTATGTGAACAATCCAAAGTCACTGAGATAACCCAAAGGAATAGCAAGCTGAAGTGGCAGCGGGCAGGACACAAAGCTCGAATAACGGCCGTTGGGGCAAAAATGTTTATGAGTGAAGACTATGCACTGCGCATCCGATGGCTCCTCACCAAATGGTTTGAAGACCTAATAAATTAAGCTGAGAACTTATGGGTGCAGACCGCACTAGATCTGTTACTCTAGAAATCTATCGAGGAAGGCCTTCGTCACTATAGATAACTGAAAAATACAAATTGTCAAAAACCCCTAAATATTCATAAAATATCGATTGACGTCATCTCATGCATCTTAGGGCGCACTAAACCCTTTCACCGTTCACAGTTTTTTAACCATTTAGGTCGACAATGGTTAAAAAACTGTGAACTGTGTGGCGCGATGGACATAAGTTATTAGAGTACACATTTCGATTCATTCTGTAACCACTTCCTTCCTGTTTTCTGTCTGTTTAAATTATGTCTAGGTAATGTGGTTTTTTTAACTCCTTTCCTTTTACTATGTTACTTAGTTATTTTTTATTTTATTTAAGTTCTATTACAAGATTTACAGTCTCGTGATGGTGAATTATCTCAACCAGTGATTGTTAATTGATTAGATTTATGTTACTGTATATTATAAGGGATCTTTGTTATGTAGTTTTATTCTCTTTAATTCTGTCTATTGTAATTTGTACTGAATTAGATTATAGACTCTTTTAGAGAAGACACTGCGTCTTGCAACTTAGTGAACTAACGCAGGGAACAGTGTATTACAAGATTATGTTGTCTCTATAGTTCTGTATATACTATTCAAGTTTCTCATAACCTCTTGTTTTTTCTCTTTGTTTTGAAGGTGTCCAGTGTCGTGGATATAAGCTGCCACTTACTGACTGTGGGCATTATCACCAATGGATTCCAATGCGATGTTGATGCTGACAATGTAAGTATAATACTTAATAATAATAATATAGCATAAAAATGTCGACCAAAAAATAAAAATTAAGGGGTGGACCACCCTTAACATTTAGGAGTAGAAAAATGGATGTTGACCGATTCTCAGACCTACTCGATATCCACATAAAATTTCATGAAAATCGGTAGAAGCATTTCGGAGGAGTTTGGCAACAAACACCGCGACACTAAAATTTTATATATTAGATATTTTCTTACTGACTCAGTAGAACAGAAACTCGATTACGCATATTACGCTCGTTCTACGCTCGTTACATATATTACAAAACCTTTCATTCCAGCTCAAAATGGTATTGAACCTGCACTTCCTTGAGCCGATCCTCCTGTGCTTGAACCTGGGCACCCATGGCTTCTACCCCTTCCCCCACATCATCAGGAACCAGTACAACACATATGTGGAGTACATGGCCGTGTCATCGACACCGAAGTGCTACCCTGGGGTACTCCACGTATACGTCACCGATGTGCTAAACTTCATGATTAATATGATCTGGTTAAAGTTCATTATCAGTTACGTTAAGGCTCTTCATAAGGTAACATACTTTATTTAAGCATTTAAATATTCTCTACCAAAGAAACCATTGATTAAAAGTCGTTAGAGATATTCTAATCTAAAATCCCCCCTCCCACTGAGTCTACTATAAGTTTACTTACAGAACGATTTTCAATTTGTTCCTTAGTTACAATAAAAAAATTTTGCTATGACGGACTGGAAGATGTCTACTTCATTCATGTACTTCTACATCATCGGATATTATTTTCGCAGAAGAAGTTAGAATACATTAAGGAAATAAAGTGACAATACCATAAAAAAGTAGAAAGGCTATCTGCCACATACACTAGTTCTACATAGCTTCGACTACATAAAATTGGAAATCATAATCACGAACAGCAGTTATCAGAAAGAATAAAAAATGATACAATTATTTACATACTCGTTTAAATGTCTAAAAAATATAGAGAAGAAGTGGTTGAATCGATAGCTCGACTGCTCCAGATCACTAGCAGGTGGATGTGTCGTCAAGACAATGAATTGTGATGCCCTTTGTAAAATCATCTAACAGATTACTTACGAGTACTAGAAAAAATAACACCTTTGCTTGTTCTTACAGGGAGACTACAACTCAATGCGGATGTTTATCAATCTATCCATTGTGAAGCTTGTGATGCAGATCTTATATTTGGGCTACTACCCACTGTCTTTCGAGGGGGTAATGGACTTCCAGACTTATTGGCTGCTCAAGATTCTTGATATCGGTAAGGTTTCTGTGTTCTTTGTCACAAGGTATTGTCAAGTTTTGGTTACCTTTAGGTAGCTGGTTAAAGTGATAGTTACTACGCGCCTTACATGAACAATGATGCAGGGATCTCTATCTGCCCTGTATCTTTGATTTTATCTAGAACGTGCCAGTTTCTATATCTATATAGTTCTGACGACCTCCATGGTACAGTGGCTGAAACGCAGATGGTTACAGTTTAAATTTTCACCGCGGAACAAATGGATGTTCTACAGATATTTGTTCCATGTCTGGGTTTCTCTATTTATTATAAGTATGTATTTATTTACAAAAAATATGTATTCTATGAGTTATCTGATTCCCATAGTTAGCGCTATGTGAAATACCCCGCATTATTATTTATTGCCTATTTATTTATTCATTATTAATTCTTCATTTGCATAAGAGAAAATAACTGTGAAAAGTGTGGGTAGGGGTAGGGCTACTTGGTCCACTCACTAGTTTTCGTTTGTATGTTTTTTGTAAGCTTTTTGTGGGAACAAATAAATGTAATTTTCTTTCTTTCTTATAAACATATTTTATGATAATTCTATTTCTTTAAGAGAGAATCCTAATAGCCTTTGACAATGACAAATATCTATGTCAACAACTTGTCAATGCTCCTCGCTTTATATCTTGTTTTTTATTTATTTTCAGTCATTGCCTTTTACCTGCTGATGGTGATTAAGCGATACGCGAACGCCTTGAAAGCCGAAATCGAAGCATCAAAACTAGCAGAGAAACCTCCATCTTACTTCGAAAGTTTGATAGGTGTTAACCAGCCGGTGGTCACAGAACTGCCTAAATATGAGATGGAGGCAGTTATCGATGTCGAAGAAAAGAAGACAGAGTTACCTAAAGAGAACCAGTAAATTATAAGGTTTAAAGCTATATTATTATATAAAGTTATATTGCTACATTATTCGCTAAAACCGGCATATACCTACTATTTGGACAGCGGACGAGTATACAACAGAAGACGAGATGATTTACCCGAATTCAATGATAATTTGTGATTTTTAGACATTTAAGTATATTTGATTATTGAAAAACTGAAGTAGGTATATAACATAATTTATAGAAAATCGGATAAAAAATATGTTATGTAGACAGAAATCTTATTTTTAAGTAAAATATATTAAATTGTAGTGAGTGAATGAATTTATGCAAAATATATACAAGAAATAAATGTAGATGAGTTGGTAATCTTAAAATTCCATAATCATTGTAAATGATTGATTTCGATTGGTAATCTCATAAAATCTAAAACATTACGACTTGTTTGTCACAGCAATATCATTTTAAATGATTTGTCCTTTACTCGTGGACTGACCTGTTTTATCTATTCAAATGTTTATATTATGGCGTTGCTGCAATTGTTAGTCTTATCAAACAAGTTTAATAAGAAGATAAATAAAAATATAATTAGAGTAATTGCGTTTTATTTCATAATTTTGTTCGTTTATATTCTATATTTTCTATTTATATAATGATTACGATTAAATAAGTCAGTTACGGCCAATGTTTTTCAAATGATAAAGCAGTCACCTAAACATTATGCCTATTTCAAACTTGAACAATCATATCTGATTCATCAAATTAAATCATAAACAATCACAGCAATCATAATAAAATGGCGCCGTGTGCGTTTAGCTATTCTCTGTGTGCAGTTCATTATTCAGTTTAGTCTAGTTAGCAGATTGCAAGCTCTCGCAATCTCTTGGAATTGCACCAATTTCACAGGTAAGCTGTATTGCGCTGGAAGTACTTCGCTACTGGACTCAGGACATGAAATCAAAATCTGATTTAAAGTGACCACTATGGTTGTTTTAAATATATTGCATAATCCTATCACTATTGTTTTAGTTTGTAATATCCGATGTAGCACTTTATGAAAAATGTGGAACTCAATATGATCTGCTTAAAATGCCGCTAATAATACTGACGGTGACTTGCGCAACGATACCTAAACGTATTAAGTGGCTAAATATGATTTAGGGAGTTGCCAAATCATACAAATACGTCAAATTTTAACATTTAGTAGTTAGTACGTAGTATGATGATACGATTAAAGTGGTCACTCGATGTGACATGAAATCAGATTATGTAAGTGACTGACATCAGTCAGTCAGTTTGTGTATCGTACTTCGCTTATAGCCCGAGAGCTGATGTGAAAAGAAGTTTTAAGTCACTTGAAATCATAAAAAATAGTACTATATCTGTGTAGTGAATATGGAATCGAAAGTTGGGCAGGATGTTTCCGGTTATTTTGCTACTGCGCAGTATAGGACATTTGCAAAAAAATGTAGTCTAGGATAATTTAGATCGAGTTCCAAACGTAGAAATCCGTCGACGAACGAAAGTTCATGACGTTGGGATTCGAGTTATGGAGCTCAAATGGTCTTGGGCGGGACACTTGGCGTGGTGATGACAGATGGAGCAGGGCAGGAACTGAATGGTAGCCAAGGAGCAGATATAGAAGAGAGCAGAGAGATGGGTGGACGACATCGTAAAAGTCGGGGGCCGTCAGTGGGTGAGACTAGCGCAGGATCGTGGTGGATGGCACAAACTTGGAGAGGCCTTAACCAACAACGGGTGAAGTCAGGCTGTGGATGATGATGATGATAATGGATAATTTGATATGAAACGAAATGGCATAGAAATAATTTAAATAATGCAAACAGGCGAAGACACCAATCTTTTTTAGATTGGTTCAAAAACAAAGGTGGGTCTGGCGCATAGGTCCAATGACTAAATCGTATTAGTATTGCTGTATAGTGAGAATAAAATTAGACAAGGTATTATAAAGGAGGGCCGGATTTAATCACATAGGAATATGGCTTTAGATAAATCTTTTTATTTTATAAGCTGGTTTGTGTTATCTCTATTTTACGGTTTTTGAGAGAGTGTTGCATGATTAGAGAATGCTTTTGTGAAAAGGTGCTTAAAGACCCTTTTTCTGCCATGTCAATGTAATCTAAACAATTTTTTTATAAAATTTGCTACATTTTTAGCCGTGGACCTTAACAAGACAGCATGTGGGACATGGACTGAATCTAGACGTATTCAGTCAGAAGTGATGCACTCCCCATTGCAAAGATTTTAATTTAAGCTTTTTGTTACTATTTTCAAAGCACGTCAACTTTATTACCTCTGAGATTAATAGGTAAAAAATGCTTTTACTTTTTGTATACATTTTGCACATCTATTTATGTATATGTCCAATGAAGAATAAAAATATTAGATCGAGCGAAGCGAGATCTCCGAATCAACTTGGGCAAATCGGCGTTGTATATAGTTATGTATGTTTGTTGTCCGAGGATAACTTTCGAAGCGTTGATCCGATCTTCGTGTTATTTGATACATCATTTGATACAAATTAATGTCGTACATAACAAAACAGGTTGTATAAAGGCTTAATCTAAAATCGCTGTGCACCTCCCCGATCGGACGACGATTTGTTAGAGGACTTTAATATCCAATCAGTTCTAAGCCATTCCTTGTTAAATAACATCGACCACAAAAATGACAATACATATATTAAGATATCGTTTTCCAACAACTTCTTAAACTATTTTTCTGTTTTTAATCATTAAATCAAATCTCCAAATTAATCACATAGAGAACAATACGCACTACATAGATGCATTCAATGCCACCTTTCTAAGTTCTCATTTACATCTATGTAAATGAGATGTAAATGAGAACTTAAAAAGGCGGCATTAACAGATAACTTACGCAAAGGTCAAATAAGATATATGTACATTCTGTCGTGGCCAAAAAGGTCTATCTGGGAGTGGCAGTCATGACCACTCTTTGACAGATAAATAAAATAAGACTATTATGATGGTCTAGAGTTTGCGGCATGTTCATGTTTAACACCAACTTAGACGCTAAATTAAAAAAAAACGTAGTCAGGCATAATATCATTATAGTAAGAAAACTTTCGTGATTTATTTTAATCATTATTATTGATTATATACCTACACTTTTATTGATAAGTCAGATCTAGGTGAAAGGCGCACCATCAGGGCTTACCACTGTGGTATCAGAAGGTTCACGAATTGAACCAAACATTCTCACTATGACTCTTCAGATTATAAGTTTTCAAAAGGCTTTTAAAACTTAAGAAATGTTTCAAGGAGTGCATCTCTTATGCCAAATAGAGCACAAACAAACTCGTAATACCCTGGCTCGGTACTTAGTGATATCGTTTCGGAAAGGGTGTTAGAGAAATTAATAAAGGCGCATTATTAGCTTCTTGCCGCAGCGGTTTCGCTTGGATCCGATCCAGGGATAGAAAGAGTTCATATAGAAAGCAGGTTATATAGGCAGCGTTAACAGTGTGTGTCGCCGTTTGGCATTTCATTCCAGTTAAATACAATGAGGATTTTGTTTTCTTAATCTTTGTGGTCTTAATGTTTGAATGTATATTTTCTCTACCTTAAGCTAATGTGTAACCAAGTCAATATTGTGTATGTGAGCCGAGGCTGGATGTAGGTCTTGTAAAACCGCAGCTTGGTCCTCAGTAGAAGTCCTGAAGTCCTGACTGGAGGACAGGTTGGTCAGTTGTATCCTGACTGTGTGCGATTATTGGAGCGTGTGCGCGCGTTCTGCCTGGGGTACCATCCTCAACGAGCTGTCGATCTCGATGCCGAAGTGAGTGTGGGTCTTACCCTCTACATGGTGGCCCTAAAGCTTCACGATGGAAGTGACTCATGTAGCACGTCTTTCCGACGTTGACGGCCATGCGCTGCTTGTCGAGCCAGGGTGGTAAGAGGTTGCGCAGCCTCTTCATGCGCTGGATGGCAATGAGCGGGCTTCTTGAGGAAGCAACAGCGCAAACGAGTCATCCCTTTCCCCGGAAAATCTTTTCTGCTCTGCAGATTCTTTTAACGTTCTTGTGAAATCCAGTCCATCCTAAGATTGTCTGGAAAAGATTGCTTTTAGCGATAAGACGAGTTGTATTATCGCATGTCTAGCTATATGGTTTTGAATACTATTTGTTCACTGAAGTGTGGCGTACAATAAAGCGTTTTCTATTGTACCATCCCCAAGCGGCGCCGAAATGGGTATACATAAACATTTTTCAATAATCATTTTTTATGTTTGCGTATTATAACTTGAATAGAAAAGCTATGTCTACCGGCTTTACGTGTGAATCCATATTGTAATAGGAAGTGAATATGCAAATACGAGTACGAGCGGTAGTCGGGATTTTATGCAGTTTGCGGGCTGTGAAGATTGTAGATTTTGTTATATTGAAAATAACCTTAGGCTAGTCTTCAACTATTATTTTTAGTGCTTATTTTAAACATAAGATATAAGGTCAGTTTGATAAAACATATAAAACTATGTCTCGCAAGGACTGTAATTATTAATTATTATATTTAAAAAAATATGCTACAAAATGAGTTAAAGTAAAAAATATCATCATCATTTACAGCCTGATTTCACGCACTGCTAGGCCTCTCTAAGTTTGCTATCCACCACGACTCTGCGCTAGTCTGAACCATCGACAGCTGTCGACTTGACTGTACCTTGAGTATGAAACTAAAATAATATACAGTGTAAAGTTTGTAAAATGGATTTAAGGGCATTTGGATGCTGGTCAAATATGACGGTATAAAATTCAACCACACACTATGCCAATGTTATGCCTTATCAGTGGTCGTACACCGTAATGCATTATACTCTTTACCAAATCATCTCAATATCCTCATACCGTCATCTCGTAATCTGTAAAATTAATAATATTCCATGTGATAATGAAAATTAAAAGGCCAGTTACAGTTTGCAAGTGTCGTTATTATTTAATGTACGCGAGTGCTGTAGAGTACCTACTCTGAATGTTCTCGAATGTTCATGAGCGTGTTTACTTCTCGTTCCGCGAAAGTGTTTAAGAGCTTTGAAGAAAGAGTGCCTTATTCTCAAGAAACGTAGTGCAAAGACCAATCACATAAGTGCTTAGTCCAAAATTCTTAACCCTAACTTCAGCACAACAAACTAGTGGTTCGCCCTGAACTGAGATCTCGCGAGTCTCCCAAAACACAAAAAAAATATTCTTAGGACGGCTCGCGCAACGATGCCTAAACGTATTTAGTGGCTCAATATGATTTAAAGAGTTGTCAAATCATATTTAATCAAATTTAAACATGTTTAATCGCTAAATACGTTTAGGGATCGTTGTGCAAGGCAGCCATAAACTTTGACTAATAAAATAGAGCTACGAAATGCACAACCATCTAACTTGACCTACAGTTTCATCCAAATTAAAGGTGACAGGAGTTCATGTTAATTGGATTCGTTTTTTGGGGTAAAAATTGCAGTTATTCTGGATTTCAGACTTTTTCCTATATTTGTGTCACTAAAGCTACGCGCATACCAAATTTCAGTACTGTGGGGTCACTCACTAGTGTACCCTGTGAATTTTGTCAAAGTTCAGTTTTTATTATGGCTAACAACATAAAAACTACGAGGTTTAAACTAAAAATAAAAAAGGGTTCGAAATGTACTCACAAAGACCAAAGCCTTTTATTAGACGTGCCGTTTGACCGGTTAGTTCCATTTCGGTTTTTTTACCCCTTGAACCACAACTGCCCCCCACAGTTTTAGCTCATTTAGTCACACCAAAACTGTGTCATAACTACCTACCTATATACCAAATTTCACGATAATCGGATAAACGCTTCGAAAGTTATCCTCGGACAAACAAACATACATACAACGCAGATTTGCCCAACTTGATTTAGGGATCTCGCTTCGCTCGATCAAATTATGCTCGCATTTGTCCATGATTTCACCTGATGGCTTACCATAAATAATACATAGGCAAACTTATCTGTTATATATTTTGGAACAAAACAGAGTCTATGAGGACTTAATGCAAATAAATAGATAGATAATTCTTTATTGTTACACCAAATTACAATAACTTAACCTAAAAAACTTAGACTAATATATGGTGGTACAATGAGCTGCCTAATGGCATTATCTACCAGTCATTCAGGTGATGCTACAAGAAGTTGAAGCGTGACAGGAAAAAATGTATTTCAACTCATAATTATCTTATTTAGATAATATTAAATATTTGGATAATTCTGAATGTAATTTTTTCGTGTATGTATTTAAAGGATGAAAGTGTTAAATTTTGTTGATTTTGCGGGGATAAAAAACGTAACTAATTCGATACACATTATGTTTAGACAACCTCCGTGGCGCAGTGGGCGAATAGCCAGCTGAGACGCAGGAGGTAGCGGGTTCGATTCCTGCTACGGAATATTTTTTTTTTAATTGGATAGAACTTCGTTTGACCACAATCTCACCTGATGGTAAATGTTTGTATGATCTACAGATATTTGTTCCGGGTCTGGATGTACTGCTATATATTATAAGTATGTATTTACAAAAAAAAAGTATATTCTATAAGTTATCTGGTTCCCATAGTACAAGCTCTGCTTAGTTTGGGGCTAGATAGCGCTGTGTGAAATGTCCAGCAATATTTATTTATTTTGTTTTTTATTTTATTTCTGCTGTTCAGTTATCTAGTGAATCGTCACTGAACATTTCTATAGGAATCGTACCACCTTAAGTTTATATTCCAAACATAGTTGTTACAGGTAGCTCGCTAATTGAAACTGTTATCGTTAAAAGCTAAAACGTAGGATATTCTAAGCATCATTTACACAAACAAAGATAAATTGATTTAACTATTTGAATCAAAATACAAAGGACTTTCCTTCCTACGGATATCAAACACAAGCAGCTCTAGGCGATACCTGAGAGAAACAATTAGCAAGGTATTGCTTTTGACGACGTACTCGACGCACACAATGCAAACCGACAGACAGGATTCATAGACCGAAATGAATGAAAAAAGGGTTTCTTCTGCTTCTTCTTTGTTATAAAAAAAATCGAATGACCTGCTGCCATTTAGTGGCAGATGGCAGTAGGTCATTGTTTTTTAATTTCTATCCAAGTAGTTTGGCGACAAGGGTTCCTGTTATATTATCCAATTTGATTATGAAGAGGAAGCTGAAAAAAGGGAGAAGAATATGCCCAGCAGTGGAATCAAACGAACTCTTTAGATTAGACTGTTTCATCTAAGTTAAAACCTGCTGATGATGCGGTTGCCATTTTTACAGTTCCATCTATTTTTGCGCTGTATCTTATATCTACTCGGGTACAAGGTACATTAATATAATTTAATCTCTTTGTGTGCTTCGTATACAGAAGTGGTGTTCACGTAATCACTAGATATCTACTAAATAGTTAAATTAAGGGAAATATAACATTAACTCGTTTTGGAATAAAATCGCTTGTTTGTTAAAACTTGCTTCTTTAGGTCAAGAAATTATCATCAAATTCTTAAATGTATACAAATACATTACAGACAAAATGGAAATGTACAAAGGCGAGCTAACCCTAATAAGAGTTTTCTTCCAGCAAACCTTTGAAGATTGAGATAGTTGGTTATAGTGGTTGTCTATATGAACTTCGTTTGCGATTGTCTTAAGATGATGTAACTGTTTCTTTTGTATTTTTATAATGTGTAAAAAAAATATTATTTACAAGCTGCCTCTCGCGGCTTCACCCGCGTGGTTTGTCAATTAAAACATTACGCTCCATCTTCGCAGTCGGATAAATAGTAATCTATGTCTCAATCCTAATCATAATTTATCTATATACTGAATTTCATCGAAATCGGTCCAGCCTTAGTCGTGAAAACGTAACAAACAGACAGAGAAACAGGGTTACTTTCAAATTCATAATATTATCATAGATGTTAGTAAATATATAAGTAAGTTAATTTCAACATTTAACTTGAAGTCTCACAAAAACCTAAAATAACTTACATAAACTCAGCAAGTGGTTTCAAATCTCAAAAAATCTTCGTCATCCCAAAGCCAACTCAATCTTAGCCGCAAGCAAGACAACTTGTGCCCGTCTGGAGGATAAGAGGCTCCACACACCGAACGCAGTACGGTACGACGCGGCACGGCGCGGTTACCACGCCATATAAGTCATGCTGGAGTTGTAAAACACCTTCTTGTACATTTCGACGCCATTAGACCGTACGGTTTAAGTGGAATAGTGCAGGTTTAACTTCAATAATGGATTCAAATAAACCACAGCTCCTGATTACAGGCAGCGCTATTCCTTAAAATGTGTCGAAGGTTTACAAATTAATTCTTTATAATTATGAGACAACACGGAATGCGGCGAGGTGGGGCGGTTGCCAACCGCATTACGCCGCTATTCCATACTCCGCCTGCCGAATGCCTTGCCCACTGCGATGCAAAAGCATTGTCAAAAGTATGGTTTTCGGTGAAATTACAGGCACATGAGGCTTTACACCTGTATACCTCAAGTTGATAGACGTAGGGCAGTGCATCGTAGGGCACGTTTCTTATGTACGTGGCCTACGAGGCAACACTTTGTTATAGGCGATGGTTACCACTTAACATCAGGTGCGTCATTTGCTTGTTCAAACACCAGGTAGAACAAAAAATAAATAATAGTTTAAAATAACTAAAAAACACGCTTTTGTAGTTATTCGAACTAATAAGTAGAAAATAATTTTCTATTTAAATTAAGAATCGTGTGATTATCAAAGAAATGTATTTTATTGTAAAAAAGCGTGTGGTGCCTTAACTACAAAAGCTTATTTTTTAGTATGTATAAACTATTATTATTTATTTTCAATTTAATAGTTTGGCTAACGAAATTTTGAAGGGAAGCTTCTTTATTATATTCAAATTGGCTTTAACATTATTCAAAATAATTTTATTTTAAATTTTTTAGTTCAGCTAACTACAAAAGCATATTTTTTTTTAACTATTTTGGTAATAAATTTTGTTTATTTTTTGAAATTTTGAAGTGAAACTTCTTTATTATATTCAAATGGGCTTTAACATTATTAAAATTAATTTTATTTTGCAAATTTTAATTTTAGATTATTATTTTTAGAGCTGATATTTAAAAAAAATCGCTAATCCTGAAGATCCTGGTCCGGCTAGTGGGACAAACTTATTGAATTATCCTATTGTCATCAGTCCTTGATAAGTGTACAAAATTTAAATTTAATTCAACGTTTCGAAGTGGTTGAAAATCAAGTTCAAAGCTTCCGTTACGTACATACATAACAAGCTAGTAAAAGCGTGTTAAAAATGCCATCCTGGACCCCACGAACAGTATGCGGGACGGGTAGCGACCGCGTCGTGCCGTCATGCACCATCCCTCACTGCTTTCGGTGTAAGGAGCTCGTGCCCGTCGAGAGCAAGAAGTATTTTAAGTGAAATAACTGAAATTTCATTCCCCAGAGAGTCTCATCATTTATTACCGGGGACGTTAGGAGACTGCAATCTTGCACTACGTGTCGCAATGATGTGCTTTGATAAAAATGTGTCTTGGCTCGGGGTTTTGGTGAAGTTGAAATGAAGATAGATCACAGTATATTATGTTTTCCTTTTAACCCCCCACGCAAAGAGAGGTGTTTTAAAAATGACGCCTATGTCTGTCTATAATGTCTGTATGTATGTTCCTAATGGATGGACCGATTCGGAAGCGGTTATTTTTAATAGATAGCTAGTTTAACTGGGATGGTTCTCAGCTATTCCAATATTTAACTCCCAAAGAAAAAGAAGGGGTTGGAGTTTTTAAACTCATCCAGTTCTCTTTTCAGCCAAACTGTTAGTTTTTTTCTGATATTAACGCGATTTTCTGAAATGAAGAAAATAGTCAAGAATATTATTTTCAACTTTACACGATTCTGCTATTCAACTTAATTATCTTAGTGCTTTTTAGAGCTATAACTATACACACTTGTAGGTACTTACACTGAAAGAAGTGGTCATTTTAACGATAACTTTAAACGTGACGTGGGTCCTAATACCTCTTAATCTTTGAGAGTTTTTGTGAAAAGACTGATATAAAAGCCCGAGTTAAGTTCTATAGTATTTTTGAAAACTTCGCAATCACAATCAAATCATAATAAATCCCGTATTTATAATAATGGGGATCAAATCATTTTCATTATTATCCTCATCATCATCATATCAGCCATATGACGTTCGCTGCTGAACAATGGCCTCCACTATTGATTTCCACCCATGTAGCTAGTCCAAGACGTATAAAATGCCTAAAACTCTGTCATCTGTCGCTCGCTAGATAGCTACAACAAGTTTTTTCGTCAATATACATCTTCTCTAAGGCTCGGACTATATGGCTTCCGGGCTTGTCAGTGGCCGTTTTTTAACGGCCCCTGACCAATCCGTCGCACAAGAAAAATTCAAATGTTTGGTACATTTGATTTTTTCTTGCATCGACTATACACAATCCGAGGCCATCGGACTCCGATTTTTACCTGGAAGCAATCGGGACATTGTCCGGATTCACAGAATCTGGGAGACCCTGATGCAATATAGTCCAAGCCTAATTACTAAGCATCTTGTAAGAAACAAATTATATCTGTTCTTAATCATATATACTCGTAGCGCGTTCCATAAAATTTTCAAAAACTCACACAACACACGCTACACTCCCTCCCTCGCCCCCTCAAGTATACATATTTACACAGCATCCTTCCCTCCCTTACGTTCTCCAAATGCGTACCTACTAAATTCCTTGAAATTTAATGTTATATTGAGTTTTTATTCATTTTCTTTAAGTGACTAATTGCTTAAAAGCTGTCTATAAAATGAGAAAGTGTTATTGACATTAAGCATTAGCTATAAGAGTTTGCTAATATTGATATCAAGTGCAAAGTGAAAAAAATATATAAAAATTGATGCACCCATAAAACAGGGATGTTCCATAAAACTCGCTGCCTTAATAAGTACACACCACTAATCTATTTTTATAGATTCACAGAAACGTGGTCACTCACCGCCTCATAAGAAGGCTCTTGGTCGCTCAGCGTACTATGGAGCGGGCTAAGGTTAGGTTTCTCTACGATATCGAATCAGAAATGAGGTGATTCGTAGATAAACTAAGGTCACTGACATAGCACAAAGGATAGATAGATAGATATTTCTTTATTGTTACACCAAATAATAATACAATAACTTAACCTAGAAAACTTACACTAATACATGGTGGTACAATGTACTTCTCATGCTTCTGAATTCCTGGTACATACTTTTAAAATATAAATCCACACGTACTTTTACTTTTATTTTTTAGAAGTACCAGGCACTCATAACCGCACAGGAGGTTATTGAAAAAAGTATTTCAAAATTTTAATTCCTGCTGAAATTGCTGGAGCACTGAAAATGGCGGGTCTCCGTTTTCAACCACTTCCTCATACTTCTGAATTCCTGGTACATACTTTTAAAATATAAATCCACACGTACTTTTACTTTTATTTTTTAGAAGTACCAGGCACTCATAACCGCACAGGAGGTTATTGAAAAAAGTATTTCAAAATTTTAATTCCTGCTGAAATTGCTGGAGCACTGAAAATGGCGGGTCTCCGTTTTCAACCACTTCCTCATACTTCTGAATTCCTGGTACATACTTTTAAAATATAAATCCACACGTACTTTTACTTTTATTTTTTAGAAGTACCAGGCACTCATAACCGCACAGGAGGTTATTGAAAAAAGTATTTCAAAATTTTAATTCCTGCTGAAATTGCTGGAGCACTGAAAATGGCGGGTCTCCGTTTTCAACCACTTCCTCATACTTCTGAATTCCTGGTACATACTTTTAAAATATAAATCCACACGTACTTTTACTTTTATTTTTTAGAAGTACCAGGCACTCATAACCGCACAGGAGGTTATTGAAAAAAGTATTTCAAAATTTTAATTCCTGCTGAAATTGCTGGAGCACTGAAAATGGCGGGTCTCCGTTTGCAACCACTTCCTCATACTTCTGAATTCCTGGTACATACTTTTAAAATATAAATCCACACGTACTTTTACTTTTATTTTTTAGAAGTACCAGGCACTCATAACCGCACAGGAGGTTATTGAAAAAAGTATTTCAAAATTTTAATTCCTGCTGAAATTGCTGGAGCACTGAAAATGGCGGGTCTCCGTTTTCAACCACTTCCTCATACTTCTGAATTCCTGGTACATAATTTTAAAAAATAAATCCACACGTACTTTAACTTTTATTTTTTTAGAAGTACCAGGCACTCATAACCGCACAGGAGGTTATTCAAAAAAGTATTTCAAAACTTTAATTCCTGCTGACATTGGTGGAACACTGAAAATGGCGGGTCTCCGTTTTCAACCACTTCCTCATACTTCTGAATTCCTGGTACATACTTTTAAAATATAAATCCACACGTACTTTTACTTTTATTTTTAAGAAGTACCAGGCACTCATAACCGCACAGGAGGTTATTGAAAAAAGTATTTCAAAATTTTAATTCCTGCTGAAATTGCTGGAGCACTGAAAATGGCGGGTCTCCGTTTTCAACCACTTCCTCATACTTCTGAATTCCTGGTACATACTTTTAAAATATAAATCCACACGTACTTTTACTTTTATTTTTTAGAAGTACCAGGCACTCATAACCGCACAGGAGGTTATTGAAAAAAGTATTTCAAAATTTTAATTCATGCTGAAATTGCTGGAGCACTGAAAATGGCGGGTCTCCGTTTTCAACCACTTCCTCATACTTCTGAATTCCTGGTACATACTTTTAAAATATAAACCCACACGTACTTTAACTTTTATTTTTTTAGAAGTACCAGGCACTCATAACCGCACAGGAGGTTATTGAAAAAAGTATTTCAAAATTTTAATTCCTGCTGAAATTATCGCTCAAAGCGATCTCTTCCAGGCAACCTTTGGATTGGATCGAAAAAACTATTAGCATTAGATTAGTGATATAGGATTAGCAAGCTGAATTAGCAGTGGGCGTGGAAAAACCGCCGTTGGGGCAGAAAAGATCTCGAGTGAAAACCAACTCGCGAAACGAAAGCGCATCGCAATAGGCCCCCCACTAGATGAAAAGCAGTTGCTGGGAGTCGTTAGGAGCAGGCAGCACAAGATTGGTCGCTCTAGAAATCTATGGAGGAGGACGTTCAGCAGTGAATCTATGGCTGATATGATGATGATGATGAATCTATTTCTATGTATGTTCAATGCCATAACTGAGAATAGAACTAACAGGCCATCTGTAACATGTTTCATATTACATGAGCAGCTGATCCCTTCAATTATCGACGGAACAGGCACAAAGACATGACAGGATTCTGAGAAGCATAACAAAAGGGGGTAGATGCTAATAGGGTTACCTGAATTTGACAGACATTTCTTTGAGTCTCCTAACGATCGGTATTTATTGACCTAGAATTATTTATTTTTTAGTAGCCTAGATTTTACTAATAGCCTAAATAATTCCACCTGGCACTTATCGTGCAAATATATAAGCTCTACTTTTGTTTGTTGCTACTCGTGCATAAATGTTATGATATCAATTTATCAAGTAATAATGTATTAATATACCCATTTTCCCCATTATGCTTATATTTATTTGTTTTTTATTATTTTACTGTTGTTGTGTCTAGCTAGTAACAGTAAAGAGTTTCCATTCATTCATTAAAAGATATTTTAATCAGTATGTACAGTACGCAGACCAGTGAAGGTGTTGTGACCTGTAAAAAAATCAATTGGTGCCCGGCCGGGATTCAAACCCTGTAAATCACTGTAAATCCAACAACACGAGTATTATACAACTTAAATTTAAAAGTCCTTGAACGATGAAGTAAACCGATTTCTTCGCACTGTTTTCCTTCACCAAGACGACAATTAGCACTCGTAAAATATAATTTTTACAAAGTTTAACAAACCCCCGAACCCCCTCTTTTTGCTTTAGGGGTTAAAAACTGACATACTTAAGAATCACCCCAGTAAAATTACTTCTATTTAAAAAGAAGTAAGTACTTGTACGTATTTTATACGAAATATTTTCACATATACGTTTTATACGTTTGTTCTTTTTAATTTTATTGTTTTATGGTGTGCAATAAATAATTATCTATTTATTTTAAATGACGTCCAAATCGGTCCATCCACCGCCACAGACAGACAGAAAGACACACATACACAGACACAAACAGACAGACGTCTAACTTATAACAACCCTTTGTTTGCGTCTGCAGTGAAAACTTAAAATAAACTTTATACCCTAAAATGATCACTATACAACACAACAGTCGGATTTCATATAACAAAATACAAAGGACTCTTCTTTCCACAACAACCAAATCTAGTAACCGCACTACAAGGCTGTCTTTCCACCTCAGATGTGCTACGTTGCTACGCTATGGATGTGTGTCAAAACCACATTTCTCGTGCACGGGCGTAGCCAGGCGGGACCCCCCGAAATATTCAAAATAGTACATTAATATTATATTGAAATAAGGAACGGTGAGAAGTATACATTTTTACATTAATTTTATGCACAAAAAATTATCACTTACCGATTAAGTTTATGACCGACAATCAACCTTCTGTTACTTTTTTCGTATTTGTTTTGTTTTTTTATCATATGAATATTTAATGTAATTTTATGCACATTTTTGTCGTTTTATTTTCAGTTTGAAGGGTATAGATGCCGGTGAGATTACAGGCACATGAGCCTTTGCACCTCTATGCCTCAAGCTGATGGACGTAGAGCAGTCATCGTTTATGTTATTTTATTTGTTATATGTTACCTTTTAGAGATTATTTGTAATTAAGTACTAAATTTGATAATTTTATCATTACTGTTTATTACTATTCACTGTAACTATTGTGTTTAATATGTGCTGATGGGTTTCCTAAAATAAATAAATAAATAAATTATTACAGCAATATTTATTATTTTGTAATTCAAAAAACAAAAGAGGCTTTATTGAACAACCACCGCCATTATTGAGTCGCGCCACCATTGCGCACTATTTCAAGCGATGACGGCTATTGGTCAGCTCTCGGTCGTTCTTCGTTAGTCGTCCTGTGCAAATGTACGTTGGTAGTATTTTCAATTTCTATAGTCATTTTGCTTATGCTGTTCTTATTTGTCCATAAAATTGTTGATTAATTAAATCCATGCAGAACAAGATTGTCAATATACAATAATATTAAATAAATATGATATCATCATGGAAGTTGTTGTTTCTTACATACTAAAGGCGACTTAATACCAGGTGGGCCATTTGCTTGTTGATATAACATTTATTTGTAATACTTGTTCCATTTTCATGTTGTAAAAAGAGGTTAAAACTGGAAGATCTCTTCGCCTCGATTCGCTTTCGGGCTCGATGGCGCGTTAACCTTACCCCGGACATCCGAGCCACTGCTCCACAAACTATTATCTTAGTCTCGTCCTTTAAAGGAAAGAATTTCATTTCGTTCTCCATTAATTAAACTCTTCTGAAACGCGATCTTAACGTGGTTTTATTCATTTGCACTCGAGAAAATTATTTTTGCAGAAAGAATCTGAACTTACTGTTTGCTGAACAGCTTTGTGGCTTTTCAAAGGTAAACTTCTTGTATTTTTACGAACTGAACGCCTGTGGGTTCGTCTGTGTTTAACAAATTTTTTACCATGAGATATCAACCCGGTCTGTTGGTCGTTTTTGTAGCACGCAACATAATTTTTCCAAAAAAACCCGTACAAGGGGTGATTTACGAGTATTAAACTATAACTGTTTAATTATTTATCTTATTTTAACTTTATTTGCCTTCAGTTTTACGTTCAGAAACTTTTTGAATAAGTTTTTCATACAAATTTTAGCACCTTAACTAACGATCTTAAGGAAATTACCAAAAATCTATTTAATGTAATATATAATGTAAGCTTTTATTTCAAGTTTCTACGATAAGCGATTTAGAACATGTTGTCTGTCAGTAAGTCAATTATGACAACCTCTATAAATAGTATTTTTTATATCTTGAAGCGGAGTTTCAGAAATTCCTTGCTCTATGATAATCTAGGTCGGAGACGGAAGAAAATAATTTGGTATGTGCCTGTCTGAAGCCCGGTATTTTCATCGCTTCGTGTCAGAGCCCAGAGCTAGCGAATCAAGGTAGAATATAATTTTGTTTTGATTCTGTTTATCAAGAATATACCAGTTGAATAACGTATTTGGGCCATTTGGGGTCGAGACCCTGGGTCCATGGGGTACCGGAGCCCATCGCGTTTTCTGGAAGTCTGGTCGAATTGACGCGCTACATGTGGTCCGAAAGCTGGCGATTATCTGCATCAACTAGGGTTCATTCCCGGGAAATCCCGAGCCGAGAATTCTTGGGAAATCGTTCGGCTTTGTTCCCGGGAAATTATGCTCGAGAAAAGTTGAGAACTCGAGAAATCATATGTAGAACTAGTTTTGTTACTCGATGTCAGAACTAGATGGAATTCAATGCTGACGATGATTGAACGATTCGCTTATACAAATGGAATGAAGATAATATTAATGTGTTTCAAAGGCGTTGGTAGGCAAGATGCCAATTTATTAACTGCAGAGGCTAAAAACATGTTGACGTGTTGCTAAAAAAATTAGAAAGTATCAATGATCCTTTGGTCCTTAAATTAGTAGATTCACTTAAATTGAAAATATCAGAGCGTCGTAATACTCCTCTAATATCGCTGCCTAAATACTTGAAGAGCCCCGATAATTTTATACACAATAAAAGTAACTACTTTATTAATTGATCGAGCGAAGCGAGATCTCCAAATCTTCTTGGGCAAATTGGCGTTGTATGTATGTATGTTTGTTTGTCAGTGGATAACTTTCGAAGCGTTTATCCGATCATCGTGAAATTTGGTATATAGGTAGGTAATGATGGCACAATTTTGGTGTGACTCATGAGCTTAAAATTTTGGGGGGTTGTTGAGATATTGGAATTCAAGAGGGGTAAAAAAAAAGAAAATGAGACTATTAGGTCAAGTGATACGTCAAATGAAAGGTCTTTAATAGTAAATTTTGACCCTGTTTTTACTTTTAGATTTTTTTTTTGTGGTTTTTGAGTTATTAGCCATAATAAAAACCAAACTTTGACAAAATTTACAGGGTACACCAGTGACCCCACAGTGCTAAAATTTAGTGTGCGTGTAACTTATGTATCACAAATATAGGTAAAAGTCTGAAATCTAGAATAACTGCAATTTGTACCCCAAAAAAGAGTAACCAAAAACATGAACTCCTGTTGCCTGTAATTTGAATGAAACTGTAGGTCAAGTTAATTGGTTTTTTTTCATGTCACTATTTTGAGAGTCAAAGATTATCAATAATATATTTTTTTGTTTTTATGGTAGACTCGCGAGATCTCAGTTCGGGGCGAACCACTAGTAATAACAAGACATTATTGATCGGATACGCTGAAAGTAAATATAATCTTCTTTACCCCGCCATCACAACTTCTTCGACCGAAAACGAGTCGGAAGTGGTAGAAGTAAGCCCATCAAACCTGAACCCGACAGCTGCGAAACTCAATTAGAAATAGCTATTAAAAGTGTTTCGACAAATGACGTCAATGACTTGACGAATGTCAAGTGTAGTGGCGCTGTCAAAATCAATCAATCAAAAAATAAAGAAAGACTTTTTACTTTTAGAACAGACTTGGAAGAGGCCTCCAAATTTGGCATCGATGTACAAAGCATTGCTTTCAGTTATGCCTACTTTAACTGAAAATTAACGAGTGTTTTCAATTTCAGGAAATATAGTAAATAACGTTAGGAACCGGCTGTCTGATAAGGCTATAAATTTATTTATTATTATAAAATTATTTTGTATGTATGTTCAGATGTTGTTTTATTGATCTTTAAATTGCCAAAAATTGTCCTGTGATTGTAATTACAAGTCAGTATTAACTTTATAATGTTTAGTTTTTTTTGTTTTGTTTGGAAGAAGCTAATTTTGTTGAAAATTGACAATAAAAGTTTTATTATTATTTTGATACACTTTTATTTGAGAGCAAATCATTTAATTTATTGGTTTAAAATAAGAATTTTTTTCTGGTACACATTTTTATTTTTGTGACAACTTTTTATACGAAAAGATAGGCAAAAACATTAATATACTAAAATATTTATGATAACGTAAATGTAAGTTTCTCGACAACCCGAGAAGACCCGAGAAATTAGCCTCGAGAATTCTCGAGACCCGAGAAATTGATAAGCTCGAGAAATCCAGTGTCCCCAAACTTCCGCCTGGTAGTGATCTCGAGCAGTTGGGATATCTATAGATCGTTTGTAACGATCTTTAAATGATTTAACTATTTCTTCTGTATTTTGATTATGTAAGTAGTCTTACTGATATTAAGGGCATTTTGCCATTTTCTAGGTGAATTTATAAACATTATCATATTTACAAACCGCATGCACTGGCATGAAGCCCTGCAGTGTATGTGAGGGAGGATTTTCAACTTTATTATTGCTGACATACGAGTAAATACAGCCGTTTCAAAAATATAATAACCTTTAAATTAATGAAATATCAACATCCGCATTGACTGACTTTGATTTTTCAACTGTGGTTTCGGCTTTCGGTATTATCGGCTTTCGGTGTGCAACAAAGGGCTTTTGTCATGATTATTTTGTTTTAATACCATAAAATTCATTCATCTAATTAAAATTCGAACACAATTCTAGGGTGGGGGAAATAAGATCTGCGCTGACGTACCGCATTGGGACGTATTGTGCATTACCCACTTTCTGCATTCATTTAATCATTACATCGCATTATAAATGCGAAAGTTTGGATGTTTGTTTATTTATTTGTTTGTTTGTTACTCAATCACGTCGTAACGGTTGAACCAATTTCTATGAAATTTAGTATTTACGTAGATTATAACCTAATACATAGGCTACTTTTTATCCCATAAATCAGTTCCCGTGGGATAAAAATGGGGTGTCAAGTCAAGTTGCAACACCGAGTTTAGCTTTATTTCTAGACTAGAGGTTGCGTTGTGCGCGAGCTGCTCGCAGCTCGCGTGTTTTTCTTTTAGTCGAAGAAGTAATTAAAGAGGATATCGAGCTGTTAAAAGCCATCAAAGAGGATATCCATGTGTAAGAAGCAGTCAAAGACGATATCGAAATGGAAGAAGCAATCAAATCAAAGAGGATTTCCAAGTGGAAGCAGCAATCAAAGATGATATCAAAGTGGAAGAAGCAATCAAAGAGGATATTGAAGTGAAAGAAGCAATCAAATAGGATATCGAAGTAGCAGAAACAATCAAAGAGGAAATTAAAGTTGAGGAAGAAATCAAAGAGGATACCAAGGTGGTAGAAGCATTCTAAGAGGATGACGAAGTAAAAAAAGCAATCAAAGACGATATCGAAGTGGAAGAAGCAATCCAATGGATATTGAAGATGAAGAAGGAATAAAAGAGGATATCGAAGCGGAACAAGCAATCGTAGAGGATATCAAAGTTAAAGAAGCAATCGAAGAGGATACCAATGTGGAAGAAGCAATCAAAGAGGATATCGAAGTGGAACAAGCAATCAAAGAGAAAAAAATTGGATGTTCCAAAATGATCAAGATAATGGTTGTATAAAAAAAATTGAACGTTGCAAAAAAGATCATGATGAACGTTGCATAAAAAAAAATCTGGACGTTCCAAAATGATCATGATTGACGTTGCATAATATAAATGTATGTTGCAAAATCATAATGATCAAAAATTTGTACTAATATTTTTTCAAAGTTTGCTAGTGCTATCTCTTCCCGTTTAGAAGAATAGAATAGAATAGAATAGAATAATTCTTTATTGTACACCAGGAATACTTAAAAAAAAAACAAATTTAAGCTACTTAAATAAAGTACAATGGGCGGCCTTATCGCTGAAAGCGATTTCTTCCAGGCAACCTTTGGATGGAAAGTAAATAACGGAGCAGTAATGGGCAGCGGTGCACAGAGTATATTTACAAATGAATGAAATAATCTATATAAAATTATATCAAATAAAAACTGTAGGTACCTACTTATAATCCTAATACATAAATAAATACCTAAAGATAGACTAATATATACCCAAATAATAGAAGATACGAGCGATTAAAGTTTTGTAAGAAAAATCATAAATTTGTTGATTGGATATCGAAGTGGAAGAAACTATCAAAGAGAATGTTGAAGTGGAAGAAGCAATCAAATAGGATATCGAAGTGGCAGAAACAATCAAAGAGGAAATTGAAGTTGAGTAAGCAATCAAAGAGGATACCGAGGCGGTAGAAGCATTCAAAGAAGATGACGAAGTGAAAAAAGCAATCAAAGACGATATCGAAGTGGGAGAAGCAATCAAAGAGGATATCGAAGTTAAAGAAGCAGTCAAAGATGATGTCGAAGTGGAAAAAACATTCAAAGAAGATGACGAAGTGAGAGAAGCATTCAAAAAGGATGTCAAGGATGACAATAAAAAAACAGTTGCACCAAAAATGTATACCAATATTTTGTACAAGTTTGCTAAGGCTATCTCTTCCCGTTTAGAAGATACGAGCGATTGAAGTTTTGTATGAAAGACCACAATTTTGTAGAGAGAATAATGAAGTAACTGAAGCAATTAAAGAGGATATGAAAGTAGAAGAAGCATTTTAAAGGGATAACGAAGTGGAACATGCAAAAATAGAAGATGTCGAGGCGGAAGAAACAATCAAAGAGGATATCGAAGTGGAAGAAGCAATCAAAGAGGGTATCGAAGTGGAAGAAGCCATCAAAGACGATATCGAAGATGAAGACGCAATCAAAGAGAATAATGCAGTGCAAGAAGCAATCAAAAGGAAATCGAAGATGATATCGAAGTGGAAGGAGTAAACAAAGAGGATATATAAGTGGGAGAAGCAATCAAATAGGATATCGAAGTAGCAAAAACAATCAAAGAGGAAATTGAAGTTGACTAAGGAATCAAAGAGGATACCGAGTTGGTAGAAGTATTCAAAGAGGATGACGAAGTGAAAAAAGCAATCAAAGACGATATCGAAGTGAAAGAAATAGTCAAAGACGATATCAAAATGGAACAAGCAATCAAAGCGGATATCGAAGTGGAAGAAGCAATCAAAGAGGATATCAAAGTGGAAGAAGCCATCACAGGATATCGAAGTAAAAATGCAATCAAAAACGATATCAAATATGAAGACGCAATCAAAGAAAATATTGCAGTGCAAGAAGCAATCAAACGGAAATCAAAGAGGAAGGAGCCCTTACAGAGGATACCGAAGTGAAAATGCCATCAAAGAGGATATCAAAGATGAAGAAGCAATCCAATGGATATTGAAGATGAAGAAGGAATAAAAGAGGATATCGAAGTGGAACAAGCAATCGTAGAGGATATCAAAGTTAAAGAAGCAATCAAATAGGATATCAATGTGGAAGAAGCAATCAAAGAGGATATCGAAGTGGAACAAGCAATCAAAGAGAAAAAAATTGGATGTTCCAAAATGATCATGATAATAGTTGTATAAAAAAAAATTGAACGTTGCAAAAAAGATCATGATGAACGTTGCATAAAAAAAAATCTGGACGTTCCAAAATGATCAGGATTGACGTTGCATAATATAAATGTATGTTGTAAAATGATAATGATCAAAAATTTGAACTAATATTTTGTCAAAGTTTGCTAGTGCTATCTCTTCCCGTTTAGAAGATACGAGCGATTAAAGTTTTGTAAGAAAAATCATAAATTTGTTGATTGGATATCGAAGTGGAAGAAACTATCAAAGAGAATGTTGAAGTGGAAGAAGCAATCAAATAGGATATCGAAGTGGCAGAAACAATCAAAGCGGAAATTGAAGTTGAGTAAGCAATCAAAGAGGATACCAAGGTGGTAGAAGCATTCAAAGAAGATGACGAAGTGAAAAAGCAATCAAAGACGATATCGAAATGGAAGAAGCAGTCAAAGACGATATCGAAGTGGGAGAAGCAATCAAAGAGGATATCGAAGTTAAAGAAGCAGTCAAAGATGATGTCGAAGTGGAAAAACATTCAAAGAAGATGACGAAGTGACAGAAGCATTCAAAAAGGATGTCAAGGATGACAATAAAAAAACAGTTGCACCAAAAATTTATACCAATATTTTGTACAAGTTTGCTAGGGCTATCTCTTCCCGTTTAGAAGATACGAGCGATTGAAGTTTTGTATGAAAGACCACAATTTTGTAGAGAGAATAATGAAGTAACTGAAGCAATTAAAGAGGATATGAAAGTAGAAGAAGCATTTTAAAGGGATAACGAAGTGGAACATGCAAAAATAGAAGATGTCGAGGCGGAAGAAACAATCAAAGAGGATATCGAAGTGGAAGAAGCAATCAAAGAGGGTATCGAAGTGGAAGAAGCCATCAAAGACGATATCGAAGATGAAGACGCAATCAAAGAGAATAATGCAGTGCAAGAAGCAATCAAAAGGAAATCGAAGATGATATCGAAGTGGAAGGAGTAAACAAAGAGGATATATAAGTGGGAGAAGCAATCAAATAGGATATCGAAGTAGCAAAAACAATCAAAGAGGAAATTGAAGTTGACTAAGGAATCAAAGAGGATACCGAGTTGGTAGAAGTATTCAAAGAGGATGACGAAGTGAAAAAAGCAATCAAAGACGATATCGAAGTGAAAGAAATAGTCAAAGACGATATCAAAATGGAACAAGCAATCAAAGCGGATATCGAAGTGGAAGAAGCAATCAAAGAGGATATCAAAGTGGAAGAAGCCATCACAGGATATCGAAGTAAAAATGCAATCAAAAACGATATCGAATATGAAGACGCAATCAAAGAAAATATTGCAGTGCAAGAAGCAATCAAACGGAAATCAAAGAGGAAGGAGCCCTTACAGAGGATACCGAAGTGAAAATGCCATCAAAGAGGATATCAAAGATGAAGAAGCAATCCAATGGATATTGAAGATGAAGAAGGAATAAAAGAGGATATCGAAGTGGAACAAGCAATCGTAGAGGATATCAAAGTTAAAGAAGCAATCAAAGAGGATATCGAAGTGGAACAAGCAATCAAAGAGAAAAAAATTGGATGTTCCAAAATGATCATGATAATAGTTGTATAAAAAAATGGAACGTTGCAAAAAAGATCATGATGAACGTTGCATAAAAAAAATCTGGACGTTCCAAAATGATCAGGATTGACGTTGCATAATATAAATGTGTATAAAATAAAAAAAAAATATATAAAAAATGTTGTAAAATGATAATGATCAAAAATTTGTACTAATATTTTGTCAAAGTTTGCTAGTGCTATCTCTTCCCGTTTAGAAGATACGAGCGATTAAAGTTTTGTAAGAAAAATCATAAATTTGTTGATTGGATATCGAAGTGGAAGAAGCAATCAAATAGGATATCGAAGTGGCAGAAACAATCAAAGCGGAAATTGAAGTTGAGTAAGCAATCAAAGAGGATACCAAGGTGGTAGAAGCATTCAAAGAAGATGACGAAGTGAAAAAGCAATCAAAGACGATATCGAAATGGAAGAAGCAGTCAAAGACGATGTCGAAGTGGAAAAAACATTCAAAGAAGATGACGAAGTGAGAGAAGCATTCAAAAAGGATGTCAAGGATGACAATAAAAAAACAGTTCCACCAAAAGTTTATACCAATATTTTGTACAAGTTTGCTAGGGCTATCTCTTCCCGTTTAGAAGATATGAGCGATTGAAGTTTTGTATGAAACACCACAATTTTGTAGAGCGCATAATGAAGTAACTGAAGCAATTAAAGAGGATATGAAGTAGAAGAAGCATTTTAAAAGAATAACGAAGTGGAACATGCAAAAATAGAAGATGTGGAGGCGGAAGAAACAATAAAAGAGGATGACGAAGTGTAACAAGCAATCAAAGAAAATATTCGAATAGTGGATGTCGCATAATAAAAAAAAATTGACGTTCCAAAATGATGATAGTGGATGAGGCATAAATAAAAAAAAATTGATGTTCCAAAATGATCACAGTGGATGTTGCATAATAAAAAAAAATTGCCGTTCCAAAAGTGATAATTGTGGATGAGGCATAATTTAAAAAAAAATTGACGTTCCAAAATGATCATTGCGGATGAGGCATAATTAAAAAAAATTGATGTTCCAAAATTATCACAGTGGATGTTGCATAATAAAAAAAAAGAAATTGACGTTCCAAAGTGATCACAGTGGATGATGCATAATAAAAAAAAATAATTGACGTTCCAAAGTGATCATTGTGGATGAGGCATAATTAAAAAAAATGATGTACCAAAATGATCACAGTGGATGTTGCATAATAAAAAAAAATGACGTTCCAAAGTGATCATTGTGGATGAGGCATAATTAAAAATAAATGTGGATGTTCCAAAATAAACATGATGAACGTTGCATTATAAAAAAAAAAAAAATTGGATGTTCCAAAATGATGATGATGACCTTTGCAAAAACTATGAAAGTTGTCTCATGCCCCTCCACCAACATTATATAGAATCAAGCAAATTTACAGTAATTTTATAGTACACACAAGCAGTGGGCTCCCTACAAAAACAGTATGAAAATTACGGCAAACGAAATATACGGTTTACGGTATTCATACAGAAATATTTTGTATGGGACAATTTTTTTTTGTATGAAAGACAATTTTTTTTTCGTGGATCCGGATATAAAAAAATTACCTCAGCAACATTAGTTTTTGCACCAACGCTGTAAGACCTATACTACATTCCGAGATACGAGGTCGATGGGAGCGAATGGGGGACAAAAGGGGTACTTTAGGATTTATTCCCAACTCATCGGAACTCCCTCTATACGATCCCACCAAACATTTTCACCCTACGAGGTGGCATCTGGGAGAACAAACATGTCAATGAGTCAGTCAGTCAGTCAGTCAGTGGTAATCGAGCTTTATATAATATAACTAGAGGTTGCGTAGTGCGCGAGTTGCACGCAACTCGCGTGTTTTTGTTTTTGTCGAAGAAGCAATCAAAGAGGATTTCGAGCTGTTATAAGCGATCAAAAAGGATATCCATGTGTAAGAAGCAGTCAAAGACGATATCGAAATGGAAGAAGTAATCAAATCAAAGAAGATATCCAAATGGAAGCAGCAATCAAATATGATTTCGAAGTGCAAGAAGCAATCAAACAGGATATTGAAGTGAAAGCAGCAATCAAATAGGATATCGAATCAGCAGAAACTATTAAAGAGGAAATTGAAGTTGAGTAAGCAATCAAAGAGGATACCGAGGTGGTAGAAGCATTCTAAGATGACGAAGTGAAAAAAGCAATCAAAGACGATATCGAAGTGGAAGAAGCAATCAAAGAAGGTATCGAAGTGGAAGAAGCAATCTTAGAGGATATCGAAGTGGAAGAAGCAATCAAAGATGATATCGAAGTGGAAGAAGCAATCAAAGAGGATATTGAAGTGAAAGAAGCAATCAAATAGGATATCGAAGTAGCAGAAACAATCAAAGAGGAAATTAAAGTTGAGGAAGAAATCAAAGAGGATACCAAGGTGGTAGAAGCATTCTAAGAGGATGACGAAGTAAAAAAAGCAATCAAAGACGATATCGAAGTGGAAGAAGCAATCCAATGGATATTGAAGATGAAGAAGGAATAAAAGAGGATATCGAAGCGGAACAAGCAATCGTAGAGGATATCAAAGTTAAAGAAGCAATCAAAGAGAAAAAAATTGGATGTTCCAAAATGATCATGATAATGGTTGTATAAAAAAAATTGAACGTTGCAAAAAAGATCATGATGAACGTTGCATAAAAAAAATCTGGACGTTCCAAAATGATCATGATTGACGTTGCATAATATAAATGTATGTTGCAAAATGATAATGATCAAAAATTTGTACTAATATTTTGTCAAAGTTTGCTAGTGCTATCTCTTCCCGTTTAGAAGATACGAGCGATTAAAGTTTTGTAAGAAAAATCATAAATTTGTTGATTGGATATCGAAGTGGAAGAAACTATCAAAGAGAATGTTGAAGTGGAAGAAGCAATCAAATAGGATATCGAAGTGGCAGAAACAATCAAAGAGGAAATTGAAGTTGAGTAAGCAATCAAAGAGGATACCGAGGCGGTAGAAGCATTCAAAGAAGATGACGAAGTGAAAAAAGCAATCAAAGACGATATCGAAATGGAAGAAGCAGTCAAAGACGATATCGAAGAGGGAGAAACAATCAAAGAGGAAATTGAAGTTGAGTAAGCAATCAAAGAGGATACCGAGGTGGTAGAAGCATTCAAAGAAGATGACGAAGTGAAAAAAGCAATCAAAGACGATATCGAAATGGAAGAAGCAGTCAAAGACGATATCGAAGTGGGAGAAGCAATCAAAGAGGATATCGAAGTTAAAGAAGCAGTCAAAGATGATGTCGAAGTGGAAAAAACATTCAAAGAAGATGACGAAGTGAGAGAAGCATTCAAAAAGGATGTCAAGGATGACAATAAAAAAACAGTTCCACCAAAAATTTACACCAATATTTTGTACAAGTTTGCTAGGGCTAGCTCTTCCCGTTTAGAAGATATGAGCGATTGAAGTTTTGTATGAAACACCACAATTTTGTAGAGCGCATAATGAAGTAACTGAAGCAATTAAAGAGGATATGAAGTAGAAGAAGCATTTTAAAAGGATAACGAAGTGGAACATGCAAAAATAGAAGATGTGGAGGCGGAAGAAACAATAAAAGAGGATGACGAAGTGTAACAAGCAATCAAAGAGAATGTTCGAATAGTGGATGTCGCATAATAAAAAAAAATTGACGTTCAAAAATGATCATAGTGGATGAAGCATATATAAAAAAAAATTGATGTTCCAAAATGATCACAGTGGATGTTGCATAATAAAAAAAAAATTGACGTTCCAAAAGTGATCATTGTGGATGAGGCATAATTTAAAAAAAAATTGACGTTCCAAAATGATCATTGCTGATGAGGCATAATTAAAAAAAATTGATGTTCCAAAATTATCACAGTGGATGTTGCATAATAAAAAAAAAGAAATTGACGTTCCAAAATAATCATTGTGGATGAGGCATAATTTAAAAAAAATGATTTTCCAAAATGATCACAAAGGATTTTGCATAATAAAAAAATTTACGTTCCAAAGTGATCATTGTGAATGAGGCATAATTAAAAAAAATGATGTACCAAAATATCACAGTGGATGTTGCATAATAAAAAAAAAAAAATTGACGTTCCAAAGTGATCATAGTGGATGAGGCATAATTGAAAAAAATGATGTTCCAAAATGATCACAGTGGATGATGCATAATCAAAAAAAAATAATTGACGTTCTGATCATTGTGGATGAGGCATAATAAAAAAAATGATGTACCAAAATGATCACAGTGGATGTTGCATAATACAAAAAAAAAAAATAATTGACGTTCCAAAGTGATCATTGTGGATGAGGCATAATTAAAAAAAATGATGTTCCAAAATGATCACAGTGGATGATGCATAATAAAAAAAAATAATTGACGTTCCAAAGTGATCATTGTGGATGAGGCATAATTAAAAAAAATTATGTGTTGCATAATAAAAAAAAAATTGACGTTCCAAAGTGATCATTGTGGATGAGGCGTAATTAAAAAAATGATGTACCAAAATGATCACAGTGGATGTTGCATAATAAAAAAAAAAATTGACGTTCCAAAGTGATCATTGTGGATGAGGCATAATTAAAAAAAATGATGTACCAAAATGATCACAGTGGATGTTGCATAATAAAAAAAAATTGACGTTCCAAAGTGATCATTGTGAATGAGGCATAATTAAAAAAAATGATGTACCAAAATATCACAGTGGATGTTGCATAATAAAAAAAAAAATTGACGTTCCAAAGTGATCATAGTGGATGAGGCATAATTGAAAAAAATGATGTTCCAAAATGATCACAGTGGATGATGCATAATAAAAAATAAAATAATTGACGTTCCAAAGTGATCATTGTGGATGAGGCATAATTAAAAAAAATGATGTACCAAAATGATCACAGTGGATGTTGCATAATAAAAAAAAAAAATAATTGACGTTCCAAAGTGATCATTGTGGATGAGGCATAATTAAAAAAAATGATGTACCAAAATGATCACAGTGGATGTTGCATAATAAAAAAAAAAAATGACGTTTCAAAGTGATCATTGTGGATGAGGCATAATTAAAAAAATGTGGATGTTCCAAAATAAACATGATGAACGTTGCATACTAAAAAAAAAAAAAAAAAATGGATGTTCCAAAATGATGATGATGACCTTTGCAAAAACTATGAAAGTTATCTCATGTCCCTCCACCACCATTATATAGAATCAAGCAAATTTACAGTAATTTTATAGTACACACAAGCCGTGGGCTCCCTACAAAAACAGTATGAAAATTACGGCAAACGAAATTTACGGTTTACGGTATTCATACAGAAATATTTTGTATGGGACAATTTTTTTTTTGTATGAAAGACATTTTTTTTTTCATGGATCCGGATATAAAAAAATGTCCTCAGCAACATTAGTTTTTGCACCAACGCTCTAAGACCTATACTTTCCGAGATACGAGGTGGATGGGAGCGAATGGGGGACAAAAGGGGTACTTTAGGATTTATTCCCAACTCACCGGAACTCCCTCTATACGATCCCACCAAACATTTCCCCCCTACGAGGTGGCATCTGGGAGAACAATGATGTCAATCAGTCAGTGAGTCAGTGGTAATCGAGCTTTATATAATATAATTACCTTCACATTTAGTAGTGTAACGCGTACGAAGTCACGGGAAATAGCTACTTAATCTATAATAAAACAGTGCAATACTTTATTTCATCTCTACAAAGGTCACCTTTATATATCTTCAGCACTATTCAATTCATTCTCGAAATAAAATTATACCATTTCAATTCACAATAACCCCAAAAGTCTGTAACCACAAAAGTTTTTTAGAAATTCAGATACGCACAATTCACCAAAATCAGCCTAATTCAGATGTATTGGAGAGAAAACTCGTCTTTGGAAGGTATTGAATAATATAAGATCTTCAATTTTCATAACAATAAGAACTTTGGGGCCGGCGACAATTCTTGAATATTCTTTACTGCTTTTTACTCGCGACTTTGCCTTGAGGTTAGTTTCTTTTATTATTTCATGAATCCTTGTGCTCCTAGTGGAAAAATAGCTCTATGTGGGTAATCATCATGCATATCATCATCATGTCTGCGATAGGATATTGACTACTTAACATAAGTCTCATAGATTTCCAGAGCGATCGATATTGCGCGGCCTGTACCCAACGACTCCCACCTGGACCTGGATTGAGGTATAGAATACTTTTTATTGACATGCCACGCGTGCCAAGCGGCGGGCGGAAGCTTGTTATAATATGAAATAAGATGACGGTTACCAATGCCTATAACAATTGCATTACCTCACAGATTACGTCCAACTAAGACTTGGATTAAGACTTGACATTGCAATGCGTATGTCACCCTAAAACCCAGAGGTAAAAAGTCTTATGTACCTGTAACTTCATCGGCACCCACCCATATCTAGTCTTCAAAACAAAACAGCAATATTGCTTGACGGCAAAAAAAGAACACAATCTATTTATTTGCAAACAAACGTCCACCCATCTTTCTCTTATTTATTCGGAAATCATATTATTCAAATGCCCCCCCCCCCCTCCCCTAACCCACAAGAATAGCAGGTGTTATCTTGAGTTTGACCTAGAGAAAAACGTTTTTTCAAAGTCACCACAAACTGTTTATACATTGTGAACAAGCTTCAACTCGCGGCTTCTCATGCGTGGCATGCCAATAAAAAGTAGCCTATACCTCAATTCATGTCATAATTTATCTGTATACCAAATTTAATTGAAATCGGTCCAGCCTTTTAGCCGTGAAAACGTAACAAACAGACAGACGCAGTTACTTTCGAATAATATTAAGGTAAATGTATGGTAAAGGCCTTATGTGCCTGTAATTTCACCGGCACTATACCATTCAAGCCAAAACACGCTATTAATAAAATACAAAATAAAAATAAAATAAAAATTGTTTATTTCAAGCCATTGACTCATACATATTACAAATATAAATTAATTAAATAAAATGAGGTGCCCAAATCAAATCAAATTAAACTAAATAAACTTTAATCAAATTAAATCAAAAATTTTACAATTCAATTAAATTATAATTAAAATAACAACACACAAAGAGATATATACATACTATCACACTATCAGTGACCAGGTTATGCTTCTTGGAGGCAGAAATAGTACTTCCCCGGGCGAGCCCTTTCAAAAGGATAAGGAAGTGATATGCACTGTACATCTTATACGATACGATATATAAATAAACTATGTATCTAATGTACTGACATTTTCAATATTTCATTTGATCCACCGATTGATAGGTTTAAAATTGCAATTTCGTTTTTAAGATCCATTGATAGTGAAAATGGCTATTTCGTCGTTATAACAAGGATACCGTAGACCTATCAATCCAATATTTATAACTAGCAGTATAAATAATTGTTAACACGCTAGTATGATTATTAAGAGTTTTAACGACTGAAAGTTGAACGTATGTCTCCACTTTAAGTTAAAATCACTTTTTTACTTTATCTTTATCTACGCCGTTACAGATAATTATTTCAATCTAACTTTGCTGTAACTAAATTCGCTGACTTTCTACAATTTATTTCACGCCACTAAATTCGTCCAGGGCCATTCTATGCAGTACTAAAGATACTGAAATGTAATCGAGTAGTCTTTATATTTCAGAGAAATATGGATCCAAAGTAACTCCTCATAACAGTAGGAAAAGAGAAAGTATTTTAGCTAGATAATTAAACTAAATACTGTGTCTGAAGACAAGTCTTTGATCAGTGTGTGTTATCATATCACTTATCCGTGATGACATAATAATATGCCAAAAAAATACTGTTACGAGCTGAGGGTTCCGGATAAAATAATGGGAATCGATTCAACCAAAATAACACTTTTATTCAGCACTAAACGATGAATACACGAACTTGGTCACACGTAATCACAACACACTAATTCACACCACAGTTGCACCACTTAAAGTCACCGAAATGTTAACACGTATAGCTGAATCCAGACTGGCTCGCGAGACCCTTCCCCACGTCAGTCCTCCAGGGCCTCGCTGAGACTCACTCACTAACTGAGACTGACTGCCCGGCCATCTCTCCGGCCTATTTATATCGCACACATTTCGATTGTTCGAGAACGATGTCGATCCTTCCAGGAAAGGGTCGGTCCCTCGACACAATGGCCACTCCCCATTCTGCGAAACCACAAACAATAGCAACAATAACACAGCAAGACAAAAGCGTTCGAGAAGGTTCGATTATTACTCATTGTTTAACAGCCTCGGCGTAACAATACTGTAATTTTTTTTTATTAAGTCTCTAGTAAGAGACTATGTTAACATAGTAGTTATTACCCACAATGATGGGCTTCATAAAAAGGCGCAAGGTCGCCCAGCGCACTATAGTTCTATAAAGTGCGCTGGGCGATCTTGCGCCTTTTGTTTCTGCTTCTGGTCTTCTGGCTATGCTTGGTGTTTCTCTATGAGATCGAATCAAAAATGAGGAGATCTGGTAGACAAATCAAGGTTACAGACATGATGAAACTAAACACCTAAGTCGAATTCTTCGAGAAATGTGTTTACATGTGGCGAGTGTTGACATAAATAGCGAGTGTAAACGGTACGTTCGTCACTCGTCTCGCGCGCATGTAGCGAGCGTAAAATTATTATGAGAGCGCAGTTTTTAGTGTTAGTAGTAGTAAACTTCATAGGTAAGCCATCATACAAGTTCATCCTAGTTTCGGTACGTATATTTTCCATACTGAATTGTATCCATACCTAGTAAACCTATGTATTTTTAAAGTGAAACTTCTATTACATCGTCTCAAACTTTTTCGTCTGTGTGTTGCATGTCGCGTGACGGTCGGCCGTGGAGTAGGGATAAAGTGAAAGGCGCTCGTCAGAGCAGCCGAGGCCAATATGGCGGCGCCTATAGTTCGCATTGGCTGACAAACGTCTATAATGTAAAACAGGGGTCGGAAACCTTATGCTATAGCCGGGCCACATATGTTGCCAGAGTATCAGTGCGGGCCGCACTTATATTTATATGTTCGGGCATGTATTTTTAATATTTGAAATAAAACGCATATATATTCATACAATTATCTCTTTTTTAATTGAACTACTATACTAACATAAAAGTAAGAACTAGTGAGATTTTTGAGGCTGCATTTGACTTGCAAGTTTTTTAACGTCTGCTTTCATTTTAGTAGTAGACACGCGCAGTATCGCGTCTAAATGTTCATCCGTTAACCGCGAACAATTCTTATTTTTGCGGTAGTTGAGAATTGAAAAAGTCTGCTCACACAAATATGTACTACCAAACATAGTTATTATCTGCTGAGCAAACTTTTTCAATTCTTTGAAGTTTTCAGAACTCAAACCTCCGTAGAACTGTATCAAGTCAGTGCTTTCCTTAAATGCCGTTTTAAGTGTGCTATTACTTTGCAAATCTACTATGTTCATTTGCAAATTGCTTGGTATCTCACTAATATCAATTGCAAAAGGGTTTTGGAATATTTCCATGTTAAGGGAGCTCTTTTTAAAGTCGGTGAATCGATTTACAAACTCAGTTTGTAGTTGTGTTAACACGTTTCTCATTGTAATATTTTGCCACACAAAATTATCTCCAGCTTCTTCCACGGCTTTCTTGCAATTAGGAAAATGGTCAAGCTTTTTTTCATCAATATGCTTGATAAACAGTTTCAGTTTCATTTCAAATGACTTTACATCTGTATACATATCGCAAATCAATTTATTTTTTCCCTGCAAGCGTTTGTTGAGCTGATTCAGGTCCTTAGTCAAATCAGTCAAAAAACCAAGATCGATAATCCACTGTTTGTTAGTAAGCTCTTCTACTGGCTTTCCTTTCATCTCCATGAAGTTGCCAATTTCTTTCCTCAAATCAAAAAACCGTTCCAAAACGGCACCTCGACTGAGCCACCTCACTTCACAGTAGTAAACCACGTCACCATGTTCAGCTTCCAGATCTTCCAAAAACTTTTGGAACTGACGGTGTGTGAGCCCATTTCTTCTTATAAAATTAACAGTGGATGTTACAGTATCCATTATTTCTTTCCAGGATATAACTTTGGAGCACAATGCCTCTTGATGGACAATACAGTGAAAAATCAATGGCACAGTAGATCCAGAATCTTTCACTTTGCTGATGATTCTCCCAACAACACCTTTGTTTTGACCGCTCATGTTCTTGCCTCCATCGGTAGTGACACTTGTTAACTTTTCCCAGCTTAATTGCAATGAATCCAGAGCTTGTTCCACATGGTGAAATAAATCTTCTCCCGTAGTTGTACCTTTCAAACTGCACATTTTCACAAGCTCTTCGTAAACAGTAAAGTTTTCGTCAATGCCGCGTACAAATATGAGTAACTGTGCTGTATCCGACACGTCCGTACTTTCATCCATCGCTAAAGAGAAGCAGTCGAAAGACTGCGCCTTATCCCTGAGTTGTTCACACAAATTAGCACCCAAGTCTTCAGTACGTCGGGTGCAAGTTCTTGCAGAGAGACTAAGACTTTCAAACATTTTTTTCTGCTCTGGGCATATTTCTTCTGCGATAGCTAAGACACACTCTTTTACTAATTCACTATCGGTAAACGGACGTCCACTTTTTGCAAGAATCTCTGCTACCCTGTAACTGGCCCGAACATTCGATTCGCTGTTGTCTGCCACAACCTTAAATATGTTTTGTTGATTTTGTAATGACGATTTCAAAGTGGAAATTTTCCTTTTCCGTATTTCTCCTTCAAGACAGTCAAATTTAGCTTTGTGCTCGGTGTCGTAATGTCGCTTCAGGTTATATTCCTTTACTACAGAAATACTCTTTTGACAAATCAAGCATAACGGTTTTCCTTTAAACTCGATAAAAAAGTATAATTCTGTCCATAATTCGTTAAAAACTCTTTTTTCTTCTTCTATCTTCCTTTTTCTTGAAGCCATGTTTATATAATTATTCTGTAACAATAATGAAAAAAATTAAATTCGTTGTAAAATTATATGTTCCAGTTAGCACCTACAAATTCAACTCCACATTCAAATAATAATTAAAACATGACACACTCGTAACTAACTTCATGTCATGTAACTACTATCCCCGTCCTTATAACATTTACCCATCAATCTGAAGGTTCACATTAACAAGCAGTAAATAAAATAAAACAAAATGCTCGCGAGTGCATACAACTTACCTCATACGTCGTGCGTGAGAAGCTATCAGCGAAGGGAAGAAAGGTGAAACGAAACGCGTAGCTAGCAACCAGATGAGACGTGAGTTTCCGGCGAATTTCCACAACCGAATGTGGCGAGAGCTGCGCGCGGCTGTGATTTTAACTAAAACCGGTCGCTTTGAATTTTTTCGCCGCCGCACACCTGCGTCTAATCAAAGACTGCCGCCCCGCCTATTGTCTCAAAGGAGCCGCCCGCCGCCGCACGTGCGGCGGATAAACGCAAAAGAAATTGCCAAGAATTGAATAAGTACAGCAAATATTTATTTTCGGTAGAAACAATACATAACATCACAGTCTTGATAAACAGTTCTTAAGAAATGAAATAGAGGTACATTTTTATCACCCCGCGTGGGAGCGAGCTTTCAAGAATACTCTCATGGCCCAGCAGCATGGCCGTATAAATTCTAGTGAATTTATATGGCCTTTTGCTTCGGTATTTTTTTCTTACGGACCTCAGGGTTGCGGGCCGCACCGAGATAGTCTACGGGCCGCATGCGGCCCGCGGGCCGCCGGTTGCCGACCCCTGATGTAAAACAAAGTTTCACTTTTACCGTGGTTTCATAAAACCACACAATCCTTTTTTTTAAATATCGAAGTTTGTTGCTAAATAAATACATTATTATTATCTCACTGTGTCAGGCCTCACTTGGGAAAGGATTACAATCATACCTATTTCTGCTGCCAATCAGCATTCCTGTGTTTCGGTTTGAATGGTTTGGGTGCAGGTGAAATTACAGGCACACGAGGCTTTACGCCTTGCTGCCTCAAGTTGATGGACGCAGGGCAGTGCGTTAAACGCTGTATTAAAGATGTTCAGATAATGCATTAGCGCTAGGGAATACAAAACGTGGATTAGCCACTCGGGTGCGTGATCCTATAAATCCTTTCTGAGGCGCGTAACATGACAGTGGCAGATCTAATATCCATCATAGGGTATGCATGTTAGTGACGTACATCGCCACACACGTTTCTAAGGTGCGTGACAGGCAAGCAATACTTTGTTATAGGAGCTGGTTGCCACACTTGTTCCATCTCCATGTTGTATTAAAATAATTCGTCGACTACATTTAGAACATTTCGACGACGCAACAGTCGAACGCGCATGTACCCAAGGTGTAAACACTGTTTAACACCCTGGGTAGGCATCGAAGCATCGGTGCGATGATATCGATTTGAGATTGATCGGTAGAAAATCGCCAGAGATCGAGACAGGTGGAAAGATTTGGAAATGGAATAAAAACCAGTCTCTCAATCCTCCAACCTTCATTCTTATGAAGGATTCAGTGACTGGTTTTTTAGGTAAATTGTTTAAAAGTAACCAATTTACCTGAAAAAATTAGTATAGCTAACGTAGAACATTGCCTACTTTTTCAACTTTACTATGCCTCCTCTGCTCTGCAGTGATACTGTAGAACCAATAAAATTTATTGATTCGACTCTGGAGAGGGAATGAATGGATCGGAATCGAACTAATACTTGACTCAGCCCTTATGATTTAAAGTGCGCGATATAATTTAATTGATCGAGCGAGGCGAGATCTCCAAATCAACTTGGGCAAATCGGCGTTGTATATATAGGTATGTAAGTATGTATGTATGTATGTTTGTACAAGGATAACTTTCGAAGCGTTTATCAGATCATTGTGAAATTTGATACGTAGGTAGATAGCGATGGCACAATTTTGGTGTGACTAAATGAGCTAAAAATCTTGGCGGATTGTTGAGATATTGGGGTTCAAGAGGGGTAAAAAGAAATATTAGACTATTAGGTCAAGTGGGACGTCAAATGAATGGACATTTTAACCCTGTTTTTATTTTTAGCTTAATTTTTGTAGTTTTTGAGTTATTTGCCATACTAAAAACAAAACTTTGACAAAACTCACAGGCTACACCAGTGACCCCACAATGCTGAAATTTGGTATTCGTGTAGCTTTAGTGATACAAATATAGGCAAAAGTCTGAAATCCAGAATAACCGAATTTTGTACACCAAGAAAGATTAATCACTTTATATAAACTCCCGTTACCTGTAATTTGAATGAAACTGTAGGTCAAGTAAGGTGGTTGTTTATTTCGTGGCACTATTTTGATAATCAAAGATTACGAATAATTTATTTTTGTTTTTTTGGGAGACTCGCGAGATCTCAGTTCGGGGCGAACCACTAGTTTACTTACAAGTCAATTTCTTATAACAATTTTTTAGGGATTCGTGGTTGAACTGGGAACCCTTACAGTTTTGCCATGTTCGTATTTCTGTCCACGCCTAGTAGGTATATAAAAAAAACAAAATAAACTTGTTTTTGGGTAAGGCCACCATATAAGACCTGCCATATAAGGGAGGTCCTTATATGGAAGTTGGAGGTACTTTTCTTATTCTATCGTGTGGAGTATATCGTTGAATAGGTCTTCCAAAAATACTATAAGGTTCCATTTTGATCCGGAACTCTAAAAATGGTGCATCTCAAGCTGCACGATATTTCATTTAAATCTGGTAGCCTAATAACGTAAGCCAATTGCTATCGCGTCGCTGTCGTGTCAGGCCGTCTCTTACACACGTGAGATACGCACTGTAGGTGTGAAAGAGCTGACCTGACCAGCGACAGCGACGCGACAGCAATTGGCTTAAGAAATAAGGCTACGGTTACGAACCTCTGATATAAAAAGGCAATACGGTGACAAATATCGCTGTTTGGTGTTTCACAGTAGGTGAAATGAAAAGCAGTGTACTGTAGGTATATAGCTGGTTATACAACTTATACAACCAGTTTTGTTATGTACGATATTAATTTAAAACACACAACCGTAATCGTATTAACTGATTTTAGAGGTTTAATACCACCGGTAGATTGACTATTTTTATCCAGTAATCAATACATTTCCAATAAACAATTTTTAACGTAAATCGGCAGCGCCTTTGTATCGATGCAGCTGAGTTTGTTCAACAGGTATCTACCTACTTACGTGATGAATGTATATGATTTGTTTACCTATTTTATACAGGCTGTTTCATTGATATTTTAGTACTTGATATAACGTTGCTTGAATTTTTTTTATTGTAATATGAAAACCCTTCTTTACAACAATACTAGCCATACCTTTGTTTTCATTCAGTGTCGTATTATAACAAAACACTTTAAGCGCACTTTTTTGCGCCTAGTTTGTCCGTCGATTTGGAATGAGTGGTGGCTTCGGTCCCCCCTCCAGTTGTCCCTGCCCTTGAAGATGGCGAGCGATGCGGCTATTTGCCTCCAACAATCTCCTTTTCGTCCTAGAACAAAAAAAATTGTAGATCAGCCATACCAAATCCAATAAGCCTAACCAATTCGGTCCACAATTCCTGTCTAAAAATGTTTTGTCAAGTCTCCACTCGCATGAATATTTTACCTACTTCTTGCTTATTGGCCACACTAAGTTTGCATAACAGTAGGAATTCAAAATAATGGAATGTCTAAGTGCTTAATAACTATATTAAATTAAACATAGTTCAAGACCCAGCCATTATCGGTGGAGCGGAAGATTTAAAATTTTTGAAATCTAATTTACATTTCTACTACAAATCCATTTAAATACCATTAGGTACACTACACATGTATAGACAAACATATTTATTTTGTGTCGAAAGATAGCAAAGTCCATTACTAAAATATTATTGAAATAAATCTAGAAATTAACACAGGTCGTGACTCAGCGGCGTGCTACAAGTAAAGATATTCTATATTGACTGCCTCCGTGGCGCAGTGGGCGTATAGCCGGCTGAGACGCAGGAGGTAGCGGATTCGATTCCCGCAACGGAACAAATGTTTGCATGATCTACAGATATTTGTTCCGGGTCTGGTTGTTTTTCTATATATTATAAGTATGTATTTACAAAAAAAACGTATATAAGTATTCTATCAGTTATCTGGTTCCCATAGTACAAGCTCTGCTTAGTTTGGGGCTAGATAGCGCTGTGTGAAAGGTCCAGTAATATTTATTTATTTATTATATAGCGAACCTCCACCGGTTATTAGGTTATCCAATTAAAGCACACAAGTAAGGCGTTTAAAATGATCCTTATGTTTGCAATGAATAATTATTGTTTGGCTTTGACGTAATGAAGTAGTATTATAGAGACTTAGAGATCTTTAACGCGCTTGCTTCCAGCAGAGCTAACATGCGTAACGAGACAAAATTTTCTCGACTCGTTTTCTTGTGGAAAAAAGATATATCTCAACTCAATTGAGATAGCGCAATTGGTTAGCATATTTTCGTATCAAGAAAAAGGTAGCGGGTACAAAAAATTAGTAACTGAAGTTTTATGACCACCATGAGAATGGCGGCGAATGACGACATACGTCTTTATCGTATATATTGTAATAACAATAGAGTAAATGAGAAATTAGTGGATAACGACAAAACTTCTTGTGTCATGCGTGTCAAATCTCACAGCGCGCAAGTTAGACAAGCCGGTGGATATCTATAATTTCGAAACATACCGTGTTAGCGCTATGCAGACTTAGCCTGGACTATATTTCCCTGCAATACCAGCCTCGCGTTTTATTTTTATTCAGATCTTATTTGTCACTTCATGAAAATACAGTATCTCTCGATGACGCCAAATTTTACGGGAAGCTAGCTATTGCGTTGTCAGAATTCCAATATGGCAGCGGTTATTCTAAACGAAATTTGCTTTTGCGGAGGTTGCCTGCCAACTGTCAATATTGTTTAGTTTTTGAGTAGGTGTGACTGTATATTTCTTGTATATAATACTTTCTCACTAAACAGAGGAGTGCTAGGAGACAATGGGACAATGGGCTAGGAGTAGTATTAGTATAGGATATTCATACATATTTTACATTGTGTATGATGGTCATGAACGCGTCATTTACGGTAATTCCGGGGGAGATGGCCGTACGGGAGAGATGGCCAATAGAAAAAAATCAAGTAATAATTCATAGACGGGCACTATTTTAATTTAGTTTGATTCGTTTCATTCAAATCGATTCGGTTAATTGTTTTATTCATCATAATTCCTTCACAATAGTCTTAAAGTTACTAGGGTCATCTCCCCCGGAATTACCCTATATTGTTTGGAGCAAGTAATGCCAATTTTTGTTAAAATAAATAGTTAAATAAGAAAATGTTTAATTGCGAATTTTACATAAATCAATTTGGACATAGTACGCATTGAATTACTTTCGCTTGAGGCTATTCCGATAGTAAATTCAGATTAAAGATACTGGTACCCATTAATTGCTCACATACACTGATTCCACGTATTATTCCAGTACCTATTGTACCCAATGTAATTATAAATTAATTTAGTTGGTTAATATACCTCGGAGCTGCTACCTAAGTATATTTGGGCGGTAATAAAGGTCTTGAGCGTGTTCAAAGATACGTCTCGGCCAGGTGCTTGTGGGGCTGCGAGGAACGCGATCTGTTTGTATTGAAATACTTGAAGATTGCTACAGTTAAGTTAATTATCCAGCCCAGAGGATTAGCAAGCAAAAGTGACAGTGGGCGGGCACATAGCTCAAACTAACGGCTGTTAGATCAAAAACGTTTTCAAGTGGAGACCACGCACTAGCAAATGCAGCCAGGTCGGCAAGTTGACGACCTGATAAAGATGCTTGGAGCCGTTGGATGCAGGCGGCAAGGTCGGTCGCTCTCGTAATCTATGGGGGAGGCCCTGTGCGGCCAGCAACGGCTCCCAGCAACCTTTGTCAGGTCGTCTTTCCATGTAGTAGGGGGCCGTCTTACGCTGCGCTTTTCAGTCTCCACTCTTTCTTTCTTCCCTAACAGCCATCAGTTCTTGGAGTTATGTACCCGCCCTCTGCCACTTTAGCTTACTAATCCTCTTGGCTTTATCTGTGATTTTGGATTGTCTACGGATCTCCTCATTTCTGATTCTATCTCTTAGAGAAACGCCAAGCATAGCCCCCTTCATCGCACGGTGAGCGATCTTGAGCCATCCTATGAGGCTCTTCTCTAAGAGAAAAACTTACTAGTTTTTCCTAAAATTATATTCCGTCCACGCAATGGCCCGCCGAATGAAAAGAGGCCACCAGTGCATCCATTAGCAAGGCGGACCTCCTAATTTGCATTCAAGATCGACACAATGAGACGCCGCTCCTTCCACCTGACACCTACCTTATTACTGAAAGAAAATCCACGGATTCAAAACGGAGGCTATTTTTAGAACCATCTCTAGATACAACAGTCGAGACTGAGTGAAGCTTTTTTACTTTTTGAAGTTTTTAGAGACTGTAATGTATAGAATTGAAATTATAATGAGTTTAGCTATCTACTGGGTGCTTTGAAATATTTAATGAAGGTAACTTACATCTTATACAATTAAATTCAATTTATTTATTTCAGACTAGCACTAACATATAAGGCCTAGTCCATATGAAATAGAATACAACAACAATAAACAATGACATAAATAAATAACAAAAATACACATAAAAATAACAGACAGGATCATTCGACTCTGGAGACACTAGACGTGCACAGTGTGCGCTCTCGTCCAGTGTTTCATGAAGGGACAGTCGAAGTCCAGCCTCCCTTCAATGAGTTGCAGGTAGCTGTTGGTGCTGCCGCGCACCCACAGCATCAGGGACGCCGTTCTCTTGCGCCGTATCGCTTTAAACCCGTCTACTCGCGCCTCCACGAACATTCCCGATGCGCTACAGAAGCGCGACAGCCCCAACAACGCCTTTTATTATATTGTACGCGCAGGGCGCCTTCTGCTTATGTTTGACCCATAAGCTGCACGTATGAAACGACTGGCAGTACGCTCTGAACAGTGTCGTGAACAATGCACCAATTACTAAACAAACATAGTAGTATATAAATATATACTTATACAACAAAAAACTATAGAAATGTAAAATGGGTGGTCTTATCGCTTATGTCTATTTCCGTGCGCTGCAATGGAATCGCGGTTTAAAGTAAATTGACCACATCCGCGGCGCAGTGTGGGCTCTAAAAGAGTACAAAAAATGGGTTTGAAATGTGTAAATCAATCTCTTTGATATGATACCCCACTTGACCTAGTTTGACCTATTTTGTGGGGAGACCGCGACCGCGGCTGTTGCAACACAATCAAAATGTCGGGATGCCTAATAAAAAAGGTACGCAATAAATACCCGTTTGCATCAGTATCAGTATCAAAGGACAAGCAGGCGCACGGCTCAGTACCATCCGTACCTAGTTGATATACCACACATTCGCACACACCGTTTTGGGTCTTCGTTCTTGATGCGCACAGCTAAGGTATGGAACACTACCGTCATCTGTTTTTCCTAAAGAATACAATCCGGGCCTCTTTAAGGTAAGAGTGAATAGGTTTCTTCTAGATCTTCGTGCTTCATCTTAGACCACATCATCACTTACCATCAGGTGAGATTGTGGGTAAGAGTGAATAGGTTTCTTCTAGATCTTCGTGCTTCATCTTAGACCACATCATCACTTACCATCAGGTGAGATTGTGGGTAAGAGTGAATAGGTTTCTTCTAGATCTTCGTGCTTCATCTTAGACCACATCATCACTTACCATCAGGTGAGATTGTGGGTAAGAGTGAATAGGTTTCTTCTAGATCTTCGTGCTTCATCTTAGACCACATCATCACTTACCATCAGGTGAGATTGTGGGTAAGAGTGTGGGTTTCTTCTAGATCTTCGTGCTTCATCTTAGACCACATGATCACTTACCATCAGGTGAGATTGTGGGTAAGAGTGAATAGGTTTCTTCTAGATTTTCGTGCTTCATCTTAGACCACATCATCACTTACCATCAGGTGAGATTGTGGGTAAGAGTGAATGGGTTTCTTCTAGATCTTCGTGCTTCATCTTAGCGCATCATCACTTACTATCAGGTAAGATTGTAGTCAAACGAAATTCTATAGAGATAATAAAAAAATTAAAAAAGAAATTATTCATTAAAATCACAAAGAGCACTTTGAAACGTCAAATCACTAGCCTGCTCTTGACTAACGAGAATGGACACAAATTTAAAACAAAATATTTATTTATCATATCACCTCGTTCCCTACAATTTTAAACTCCAGTTAATGGAGTTGGAACGGCTAACCTCTTGTAAATTAATATCGAGGGCCCATTTGTTAGTTTAGGGCTTCAAATCTAAGCCGCACAATAAAGTAATTCAAAACCTGACCTGAAAATATTTACGTAAAATGCAGATAACAGGCGCCGGTTATACTAGTAAGACTGTGGAGACATTCGAGCGGACATTACTCATAATAAAAACCAGACTTTTACAACATTTACGCATTCCCATATTCACACATATATTTACGTTTATTCATGTATTTTGACTTGTTTACAATGCGGCCAGGTAGTTGAACAATAGTTCATTCTGTGACATGTCTTGACGTGGTTCGTATTAAGTACTTCTTCTGTGATATGCTCAGAGGGTTTAGCCAAGTTACAGTCGATTAGCGATGACGCTAGTCGATAAGTCCGAAAATGTATGGGATTTGACACATGCTATAGAAATACCACGTGATACAGCGACAACAAATGTATGTAGAAATCGAATATATTCATAGCGAATATGATTTGGCTACGGCCCCAGGTGTCAATACCAGCAGGCCGCACGCTTTCTGTATAAATGAAGGCTGAAAATGAAATCCGAGCCCTACCCGGCTTATAGCTAATTTTGCGAATGACTTTTTACACCATTACACCCGAACACTGGGCTTAGACAATGATTATGACACTGAAAATCCCTTAATTAAAAGTTTAATCCCGAAGGTCTGACCAGTGTAATGGTCCCGCACAGGGTTTGGGCACTTTTAGATTGAGTTGATGGGTCAGTCAAGTTTTTGATGAGAATACTGTAAAGTTTTTTGCTGAGTAAATAAGTAACATAGTACATTAGATAATTCTTTATTGCACTAATAAAATATTACATAGGCGAACTTAAGGCTAATCGGCATTTTCTTCCAGCTAACCTTTGTTTAGTGTGGATAAAGTGGTAGTGCCAGAAAATAGAAAGGTGAACAAACCTTAGCTTAGATATCAAAAAATAAACTTAATAATAATAATATTAATAATAATAATTAATATTAATAATAATAATATTAATTACAAAAATTAATAATAATACTAATACACATACATAAAAGAAATACATTAATATACGTACATAGAGTGTTAAATTTTGTTGGGTATCTTGAAGAGAGATAAAGTGTCTATAGAGTTTGGATTTGAAGATTCTCATAGAGGCGGCCAGGCGGATTTCCACTGAAAGAGAACTCCACAAGCGGATAGCAGTCAGAGTGAAAGAGTTAGTGAAGAAAGAAGTTTTATGCTCACGCATCTTGTGTAAAAGATATTGAGAAGAACGAGAAAGACGATCATTACTTACTGAGGCGGGAATTCACATGTTTTACTACTTGAGGTCAAAGGATCAAAGGTTTTATTAGATAGAAACTTATTATACAAATTTATACTACTTATTCATACTAATATTATAAATATAGGCGCTTATCATAAGCGTTTCAATTCAGCGGAGCAATGCAGCCAGTGTCTTGGGGACACTTCCACCTGGTTGAGTTAACTGTAGATCGTTTGCAACGGTCTTTAGATGATTCAACTGTTTCTTCTATAAGTGGCCAGCCAGAGCCGCTATAACAACAGACAACCGGTAAACATTTTGGGAGTGTGAGAAACTGCCACTAAATGCTCTTACTAAAGAAAATCTAAGTAAAAACAACCTTTATAAAATCTGGATCTACTGTTGATGGTAGGCCACAATTCTGATTTAAACTTTAAAATCGATTTGCATGCTAGTTAAAGTAGAATATAATTTACACTTAGATACATTAAACAGTCCTGTAAATAATTAGGTATATTCTTTCTGTTAATAAATCAATCTGTTAATCCGAAAGTTATAGACATAGACGTACATTTATTTACTATATTAGCACACAATATACAATACAGTTACATTTTTTTTGCGGGTTCGATTCCCGCCGCGATACAAATGTTTGCATGATCTACAGATATTTGTTCCGGGTCTGGCTGGTTGTTTCTCTATATTTTACAAGTATGTATTCACAAAAAAAACTTTGTATATAAGTATTCTATCAGTTATCTGGTTCCCATAGTACAAGCTTTGCTTAGTTTGGGGCTATATAGCGCTGTGTGAAATGTCCAGAAATATTTGTTTATTATTTATTTTATTTATTTTAAAACAGAGTCGTGTACTTTGTCTGCCTGTCTCTCTGTTACGTTTTCACGACTAAACGCTTGAACTGATTTCGATGAAATTTGGGGGTTAAAACTTACATAACTAACAATCAAAAAAAGATCAACAAAAAAAATTTTATATTTGTTGTTCCTCAATAAATCAAACTAATCGCACCAATATTATAAATGTGAAAGTTTCGATGTTGTTGTTGAAAGTTCACACAACATACCTACCTCATGTTTAAAATTAACAGTTATATTATATTGTTTGTTAATCAATCACGTCGTAACGGCTGAACTAATTTCGATGGAATTTGGTATATACGTAGAATATAGCCTGGATTACCACATAGGCTACCTTTTATCCCATAAATCAGTTCCCACGGGATAAAAATGGCATGTAAAGTCAAGTTGCAACAACGAGTTTACCTTTATTTCTAGGTTACCTAAACATTTATTAGTGTAACGCGTACGAAGTCGCAGACAACAGCTAGTGCTTTATGATCACAAAAACCACGTTCGAATCGGTCCACCCGTTTGGGAGCTACGGTGCCACAGACAGACACACAGACTAACAGACAGAGATAGGGGTCAATCTTATAACTCCCCTACTTTTTCGACGAGTATCAAAAACTAGAAATAAGAGTGATGGAAACCAAGCAGTCGACAAGTTCAAATGACTCATCAAACTTAAAATGCTCATTCTGTCGGAGGCTAACTTTCATTTATGAGTTTCATTGGACGTTTTTATTGGATATTTTAATATCATCTCCCCCCAACCGACCAATTGGCGGCAAGCACGCGGCAATATTTGAAATTAAAAGCTGTGGAAAATTCATTTCTGTGCGATTTGTTGAAACGTTTCATTCATAGCCGGATAAAATTAAATCATAATGAATGGACGGGTATTTTCGGAAATATTATTCAAACTAATGGCATAATAGAACTCGAACAAAAAATATATCATTTTTAACATAGCTTAAAATTATAAACTTGTATATTTTTGGGATAAATAAATAATGATGGACATTTTACGCAGCGCTATCTAGCCCAAACTAAGCCAAGCTTGTACGAGTATAGGAACGAGATAAGTGATTAAATATTTATATTATTATTGAAGTGAAACTTCTTTAGGCGCGTTGGGCATTTTTGAGATGGGAAAAAACCATTTAACTCGCGACGCTGTTACCGTTACCGACACCTCTGTTATAATTTAAGGTGGGGAAAAACCATTGAACTTGCGACACTGTTACCGTTACCGATACCTCTGTATATAAGTATCTGTAGTGTAGTCTGCTTTTATTCAAGTTTTCCCTTCAGTCGGCACTCCCGGGGTGCCACTTTTTTATTTATAAATATATTCCTACATAATGTAATATCCTGTAATATACACCCCTAGCATTCGTTTGAGTGGTATGAGGGATTAAGCGCAGAGATAACTATCAGGTAGGTACATAATGTAGGCAAGTGCGTAATAAATCAAACTGCTCTTCAGTCGGGCAGTTTCTGATTACCTGAAACACGAAATTCATTCAACCAAAACTTTGTTCATAGTTCTTAATCCTCTTAACTATCAAATGGGTCAGCCATTTCATTATTTGCGGTCAGAATAATGAATTTACACGCAAACAAAACATTTATAATTTAATTTAATTAATTTATTGCTAAAATTGTCGATTATGGTATACTCGTGTAAAGTTATTTTGTATAAGCTTTTGTTAATTGAGGGATTATAACCATTGGTTTAACGTGCGTTAAATGTATAACGGTTATCGAGTTTAAATTAATACGTGAAGAGAAAACTTTGTTTCCCTTTTTAAGTTCATTGCGCGCACGGAGGAGAGTGACATTTGTCGTAGTTAAACTTTATATGGAGAAGAAAATTTAAGCTAAAAACAAAATAAAACCGATCACTGTGCACTGCCAACTATCTTATCTATACTGCGTGTCACCGTATTTACGACATTAATTTAAATCACGTGTAGGGCTGATAGTATTGTTGTAAAATAGTTTTTTTTCAAATTCATTACCATGAATATTTTTTATTTTCTATCTATCTTAATTTGAAGTCTTAAAATCTCAATGAAACAGCCTGTATAAAATAATGTTAACTGACTAAGCGGCATCGGCGCAAAGGCGCTGCCAATTTATGTAAAAAATTGTTTATTGAAAATGCATCGATTACTAGATAAATATTAAAGCTCAGCCGGTATTAAACCAATCTCTAAAATCAGTTAATACATCTGCATGTGTGTTTTAAATTAATGTCGTGTATGCGGTGACAGACTGTATACATAAAAATAAATTGCTGTTTAGTTAGTCTCGCTAAAACTGCAAAAGGGCTACAACGATTTTAATGATTTTTTTGTGTGTATTTGAATGGATGGTTAAGATTCACAATTGGACCCGGTGGGTAGCGCTGTTGTCGAGATCCTGAAAATTGCAGACGAAGTCGCGGGTATACAACTAGTCTTAATATAAAAATCAAAAGCCCTGCAAAAAATCGAAAATGGTTTAACCGATTTAATTAATTTTTATGTCTTGTTCGTAATTTAAAGGTCAAGGTTTATGAAAGAAAATTTTGAAAAGTTTTCCAGGTAATTTAAAAATTCCAGAAATACTGGAAGTACTTTTTTCAATGGAATTTCTGTAAGAACTCAAGACCGACTCTATATATTCTTTTTAAATCCGTGCGAAGCCGGGGCGGGCCAACTAGTTACTAATAAAAATGATTGAAATAAATCACGAAAGTTTTCTTAGGTTGAAATTATGTTTATGAAAAATAAACTCTGTAAAGGCTGAACCAATTTGTACGATTTAAGTGCGTTTGGCGGCTAGAATCTAGGTTGTTAGATTAAGATTGATTGAAGATATTGGCTGACTGAGGTACTGGCCCCAGGGCAAGAGTACTGCATCTGAATAATGTATATTGTGCAACTACTACAATTGAGATGCAGGTACCCCGACTTTCGTTTCGAAGTTTTCAAGACAAGGTTTGTGTGAAAGAAAATTTGGCAAAGAACTTGTGGGAAATTTGAAAGTTCTGGAAAAAATGAAAGCGCATTTTCTATTTTATTTTGAAATCCGTGCGAAGCCGGGCCTTTCAATAAGTTAGGCTATAACATTTAAAAAGATATAACTATAAAAATAAATTATTATAATCTAAAAATAAAAATAAATCATAATCTTGGACTATCAAAATAGTTCCACGAAATAGATAACCCATTTCCTTGACCTATCGTTTCATTCAAATTACAGGTAACGGGAGTTCATGTAGGTGGTTACATTTTTTAAGAGTATAAATCACAGTTACTCTGGATTTCAGACTTTTCCCTATATTTGTGTCACTAAAGCTATATGTATACCAAATTTCATCACTGTGAGGCTACTGGTGTACCCTGTGAATTTCAGTTCATAAGGTTCGTTCGTAAGTTCAGTTTTTATTATGGCTAATCACCTCAAAACTACAAGGCTACAACTAAAAATAAAAAACGGGGTCGAAATGTTTTGATAAAGACCTTTCATTAGACGTCCCATTTGACTTAATAGTCTCATTTTCATTTTTTACCCCTCTTGAACCCCAGTATCTCAACAACCTCTCAACATTTTTAATTCACTTAGTCACACCAGGATTATACCAGCACTCCCTATCTATATACCAAATTTCACGATATCTAAAATACTCGTAGCTCTATAACTGTCAAGAAAGTTTTTAAGTCTGGTCACTCGTCACACTAATATTTTTATTGAAGCCTCTCCCATATAATTAAGGTAAGTTACACCCGTTGTATACCAGTAACCCCACTGGAATGTCAACAATGTACAGCAATTCTTGCATGGTAAAATAGGCTTTATCCACACTTCTGGCAAGAGTCGCGAAGTCTGTATCGCATAGGCTCCGCGAAAACGAGCCACCGGCTACAGCCACCAGTAGCCAGTGACAAGCAGTTCACACGCTTTTTCATATATTTTGTATGGATTCGCAGCACACGTGTAGCAGGTGGCAGCGACTCGCTACAGCAGTCTTTGATTTACGCAGCAGGTGCACGACAGCTACCGTGGCTGTAGCCAGTGGCTCGTTTGCGCGGAGCCTTAAGGGATCGTCACCGTATCAACTCGAGCCGTTCAGTATTCTTTGTATGAAACTCCCTGCTGCAACGCACACTAATCGGAAACGTAACGTAATCGCCTCGCCTTGGAACCAGCTCACAACCGCGGTACGGTGCGCTTACAGCTCGTCGTTCCCGCGCTTAAGTCTCTCCGTACCCGCGCTTACGTCTCTCCGTACCCGAGCAATGAAACTGGTGCCGCCTAGCCGTCAACCAGCGGGCGGCGAGCCGTAAGCGCGGCGTGGCCTAGCCGTAACCAAGAAGCTGCTGATCCGCTTTGACTACGTGCTTACGTTAGGTTGACGCCTGGTTGACGACGAGGCGAAAGGCGATACAGTGCCGATCCCATTCCGAGTTGATATGTCTACTATGACCTTTAAGTGGCCACATTGGTTCTTTTATGCTACGTATGGTCATAAACTGGTTAAGGATTACTGTAAGATGATGCTTATTGTATTTAATACTGATGACCTCCATGGCTTGTGGGCAAATAGCTGGCTTCAACGCATGATTTACAGATAGAACTACGATTCCACTAAGTATTAGAAAGTAGGTTTATTGAAATACCATGTATTTGTCTAGGATTACTTATATTTATTTGTTTATATATTATATATATATGTCTTGTAATTTAAATGAAGCATCTCCATCTCCAAATATACACTACCTATAAAAACTGTTTGTCCGCATTACACAAAAGTTAACTGGAAGAGAATGCTATCTAGCATTAAGTTCTCCTATGTACAGTTTATTTGTATTTTGTGCAATAACATTTTTTTCATCCATTCATTCCAGAGACAGACAGAAATAGGCGTCAAACTTATAATAGCACTCTTCGAGCATCGGGGGTGAAAAGGAATTTCATGACACACCTATTATAGCATTATGTCGGAATCTTACATTCAGAAGTGGACGTCCAGGGGCTGATAGGTGTAGTTTACTTAATTCACCTAGATGCATTAATGTATCATCATCATCCACAGCCCGACCTCACCCTCTGCTGGGTATAGGTCTCCCCAAGCTTGTGCCATCCGCCACGATCCTGCGCTAGTCTCAGCCATTGACGGTCTGCGACTCTAACGATGTCGTCCACTCATCTCGCTGCCGGACGTCCTACCCTTCTACAGCCATTCCTCGGCCACTATAAATAATAATAATAAATAAATATTGCTGGACATTTCACACAGCGGTATCTAGCCCCAAACTAAGCAGAGCTTGTACTATGGGAACCAGATAACTGATAGAATACTTATATACTTTTTTTTTGTAAATACATACTTATAATATATAGAAAAACACCCAGACACGGAACAAATGTCTGTAGATCATGCAAACATTTGTTCCGCGGCGGGAATCGAACCCGCTACCTCCTGCGTCTCAGCCGGCTATACGCCCACTGCGCCACGGAGGCAGTCACTATTCAGTCGCTAACCTGCATTAATGTACACTATTCCTAAATTTCATCACTAGTTTTAGCTATTTGATGTTATTAAAAAAGTAGTGATAATGGTGTCGATGTATCAAGAAGACAGACGAAGTATCTGTCTGTCGCGATACAATCTAGGCTTTCTTGCGCCCCAGTGTGGAGTAGGCTTTATTCAAGCGTTGTATATTCATTTATTCAGTTTCATGTTACCGTCTAATAAAACCTTTTGATATTTTCTCTGGTCGGAATTCGAATAAGTGTAAAATATGGTTTAAAACGGCTGATGACGCAATTAATGAATTTTCCGAATTCTGTTTTTAGGGTTCCGGCCCAAAATAGTTAAAACAGAACCCTTAAGGTACGACTTTGTCGGTCTGTAGTGATGCTAGGAAGTACGGCACTAAACGACGTTGGAAAAGAACTAAAATAGTCCTTTAATTAGTGCCTTTAGTCCACAAAGCACACTGATCGGTTTATACTGAGCTTTTAACTGGCTTAAAGACATATTTGCGTGACTTCTCAAATTGTTACTACACCTTCATTTCAGAGAAATCTAGTAATTCAGGAATTCCTTGTTGTTTCTGAAAAGTCATAAAGTGTTGGGACGCTTAATTGTAGTACAAATGGGAGTTTTAATGAGGTGGAACTGTCGTGCTTCCGTATTTTAAACAGTGTTACACTGGCTTAAAGTAGAAAATTGCGGGAAATATGTGTAATGATGTATTTGTTTTATTTATGCTTTGTGTGTTCGTATTACTTTTATAATACCTAATTGTATAATAGGTAGGTGCGACCGGAGTATTGTAGTGAAAGGGTTATCTCATAAAATGATACCTACTTTTGATTGGGTAATATTACTACTTTATTGGCTACCAAGCATTGGGTTACCACTCCATATTGTAAATTTCACTCCATCCAAAGGTTGCCTGGAAGAGATCGCTTTCAGCGATAAGGCCGCCCATTGTATTGCCTTATTAATTCTAGCCTTATATTTATTTTTGTATTATTTCTGTTTGTGTGGTAATTCAATAAAGAGTTATCTATCTATCTATCTATCTACCTTTTGTCTAAAACATTCTACGTAAGAAGTTATACTTAATTGGTGTAACAGATCGAAAATAGCTAAAGATTTCATCCTGTATGCCACAACTCTTTGTTTGTAGCTAACTTCATCATGTCGTTTTTTGACTGTCGGTGTAAGCGCGTATGGGACACTCATCAGCTTCATCATGTCGCTTTTTAGCTAACGGTATGCGCGCGCATCGTAAAAATTTTATTCTCATAATTTTTTCCAAACACACCAAAAGAAGTATAACTTTAGAAGGTACCTAAATGGTGCTCATTAGGTACAGCTTCAAGTTTTTAAAGATATTTTTTTACAGAAGATCAGCGCTTTGGCAGAGCGACTCTGCCAAAGCACATGCTGAGTGGCGGCCATTTTGGTCACTATGTGTATTTTAGCCTACGCCTAGTTTTAAGATTTCATTCCATTTCTATGTACATTGATGATAAAATAAAACAAAGTCGGGTTAGTTGCACCATTTATAACTCAAGAATGGCTGAACCGATTACGATGATCTTTGATTTGACTGCCTCCGTGGCGCAGTGGGCGTATAGCCGGCTGAGACGCAGAAGGTAGCGGGTTCGATTCCCGCCGCGGAACAAATGTTTGCATGATCTACAGATGTTTGTTCCGAGTCTGGATGTTTTTCTATATATTATAAGTATGCATTTACAAAAAAAAAGTATATAAGTATTCTATCAGCTATATGTTTCCCATAGTACAAGCTCTGCTTAGTTTGGGGCTAGATAGCGCTGTGTGAAATGTCCAGCGATATTTATTTATTTATTTGTTGGATTTGTATCCGCCCCGAATAGCAGAATATTATTATTAAAATATGGGAAAAACTCACGCAAAAATAAATTATAAAGTTAATTCATTTTCTCATAGATACAGCTAATGATGGCCGATTGACAATTCACATTGGCAGCCCGCGTCATAGGTATGCAATCAAGGCGGTACGAAGTTCGGCGGGTCAGCTAGTTGGTGATAAAATAAACGTTTTTATCCTATCTTTGTCATGTAAGTACCAAAAACATAGTCTAATTGGTACGTTAAGAACCAATATTTGTAAGGTTTAAAGAAATCTCTAAAAACAGTATATTTTGTTTGCCTAAATCCGAGTAAATTTATAGTTATACCCCGCAAACTAACATTTTATTTACTCAGCTCCAACTTTCTTGACCTACAAGCTGGGTCAAGTCAAAAATAGGCAACAACCCAACAACCACTATTTGTAGAAAAAACTACAGCCACATAAATCAAACAAAAGTTGTTCAGGAGCAAGTGGGCGTGTACATAGTTAATCCCACGTCAATGCGAGGGTCATTCCGTTTGTCTCGTTAAAATATTTTGCTCTAGTTCACGTTAGAGCACACAATAGACGCGGCTTCTGTTGTGGGCATCGTGACTATCCCTTCTGTAAATCATAGAATGTCAGTTTTTTTTTTATGAATTCATTATCTATACGAGTATATTATGGGTAAATTCGAAAGTCTGTCTGTTTATTCCTTTTTCACTCCTAAACGACTGGCCCGGTTTCGATGAAATTTGGTATATCTATAGATTATTGAGACACGTACGATGTCGCGGGTAGAAGCTAGTGATTTTACAAAAGACAACCTTCCGCTGGGAACAAGACGGATGTTATTTTAAAATCGCAGTAATATTAGATATAAATGCGAAAGTTTGGATGTTTATTTATTTATTTCTTTGTTTGTTTGCTATTCAATCACGTCGTCACGGCTGAACCGATTTCGATGAAATTTAGTATGCATGTAAATTATAACCTGGATTAACACATAGGCCACTTTTTATCCCATAAATAAGGTTCAATGGGATAAAAATCGGGTGTTAAGTCAAGTTGCAAGTTGCAGCGTGTTTAGCTTTATTTCTAGGTTACCTACACATTTATTAGAGTAACGCGTACAAAGTGGCAGGCAACAGCTAGTTTATAATATTTGTATGTATTATTTATTGTAAAAAAGTACGCGTACATTCGAATAGGTACTTATAAACATTATTCTGATAGTATGACAAGTATACTTACATATCATAAATATTTATAAAACATAGAGGAAAGGAAGCAAATCTGGAATACCGTTTTGTTTTAAATGTGTTAAATAAATACCTAAAGGTTTAAAAAAATGAAACTGCTGGAAAGTATGGCTAAACCATCAATCATTATTTTTTTAAATTGCAGGAAACAATTGAACGTAATGAATAGTAATTATAATGACTTACAAAAAAAATGGCAATAATAGGTGTTTCAGCGTAGTTGAAGGTATTTTGGAATAGGACTATTCCAACTTATATTCACTATACCTAATTTACTATAATGTACTCACACATAAAACACTGCACCCATTCTGCTCCCCTTCTACCTTTACTATATTTTCCGGAGCAGAAAAAACATTGTGCGTCATTTTCAGTTGGTTTTTTCCCAATAAAATCCGCTAAATTTGATGAAGGGAGAGCAGAAGATTTCTGACTATTGTAAGATCCCTAGATGCGCCAGTGTCGTCATTTTCTATCAATTTCTGTTTTAGTATTTTTTTTTTGTTTTCTTTGTCTTTCATATTTTTTTCTTTGTCTCTTTAGTTTTGTTTTTTGATTTTGTATTTTTACCTATTCCTTTTTCTTTATTTGTTGTTATATTCTTCTCTTCCTTCTGTTTTTTCTTCTTTTTATTGTTAAACTCTAGATCTCGGAACATTTTAAGTTTTAAAGGCCTTTAAATATACCCATCTGTTTTTCTCGAATAGCGCTCAGTGCCGCTTTCATATCCTCTTTACTATATTGTTTTCTTTTTTAAATGGGACATAACTGAATAAAAATTGAGCCCGAAAACTTCATAGGAAAAAATGCATTCCAATCAACTTGTATGGTATTAGTTTTAATATTTTATTTATAACACACGCCAAACTAAAGTAAAATGAAACTAAAACTATTAAAATAATTTGGAATATTCTAAGGATATGGTAATTTGGAATATTCTGAATTATCTTCATCTTAGGTATTCCAAAGCAACATTACAAGCATTTTCTTAGCAACATCACGTGGCCTAACAAAACCTCAAATAATTTCTTTATAAAATGATTTTCTTTTGAAATCTTAGTGTTTTCGCAAAATGTTGAACATACATAATGTTTAACAGAATTATGCATCATAATTTGAGCGATGGCAACGGATTCAACACTTAGCTCAAAAATTTTCAAACAGCAACTTTTAACTAATTGCACTCTGGACGCCATACTAAAAAAGATGGCGAGCAGATATCACACCATATCGATAGATGTGTTTTATTTTATAATTGGCCGTTAAATTAAATTAGATGGAACCACTTGTTTCTGAGAAACAATGGTATTCCAAATTATGTGCAGTATTCCGAATATGCTTCCTTTCCTCTACTTACATGAAGTTTGAAAATAAGCTTTTGTTGTTTGGTTCAATCCGTGAACTTTCACCGCTCCGCGCCGCGTCTCGCCTCGCAATGCGGGTCGCACGCTCTCTGCGCGTGTCAATTCTCATATTTACAAGCCCAACTAACTTTAACCATTGCAGTCGCACTGGATTATTTTGAACTTACTTTAAGTAAACTTCAGGTACTATAATTTTAAGTTTAAGCGCGCAATTTTAGATTGGAATATCTCTAATTTAGCTGATGAGTCTTTCTGGTGATTGGTCGCAAAGAACAGGCGTAAATTGACGAGGCATAAATCAAAATGATCTACCTACCTAAATGTAATTAAATAAAGAAGTGGTGAGTTGGAGTTTGATCATCTCACTAATAAATATCATATTTTTGTACACAGTAAAACATAAAAGTATACTGCGAAATACAATTAAAAGACAGGATCCTTAAGGTTATCAAAGTCTTGCGTATAAGCTGCTGGCGTCTCGCCAGATTCAGGAGCTATCTGCAAGCTCAAGGCGCACTTTCACAGCCCATTGGCAAATGGATACTATCCAATATAACTAGTGGTTCGCCCTGAACTGAGATCTCGCGAGTCTCCCATAAAAACAAAAAAATATTATTTGTAAACTTTGACGATCAAAATAGTGCCACGAAATAATCAACCAAATAACTTGACCTATAGTTTCATTCAAATTACAGGTAACGGGAGTTCATGTCGTGTAATCTTTTTTGGGGTACAAATTGCACTTATTCTAGATTTCGACTTTTGCCTATATTTGTGTCACTTAAGCTAGACGCATACCAAGCAGCACTGTGGGGTCACTGGTGTACCCTGTGAATTTTGTCAAAATTCAGTTTTTATTATGGCTAATTACTCAAAAACTATAAAGAACTATAAAAACAGGGTTAAAATGTAATAATCAAGACCTTTCACTTGACGTCCCACTTGACCTAATAGTCTCTTTTTAATTTTTTTACCCCTCTTGAACCCCAATATCTCAACAACCCCCAACATTTTTAGCTCATTTAGTCACACCAAAATTGTGCCATCACTACCTACGTATGTATTAAATTTCACGATGATTGGATAAACGCTTCGAAAGTTATCCTCAAACAAACAAACATACATACATAAATACATGCATACAAAGCGGATTTGTCTAAGTTGATTTAGAGATCTCGCTGCACTCGATCAACTATACCTACTTATTCACTTACATAGTAATTACATATAATTATATTAATCTAAATCATTTTTATTTATATTCTTTGATAGCCATTTTTCATTCGACTTTTTTTATTGAAAAGATCGAAGCTTGAAATAAAAAACTTGTAGAAGCATGATCTCCAAAAAGTTTTTATTACATGTCGTGTGTTTAGATAAAAAAATAGTATTTAAACAAACTTTTTGGAAATCATTCTTCTACAAGTTTATATTTCAATCTTTAAGCCTGAAGGGGATTAGCCGGTTAGCGATGCTGACTGTACATAAGAACAAAGTTTGTTCAGACTCAAACAAATATAAGTATCAGTTAAAACTAAAACTAAAAAGTTAAAGCTAAATATTAGGTTTCAATTGCAATTAAACAGTTTTAAAAATTTATGTTGGTTTTAGTGGTGCTATAAGAGCCGGACTAGATTAGCTGTATCCCGGCTCCTAGCACTCTCCAGGCGGACGATCTTTATGAGCATAAATCTGGCAAGGAAGTTGCGCAAAATAATAATTTAAAGAGTAGGTACAATAAATTCTATAAAAAAACTAAGCAAAGGTTCGCTGGAGGAAAATGCTAATTAGTATTAAGATCACTATTTAATAGTGTGTAGAACTGTGTGAAGAACTTTCTATCCATATTCACAGGAAAAATCTTGAAAGGTTGTCTGAATGAACTCGCTCTTACGCGAAACTAAACTAAAGCGATTACTTATCCCCATTTGCTAGTAATAACGGGTTGGATCTGAAAACGTACATCCTTCGGGGATTAATAGTCATAATATGCCTCAATTTGTGTTATGGAATATATATCTCAGTTACCTACCCTCCGGTAAACTTGCTATTTTTTAATGTCGTAACATAATCATTTGGGTGTCGCTTGAGACAAAGGGTCGGGTATGTTTATTTGGACGTTCAGTTAACGTAAACGTTAAGTATAGGTCATATCATCAGCCATTGGTCGTCGACTGTTGAACATTGGCCAGATTTACAGAGCGACCGATCTTGTGAGTTATCCAAAGCTCCCAGCAACCTTTATCATGTGTTCTTTACTTTTGTGTGTTTTAGTGGAGGCTGTCCTACGCTGCGCTTTCCAGTGCATGGTATTCACTCGAATACCTTTCTGCGCCTTCGGTCGTCCGTTCTTCGAGCTGTGCCCCGCCCAATGCCACTATGACTTATGTTCAGCAGTGGACGTTGATTGGCTGATTTAATGATCTTGCTCTCTTGAGGTATGGGATCTTAACAAGTAAAGTTAACCTAGAATCAACACCATTTATCACACATAAAATAATGTAGATGTAATGTAAACGATTCCGAAATAACCTAACATCAGTCAAGCTAAAGTCAAGTTTAAGTTAATAGCCTTCCGTAGCTTACTTTAATCTTTACCATATATTATAGACCACGCCATGGCTCAACTTTTAGTCCGTCAAGTCTTATCGATAAGATCGATAGTACTTTGCGAAGTAATTATTTATTTCTCTGTTTAGATGAGGCAGGCTACTTCTCTGTAGTACCCTGTACTTAGCCAAGATACATTCGATTAGCGATGACGCTAGTCGATAAGTCGGAAAATGTATGGGATTTGACATAGGCTATGGAAATGTCACGTGATATATCGACTACAAACCTATGTAGAAATAGAATCGATTTGAAGCGTATGTAACTTGGCTACGGGTTCAGGATGGTAGATGGAGCGAGCGTATCGTCTACTGGTACTTAACCTACCCACGAGGACGATGGTGCGACGACATGATAGAGGTACTGACTCGCCAAACATGATGCATGCCGTGATCGCCTACACTCAGATCTGGGTGCCCAAAATTACATATAATTTATATTAAATAATAATATAATTGAATGGTAATAATAAATACAAAAATATACCTCGTTTCAAGATAAATATAACACAGATTATCATCATCATCACAGGATGTCCACTGCTGAACATACGCCCTCCCCATTGATTTCCAGAACGACCGATTTGTGCGGCCTGCTCCCAACGGCCCCTAGCAACGTTCATCTTTCCATCTAGTGGGGCCGTTCTCCGTTGCACTTTCCAGTGCGTGGTCTCCACTCGAGAACCTTTCTACCCCAACAGCCGTCGCGCAGTGGGAAATAATGGAACCAATTCCAGCCACGCGTCATTTTATGAGGTAGGGTCACAATTTTTGTTATCTCTTTAAAATGTCATATATTTTTAGCTACAGGTGCGGAAATAATGAAATTTATCACAGTTTTTTAGTAATTCAGAAAAAATCATACGTCTAAGCTAATTTACAACCCTCAACCCAGGGTTAGGGGAATGGTGGTTGGCTGCTTTAGCCTAAATGTAGTATAAAATTTAATTATTTGAAGAAAAATACCGAGCTAGCTCGCTGTACCCACGGTTAGGTGGGTTGAGGGTTGTAAATTAGCTTAGACGTATGTTTTTCTGAATTACTAAAAAAACAGTGATAAATTTTATAATTTCCGCACCTGTAGCTAAAAATATATGACATTTTAAAGAGATTAACAAAAATTCCCCTGTGACCCTACCTCATAAAATGACGCGTGGCTGGAATTGTTTCCATTATTTCCCACTGTGCGTCGGTTCAGGGGTGATTATAACTTTGATAAAAAAAACTTTCTTAATGTTATCAGAAAAAAACATGTTCTTTTAACCACAAAAAAACAAATTCTAGCAGCCGTCATATTTTAGATAGGAAGTATAAATAAAATAATTTTTATATCAATTACATCACTTTAATCATCAATGTTCAATTGAATATTTATATTTCTATACAAACAATTTTAAAAAGTACCTTACATACTCTTACAGTATTCAATGACCACACTCAAATACACTCAATGGAATTCTTACGACAAATATCAGTCGGTTTCTTTAGTACAATATACGAAAGAAGATTGGCGAACGTCACAGAACGTAGGACCCAGACACATTTACTAAAAATCATACACCCCTCAACATGAAGTAATTTTTTTTACTACAAATAATTAATTTACTACGTAGACTTACGTTAGTTTTACGATTGTGACATTGCATCTTTTCTTACTTTTAAAGTACAATACGTTGAATAAGCATGCACGGTTTTTATATTACTTGGGTCCAGTCTCGGCAATCTTCTTTAGAACAAGAGTTGTACTAAATAGTACAAACTCCCATTTTAAACATATTATACATTTCTATAACCACGGATATCAATCCCGCGATCATAGCGCTTAAAACTAAATTACAAAAATTATAATGAACAAAATTACATTCACAAAATCATCAAAATCGTCGTTCATATGTTTTAGTTTGACAAATTCTATTGTAACTTCTCATATAACCTGGTTGATAGATTAGTCTAAAATGGCCCCAAAATTAGTGACCTCTCACTCGCACATCATTGTATACAAGAGGTGCGAGTGAGAGGTCACTAATTTTGGCGCCATTTAAGTAATGTTTCTTTATTTAACCAGGTTGTACTGAATAGAAAACTTACGTGATTTATTTCGATCATTATTATTAAAATGGGATTTATCACGTACCGATTTATCGATGTTTCGACCGACAATATTTCGGTTCAATCCGTGAACATCAGGGTGACTGTGAACGTCACGTTGAAACACCGATAAAACGGTACGTGATAAATCCCGTATTAATAATAATGAGGTTAAACTGCATTTTTGTACATTGTTGAAGCCGTAGTAACTTTTTAAAGAAGGTTGGTGAAGTTATTGAAAAGCTCAGCGTTTGTTTGCCCCCCACTAAATGGAAAGGCGACCTAAGTAAGGTTGCTAGGAATCGTTGGGTGCAGGTCGCACTGGATACTCTATGAGAGAGACTATAAATTAAGTAGTGGTCGAAGAACTTTTGAAAGTGCTTATTGGCAGTTTACGATTTATCAATTATGATTTTTTTGGCATGTATTGTAAATTGTTATTTTGCGATTTGAAGCTGTTTTTTTCAATATACCTACGTATTTTATATCAATACTAGCTGACCAATCCGCAGCTTCGCACGCATAGTTTTTCAACAAAAACATTACCGTCCTCCTGCGCATTTGGGTAAAAAGTAGTCTATGTCTACCCGGGGATAGTGTCGCTTCCCGACGGTGAAAGAATGTTTTAAATCGGTCCAGTAGTTTCGAAGCTTATTCAATGCAAACAAACAAACAATAATCTTTCCTCTTTACAATATTAGTATAGATGAAATATAGGTAGCCTATTGCAAGTAGAAATAATGAAGCTTTCTATAACTGAAAGTTACAAACAAACAAACTTTTCTTATAATCCATAATAATATTATAAATTCCAAAAAACTTTGTTTATGTTCCCTCTGTCTGTTTTTTACGTATTCACGACTGAACAGCTCGTCCGATTTCGATGAAATTTAGTAAATAAATAGATTATGACATTGATTGACACATAGGCTTCTTTTTATTGACAAACTACAGATCCGAAGCCGCGGGCAGAAGCTAGTATTAGTATAGGGTAAACCAATAAACCATAAGGTTAATTGTAGAGTCGAGTTAATCGTGCTCTGAAATAGATTGATAATCTTGATATGTAAAACAAAGTCGTATTTGTTCGAACACTTATAACTCGAGAACGGCTAGACCGATTTTGATGATTTTTCATTTGTTGTATTTGTATCCGTCCCGAATAGAAGTATACTAATTAAAATATTGGAAAAAAATCACGATAAAAGATATTATGAAGAAAAATCATTTTCTCATACATTGATGCAGTTAATGATGGCCGACGTATATTGACAGCTCGCGTCATATGCATGTAAAGGCGGTACGAAGTTCACCGGGTTCAACTAGTTAATAATATAATTTCAATGAAAAACAGACCTTTGAAGTTACAATAAAATTTATCTCTAATCGTCAAACATAAAAATACATGCATACAAAATAAATACCATTATACATCATGGTACAATAATTAAAATATAAATAAAAAAGTACAAAATTGTTAAAAGTTTTATAACGATGGGTTTTTTCTAGTCCGAGAGTTGCACGTAGGTATTTATAATTTTAAATTCACGATATTTTTTTATAATATCAGTGTCTATGCCTAGTCAAACGTGAAATGCAGTAAAATCAAACTAATAAAAAATACCCATTCATAATGATTTAAACCATTTTTTATAATATCAGATTTAAACGGGTATTTATCGCATATGTACCTATTTATTTGTTTGGGTCTGCCCGCGACCACGGCTGTTGCAACACAGTCGAAAAGTCGGGATAACAAATAAAAAAGGTACATACGCGATAAATACCCGTTTAAATTAGTAAGTACTTACCGTGATCGCAAATGTTTGAAAAAACACGATTTTATGTACTTAGGTGACAAAACAGTATACTCGTACCACCTTATCGTAATCGGACTTTAGTCACCGTAGAGTTTAAAGAGTGTTTTGACTTTAGTACTTTTGGGTTTTTGACACTTCTGGTGATAAATCATTTAACGGAGTACTTCGGAATACCTATGTTATTGATGATAAGAATAAGACTAGTCGCGTTAGTGAGAGCAACTACCCCTTTTCAGGTAAACACACATATTCCGAAGCACCTAGTAGAATAAATTATACAATAATAAAATAGGTTGGTAAAATCATTATGAATGAGGTTAGTAGATAAAGTTGTAATTTTGGCAGCTATCTCTCGCACTACTATGCTGTAAATTAAAAAAAAAATATGACAGCAAATATCACATAGCTTCAATCAAAACTAAAAGAAAATAATATTTGACTTAACTATCTTTTTTTTTATTTCAAAATATTCTGTCTCTTAGAAAACATACCAAAAACATGGAAAAAAAATCTTGATTAATTATGGAATTTTCAATTTAAATTTCCTAAATTAATACCTGTTGGTCACAATGTACATATTGCGATGCAGTTTTTATAATATTCAGTCCATTCCCTTTTTTTATCGCTATTTATTATTGTGTTTTTATGAGAGTTCGTTGCTGAAAGTACTACCACCGTACTTATATCTGCCGCCAAGCTGAGATGCTAGCTTTGACGTTCCGGTTTATAGGGTATGGGTGCCGGTGAAATTACAGGGACAAGAGACTTTTTATTAGGTCTTTGGGAGGATATTACAGAGAGCGCTATCTTGTCCAATGTTTCGGACAAAGCCAAAAACTGCACTGTTAAATAAATGCTGCTATACTATAAATGACAAATATTTGCTATTATTATAATAATCGCTAAACATTTTTATCGTACATGCCTTGAAAGGTAAAAATATATTGATTCTAATAATTACTTCTGACATCCTACATGACAATAGCATTTATACAAGCAATAAATGAATTTGGTAAATAAAAAGGTGTTTTTTGTTTGTATGTTTGTGTGTCGCTTAATCTCGAAAATTAACAGATTTTGAAAATTATTTCACTGATTAACAAGCAATACTTTTCCCTAGTTTTTATTTTATGTTGATAAAACCCATGCAAAACCGGGGCGGGTCACTAGTAAAATAACAGTAAAAAACGGCGTCAAAACAAGCTATGCACTTAATAGTTTTGAACCGCATCGCAATAAGGTCGTATTATCTAGTCACGAAATACCAGCTAATATTAACTAAGAAGGTTGACACACAATCTATTGACTGATTTGAATGATAACCAGCTTATAAACTACTAATATATTCATAGACTTATTAACCATGGCAGTGTCATTCCGTAGGTGTACATTTTGGCCGGAACAAAATGTTAATTACCATATTTTTATTAAAAAATGTTCACCCACAGAAAACTAAGTACAATAATTGATCCGATAACTTAAAACTATACTTAAGAGTTATATTTTTACATTTATATCAATTTACTTTCAGAATGGAATGTATCACTTTTATGAAGCTGCGACAAAACAGTATTATCCATCAAATAAAATAAAATAACAAAAACGTAATTATGCAAAAGAAACATTACATAAAACCAAAACATCAAAAAATTGGTAGCTGTCAAAAAAATTACAGTATTTTTTATCGAAATACAAATTTAAAAAAAACTATTTCAACAAACTATGTTAAAATAACATTACTGAAATAAAAAACTTAAATCCCAAAAAAATATAATAAACACACAAATGCTCAATTACGAAACAGCATAATCTATCTAAAATACCTGACATTATTCCTATTTATGTAATAGTAGGTATGTGATTAGATAGGTAATGATACTGGGTGCTTCCAAGTATATATAATCTAAGGGGTAGATTATTCCATGATAATGAACAATTTCTTTTGAAATAAATGTTGGTTTTTAATATAAAATATGGACTTTACACCTTTAGATTAGCTACCTCTTGAACTTTTGTGCTTACCAGAAATCTTTTATCATATTAAATTTTACGTAAAACCTCACTCAAAAAAGCAGATTTTTACAAAGTGTTATTTTATTCAATTTAAAATATTGATTTTCAAAAACATTATTTTACGTTAGTGAGAACAATGACCCAAAGAGCTTTTGTAAAGGCCCCAAAACAGATAAATAAATAAATATTGTTGGACATTTTACACAGCGCTATCTAGCCCCAAACTAAGCAAAGCTTGTACTATAGGAACCAGATAACTGATAGAATACTTTTATACTTTTTTTTTTAATAATCATTTTTGAATTTTTGAGATAATTTTCATTGTTTTTTTTTCAATTAAATACACCATTCTTAGAAACGTCGTAGAACAACCATTATTCTCGTTAAGACAATAACGTTTGTATGAGTTAGTGGTCAACTCTGGTGTCAAAGTTTTTGTTTTGTTTTGTGGGGACAATGACCCACTAACATCCCGGAAGCACCCTGTATATATGTGTATGCAGTAACAGCTTCTATCTACAAAGACTGCCAACGAGTTACATAATACAATATCTTAAAATTCGTTGATATGCATACTGATAAGACACCTTGTACATTTTCCTAATATTAGTCATACAAAAAGTTTTAAATTATTTCTGTACATATTTACATTTAATTTTCTAAAAAGTCCATATGCCAGACTGATTAAAATTAAAACACATAATAGCTACTTAGCGTGAATGTGGGTCAAATAATAATACAAAAATGATTTGTCATAAGTTTTACATAGGCGTCAATTACTGATTTATAAATGTCAAAATTAACAGGTACCTACTTGCTTCAATATAAGTCAGTATCATAAAAAAATGCGTACAAATACTCTCAATGTTGCGAGTATGTTACAGATTTTTTGTGAAATAAACAAATAATAAATTTGTTTATTTTTTCAATGTATTCGTTTCGTCATATTCATTTTGTACCTACCTAATTGATTAATGAGAAAGAAATACATAAAACCAAGTTATAGAAAAAGATGCCAAGTAAGTATTTTAAGAGAAAAACTGACCAATTAAGATCAAAAAACAGTTTCAATTAGCATCTTATAATAGGAATCAAAATGGCACTTTTATAAAATCTAGTCTCAACTGCTCTTCCTTGTAATAAATGATTCTTAATAATCAATGGAATATGTCATCATTAATTAAAATCATTGTTCTTATAATATCTAAGTAAAAATTATATCAGACTTTGCCGACAGTAATTTAAAAAAAATACAATAATATGCCATTTTCTATATTTAATCTAAGATCAAACCAACGTTGTCATTTTGTAAGGGAAGTGACCGATCTAGGATCTAAGATTAAATATTAAAAATAGCAATTAATAAGACAAAACAAAAATACATAAAATGGATTTCTAAGTCAAAGAAAAACAAAAGTTAATTCTACAACAAGATTGATCACTGCAATATTGTACTACGAAACATGAATGTAGAAAGCAAAGGATAAACATACAAGCGATAAGGCATCTCGGTTTTCTACCAAGCAATAGGCACTGGGCACTGCCCGTATGTAGTTACACATAAGGTTTGTATTTGTTCAGCACTGAGCGTTCGACACTAGGCAATTTAGCCTGTACGTAGTTGTGTTAAGGTTCAATTTGGCTACACGAGCCAGGCGCGCTGCTAGCACCACGATTCTTCGTGCGGGGCTGGTCTGTCGTCATCGTCGCCGTACATATCGGCCAGTTTGCGGAAACGTGGCCCGAAGGTGGATAAATAGTTGAATTTTAAATCACCGTCATCAGTACCTAAATGAGAAAAAAATATGAGCGTGTTTTTGTGCAAAAAGTATATTACTCTTGGGGAGATTCGAACCTACTAGTATCACACTGATGTGTTTTTGAAGGTGGTAACAGTTAAAGAATGAAACAGTTTGAAACAGCTAGTTTCCCAGACGAGAAAAATGTCAAAAACCAGTTCTACTTAGACGGTATACTTACAGCTAGCTAATGAAGAAAGAGAGCCGCTAGTATTGCCGTCTCCCTCATACGCGTAGTGTCGAACGTCATCGTACGGGTTGATGTCTGGGTCTCGATCTAGGACGGATTTCTTGTCATCTAGGAAGCCTGATAGATCTGGGGCAGCGCCAACTAGTCCTGTGAAAATAGCGTTAATTAGTACGGAAATTGTTTCTGTGTTGGTGGAATATACAGTCTTCAGTGTCTTTTTTGTTTAATTTTAGGCACGCCTTAAGCTCGCGCTTGATAGTAAGCGATAACGCAGTCTACGATAAACAACGCTTGCCTGAAAGAAACCTGTTCACTCGCGACTTGAAAACCCTTAGGCTGTTATTATCAGAAAACACACACTGAGGCAAGGCGGATTTTGTATACAGACGAGTATATTTGAATTGCTGGGAGCTGGGAGCAGGCCGCACAAGATTGGGTGTTTTGAAAATCTTTGGGGGTGGTCTATGTTCAGCAATGGGCGTCCTATGGCTCATATGATGATGATAATTGAAGTAGAAAAGCCACCGTTCCACACAAACCGCACTGAGGATACCGCAATTTATTTAATTTAATTATAACTGTAAACCAATAATAAAACAGATTCAATTCATTATAATACAAAAAAATATATGTACGAGAAAGTGGATTTTTAACTCTATATTCGTGTTACTGTCTGCCACCCGAAGGATGTGCGTGGGGGCAGACAGTAATAATTCATTATAAATCTTAAATACATCTTAAAATAAGACTTAGGTAATTTTAGTTCAAGAGTTCATAAGTTACTTAAACGTTCTATAATGTTCTAGTAATATCTTACCCATATGTTTTCGGCGCTGCATAAACGCGTCGGTATCGGGCGGCGTGCCGTCGTACATCTGCCGCAGCACTTGCAGGTCAAATTCTGCGTTCATTTCGCCTCCATCATGTTCTATAATATTCTAGAATGTTCTAGTAATAACTTACCTATATGTTCGCCGCGCTGCATAAACGCATCGGTATCGGGAGGCGCGCCGTCGTACATCTGTCGTAGCACTTGTAGGTCGTATCCCGCGTCGCCTTCGCCACCGCCTTCGTCGTCGTACGCGATGATGTTTTCTCTGATGTCGTCCATTTCTTTCTCGGGCCACGCGTCCGCTCGTCGACGATGGACCACTACGGCTAGGAGTAAGACTGAAGGGAAAAACAATTATATTAATACTAGTTGTCAGTGCACAGTGGTGGAAATTCGACCACAATACGTTAAATATTCTTTTTCGCTTAATTTTAGCATTCGCCCACATAAACTTTAACTATGTCAAATCCCACACTCCTTCGTGTGTGCAACAAGCTTCAGAAGGGGTACAAAGTTTTCTCGTCACGTTTTTATACATAGATTAAGAATAACTATCTTTATGAGTATTTTCTCTAGTACCTATGAGTATTTTTCTAAGAGAGGATTTCAGAGTCTGACGATATTCAAGTGACGGTTTCCCAAAACATAAAAAAAGACTTCATGAAAAAAAACTACTAGTTATATTATCAAATTTTAAAGAAAATCGACCGTTTAGGTCGTTTAATTCGATATAAAACTACTCTACTCTTGCAGTAGACATCCAAAAATAAATTCCGTAATTCACAAAAGTGTAGATTTGCTACTTATGTTCTTTCTCTACGCGATCTCTGCTTACAACTTCGCTGCAAATGCGCTGTAGAATATAAGACATCGCCGCTTGACCGTTTCCACTAAATCTGAGCGGAGGATGTCGGAATATCGATATGCTATTAGTTATTTTCGCATGGTATTCTCATCTCCACAAATCTACGCTTTGGTGGGCATTGGCCCGGAAACGCCGGACATCTGTGGTTAGATGGCAAGCATAATGCAATAGCACAACATAAGTTTAACAAAGTGTTTGTTTTTACATGCCAAAATAAATTTCACCTTTCTATGGTAAAATTTATTACAGTCATCATAATAACACCTTTCATTTTCGTGCGTATATTACCAAACACCCTATATTCTCGAAAAAACACTTCACACATACACCGACCCCGCCGGCGGGGTTAACGAGTCTCTTCCGTTGCCGCCTACACAAGGTATTACACATGTTCGTTTATCTCTAATTCCCCCCTGGCAACGGCCCAATCCGAGGTTCGTACCTAAGTGGTGCCCTTACGCTATTTGCCTCATAAAAACCAAAAGTTCGGTCACATCGGCCTCAGAGGCCAAAAGCAAGATAGGCAGCTCGAAAAAATATATGATGTCCGTATAAAATGAATATAAAAATACTTACTGACTAAAATGGCGATGCACACTAGAATAGCGACTAGGAAATTGGTGTCGATTCCAAAGGTAACAGCTGTGAACATGCTTCGTTGGCAGCTCGGGTCTGCGTTTTTATGCATTGAAGGCTCTCCCAAGTTGTACATCTGTAACAAAATACTTTATTAACAAGGTATAGGTTCGTTACCGTTGCGCCACTTATTCTTTCTTAGACTATATTTTTTCCTGTCTTTTCCCACATTACGTGGGGTCGGCACAACATATATTTTTCTTCCATACCTATCTATCAGCCGTCATCTCCGTTGTCACTTCTTTCTTACCCATATCATTCTTCACAAAAGAGTTAGATGAACTCTTAACTCTTCTTCGGCCTTGCTCTACTTCCATATCCATTTACATTCATATCTAACTCTTTTTAATCACATGTTTTTCTTCCCTGCGTATGCCATGCCAATACCACGCTAGCCTCCTCAACTTTTCTATCACTGGCGCTACTTTCAAATTTCCTCTAATATACACGTTGCTTATCTTATTCATTTTCGTTATCCCACTTTCTTAGTCTAATAAATACGCTATAGTCTCGTCTTAAGAAGAGGATGATTAAATTTAAATTCTCTCCTATCGCATCATCGGTGGAAATTGAATAATATTATAGAAAGCTGGTTTATCTCGGGTGGGTATGTCAGTTTCTAACCCCCGAAGCAAAAAGAGGGGTCGGAGAGATTTTGTTATAACTAATGTTGTCATTTTCATAGTAAATTTAGTTTGTCCCAAAGGTATTACAATTACTAAGTAAGTCGGTTAGAATAACAATGCTAATTTAGAATGCTTTTCGCTTGATTAATAGGGAGTGACAGTTTTTATTACATTTCATAGAATTTGGGAATGAATTTTAATAACACGTGATACACGAATTAATTTGTAATTTAGAGATATTTGTGACCTAGATTAACTGCAAAATTATTTATAACTAGCTGAGCCACCTCAGCTTTGCACGGATTGTTATCAAAATAAAATATAGCCAAAAGCACTCATGGATACAGTAGCTTTTTAACAGTGAAAGAATTTTCAAAAACAGTTCAATAGTTCAGTGATTACCCATTACATACAAGCTAACCACCACTCCCACCAACATACGTAACTATTTTTCATAGACGCATTTTTTTAATTCATAGAAATTTCAACCCAAACCCTAAACTTCCAAAAAAGTGGAACCCTAAATTTTTCGGGATCAAAATATCCTAAATTCGTTACCTAGTTCCATCAAAGTATATCCAGTAGTTTCAGCGTGATACGAGTACAAAGGGACAGTCAGACCGACAAAAATCAAAATCAAAAACAAATGATTATTGGCCTCTATGTAGGTTAGGAAGTTAATGCTAATTAAAATTAACAAAAAGTTGTAGTTTTATAATGTGTATAGATAAAGCAAACGTTCGACGAATGTTTCGACGAGCGCGAATGTATGAACGTATATGAGCACTTACATAATCATTGTATGTAAAATTACTGATGCAACCGACGAAGTTTTGATTGGTAGGTACGTGACGCCAGCTGAATGCCCGCGCGATGTTCTGCAGGTCTATACTTGCACCGCCAAGTTGAAGTGGTCCGTTGACTGTTGGGAAAAACTATTTTTAGTACATCTTTTAGGAGATTAGTAAAAACAATCAGATTTACACTGGTAATTATAAGTACAACTTGTTGGATAACAACTAGTAGATTGAAAAATTTACTTTTAAATGCGACAAAATTAAAACCCCTCGACTAAGTTAATCCGGGAAATTTCCACGTTTTTTCCGTCGAATTTACTCTAAAATAGATAGATAATACCTTTATAGCACACCATTAAAATAAATAAATAGCCAGAACTAAAAAATATATGTTTTAATCATAGGGGACGCTAAAAGCGATCTCTTCCAGGTAGCCTTTGGATGTACAGTATTTATGTGAACAAGGAGGATGTATAGTATGACTAATTTAATGGACTATGTAACCCAAGATTATACACAATATATTTTCAAAATCTTAAAAACAGAAAAATAGGCGAGTATTCGCGCATTTTTATTGGCGTTTAAAGTACTAAATAGGTAACTCGCTTTACTATCCAGTTTTAACTGTGTACAGTACTAGCATTTATGTTAGGCGCCTCGGCAACGTTCGTGTTTACAAATTAGTACGATTGTGCAACCAATATCCGACTGTCCCGCGGCTCGTGCGTCACGGCTCGTCAGTCACCATCAAACATAAAAGGCGGTAACACGGCCGGTTTCAGTATATGGAAATATAAGATGATAGACGATATTTTTCGAGGCGTCTAACTTAAATCGTAGTACTGTACCTGTTTATACCTCGTTATATCTCACTTACCATTCAATATCTCCCTCGGCCCAGTAGGCGCCGCCAAACTCATACAAGTCGACAACTTGCATCTATCGACGAACATCTCTATAGAACTCCTCATCAGCACAATCTCTATGAGATGGGGCTTGCCATCCGCCACTTGGACGACGCTGTTGTTGAGCCGGGTGGTCCCTGAGCCGTAGTTTACAAGGAGGACGGGGAAGCCTTCTACCAGTTCTAAAGACATAAAATCTGTGAACAAAAAATAAAGATTAAATCAATTTTCTTAATTTTATGTATCAAACATAATACAGAAGTAATGACTTATAAAAAAGTACATATGAGCACTTTGTATAGCGCGCACTTTTAATGTATTTGGGGGGAGGGGGGATTTAATTAGTTAGTTAAGGGGTTCGCTGTCACCTGGAAACTTTAACAGGGGTTCGTGAAGCCGAAAGTTTGAGAAACCCAGCTACAAAATACAACCCGATAAAGGTTGATTGATGCAGGCGGTACAAGATCGGTTGCTCTGGAAGTCTATGGGGGAGCCCTATGTTAAGCAGTGAACGTAGCTGATATGACGGTGATATTGAGGTTCTAAGAACTACTGCATGATCTAAACCTAGTTTTATTCGCAATGACTATGCCTTATAATGTGATATAGCCGATAGCAAGATACAAGATATTTATTTGCATAAACAATAGCATTGTGGGCCTGAATAGTAAACCTATTATAATCCTATTCTAATAACCTATATTCTTGTAAATAAATATTCATTCATTTGGGTCAACTAATTTTTCTTAGACTACTTAACTAATATGATTTTAATGTTATTTTTTAATTGAGTTGTGCTTTTATATTAGACTGATATCCTCTTATGCATGTAATCAGATAGCGTGTTGTTCGTTATTTCTTGGAGTGGGCGCTTTTTTGATCAAAATTGCCCACTTGATTATTGCATGGTATCTCCTAAGCTAACCGGATGTCATATTTTTTCTCACAATAGTTAAAGAAGTACACATACATAGCTTTCATTTAAAATTGGTTTCAGGAGTGGCCGCTTTTAGACCAAAAATATCTATCCTCTTTTCGAAACCTTATTTTTCTGACTGTTCAACCTGCCCTGCACTTATCGACCATATCTTTCTTGCAGATAAAAGCTGACCAACCTGAGAGGATAGTAAGGACGGTACTGGAAATTCCTACATCATCTAAAATCCTCTCGTAGGCACTACAGAGCCTGCTTCCTTTTCCCAGCAAGTGCTTTCAGGACGCTGAAGAAAACTTAAAAATTGATATGTAATTGCCCGCCCTACAGTCGCTGCAAATTCACGCTGTTGTTCGCGTCGTGAACTTCGCGTGGAAACGCGTCCCTCCAAACTCGCAAAGTTTCACAGTTTCGTTCACAATCTCAAAGAAAATGGACGACGATGTGGCTATTGCTGCTGCTGTGAGCATATAGCATACTACAATTTTATCTTTGTATTCAAAATAAGACATAATTAAAAAAGAGATGGAGGAAGAGAAGATCGTGGATGACCGAAAATACATCGCAATAGAACCAGGTAAAACCGCTCTCGTCCGGACTGCGTCTCGTGCGCTAATGCGAAGAGCTGCAAGTGTAGATGCGTTCGCGCATGCTGAACCAAGCGCAAACCCTTTTTCGTGGGACAAAAAAACTGACGTCGATCGGGGAACGCCGCAAATCCGAGAAAGGCTTTCGCGTCGCGAGTGTAGAGCTCGCATAAGGACCTATTTTTTCTGACCAGAAAATTCATAAAATTATGATGTTATTTTCCGTGAACTATAAACCTTGTTACAATAATTTATTATAACCACCCTACATCACAGCGTTACCTATCACGCGATGTTAATAAATCATCACGTCGCGTCGTACGCTTGTCAGTCATTACGGAATCATTAAAAAAACATTACAACGCTCGTACAGAACGTCTCACGAATGCAATGGTGGTGGAGTTGGACACACAGACGACGTATAATATAATAGCCCATCCACTAACTTTCATTCCTTCTGACTTGTCCTGTCGTTCAAACTGTACAGTACAGAAACGCAACGGCATAAAACTCGATAGATAGATAGATATATAGAAATAAACACATAAAAGAAAATAAACCATTAAATCATGGGTATCATTGGGCGGCCTCACTCAGGGGTACGGTTCCCAGATTAAAAAATCTAAATTCCTGAGTAAATTCATCCTGACATTTGATGAAATTCCGGACTTTCTTGTAGCGTTTGACCACGATCTCGCATGATGGGGCATGATGATGCAGTCTACGATGGTGCACGTTTGCCTAGAAGAAACCTATTCACTCGCGACTTGAAGACCCCCTAGGTTGTAGTTATCAGGAAACACAGACTCAGACAAGACTAGTTACCTACTTAAATTGTAGAAATTCCGGACGGTTTAGGATTCCCCCCCCCCCCCGCATTCCGGACAAAGACCTATATTACCGGACATGTCCGGAAAATTCTGGACGTATGGCAACCCTACTCAGGGGCGGCCTCACTCAGAACATATTGTTCTGAATATGTAAGTAATACCCCTTTCTTTCTAGCTCTTGCAACTCCATTGGCGTTCATTCCATAGCGATTGTCGATTCCTGTAGGAATTAATGTTCGTGGATGAACCGCTATTGTAAATACTCTACGTGTGTTTCTACATTACTTACAGTCATCTATATTTATAGTTATATTTTGTACCTTTATCTTTTTTTGTGTTGTAATGTTGCAATAACATTTGTATTCTATTCTATTCTATCTTTAGAATAGTTACACTATGTATATTATTTTGCACTGCAATTTAAAGGCAGTTTTAAATCATATTGTGCATAGGTTAAATTCAATTTTAAATTTAAAATTCTTTATTTCATTACAATTTAGCTCTGCTTACCAAACTAAGTTAGAATACTTGTGTTTTGGTAATTAGTATAATATAGTTACAATACATTATGATATTAAAATTAAAAATTAATGGTTTAAATTAACAGCTCATCAGCGCAAAGACAAACGAAATATTTAACTAAAAATTTGAAGGCATGAGGCCTTCAAATTTTTGGTTAAATATTTTGTTTAATTCTTCAGCAAAGCGTATCTAACTTTTTATGAACAGTTGTTTTAAAATAACTAAGTTATCAGCTAAACAACATACTACCTGCATCATCAACATCAATTCAACCCCATTAATGTGCAATCAGCCCTCAACCCAGCATTTGTCCCTTCCCACGAAAATAAAGTTTCTTTACCTTCCATTGTGAGAAAGTCATTACTCAAGCCTACAACCTATAATGTCATCTGTGACGTAACGCCAATCTGTGTGACATGTTCATTAAAACGAATTTACATTGCGTCAGTCACTGACTTCAAATTCAAGATAGTGCTGCCCAGTATTATCATCGTGTAGATTCACTTTAGGTCACTATAGCGCTATCGCGTTAGCGCTGTTTTAAATATTCCCTCTATGTATTGTTGAGCCAGTCCACTGCCTCGCCAGCGATTCTGACTGTCTTAATACGGAAGTCAGTAGTTGGTCAGTCGCAGGCGTTGCGTTGTAGGGTGACGTCACGTCGTGCCGGCAATTTTATGTAGCCAAATTATTTTTTTCCAATGACTTTAATAGCGTACACTATATAGAAATAACCACAGTGTGAGTCAGTTTTTCTTAGCAAGTGTAGTGTAGGCCATACTCTAGCTAGATGGAGGGACGATTTGCGCGCTGTAGCTGGCAGACTGGGTGAGAAGAGCTGAAGATCGTGCTCAATGGCGCATCTTGGGGTAGACCTACGTTCAGCAGTGGACTGCTCCGTAGCAGTTCCCTGCTATCAGTCTATGTTGATGATGATGATCTCGGCACCAGCACTGACGCCTGTTACTGACTCAATATAAATCTGCCTTTATAAGCAGTAACAAGGATATCGAATTAAAGAATTTTGAACCGTGGTTATCAGTAAGGTAGAAATGGGATTTGGAAGTTATTCGCAGGAATGTTCGACAATAGAAAGGAAGGTTTGTGGTTTTAATCAGACGTAAAATCCAAATTGAAGCACTTTGGAAACGTTTAAGCTGTAAAGGTACATGATTGGTGCGGGAAGGAAGCCATATATTCTTTGAGGTAATGTGAAACTTGGTTTGAAACCTTTATGAAGACTTTAGGATTTACAATTTGATTCGTTTTTCTGTGGCCGCTTGGATCATCTTGATAAATAAATGTTTCTAGACATGATTCATAACGTTCAAAAGGGTAGTTTACATTAGACGCTGTTTTAAAAACAAATGTATTTGATTTGATTTTAAAATATATTTTGCAAAATTTAAAAGACGACAAGCTTCTGCCCGCGGTTTAGCACGCGTGGTGTGGCAATAAAACATAACCCTTCGTCTGCACAGTCAGATAAAAGTATCCTATATCCTCGTGGTCATAATCTATCTATATTTCAAAATTTCTAAAATTGAAATTATTCCCGGGGTTCTGAAAACGTATCAAACAGACAGACAGAGAGACAGGGTTACTTTCTAATTTATAATATTAGTATGGATAATATTTACTTATATTCGTCAGTAACTAGCTATGACTCGTTTCTCCTTGTAATTGTGTCATAAGTTTGACACTTTTTCAAGGAGATACGAGTCGTAGTCGGTTACCGACGGATATAGGAATCCGCCATTAGTCTCAGGGTCCGGTTATTATTATCGAGTCGTTAGCTCAAACATTGAAAATTTAAGAACCGTTTATTTCATTTATTCAGAAATTTGCCTCTTTTAAACAACTTTTTTTACTAGTTGCCAGTATGTAGTCGAAATTCGACCGTAATTCATTAATTATTTTTTTAGCTAAATGTTAGCATTGGCACCTCTTCCATATGAACTTTAACTGTTGTCTTGAATAGAAATACTTGTTTCTTGATATACTTTTATTGTAGAGGGATAGTTAGTTTTTGTCGCGGGGTGCGGTATAAAATGTACGTATGAACGTCGCCGCGGTCGGTTGGGGAATGAATGCTGCGGGGTGCGCGTGCGGCGCCGGCGGTGCGGGGCAGGGTCGCCGCTCCCTAGTTGCTGGCGTCAACACTATTTACACCAAAATAAATTACAGAATATAATTTCTAACAAATTGATTTGATATAATTTGCAGCCTTATCGCTAATATCAATATCTTCCACACAACCTTTGAAACATTCTTCAAAGAATTTTAGCTAAAGATACCTTATTTAAATAGGCGAAGATTAAATTTCCAACTGCTTAGTTGACACAAATTAACTATCTAGTGGACAAGCACTTATCAGGATTGGCAATTTGGCAAAGCAGATTTGCTTCTTGAGCAGAACATCTTCAAACTATTTTGAACTTTATCAAATTTAGAGAAAGTTTCAAATGCTTTGGCAACAGTTTGTTGGGTGCATTGTGGTAAATAATGTAATTTTCGATCTCAACTACGGTTGTTATTCGTTTTCTTACTAAATATAATGAAATAAAGATTTTCTTTAGGATAAAGTTTTAAACATCTTGTAAGTTTTAAGTTTTACTTACTTTACTTTTCAATATCTAACTAGCTTTTGGTAACGAGGTATGCGGATTAAAGTTGTTTATTTATTACTTCCAGGCCTAAGAAGCCTTCCGTGGCCTTTACCTTAAACTTACAGATAAGACTTAAATTACCTTGAATATCCAAAAGCGGGTTGTGCTTCAGCGGCCCTAAATAGAAAATCAGACTGTTTCTAGTATGTGACGTCACTGTTAGGGTCACGTGTCCTTCGTGACAGGCAGGTGGCGACGCGTACATCGCCCATCCGTCCCCGTGGAAGCCGATGGAGGTTTGTTCGCAGTGGGGGCCTGATAGACCTTCGGGACACTCGCATTTGTCTGCGAATGGCGTTCCTGTGGATGGAAGATAAAAATTCTAAATCCCCGATACATAAAAAGGTGAGATCCCTTCACCAAAAAGGAAAAGTGATGATAATCTCGGAAGACCTGATCTTTATCACACATAGCTAAGAATCAGCCCAGTTAAACTAGCTTTTTATTTAAAAAAACCGCATCCAAATCAGTCCATCCGTTTGGGAACTACGATGTCACAGATAGACACACAGGCAGCCATTGCCAATAATTGGCATACAACTTATAACACCCCTCTTTTTACGAGGAGGTTAAAACACAAAACTTTATAAAAACCTTGTTTATAGAATTATCGATATAAGCACCTTATAAAATAAACAGATTCAAGAAAAACAAATATCTATCGTATTACGACTTTTATTTTTGTAGTGACTGGAATAGATCTCTTTTAACGATAATATCGCCCTTTGTGCCTCTTCTATCAATTGAATTCTACATGTTTTCGAGAAAACTTTTATAAGGGTTATCTCGCTTTTGCGCAGTCTTTTTTGTAAGCATTTTTGTCTATTTGTATAGAATAATTAATAAAATACTTAGACTGGCTTGCAAAACGATCCCTAAACGTATTTAGCGACTAAACATGTTTAAATTTGACATATATGTATGATTTGACAACTCTCTAAATCAAGGATTCCCAAACTATTTTACTAAAGAGACCCCCTTTTCTAAAATTAACTTAATACCTCACTCGGACCCCTATAGCCAAATTACTTTAAAAATCCTATGCAGGTGTTATTGATACACAATACTTACCAATTTAAAAACTTTGCGGTTAGTTAAGTGAGTAAACTTGACATCATTTTCTCAACAAAATTTAACAAAATAAATAGACATAAAATTAAGTAAATATCTACAGTAATTAATAATTATTAATACAAATTACGTAAAAATACTTAAGCAGGTAATTTTTTTTTAAACTATATAATCGCAAAGTAAAGATTAAAAAAAATATATGTCGACCTCTGGGAAACTGATTTCGACCCCAAGGGATCGATATTCCAGTTTGGGAATCCCTTCTCTAAATCATATTTAGACACTAAATACGTTTAGGCATCGTTGCGCAAGTCGTAATGTATGCAATGTATTTTTTTATATTGGTGTGCAATAAAGATACGAGTATTATTTATTTATTTATTTTAGAAACAACATCATTACAGGTTTTTTTTTTAAGCCCTAAGGCGATGCTATGTCTAGGTAACTTATATCTAACTTATTATCTATTTATCTATTAAAGTTTACTATTACTAGTATTCCATTGTACTATTTGCTTTGTGTTTTCAATGTTGTTTGTATTTTTGTTGTTTATATGGTGTACAATAGTGTTTTCATTCATTCATTCAAAGTTTTAAATAAAGTGACAACACGTACAAACCAACACGAACAGTCCCCTGGCTGTCCCGCCACGAGTGAGAAGTTAAATGCCATAATCCACTGTACAGACCCAGTGGGATTAGTCACGAACTTGTTCGAAGTTCTAGGACATGTAGGGATTCTTGGCGACGAACTTCAGTTAAATCTCTAGTAACTTGATTTAGCAACAATCTTCTCAATAATGTAAGACGTGTACGCTCTACACCTAATGCTATAGGTACTCGTGGAAATCTAATTGAATTTGACAAGTGTCAAAATACTACCAACGAACAATAAAACCAAATGATACATCGGAATATCGTCTCTATGGTGCAAATAATTTATACTCATTGTTACAGTGTATGGAAAACATAATAAAAAAGTGGCACTCCGGGAGTGCCGACAGAAGTGAAAATTTGAATAAGAGCAGACTACACTACAGATACTTATATACAGAGGTGTCAGTAACAGTCAGTGACAGGTGTCGGTAAGAGTGTCGTGAGTTCAATGGTTTTTTCCCATCTCAAAAAAATGCTCAACGCGACTAAAGAAAAATTTTCACTTCAATCATTTGGTACAATAGGATTGATTTTTCGATTTCTTGTGTAGACGTTCGTTCAAAGTTATCACGGCATTCAAAATGATAGACGTCCAATCGGAGCTATTAGATTAATAAAATAGAATAAAATACTCTTTATTGCATACCAACAAAATTAAAAATAGAAAGAAATACACAAATATAAAGGTAAGTGCAATGGGCGGTCTTATCGCTAAAAGCAATCTCTTCCAGACAAACTTTGGATGTACAGGACAAAACAAAATCAAAAAGACGGTGGTGTACCTATCTATGTTCATAAACCTACATAAAATACCTATACTTACTAATAAAGTAAATATATAGGGTGTTTGATAATATACCGACGATATTAAAGTGACGGTTTCTCAAAACATAAAAAAGACTTCTCAAAAAAAAGTACTAGTTATATTATCAAACTTGTAAGAAAATCGACTAAGTTAATTCGATATAAAATTTACTGCCTACTTTTGCAATCGACATCCAAAAAGAAAGGCTGATTTGATATCTATTTCGGAAATGGCGATTAGAAAGGGACAACAAGAGATATCTCGAGACGTCATAAATACAGTATTTGTGGTCAGATGGCAAGCATTATGCAATACACACACAACATAAGTTTAATAAAGTGTTTGTTTTGACATTCCAAAATAAATTTCACATTTCTATGGTAAACATTTCACAAATTTATTTATTATGCTCATCAAAATAACCCCTTTCATTTCTGTGCGTATATTATCAAACACCCTATACATACAAATTTAATAAGTATAATATATAATATTAAGTAAATTATTGACTTCCACTAACTTGCCTGTATGTATGTATGTAGTAAAGCTACATACTGGGTTACGCTTTACTTACCCTGAAAGTAAATTTCAAGCGTAATTCCGGTTTAAGAACCAAATGAATAGATTAAAAATGGAAAAAATTGCATAATTTTAGCGACAAAGTCCCTTCTTACCTCTTTCACTATCAGACCAACTGAAGTACTTTAAGGTAAGAGTGAAGTCTTCTAGATCTTCGTGCTTCATCTTAGATCACAATAATGCTTACCATCAGGTGAGATTGTGGTCTATACAAGTTAAATTTAAAAAAGTATTGAAAAGTACCACACTTATCATCGGCATACTTGCCGTACCAAACGATTCGCTTCAACTTTCATTGTAAGTAGGTACGAGTAAAGTTGGAACTCGCTTCTCGCGTCTATTTTTCGAGTCGAGTGAACAAGTTCTTTTAGAAAAGGGTGATCGATCTTCGACTATGCCATCAGGCAAAGTTGTGCTCAAGCACTTGATTATTCGCAATAAACAAAAGTTTTTTTTAAGTTATATTTTGTAAATACGTACCTCCATTCAAACAAATCAGCGGTTCATCCACATCACATGTACACTCAGACTCCACTCTCGCGCTGACACCGACGAAGCTCGTAGTATTGGTGTAAACTGACAGTGGTACATTGTTTTTCATAAGAACGTTTCGACAGGAATCTTCACATTGCTCTTTCTCAATCAAACACTCGTCGATTTTCACCATGTATATCTTCGCTTGAAGTTCTTCTTCCAACTGTGAAAAAAAAAACAGTATTAGATATATTCTGATAGTCATTAATGTAAGGAACGAATAGTAGGGGTCCAAGGAGCAAGCCTTGAGCGACGCAATACATAGATAAGGGCAAAAAGATGTGTGCCTATCCAAAAGAAGGTAGCATTGCTATTAATCTCATTAATACTAGTTTTATAATTGTTTGTTTACTATACTACTATTTTTGAAGTATTTAAAAGTCATTCTCGCAAGCTTTACAGCTATCCAAAATCTAAACTTAAGATGAAATAGAGCAAAGATCATATTTTATGTATAGTACATAATTATGTAAATATATCCAATAAGCTGTAACTAAATCAATCGTCACATTAACATTGAAAAGGTTATCGAAGGTTCAACAACCTAAGAATCAAAACACGAAAATCAATAACAACTAACAGTAAATTCCCAAAATAATTCGTCGTCCGAAGTTGAAAATTAACGGTGGTATCCCAATAATTTGCGGTACAAACTTTAATGTGGTTGCGGATTCCCACTGTTCGGTGAATAACCGAGACTTTGAAAGTAAATAATGCACAAGATTTAGACACTTCAAAAATTATAAACGGAGTCAGCGATTTTGATTCATAGTAATGTGTATTATGAAACTACATAAATACAGGGTGCGTAAAATTAAGAATGATTACTGCGAGCATTCCTCCCTCTCCAATTTAGTAATTGTGACGGACGGTTAAGAACGAGATAGCTGTAGTTATTTATGTCTCTGTCTAGCTTTTTTCTAGAAACTTCGACTAGAAGCTTGATTTGAGAAAATATAAATTACGCTTCCCGCACCACAGCTAGGGCGAAGAACACATTTTATAAGTATAGCGTAATTTTAACAGAAATTTGTAATCATCAAGTACCGTTTTACCTAGTAACTAAGAAGAAAAATACAGTCCACTCTGCCACATACCGAGTCTTTCATTTGAAGTCTGGGTAGGAACTCTACAGTAACCATAAACCGTTAAAAATTGATATAATCATTCAAGAATAATGAAATTAATGACGACAAGTTTAGTATTAGGAATAAGGACCCGAGCAAGAAAATAACAATTGTTATTATCTTTTTACGTAAAAATCGGGAGCTTTTCTCTACAACATTCACTTAATAAAATACAGCTCAATATTTCAAACAAATATCCAGAAATTAAGTTTCATAAAACAAAACAACATAAAGTCTGTACTGTGGCGTGGACAATATTTATTGCTCGTCGAAAAATCATTTTGTTTACAACGAACATTGAGTAAATAGGACGCTGTGCCAACAAAGCGAGCGATACTGCAATGAATATTATGTATCGTGGACATTACGAGTGAGCGTTTCACAAAACGTCTGTCTGTATAATGTTGTTTTGGGTATTGAAATACAAACGCTACGTTACGGTGAAATTGACGTTCTGAATCTAATATTCTGTCCTTTTCATAAAGCTAACGCAAACACACCAAAACGTTAATTGGTCAATAGCGACATCTAGTTTTACCTAATAAGACTTTAGAATATAACTTTACGATTGTTTTATTTTTTTACTAGCTTCCGCTCGCTGCTTTGTCGCGTGTCTTGTCCATGAAATTGCCTATGTGTCAATCCAGGTCATAATCTATCGACATACCAAATTTCATTGTAATTGGTTCAACCGTTATGACGTGATTGAGTAACAAACAAACATCCAAACTTTCGCATTTATAATATTAGTGCAATACTCTAAACAACTATATTATGAAGTTTATCTAGCGGAATAAATACAGTTATTGCTGCAAAAAAAACTCCCTGGCGCAGTGGGAGAATAGCCAGCGAATAGATACGCAGGTTGCGGGCTCGATTCTAACCGCGGAACAAATGTTTACATGATCCACAGTTATTTGTTCCGGGTCTGGTTGTTTCTTAATATATTACAACTTATAAGTATATTTTTACAAGAAAAGTATATAAGTATTCTACCAGTTATCTGGTGCCCATAGTACAACCTTTGCTTAGTTTGGGGCTAGATGACGCTGACGTGAAATGTCCCGCGTTATTTATTTATTCTCATCTCCATTGAAGTACTGTAGAAGATTTACCAGAGGCGCCATCTAGATGAGCCTATGAAAACAGTTAAATCATATGTCACCAGGGGTAAATATTCTTACCTTTTCTTGTATCCCAGTAACCATACTATCCAGTTTCTCTGGCGGATAGTAAGGAGACCCATGTGCTGAGAACCTCACGTCCAAGAACACATCTTTGACAGTTGGTTTGCTGAAGACAGTGAAGACATCTACATTCTCCATTGAAGTGTTGTAAAGGAGGGAGAGAGTGCGATGCAGTTTATCCTTCTTGCTTATACCCTGTGGAAATGAGATGGGATTAGTTTTGTGGTTTCTAATAGGAATTAAAAATGTATCATAATCAACGAGCGTGATAGCACAGTTTCTCTTCATGACGCATTACTTTAGCTTGTGGTGAGACAAAACCACAATGATAGAGCTATAGATAGAGATATATTAAAAGGCGATGTTGTTATATGCATACCATTTAAGGCATTACGTAGCCTATATAGATAGATAGATTATCGAACATCAAAGCTAAATTTTTCTATTACAAAATAAACATGACAGCTTAACTTTTGAAACTATCGCGGTTAAGACTAAAATTGTTATATCTGCCAATAACTATCCATTCGCAAAGACTTGGTTTACCTGTAATGACGACGCATGCAACTGCGTCAAAATATCGGGATACTCAAAAACTCACGAATCATGGTAAATATCCTGTTCTTAGTACAAATAATGACAGCTTAATAATAAGAAAAACAAAACTAGGTAACTAATTTAGATCTAGATAATTTTAGTAAGAAAGTAAAAGACTTTATGCTTTTAGTCTTCGCTAAGAACCCATAAAAGTGTGGCTTCACTCAAGTTGCATTTTACGGTGCTCGTTAGTTCTTCACCCAAATTAGTTTGAATTTAAACTAAGCCAATTTTCTCATCCGTCTTTGAAATACTGAGGATCCTTTTACAAAGGAAAAATATGGAATAAAAGAGTTATATTATGAAAATCGTATTTTTAAAAACATTTGTTTCTAGTCTGGATGTTTTTCCGTATATTAAAGGTATTTCCAAAAAAATAAAATATAAAAATTATATCAGTTATCTAATTTCTATAGTACTAGCTATGCTTAGTTTGGGGTTTGATAGCGCTGTGTGAAATGTCCAGCATCATTTATTTCTTTTTATTTGAATGGATGGTTCATAGTTATATTGTTATCCGTCCCATAATCAATTATTATTACATGAAGATAAACCTTTATACCCCTTTTTAAGCTTCTTGCGTACACGGAGGATTGTGGAATTTGGCATAGTTTAGACGGAAAAAAAATAAATAACTGAATTACTGTAGAGTTCCAACCACAGTGCACTGGCAACTAGTAAGAATAAAATGCTCAATAAAATGGCATTATCCAGAAAAGAAAATAATTCAAATGTACAGTAACAGCTGACTATAAAGAAACCTCAACCTTTTTCTGTGAAAAAATCATAAAAGAAAAATAACAGATTTTTCCTAAAGTCGTAGAACCTGTTGTTTTCCTTTGTGTATAAACCCTATTCAAGATAACATATTGTAAGGACACTGCAGTATTTTTCCTCTAGTACTCTAGCACTTTTCTAGAAACCGTCATCGTAATATGGCGGAGAATTCGTTTTTCTACCTATCAACAAAAATGTACGTCTCTGACATAGTCTCGTTCTTTTTAACATTAGTAATTTTTATGAAGCCTGCTTTAATCTGTAGTTTTTTATTAATACAGCGAGAGGATAAGAGGAAATATAACATAAGAGAATGTTATTTTGCGATACTTATTTCGCAGAGACAAAGAATAAACACGATAAAAGTTAAATTTTAAAAAGCCCCGTACTTCTTTTTGCGTCGGCGATTAAAACATAGCCCAGAACCACCCCAGTTAAACTAGCTTTCTATACTAATAAACTGCATCCGAATCGGTTCATCCGTTGGGAACTATAATGCCACAGACAAAAAAACATTTAGAAGGCTTTAGATTGTTCCTGACTTGGAAATCGCGTAGTATCAGTATTTCATATTTTTCGTAGTAGTATTTTATACTAAGGTTTTGTGTAGGGATATATTTTAACATGGTTTTGTGGAATAGTAACAAGAGTCTAAAAAAAGGGTAGATCGATTGATCTATCAATTACACACTTGGACATACTTAAATGTATCGCGTGATCATGGCGCATGAAAGTATACCAAAATATTTGGAACTCAAAAACTCACAAACTACAAATGACCCGTTTTTAGTATAATAAAATTCTCTACTTCACCGCGAACGTGAAATAACGAGCATCGTTTCTTTGGAAATATTTACCCCTTCAGCCCCCGACCAATTACCCCCTTGCTATCTCGTTAAACACCCTGAATGGGTCCCGTGATGAAACTAAACTGGCATAATTCAGGCCAAGGTCTTAGATGACTGAGATCTCGTTTGCGTCTCTCTCTTGATCAATTTCTGTATAGGAAAGGAAATGAAGTGACTGTTTATTCTGCATATTTGTGCATTCATCATGTCACTTGGTAAAAATAACTTAGTTTGGCATAGTGAATGATTCGAATACAATTGTTACAATTCGATGAGATTAAAATATATTCTACTTATATTTTTTTTTATCACTAAGCTGGCAAATAAGCGTACGGCCCACTGATGGTAAGCAATTCATTACCGTAGCCTACGAAAGTTTGTATTACCAAAGGCAAAAACTAACGTTGCCGTCCCTTTGAAAATTTAAAAATTTAAAAGTAAAATTTGAAAGTATCAATTGCTTCGCTTTGACTCCCCTCAGAGAAGAGCCATTAGAATCATCGGTGACCCAAACTCGCCAACAGGCTGGAACCACTGAGTCAACGCCGTGACATCGGATCGCTCGATCTACCGCCTGTATAATGGGGAATGTTCTGGGGAGCTATTGGATCTGATCCCGTCGACGAGATTTTACCACCGCACTTCCCGACAACGTAATAAAGCTCATCCACATATCATCGACGATTGGGTATCGCGCACCACACGCTTCACGCGATCTTTTCTACCCCATACTAGCAAGATGTGGAATGAGCTACCATCTGAGGTTTTTCCGTAAGGCTATGACATGGCACGCTTTAAGAGAAATGTTAAAAGGTTTCTACAGGGTAGGGAACGCATCGAGAATACCCCGGGTGTTGCCGGTGTCAATAGGCGACGGTGACCGCTTACCATCAGGTGTGCCGTGAGCCTGTTTCCCCACAAATAACATAAAAAAAAATGCCATATTTGAAGGATTCCTTTCTTGTTTCTGAACTTTTGAAACTATCGGGATAATGAATATTATTTAACCGAAAAACTGAATATTTACCGTAATTTATAGTAAAGTTATCGAGTATTCCCATATTACGGCACAGTTGCATGGGGTACACTTACCGCCAGTTGTACTTCCGCATGTCTAGTTATTTGCTCTAATATTCTTTGTTAATTTCAGTGTGATGTACAACAAAGCGTTTATCTATGTACCTATCTATCTATTTACTCCGAAATCTATTCGAGTGGGTAATAATATTATTACGCTGGCGAGTTGCTAGCGTGTTAGATGTTCGTAACTCGCCAGTGTGAGAAGGCCCTTATTGGCAGACAAATCGATCATCTCTTTCTCAGTTTCTTGTTACTCCAAATCATGGTAAATATCACATTTTTAGTGCAAATAATACAAATTTGTCTCTCTAAAGCCAGATCCAGTCAGATTATACTTACATCACCCTCAGGTACGATAAACTCTTCAGCAGTGACGTTCACGAACCGGATAGATCCTGATTTGTCGACGGCCTCTTCGGGTATTTCCTTAATGGTCACATTAACAGTCGCTTCTACCCAGTGGAAGGTCACAACTGGCTCGTTCTCTTCTGTCACCTAGAAAAAATAGTTTTGATGTAATTTTTGTTGATGTTTGTTTTGTGTCTCTTCCGTGCCACTGATTGTAAGTCAACCTGCGTTAGATAAATAGGATTAAGGTGTGGCGAGCCTGTAAAGGGATTTGTGGCATTGTGAAAACAAGAGCGTTATTTGTTAAATGCACTAACTGGTTCAGGTTCGAGGGGGCTAAATTAAAATAAGCAACTTTTGTTTAACAACATTTTCCTTAACTAGGTATTATAATTTTTCTAGAGCGTATACCTTTCACTACTCTACAAGTTTCTCAAAACGTAAACAAATATCTCAGGCGGTGCGAAACGGCAACGTCGCGCCGTCACATCGTCGCATTACAGAGTAGCCAAGGAAGGTAGAGATCTTTTTAATATCTTAAGTTTTGTACGGAGAAATATAATACATCATTTTGAAATAATAATACAATAAATATACAATGCGGCCAGTAAATCCTAATTTGACTACATAAAGTAGTCAAAATCCAATACGCCTGTAGTTACTATAAACCTTTTTACCTACAAGCTTTCCGAGTAGATACGCCTCAAACTAACTAACTTGAATTCATACGCATATAGGTTTGACACGAGTTGCTAGAATCTAAAAATATCTAAACAATGCCTTTACAAATTCAGTAGAGCAGGCATGTCTAAAAATCAAATAAAAAAGTCGTAGCATACATTTTTTAGAACAACGTAACTTGTATAAATTGTATCGCGGGCGAAAAAATATGAGTGTAGTAAAATGTCACGGCCCGGTAACGACATACAATTTAGATAACTATCTCTAAAAGTAAAGACTGGTGTCCATAGAAGCGTTGGCAGTTTTTAAAGGTAGAAATCAGGCGTGAAAAGTGCGTCTGAATTTGGTAATGATTTAGTAAGGTCCAGTCAAACCTATTCACTCGCGACTTGAGTTTATCTGGAAGCACAGACTCAGACATGGCGTACCATTCTTTGGCGCATAATAAAGATGGAAGAGAACCGCTTTGTGCGTATGGGAGGTATGTCAGTCTACCTCGCAAAGCATCTGGTTGTCCGAATGGGGATAGTAGGATCGAATTATAAAGTTCCGCCGCACTAGACGAATACTAAATATTGGCGGGCCTTAAGCCTTTTTAGTCGATACTATGGTTAACTACTAGCTCATACCAAACTATGCGTGTGTTTTAGTACCCACGATTCAGTAGACACCGGCCTCAAAACTAAATTCTAACTGAAATAGGAACACTGTAAAAACTATTGCACGTAAATCCGCGGGATTAGAGACGTAAACAGAAATAAAGTGCGATAGCGTTCGTAAATAAGCACTGTTTGCAAACAAAACTTTTGTTTTGTAATTTGTTTTGGTTATAAAATGGAATTATGAGTGTCGAAACGCCTAATTTTAACAGTGGAAAGGAAACATTGAGGAAGTTCATTGTAAATTCAAAGGCATGTTGAAACAATCTGACATCAAGGCGGCTAGATAATGAACCTTGTTTTTGTAGTTGATCGAGCGAAGCGAGATCTTTAAATCAACTTGGGCAAATCGGCGTTGTATGTTTGTATGTATATATGTTTGTAATAGTTTTCATAGATTTTGAATTATTAGCCATAATAAAAACTGAACTTGAATACCAGTGGCTTCACAGTGCAGTAATTAAGTGACACAAATATAGGCACAAGTCTGAAATCCAGAATAACTGCCATTTGTACCCCAAAAAAGGGTAACTAATTTATGTAAATTATGAACTGCCGTTACCTGTAATTTGAATGAAACTGTAGGCCAAGTTACGTGGTCGTGGCGCTATTTTGATAGTCAAAGATTACAAATAATATTTTTTTGTTTTAATCGGAGGCTCGCAAGATCTCAGTTCGGGGCGAACCACTATAGTTGTATCCCATGTAAGTGGCCGACTTCGGTGCCTGAGTTTTAAGGTCATCCCTAGGCTTTTGAGAAGACTTTTAAAATATATTTCTGATTAACAATCCACCGGGAATATATTTTTGTATTCTTGCATATGCTCCTTTCTTGCACATAATCATCACATCTATTTAAATATTCGATTCTAGGACACATTGGTTTCCTCAATGTTATCCAGATTTCCAAAAGCCGATTGGCCAGTTGATGTTAAGCAGGTAACTATGCCTATAACACATTACCTCACAGTTCTACGTCCTACACTTAGGCACGGCAATGCATTATACCTGTCACTCTGAGACATACACGTGATCTAATGTGGCTATAATTCCATAATACTTACGTTGAATTTTAACAAATAGGTTCCATTAGGCGTTCCCTCTTTCATAGTGATCATGCCAGTATTGCTATGGACATCGAAGTATGGACTCCTCTGCTCGTACGATGGTAACCACATGAAGCGCTTGTCAGGCAGGTCCCAGTCATCGGGGTCGTCGACGAATACCCTTCCGATTTCTGTATCAGGTGCTTCGCCCTGTTGAAGTAAGAAAATTATGTTTTATATAGGTGTACAAGGAATTGGCATATGAAAAACTCGGACATTTATTATCATGATCGTAAAACACAAGCGAAAAATAACTGAAAAGTAACGAGCAACTAACTAAAAACATAAGCGAAAATTAAATAGCTATAATAGTTTAAAGTATAGAGTCATTTGTATTCATAAAGGGTTTTTTTTTGTACCATAACTTTTCGGGCGCAGTTTTCGCTAGATAAAGACATCTATTAGCACTATTATAACAAATCTATCCGTATTGCATAATATTAAAGATTAGATATTTGCCAAACATTTTTTATTATACCACCTATGGACTACAACATCATCATCATATCAGCCAATGGACGTCCTCTGCTGAACATAGGCCTCGTCCATAGATTTACAGAACGACCAATCTTGTACGGCGTGCACCCAACGTCTCCCAGCAACCTTAATCAGGTCCTGTGGACTACTTCATGACTGAAATTCAGATAACCTATTAATCGAAAATACAGGGAAGAAAGTTGAGATGAGGCTAGGAGCCTAACTAATATTTTTTGTAGCTATTTATTAGTAGCTAGCGCTCCATCTGACCTTTCCCCTTTCAAAGTAGGTAAAACTCCCACTTGACACATCATAAATCCTACAAAATACATTCCTAGAAAATAAGCATTCCCTTTTAATGTGTCCGCGTACGAAAGTTCAGAACTTGCGGCATGGAAATAATTGATTTGTCGCTAGCTTTTGCCGGGCGTTGGCAGTTTCGAATTTGATAGATTAGCGTTTCATAATAAATATGGATTGTAGGTCAAACTAGGTTAATTCAGCCCTTTCAATTATAGGTATCAGTAATTTAAGTAGTCACTTGTCTAGATTAAATGTATTATTTGTAAGTATTGTAGCTATACTATTTTTGTAGCGTTCTGATTTTTTATACCAAGGATAGTCAATCGCTTGGCCACTAACTCACCTGATCAGGTAAAAGTTAGAGCTAGCACTCAGTTAGAACTTTTGCTTAGAAAGAGCTTTCAATCTGCATTTGAAGAATACGAGATCCGGAAAAATAGAAGCCAGCGAGTTCCACTCCAATCAAGAATATTTCCAAAATAGTGTATGTTCTTTAAGCTCGAATTAGATGAAATCGTATAACCTAATTCGTTCATAAAACGGTTATTTTATTCATAACTAAATTAACTTAATTAAAATAAATCCCAAAATTCCAAATAATCCGCACCTACAATATTGTTAACATCAACAAAATTGTTGATGTTAACAATAACCTTTTAATTACTCGCAACTAACGAAGGGTCCCGCATTTCCATGTGTAATTATTTATTGAAACGGAAAATTAAGCTCGACCTGAGTGAAATTATTTTAATAGTTTATCTATAAAATACCATTGATAATAGGTAGGCTTTGATTGTATTGGTAAAGTTTCGAGTGGCGAATTTCAGATGGTTTGATGGAATTATTTAGACATATTAATTTTAAACGTATTGTTAAACGAGTTGATGTGGGAATTAGTGGGTTTTAGGTGATATTCGGACAAGAAGGGACGTAAGACGTAACCAAGTAGAGTGCTGAGAAAGGGGCGCGGACGCGGCGTGATTCATACAGGAAAAACCAACAATATAAAGTAAGACATTTTATTTGTATTATTTGTGTTCGTTGTAATTTTTTAATCCATTGATCGGATAATTGAATTTAATAATCATATTTAGTATAACTTATGTTGTTTAATAATGCATGCTTATTACCCGATTATGGAGGATCTGAATTTTATGTTCATTTTATCATCTGCTGCTATGTAATTGTACCCATTTACGCATTGAATAAATGAAATAAAATGAATTCACGTGCGGATTTCGCATTAGGAATCCTAACTGGGACGTTAACGAAGTATAAATGTTCACTCTGAAAATTCACTCATTGGCAAAAACATTCGAAGAGTTTCCGACAGTTTTTGAGGCTTTGAAACCAAAAGCTGGGTAAATCTGCTTTTGACAAATCAATTATACTTGATCCACAAGTTCGGTAAAGTTTTGGACACAAATCAGGGTTAGCATAAGCCATCGTTAAAACATTTGAACTAACGGGGACGTAGCCTTCAATTTTAGAGTTTTCAAAATGATTTCGCATGTGGTAGCTAGGGCTACTCGTATTTCGGAACTGTCAAAGCAACCGTAATAATATTACGCTTATATACATCGTGAAAATACGAGAACGAAATGAAAACATAAGTCACTCTATACAGCAACTATGTTTTTAGTTTTTTGTGTCCCTACACTTGTAGAGTAAAAAAAGAGTCATGTGCCAAATATCTATCGTATTTCGATAAAAGTCAAAGCAAAATAAATACTATCTCTCCTCATTATTATAAATACGGGATTTTTCACGGGGTCTTATCGGTGTTTCGACCGACAATGTTTCGGTTCAATTAGTGAACCTTCATCAGTGCGAGGTGAGACGCTATTCGGAGCGGATCGCGCTCACCCTGATGAAGGTTCATGAATTGAACCGAAACATTGTCGGTCGAAACACCGATAAGACGGTACGTGATAAATCTCGTATTTATAATAATGATTGAAATAAATCGGTTTTTTATCGGATACATTTCGGAGAGTGTGCTGCGGAGCTTTTCAATCTGATCCCACTATCTCCATTCTATCATCGGACAACCAGACTCTCCGCGATGCGCCACCGTTACATGGTAGACATACCTCCCATGCGCACAAAGCGGTACTCTTTCACGTTTATAATGCGCACCGCCAAGGAGTGAAACACTATGCCTGAGTCTGAGTTTCCTGATAACTACAACCTAGGGATCTTCAAGTGACTGCATCATCGCTTACCATCAGGCGAGGTCCTGGTCAAACGCTAGCCTATAATTCATATAAAAAAAATCACGAAAGTTTTCTAATTAAAATATCTCTCCTGCCAATTGGAATGATTAATTTAATCATGAAAATAAAATTGATTGTTTGTTCTGTTCTGAATAGTCTGTCCTGTGTGTGTGTCAAATAAATGTATTTTCTTTCTTTCTATTGATTGAAAATACTTTATTGGACTTATAAACATAGTACAAAGGCGAACTTAAGAGACCCAAATAAATAACAAACTTCATACGAAATACAAGAAGAACTTCGCTTTTCGTGTCGATGGCAACTTATTTAATTCCAAATATTTAAACTAACTTCTAATCAGGATTACATTTTACATTAGATAGGTATCTAACGAAGTATAATTTTCAACGCTACTTCTGTTTGAACCTCAGAAATCACTCACAAAAGTAAACACTCAAAGAATTTACCAACTATCGAATAAAGTAAATCTCCCTGACAAATCAATTACCCGAGCCCGATGCCACAACTCCCGGGAAGTTTCGGACACAGGGGTTAGCGTAAGCCATTGTTAAAACGACTGAACAATGGGACAGTTAGAGTAAAGTAAGGCTTCAAAATAGATGCGAGAGAGATTTTGGCGAGAACTTTCACTGATGATGCAAGTTTATAAAAGCCTGGAACCATTTCACAATTTCCAGCTTTGAGGTACAGACCGCAAACAGAGAAACATACATGAATAAGCAAACTCCCTTATTTTTGTATAAACCTAAAATATTCTTAAAATAATTGATGATGAGTAATTTTCTTTTAAAAACCCATCATTTATTATTATCATTGGTGGCGATTCTGTTGTTTACGCTGACTAATCAAATCAACACCAATTTGGCTGACTAAAACTAGCCCAAAAAACGCCATCTTAGTGAAAAATACTTAATTTTAGAAATGTCAGTATAAATGTCATTCTAATTTGATCTTTAGCGTAAACTAAATAAGACCGTTCATATTTTACAGAATTTTAGTAAGTCAGTTTAAACAACAGAATCGCCACCATTGGAATACCAAAGATTGTAAACGAGTGTGTATTGAAGAATTATTATTTCTGTGTCGGTAACTGCTTTGAAATGGTTTGAAAAAACTGATAGAGAAATTCTAAAATAGAAGATTTTTAAAAAGTACATTCAATTACATTCAATTCACATTTCAAACAGAAGTTTTCTGTTGATTACGACTATTTATAGCGGAATTCTAACAAACATTCTCGCGTAACTAACAAATTTGAGGTTTTCAGAACGCTCCAATTAGTAACATAGAACTAATACGTTGCGCCACTGCACGTTCTAATTTAAAACGAAATGTGCAATTGAACATCGAAATTTGAATGTCATTTAGTGTTGTGTTTTATAACGTTCAAATAGATATATATAAAATTAATTATAAGACAAATTAAGTTAAACTGTACATGGACGAACGTTATGCCAGAAAGGATTCTGTTAATCTTTGCGTCACGTTATAAAACAATTGTGTAAGTAGAATTGTTATAAAATTAGATACCAGTACGAGCCATTTAAACCCATTGCCTATAACAATTGCATCACACATACCACTGTCTATAACAATTTGCATCACACATACCACTGCTTATGACAATTGCATCACACATGCCACTTCCTATAACAATTGCAGCACACATACCACTGCCTATGACAATTGCATCACACATGCCACAGCCTATAACAATCACATCACCAATACCACTGCCTATAACAATTGCATCACACATACCACTGCCTATAACAATTGCATCACACATACGACTGCCTATGACAATTGCATCACACATGCTACTTCCTATAACAATTACATCACCAATACTACTGCCTAAAACAATTACATCACCAATACTACTGCCTAAAACAATTACATCACCAATACTACTGCCTATAACAATTGCATCACACATACCACTGCCTATAACAATTGCATCACACATTCCGCAGCCTATAACAATTGCATCACACATACCTCTGCCTATAACAATTGCATCACACATACGACTGCCTATGACAATTGCATCACACATGCTACTTCCTATAACAATTACATCACCAATACTACTGCCTATAACAATTGCATCACACATACGACTGCCTATGACAATTGCATCACACATTCCACAGCCTATAACAATTACATCACCAATACTACTGCCTATAACAATTGCATCACACATTCCACAGCCTATAACAATTTTATTGCATCACCAATACCACTGCCTATAATAATTGCATCACACATACCACTGCCTATAACAATTGCATCACATACTACTGCCTATAACTATTGCATCACAAATACCACTGCATATAACAATTGCATCACACATACCACTAAATAACAATTCTATCACCGCACAGGTTATATACATTTTTACTACATACTATGTGTTATACGATACTGTCTTTTTTCTATCTGTGGCATCATAGGTCCTATACGGGCGACCCGATTTTATTGTGTTATTCTGGTGATCGGAATGGCTCTCTTTAGTGGAAAGGGACATGCCCATATAATGCTGTCAACTGCACAAAAAATTGCGTTCATCCAAAAAATATGTTACATTTTTTCGTTAATCTACGTATCAATCGATTAACACGAAAAGTATCCTACAATATTTTAAAATAATAATGAATATGAAAACGACAGGAAATAAAATGGTAGCAAATTGCCTCCAGTTGCAAACATTAGTGTTGAGCCAGAGTTGTTCTGAGATAATCATCGATTGTTGATAAAAGACCATAAATAAAACAATCGATTTATTTGACTGTATTTTCACTGACACGAAAAATCGGTCACCGATTTCAGAAGTACGAAACCAAAACGATATTTGTTTCCCAATGAGCGTTTTGTAAATCGTTTTTTTTTCTCTTTAATTAACCCGGGGGTGGTATTATGCTTGACTCGCGCTGGTAGCGAGCGCCCGAGCGAGATAATCTCAGCCAATCGCAGTGCGCGCTGAATTTGCGCTCAGCTGTTGACGCACCGCAATTGATCTAAATCCTCTCGCTCTCAGCTAACCTTGATCATAATCGGCGGGCCGTTGATCTCAGCGCCACCTTCTAGATGGCTTTAGGATTAACCAGTGGAGAGAAAAAAAGCGGAAAAAAAATAACTCGGCTTATCTGTAGCATTATCTCGATTTTAATTCGATCAACAAATGAGAGGTTAAAGCTTCGCACGATTTTTGCATAAGGCCATGCAGAGACGAGTTAATGACACAGATATGAGATATTTATTAGTTAGGCACCTATCACTCGTTATTCCTCCCAAATCATCGAATTAAGAACTAACTCAAACGATAGTCGATATCGATCGATATCGACTACCTATTCAATCCAAGTTTACAAAATCAACACAGAAATACATAATGAATTCTATTAAACATCTCCAAAGGTAAATAAGTACATTTTTTTTTCGCTTGGGTACAATTGGTACTTACATTTTTCGTACATTTTATTACCTTATTACTACCCCTGACACACTAAATATCTGATTTTCAGAAGTAAATAGGTAGGTATATTTTTGTATTTATCTGTGGCGCTCGTGTTGAATCGAAATAAACTCGATTTTACTTCGATTCAACATTTGCTCAACAGAATCAGATGATTATTATTTCTTTGCATTAAAATATTGAATTTTGATTTACTGGAATAATTGCCCCCGTCTGTTGATTGTATAGGAGCGCGATGTCAAAAATGGCACTTCTGTGCGCGCGCGCCTTGAGATTAAATATAATCGATTGCTCCATTTGACCGATTATTTTGCGCCGATAAATCAATATTTCGGATAATAGTCGATGGTCGATATACCAATCCCTATGACTGTGCGCGTACGTCATTCACAAACAAGTACCTACACAAGCCGTTTCCTGTGATCTGTGTCTGTGGCCGTTTCTTCTGTTTTCTCGCGTATTTTTGTTTGTTTGCTGACTTAAAGCTTAAACGATTAAATTGATAGTAATTATCAATATCATAATTTATCTAGGAATCGTTGTAATTACAATAATAAACTATTTAAGTTGTAGTTGAATACAGTGATGTAAAACTGGTTGTTTGTGAAAAATAAAAACTGATTTTTCTCATTATAGTAAACTTTTTTATAACTAACTTCTTAGCTCTTTTATTACTAACTAAGCCTAGAATCATTAGCAATTAGTTTCAAGTGTGTGCAGTGACAGCATTTTCTACAAGGGAGAGTGGGCATGCCCCTTTCTGCAGCAGTTTCAGTTGGGCAAGGTAATATTTTCGGGTAAAACAGTTCTACTTACACTTCTTGAACATAAAACACACGCTAGACACGCACATAGTATAGCGCATATGTAAAGCAACTACTAATAATAGCGCTAAGAAAATCCCCAAAATAACCCCCACTAGTTACACTACTTAAGTAAACAGCGCCCTACTATCGTGAAGGCGACCGCACAGAATAAGCCTTATCCACGTCGTAACTAAGAAATCAGGGTATTAACACAGTAAAGTATTAGGAACCAGTAACTAACTACATTATTTTAATGCCTTGTAAATTTATTAAGAAAACAGGCCTCTTATGCCGTATTGCGAGTTCAAGAAACTCGCATATAAAAATGCTTAGTGATATGTTTCAATTGATTTCTTTTGGAAATCTGTGGAAACTTACGTTAAGCAGTGGACGTCGTATGGCTAATATGATGATGATTATTTGTTTTAATGGTCCACTTGATTGAACGTGTAGCGACGTTCATGATATTCCAAGAACCAGAATCAAAACTTAATGAAACTGAAACGAACCAAGAAAAGATTTATTAAAAAAAATTTTTTTTACTTTAATCTTGAATACATTTTAACCACATAATTCATAAAGTAGATATTTTTGCAGGCTATATATAGATCAGAGAATGGTCATGTGTGATCAGAGAGCTGGTACAATATCTGGTGCAGCGCATAAGCCAAAAGAGCACAAAAAAGGCATTAAATTTACGATTAAAAAAATCTGTCTCGATAGATAGCGTTGACTACCATTGAATGTTAAAAAATGTTATCGGTTATTTTTTTTTTTTACAAAATGACAATATCAAAACACATTTTACTTTCTTTTGACAGTTTATGTAGAAAACAAGGTTTGAGACGGCCTTGAAAATATCTAATTCTGTGGGGCAATGCAGCTAATTCGTTGGGGACACTTCCACCGAGTGAAGTGGATTTATATCAGTTTGAGCTTAGTAATCATAATATTAATGAAAAAGTTTTGATGAAAGTTGCCTGACGTATTTGCTTTCATTCAATATTGTAATATTACACAATATAGAACTAGATCAGTAGATTTTTCGTGTGTTATATTCTGCGAATGTGTGCATCAAATAGGGTGCTTTACAAGCTTAGTAACTGCTCCCAATAATTTACTGTGGCAATAATAAAAACTGCTTCCCCAACATAATCCCCGTTTATACGCACCGTACTAAACCCACTTTCATTATAGCTCAAAATTAACATTTTAATAGCGATATATTATTATAAAACATGGGTATTATCGTTTAAGTTTATAGGTATCGAGTCCGTATCGACTTAATTATTTAGCGAACATCGGTCGGAAACCGCTGAGTACGAATGGACCTTTTGCATATTTTGATGTGAATTTGTCGAAGCCCCATTTTAACTTTTCGTATTTTGACCTAATCCTGATTTTGGTATGTTCTTAACGTGTTCGCAAAGGAATTTTTTAGCAATGAATTACCTCTAGAATTTTAATTAAGCATCCCCACAGCGTCGTCGTGGTACGGTACGAAAAGAAAATGATTAAGTTGAAACTTAATAGGAGCAGTTTATTGAAAAACTGGATTGGCATTGACTATAAAGTACTATAAATTAGGTGATATAATAATAAGTATTTTTTCCTGCTATATCTATCAGTAAGTCGTATCAACCTTGTAATACAGAACAAAGTTTAAGAGACTATACTCGTACAGTCGAAACATTACTACAATTTTAGATTTTAAAGTTCAAATTGTTCTGCAACCTGCGGTTTTTCAACTTTTGTAATTTTTCATAAAGAACGAACATACTCGGAGGCCTTTATTTTATTAACTTATCAACGTTACCTTATTCCCTGAATATGACCTTGAAAAGTTTTGAAACTAATTTTTTTCGTAATTCTATGACTCTAAGACCGACTTGCACAACGATGTCTAAACGATGATTGAATTAGACGTATTTGTATGATTTGACAACACTTTAAATCATATTTAGCCACTAAATATGTTTAGGCATCGACGCAAGTCGCCCTAACTGTACGTTGCCAGTCACATTAGACTGGCATTATACAACATTGTAGACATTGTGAACCAATGCACCCGACAATGCTGGCAATTCTGTTGTTTACGCTGACTAACTAAAATTGTGTAAAATACGGTCTTATTTTGTTCTCACTAAAGATTGAATTAGAATGAAATTTAAAGTGACTTTTTTAAAATTAAGTGATTTTTGTTATGATGGCATGTTTGCGGGCTAGTTTTAGTGATCAATAAAACTAAAACTAGCCCGCAAATACACCTTCATTTTCAAAAATTCTTAAACTTAGAAATGTCACTTTAAATGCCATTCTAATTTGATCTTTAGTGTGAACAAAATAAGACCGCTCGTATTTTACACAATTTTAGTTAGGGTAAACAACAGAATCGCCACCAATGTTGTGACAAATATATTTTTTAAAGTTTAATATTTTATACAGCGCTCAAAAAGCAGGTGAGATAGAATCACCCTGTGATAGATTATTTCCAAAATATGTGGTAAAATAGGTCAATTTACTACATGTTGGTCTAAAATGCTAATTTACAGTGAAATTTAACGAGTTAAGATATGATATGATCATATACTTACTACATAAATTCGTTTTAGAATTATGTAATTATTATTCGTTATAAAGCAAATGATTTCTTGTTCAGTTTCAGTTAAAAATGTCACATTTCTTTGTCTAATTAGGTATGTACATTGTTACCTACTTGTTTATTAGTATGTATTCAATAGAGATAAATAATAATTTAAATTATAGTATGATTTTCAAAGTATATACGATATGCTTGAGTTTCGTACTAAAAACATGTGACTTGTTTACTCGCTGGTATAAAAGCTCGGAGCTCGGGACGGCTCGGGGTATTTCCTCCGTCGTCCGAGACACGTTCTCGGAGACCCGGGGCCGTATTACCTAAGCCAAATTGCTGTTGCTTCGCTATCGCTACTCAGGCCATCCCTTTCACATGTACAGTACGTACCTCACGTGTGAAAGGGATGGCCTGACTAGCGATAGCGAAGCAACAGCAATTTGGCTTAGGTAATAAGGGGGCCGGATGACGAAATCACCTCCGCTAACGCGGAAGCGATATCTGAGTTATCTACATCAGACAGAGCAAACACTTCACAGAAACACCGACCTCGCCGGCGAGGTCGACGAGTCCCTTCAGTCGCCGCCTATACGAGGTACAGACATGTACCCGGGCGTTTCTCTCCTATCCCCACCCCGGCAACTGCCCAAGCCGAGGCTCGTACCTAAGTGGTGCCCTTGCGCTAGTTGCCTAAATAACTTACTGGGCTGAGCGCCATCTGCGCCCGCCAAAAGTTGGGTTAAACTGTCATCGCCTCAGAGGCCAACAGCGAGTTTAGTCCATTCGAAAAAAAAAAGGCTCGGGGTATTTTGCCATCGACCGCCAGAGAGGGCGAAGCTCTGCTTGTTGTACAAGTATACATACTCTCCAAGTGAGGGATACCAGGTGTTGGGTACTGAGCTAAGAGCTAAGTAATTATTATTATTTTAGATTTAGATTCCTTTAGTATTGTTGTAATCTGTGAAGTACTTTAAAAATATTACCTTTGCTGGTAGTTCAAAAACATAATTGATTAACGTTAATATACAATTGTAGTTTTATTTTAAAGAATAAATAAATGTTTATTTAAAGGATTTTACATATTATTTTAAAAAAGGCCACAAATAGTGAAAATCTATTACATGCAAAGCAGTCATAATAAAAATAGGAACACCTCACAATATACAAAAAGATCCGCAAGCGATCGTTGTACACAGCGCTAACGCGAACATAACTTTAGTAACGACAGTAAACAAATAAAGGCCCAGCGACACGAAGTAGTAGGCGCGGCAAGTTCAATTCACTTCGAGTTTTGAAAATAGTATTTTACTAATCATCGTCACTAGCTGAAAAATAGCGCCTTAAGATTGATTGCCACCTGTACCAGTTATTAGTGACATGATAGGTTTTTGTAAATACCTATATGGTAAAATTTCAGGTAGAAAATACACTAAAACCTACCCCAAAGCTTTTATGGTTTTCTAAAACTAAAACTATTCATCATTTTCATCATCATATCAACCATAAGAAAATAACTGCTGAGAAACAGATCTTCTGTGGCCTGCACCCAACGACTTCCTGCAATCTTTATCATGCCGCCTTTCCATCTAGTGCGCTTCCCAGTGAGTGGTCTCTCGAGAACCTTTCTAACTTATACTCCAACGGCCAGTTCTCCGATCAAAAAATAAACATTCTACTGTTTTTAAAACATATGTCTGCGAACTTAGCTTTCCTCGCGGCAATAACTAACAGCAAGTACTAGCTCAGTCTGGTCGAACCAGTAAACACCTTAACGGCAATAATTTCGCGACTACAATGAAAAACAGTAAAATTTACGATTTTGTGTAGAGCAATGAAATTCGCGCTTCATACTTCGAGCTCTTCAACAGCTCTGAATACAAATCGTGTAGTAAAAGTATCCAGAAACTACAGAAAGAATAAAATAAACGTGAACTAGATCATTCAGAGGAGCATAAGTTATGCAAATACTAGATACCTATGTTATTCACTAGTATGAAACGGATGTGAATAATAAAAGCGAAGAAAAGCGTTGTTTTGGGGCAAAGCATGAGATCTTCATTTTATTCGAAAGAGAGAAAACCAAGACAAGAATTTGAATTATTTCGAATGAAATAACCATGAAAAGAAAGAATTTACATTTCTTCAGTGTAAAATAACTTATGTGCGATGATCAGTTTAACACTAAACAGTGAAAACCGATCATTCAGTGTATGATCATGAGTTTTCCATTAAATGTAAAGTCTAAATATATAAAACAAAGTCGGGTTAGTTACACCATTTATAACTCAAGAACGACTTGACCGATTTTGATGATCTTTGATTTGTTGGCTTTACTAAAATAACGGAAAAATTCACGCAAAAAAAAAGTTGTGAGGAAAATTCATTTTCTCATAGATGCAGCTAATGATGGCCGATTGACAATCGTACCGGCGACGTACATTGGCAGCCCACGTCATATGCATGCCATGGCGGTACGAAATTCGCTGGGTCAGGTAGCTTGAACATATTATGCAACAGTTGGAATCGTCAGCATAATAAAATTATTTACTGCTTTACGCAATTTATATTCTTTTCTTTGTTATTGCAATCGAATCGCTATAGGAACAACTAAGCAAACAATACCATTGATTTATTTGCATTCAATTATAAGATACTACCATGATAAAAGTCAGTAGCCATTGATTTTATTTATTTATTAAATCAACAGCTGAAAACGCTTGTTATTTCAGTAAATATTCCATTAACAACCGGTTCACATAATTGATTTAAACTAAAAATCACATCGAAGGTAATATTTTAAAAGCCAGCTTTCGAAACATATTTAATATATTCCACTTTCAGGCCACTACAATAATAGATAACTAATGATCATGTTGCATAACGATCATAACACATTATAACAGTTAAACGACCTGTTTTGATCAGATCAGATGTTTTGTTTTGAAAAAAGATTTTATTTTTGTACATGTACAAGTGTACATGGAGATGGATTAAGCATGTGGCCCACCTGATGTTGAGTGGTAACCATCACCTATAACAAAGTATTACCTCGTAGTTTGCGTGACCTACGTTCCAATGCCCAGTGTTCATCAACTCTAGGCATACAGGTGTAAAGCCTCATGTGCCTATTGTTTCACCGACATCCATAGCCTTTAAACCGAAACACCGGAAGGATGCTTGGGCGGTAGAAATAGGTACGGTGGTAGTACTTCCCCGGGCGAGCTTCACAAGGAACTCTACTACTCTTGACTTCTTCTTTATTTTTTCTACTTCTTATTTTTTCTGTCTGTCCATGGTATCGTAGCTCGTAATCGTAGCTTTTGTGACGTCTGTCGTTATGTTTATTTGTAAGACACATTCGTTTGGTATTGTTTTGTTTGTGTGTATTTTTTGTATATACCTTACTTGTGCGATGTGTGTGTTTTGTTCCGTCACAAATAAATGATTTTTTCCGTATTTTAATGAAACCGTTTTTATAAACATCGTTTTTGGGAGTTGGTTCTTTGCAATGTTTGATAAAAAATATCTTATCACACTAATATTATAAATGTGAAAGTTTGGATGTTTGTTTATTTATTTGTTTGTTACTCAATCGCGTCGAATCGGCTGACTGATTTCGATGAAAGTTATAACCTGGATTACCACATAGGATACCTTTTATCACATAAATCAGTTCCCATTGGATAAAAATGGGGTGTCAAGTGAAGTTGCAACAGCAAGTTTAGCTTTATTTCTAGGTTATCTACATAGTAAGTAGTGTAACGCGTACGAAGCCGAGGGCAACAGCTAGTCTTATGTATATACAACCCGGTCACATTATCTCGAGACCTCGCTGGAATGCGAACCTCCCGCCCCGTTCTCCTTTCACCTCCCCGCGCTCGCCACGGCGCGTCAGTACGGTTAGAACTTTCGTTGCCGATACGCGTCGACTTGTTTTCGTGGTATATTTTTAAACATTTCATTGTTACGTTTGGACTTTTATTGTTATTTTGTTATTGCTGTTACGTTAAAATATTGTTTTTGTTGCAACGTAGGACATTTTTGTTAAGTTTGTTTGTTAAGTTGTTTCATTTATTTTTCATAATTTTAATCATATCATTATAATAATATTACCTACATTAAATTAATTAACACAATATTTGTTTTGTTGGAAATCTTATTGTTTATAATAATATCCTACTAGAGGATGCTTGTTTTGCGCACCATATCAGAGCGCCGACGCGACGTGACGTCATCGACGCCAGGTCTCGAGATAATGTGACCGGGTTATACATATCAATTGCTGTTCGTTAGTCTCGCTAAACCTCAAAAACGGCTAGACCCATTTTGATGTTTTTTTTGTGAGTGTTTGAGTGGGTCCCTGGATGGTTTAGATTCACAACTGAACCTGGTAGGTGGCGCTGTTGTCAAGATCCAGAAAATTGCAGACGAAGTCGCGGGCATACAACTAATCTATACTAATATGTATTATAAAAGGAAATATTTGTATGTTTGTAACGAATAAACTCAAAAACGACTGTTCCGATTTAAAAAACATTTCCATCACCATTAGAATGCTACATTATACCAGATTAACATATGCTACTTTTTTACCAACTGCGCAGATGGAGAGTAATGTTTTTATTGAAAAACTACGCGTGCGAAGCTTCGGATTGGACAGCTAGTGTTTGATAAAAATCGATTCTGCCAGTCTAAAGATTAAAGTACCTACCTAATTATTTTTAGCGGCAAATATTAAAAAAGTGCAATTGCGCTAAGTATTTTAACGATTTAAAAAGATTTATCATACGAGTCATTCACGATACAATTTAAGCTGAATTCTGTTCATTATTATGTAGGTCTATCATAAAACGCTTAATTATTCAAATTCAATTGGAATTTAATTATTATATTGCGTCACTAAACAATTGATAGAATAATTGGATTCTATCAATAAACACTGGACGGTGCGAAATTAACTTTATACAAAGCTCTGATTAAAATTTTGAATATGATAATCGGTTAGCGCGGAAATGTCAGAATTAGACATTTGAAATAGAAATATTTGTTTTGTTGAATTATTCAACAGAACTGCTGCATTACAAAGTGTTTTAACAGTTTTATTAGCACAAGTAACTGTCAAATCTTAATTATTTCACCGATATATTGGAATTTAATTTAATACCTTACCCCCGTCTAGACTTCATCGTCTTCGGGCATCAAACACTAACGTCTCAGTCTTTTCTTATTTAAATTTAGCAAGAGACTAGACTTAGTTAAGATTAATAGAGTTCCTTGTCAAAGGGCTCGCCCGAGTCTGCTGTTTCGGTTTGAAGGGTATGGTTGCCGGCGAAATTACAAGCACATGAGGCTTTGCTGTATGCCTCAAGTTGATGGACGCAGGGCAGTGCATCGTAGAGCACGTCTCAAGGGTGCATGACCTACTAGACAATATATTGTTATGGGCGATGGTTACCACTTAACATCAGGTAGACCAAATGCTTGTTCTATCTTCAGGTCGTACAAAAAACATGAAAAAAGGTTTGGGAGGCCTATTTATACCAGGCAGTGGGTTAGGTTTTCTTTTCTCTTAATTATCATTATCATGCACAGCGGGCTGTACATGATTAACTAGAGCTTCCCTTACATGTCAAGTTTGACGGTTAGCGTGAAGACTGAGATATCAGCGTGTTTGACGCTGGATGACGATCAAGACGACAAAGCTCAAATGAATAACACGATAAATTTAACTCGTTTAAGTAAAGAGTGGTACTTAAAAAAAAGAATTGGGTTCAAGATACTGTACAAGTCAAGTAGCATGCCAAAAACAAGAAACTAAAAATCACTACAACATACGAAAATACAATCGGAATTAATTGTCAAAAAAAAAAACAAGCCAAAGTAACAAAGAACAACTCAACAACTTATAAAACTCCAAAATTTTTCAACCATCTTAAACATTTTTAAGCCTGGACGGGACTTGAACCCGCAACCTTCCTCTTGATACGAGGATGCACTACCAATTGTAAAAACTGTATAAGTTTTCCTGTAGATGGAGCTAACTACGTTTTTATCGTAATCTGAATCTTCTCACTAATTTCAACCCTGACGTGACAAGAGCCTGTAGCACAATTAGTAGTGCATCCTCATATCAAGAGGAAGGATGCGGGTTCATGTCCTGTCTAGGCTTGAAAATATTTAAGATGGTTTTAAAAATCTAGGAATTTTCGGTAAGTGTTCGGATAACACTATAAAAATACATCTTTTAAAACGTCAATACCAAAATAACAAAACCAAACCATCCAATAAAAAATCTGGACATATTCTACGAACACCAATTAAAGAACACGTTCATACTCACATAGTATCTCCAACTGTACAACTCATTGAAGTACATTTCAGTCTGGTAGCGTTAGGAAAATAAATGTCTATATTAGATACATCATCACCATCCACAGCATTAATTATACAACAAATAATTAAAATAAACATAGTAAAGATTAAGAGCCGAATCTGCCCGGCGATTTGGGAAGCTGCCACAAGTTCCTTCATGGAGATCTTAGATTATACTAATACGGGTTGCGCACTTCACTTTGTATTGGTTAAGTTTGTATGAGCTGGCGGTTTAGTTAAGACAGTGTAATACGATACATAATATCGGTCACATTTAAGGAAATAGGTATATATTTGAAGATTACGCATTCTGTAAAGCTGGATGAGACCATGACCGGATCTGTTTATCGATGCGTGCTGATTCTGCGAGATTCGCTGTATTTTCTATGGGTAATTTTGTATGGGAATTGCCTCTTTGGATTATAGACCTATTGTCTTTTGTGTCGATGAAATTTGGTAGATAGATAAATTATGACCGGGATTGAGATATAACTTTTTTACCAAACCGCGTAGGGTAATGTTTTTATTGACAAACGACGCGTGCAAAGCCACGTTCGGGTCAGCTAGTTCTAGATAAACTGGAACAATGATTAAAGTCTAGAAATAGTCAAAAAGCACAGTATGTGAATGACACAAGTAATAAGACAGAGTTGAATTCATTCTGTGGATGATGATGAATCACACTTTTGAATAAATTAATATGTGACGCAAAATCCCGATTAAGCGAGCTTCGAAATTGCAACTTCGAATAATGAAAATGAAATGTTCCAAGTACGTATAATGTTTATTCACATAGCTCGAAGAACTGACGGCCGTTGGGGCAGAAATGTTCTAAAGTGGAGACCACGCACTGGAAAGCGCAGTGTAGGACGGCCCTCCACTAGATGAAAAGACAACCTGATAAAGGTTGCTGGAAGCCGTTGGATGCAGGCCACACAAGATCCGTTGCTCTGGAAATCTATGGGGAAGGCCTATGTTCGGCAGTTCCTTTGGTTTGTGCCAACAGAATTGTCTCCAATAGTAACGAAATTCTGCTATTAAATCTTGTATTTTGTATCGACAATAAAGCGAACGAACGTTTAACATGCGCAAGGGCTGGTTGTGAGACCGTTTGCGATATTTATAATATGGTTTGGATTTTATGATGGTTCCGGCTACAAATTACAGTTCAACAATCCGGGTCTCTTTACAGGTAAGAGTGAATAGGTTTCTTCTAGATATTCGTGCTTCATCTTTGACCACATCATCGCTTACCATCCATCAGTTGAGATTGTGGTCAAACGAAGATATATTAATATAAAAAAAAACTATTCACTGATTTACATTTCGAACGAAGTCTTTTTGTCATAGAGAAATACTAATAGAATGGGAAATCTGACAAAAGTTAAAAAAGTGTCAACGTATTATCCGGTGTTACTGTCGAGCCCCTGCTTTTTGTTTATTGCAAGTTGTCAATCAGAAAATACCAATACAACAAGCCCACTACCAACAAACCTTCAGATTTTAAAAAGCCACGAAAATCTATTATCGTTGAAGCAAATTTCATAAAGGGATCTTTCGCACAAAGAAAATGTGTGATGACTTTCCCGAAAGGATCAAGGGATTTTTTACCTTATCCCAAGACTATTATGTACATTTCAACACGTAAGTAATTGGGCCTCAAATAGGTAGGAAGGGTTCTGTCTGTTTACTATCAGTATTTGTTAGGTCTACCTTTTTATTTCGTTTTATCGGAAATATGTATTATAACCATAGTTTTCTTGCCGGATTCTTCCTGGCTTAATCTAGGTGGTAAAATTGACGGTTTAAAATGATTCTTATGATTTTAGTAATTCATTGTTTTTATTAATGAATCAACCATTATTTTTTTGTGCATATAACACTTTTATCGCTCGCCGTAAACGGGCGTTCGTGAACCGCACGTCGTCTTTTTTATTAATTATTTTTCAAACTACTGGAGATGGAACAACCCTATGGCCCACCTGATGTTAAGTGGTTACCATTGCCTGCCAAGAAACAAAGAACTGCCTCGTAGGTCACGCACGTTAAAAATGTGCTCTGCATGTGCGATGCACTACCCTGCGTCCATCAACTGGAGGCATACAGCCTCTGCGCGTTTGAAATACGCCGTGTGCCTATGCCCTCAAACAACTCAATACAATCGCGAGGCTGAATTTGCTGGGTGTAAGTACTGATAATCTTCGGATCGGCTCACCTGATCTTCATCAGAGCTCAGAACCACCCCATTCTTCGAAACAAGCTTTCTATAAAAAAACCGCGTCCTAATCGGTCCGTTCGTTTAGAAACTGCGATGCCACAAACAGACACAGACATATGCGTCAAACTATGGTTAATAATAGATTTTTTACAAAAATCTAACAACCGACTTCAATGGAATATTTACACTGAAAATTTAAGACTTATATGGTTTTCTCATGGATGCCATTGTTAGAACTGGACCAAATTGAAATGGGACCACACGGGAAGCACCAGCTTTCAAGAATCATCAAAATCGGTTCACCCAGTCGAAAGTTCTGTGGTAACAAACATTAAGAAAAAATACAGTCGAATTGTGAACCTCTTCCTTTTGAAGTCGGTGAAAAATAGCCATGATGTTATCTAATCTCCAACAGACAATCCCGATGAAGAAAACATTTGTAATACCTGTACCCTTATATTCTTTTAGTAAATAAATGTATTATATCTAGAATATTTTGATGGAACGGACAGCATCGACGCCCGCACTCAATAGCTATCTCGTCCTTTATGTTTAGGATTTATTTTGGTAAAATACATTTTCTTTTCAGAGCATCCTAGCCACAATAGGATTCATGTCTGTTTGATATCAGTATTTGTATTATTACGGCCGTAAATAGCGAAACTGTTGTGGAGTTGGTTCTTGTGGACACCGCCGTATTCTTAGGTATAACCCTAGATAATAAGCTTCAATGGGGCCTTCACATTCATAAGTTGTCGAAGAGACTTAGTTCTGCGGCATACGCAGTCAAAAAGATCCGTCTTTTTACAGACGTAGACACAGCTAGACTAGTTTACTTCAGCTACTTCCACAGCATTATGTCATACGGTATACTGCTGTGGGGGAGTGCTGCAGATATAAACACTGTTTTTGTGCTGCAGAAGAGGGCTGTTCGTGCAATTTATAATATGAGCCCCAGAGAATCATTACGCAATAAGTTTCAAGAAATAAATATTATGACATTCCCTTGTCAATACATCTATGAAAATCTAATGAATGTTCACAAAAATATTAATTTGTTTAAGGAAAATAGCGATAATCATAATTTTAATACTAGAAATAGAGATAAACTCGCTGTTGCCACTTGTAGACTCCATAAAGTTAGTAAACCGTTTAAAGGGCAAGGTGTACGCTTTTATTTAACTCCCAAGGGATGTACAAAAATTGACAATTAACAAATTTAAAAACGTAATTTAACAAAATCTTTATAAAAGAGCCTGCTTTAAAATATGTGATTATTTAGATGATAGAGAAGCTTGGGATTGAAATTGCTCCAACTCGTTCAAAATGTTACAATTTAGACGTAATTTATTTTCTGTATTATGTGTTGTAAAAGGATCATTAAAAAACAACCAGCCTTGTTTCTTGCCTTTCTTTCCTGGCTTGGTCGCGAAGGAACAGCCAGTAAAATTGACGTTTCAAAGTGACCCTTGTGATTTTAATAAATAAAAATATTTGACTTTGTGCCTTGACGTTATGTTGAGAATAATCTTATTTCAACATAAGCCTCCCCCATAGATATCCAGAGCGATCGATCTTGTGCGACCTGCACTCAATGGCTCCCAGGAACCTTTATCAGGTTCTATTATCATTAGAACACCGCCTAAGAATACCTGGTTTAACATGTTTTGGTGAAATCACAAAGACAAGCTCTTGTTGATTAAAACAATATTACGTTTCACAATTTAACCTAACGTACTATGATAATAATTAGTCTATGTAACGTAGGCGTTCGTAAGTCTTGTTGATTTTGAGAATCAAGTACGTTTAGCTCTAGGCGATATGTGAAAACCATGAACATAATTGGGAAACCTTTCCTTAAGTTGCTAATGGTATCTTGAATTCTGTTTTGTAATTTTTAACCTCCGACGCGAAAGACTGTCTGTCTGTACATATGTGTGTCTGTTTGTCTGTCTGTATGTGTGTCTTTTTGTGTCTGTGAAAAAGTAGGTCCCAAACGAATGGACCAATTCGGAGGCAGTTATTTATAGAAAGCTAGTTAAACTGGGGTGGTTCTTAGCTATTTTATTTTTTTTTATTTGAGAGCCAGCAAAAAATTATGCTAAATATTACTAGACTTAAGAATTATTATATGATACGTCTTACTTCAGGCATAATCAGTACCGTTGTCCACAGATTAGGTTAGACAAATGGTGGGCAGTGAGTAATGTTGGTATGAGTGTATACAATATTAAACACACAAATACATATAAAAATATATACAGCTATGTGTGATGAAGATCAGATCAGCCGGTCCGAAAACTATCAGCAATTTATTTAGCAACACAGTCGAAACGTCGGGATAAAAAAGGTACACACGCGATAAATACCCGTTTAAATCAGTAATTATGTACAGTGATCGCGAAAGTTGGAAAAATACTATCAGCAGCTGTAACATGTATTTCTTGTATTTTTACGGGCTAATTGAAATGTCGAAGGTTTTTAAAATTGGGAAAAACACTTAATATACGAGTATTTCCGACATGAAAAGATGGGTTATCATTTATGATGCCTCTGTCTTTATTTAGTTTGCTTTATTAGCGATAAGACCGCCTACTTCATTTCATTCGCTTTTTTATTTTGTCGTATCTAGCTAAAAAGGAATGAATTTTCATTCGTTTTAACTTTTCTTGAAAGCTTGTATTTGCCAGAAAGCTTGTAACTATATTTAGAGAATATTGGTAAAAAAATTGTTTTTTTGTGCTGATGAGAATTAAACTTAATTAAATCTTCCATTAGCCAGGGCAATTTCGTTTTTAAGAGATAACAAACAATAATTCCGCATTTATTTTGTCTCGTTATTTTAAAATAGATTATCTGCTATGTTTTTAATAATTAATTATTATCTATGTTTATGTCTAACTCACCTTATAGTTATAAACGAATATGTCGCTATGACCCGGTCCCATAGGATTGTCGTTCCTGTCTCCAATGACCACGTGGAGTGATGACACGCCTGTCAGTCTAGGAGTCCCGGAGTCAGTGATCGCGACTGGTATCCTGTATTCCTTGCGCTGCTCCCGGTCGAAGGATACCAATGTGGAGAGGATGTTTCCTGTTGAAAAGGTTTAATTAGTTAAATAGAATAATTATTTATTATTATAGAAGGACTAGCTGATCCGCCCGCGGCTTCGCACGCTTGAAATTTCCCGTTCCCGTGGGAACTTCGGGATAAAAACTATATAACACTTTTGTCAAAGTGACGCGACACTTCCTGTTAATGACTTCACGTCAGAGAACGACGTATAAATTACCTATATGGATATTATTCATACAAAAATACTAAAATCGCAATTAAAAAATGGAGGGTGGGGGTAGGAGGGTTAAAAATACTTTACGACCTATATTCTTATACCTACCAAATATACAAAAGAAATGATTAAAATCGGTTGACCCGTTTCGGAGCAGTGCGACCACGAACATCGTGACACGAGGTTTTTATATATTAGAGATGAAGTGGCAGTGGGCGGGGCACATATTTCGAAGAACTGTAGAAAGGTTCACAGCGGAGATCACGCAATGGAAGGTGCAGCCTAGGACAGCCCTCCACTAGATGTAAAGACGACCTGATAAAGGTTGCTGGGAGCCGTTGGGTGCAGACACCACAAAATCGATCACTCTGGAAATATTAGGAAGCCTATGTTCATCAGTGGACGTCCTATGGTTTATATGATAATGATGATAATGTAGGTATATGATAAATCCCGTATTTATAATAATGATTAAAACATAATTAAAATCCCCGACCCCAGTGTGAAATTAACAATGTCTCTGACATTTAAACAGTACACCCTAAATAAGATATACTACTCTTAACTTATGCCGAGTCACCCCAACGTGACAGTTGACATTTAAAAAGACCTTTGATGTTAAAACAGAGGTCACAGCTTTTAATACCTAATTGTTACCCGTATAAATTAATTTTCGATACGAACATTGAGTACTTGAATTGTAATTTTGACATGAATTGCAAATAAGCACTGTCGGAATAATATCGCTATGATTAATAAAGGATTTGTGGATATGAATTGGGACATTCGGTAATTATTCTGCCTAAACCTTATGTTACATTTTATTTTTAAGTGAAAACTTCTTTAGGCGCGCTGGGCATTTTTTGAGATGGGAGAAAACCATTGAACTCGCGACACCGTTACCGACACCTCTGTATATGTAGAAGTATCTGTAGTGTAGTCTGTTCAAGTTTTCACTTCTGTCGGCATTTCCGGAGTGGCATTTTTTTTCATAGTCAAGCACTTGACCACTACCTCACTTGACGGCAAATGAGTCGAAATGGTCGAAGATGGAGCGCGCTTGCCTAGAAAGATCATGTCCACTCTGGACTTGAAGATGCCGAGATTTTCGTTGTCCAGAAAAACGCCGGATGCGAGTTCCAATCCTTATTCGTAAAACAATGAAATATGAAACGAATCGTTTGGTACGGCAAGGTGATGTGCCGACCATATTGAGTGATACATTTCAGTACCTACTTCGTCTACTTGTCCGGTCGTATTAAACATCCCTATCCAAAGTTGCTTTAGACTGCAATGCGGTAATGTATATTTTTTTGTTTAACCTTTATAACTAGTGGTTCGCCCCAAACTGAGATCTCGAGTCTCCCATAAAAAAAATTGTAATCTTTGACTATCAAAATAGTGCCAGGGAATAAATAACCAAACAACTTGACCTACAGTTTCATTCAAATTACAGGTAACGGGAGTTCATATAGAGTGGTTACTTTTTTTGGGGTACAAATTGCAGTTATTCTGGATATCAGACTTTTGCCTATATTTGTGTCACTTAAGCTACACGCATACCAAATTACAGCTCTGTGGGGTTACTGGTGTACCCTGTGGATTTTGTCAAAGTTTAGTTTTTATTATGGCTAATAACTCAAAAACTACAAGGATTTAACAAAAAATAAAAACAGGGTTGAAGTGTACTAATGAAGACCTTTCATTTGGCGTCCCACTTGACCTTATAGTCTCATTTTCGTTTTTTTTTTCACCCTTCTTGAACCCCCCCCAACATTTTTAGCTCATTGAGTCACACCAAAATTGTACCACCACTACCTACCTGTGTACTAAATTTCACGATGATGGGACAAACGCTTCGAAAGTTATTCTCGGACAAACAAACATACATACAACGCCGATTTGCCCAATTTGATTTGGAGATCTCGCTTCGCTCGATCAAATATCAGTTAAACCCTGTTCCTGTCCATATAACGCACATATGAACTTGGTTTCTTAAAATAGGTTAGCCAATTTCATTGCATATTGAACTTTTGATTTTGTACTTTAAGATCCATATTTTATTTAATCATTGCAGTATATTTTTAAAGATATTTTTGGTATAATAGGATTCTCAAAACTATAATGGTATTTTTTGTAATATACTATTTGGAGATGGAACAGGATGGCCCACCTGATGTTAAGTGGTAACCATCACCGATTGCCTCGTAGGTCACGCACCTTAGAAACGTGCCCTACGATGCACTGCCCTGCGTCCATCAACTTGAGGCATACAGGTGTGAAGCTTCATGTGTCTATAATTTCACCAGAAACCATTCACTTCTTACCGAAACACAGGAATGCTGCTTGGCGGCATAAATCGGTATGATGGTAGTACTTCCTCGGGCGAGCCTTTTCACAGGGAAGTCTACTACTCTTAATATCTTCTTAGATCTTTAGTGCATACTGAGATATAAAGTTACAATATTTCCAAAACCAACACTGTTGACTTTCTATAATCTACGTAGCGCTCTCTAGTCCAAGGAACCAGAGGTTATTAAAAAAAAACAGCATTCAAGTCAGTTACCAAGATCATATTGAGCTGCCGTGTCGGAACTTTTAAATTTTTTTTTTCTTGATGGCTGGTTTCAATATATTCCGATACCTAATTGTTATGAATACTCATTTTTGCAGAATGTACACGTGTCAAACAGCTGGGTAAAACGTGATTTATCAACTACTGAACTATCGCATGACTCCTCGGCGCGACATGAGTCAATGTCAAAACCGCGGCGGCCAAGTTATAAAACTGCCATAGCTCGTAAATAGAGCAAAGTTTAGCACGGCGAAGAGCCAGGGACGTTTAAAGGAAAGGGGGTACCTACAAAATCTAGAACAATCAATGAAAAAGTCGTTATCGCTAAACAAATTAGCTTGAACATTATAGTCTAATGAGATACATTACATTCTAGGATAAATGTTTATTATTCTTTATATATACAAGTCAATAACAATCGATGGAGATTTAAGCCGTTTTAACTTTTTTGCAAGCAAAGTTTCCTCGCATACCTCTTTAATCTTCAGAACAAAATGATTAAAAAGAGCATTCCTGCGAACCCATTTTTTTTTCCTGTTAGCTGTCGCAAAAGACTGTTTTCGGAGCCACATTTTTCTGGTTAAAAATTATCATATAAAAACACGTATTGATAAACAAACAACCCTAGCTCCGACCCTGCGTATAGCATAAATAATCGTCGAGCTAAATTATCAACACGCCACGAATGGAACGAAATTGAATCGGCACTTCGCAAACTTAGTTTCGCGTCTTTTATTGCATGTTAAGCACATTAATTGAACGGAACTCGATTTTGGGAACATTTCCGGTCTTGGGGAGAACGAGATATTGGTAGTAAATTATAGAAGATATTGGCATATGTAGCACGTCTAAGTACTTCCACGTAGCTACCTTAAAACAGTCAGGGCCTAGAGATGAGGTAAGGATATGTGGACTGCTGACGTTATAAATGTCCTTCGGAAGGAACGTTAAGAGGATAGTCTACAACGTAAGTATTTATATAGGAAAACTAAACAAACTTACCACCAATTCTTATTTTTCTTTAATGCAAGTACTTTGTGTGAGGATCGAAATAATTAGTCTAGATACCTAAAGCTTCGTAGATTCAACAGATTCAGATTTTCGACTAGATTTGCGCCGATAAATGGAAATTCCTTAAAGTTGTACGGCACAAGTTTCTGCTAACAATTTGGTAACAAGTTCGGAATCCAATAGAGTTTGTCTTGAATTGCTCTTTAGAGATAGCTAAGAGCTTGTTTGGGTGAATCGCAACTTTTAAAGCTTTTAAGATATGGAACAGGAAGACGTTTTTAGATGGTAATTCGATTCAAATTATTAGATATCGTTTGATTAAGATAAATACTCTTCCACCGGTTTCGTAATGACGTTATCGGTATCCAACAGAGTAGGCGAGGTTAAAATTATTGATCGAGCGAAGCAAGACCTCCAAATCAACTTGGGCAAATCGGTGTTTTATGTATGTATGTTTGTTTGTCCGAGGATACCTTGCGAAACGTTTATCCGATCATCGTGAAATTTGCTATATAGGTAGTTATTGATGGCACAATTTTGGTGTGACTCAATGATCTAAAAATGTTGGCGGGTTGTTGAGATATTGGGGTTCAAGAGGGGTAAAAATAAACAAAATAGGACTATCTGGTCAAATGGCACGTTTAATAAAAGGTCTTTGTGAGTACATTTCGACCCCGTTTTAATTTTCGGTTTAAACCATGTCGTTTTTAAGGTATTAGCCATAATATAAACTGAACTTTGACAAAATTCACAGGGTACACCAGTGACCCCACAGTGCTGAAATTTGGTATGCGTGTAGCTTTAGCAACACATATGTACCTATATAGGCAAAACTGAAATCCAGAATCACTGCATTTTGTACCCTAAAAACGTTTAACCAATTAACATAAACTCCCGTTACCTGTAATTTGAATGAAACTGTAGGTCAAGTAGGTGGTTACTTCGTGACACTATTTTGATAGTCAAAGATTACGAATAATATTATTTTTGTTTTTATGGGAGACTCGCGAGATCTCAGTTCGGGGCGAACCACTAGTTTATGAAGTAACTGGGGCCTTGGAAATCTATGAGAGGGGGCTTTGTTCAGCATTGGACGTCCTGTGGTTGTTTTGATGATGAGTTGGGCCCTGGAGTGGTTCAGGTGGTGGAGATGGGTGAATGATATAGATAAAGTCGCGGGTCGTCAGGGAGTAGGGGAGATTAGCACAGGATTGGAATAATTATAACTAGCAATAGGTAAAATATAGCTGTGGATGATGGCTTCACTTTGTGCATTATGTGTTGCCTAAGTATTAGCAATGAATATGTGTAATTAATAATACTGCCTAAATCTTGTAGATAGGTAACTTTTAATTGTACACCTTTCTAAAAATTAACAAGCTAATCTTTATTTTTATTTTGCGTTAAATACTGATTAGTTTTAGGTCAAGGTGTTCCTCTACACATTCCTCGTATATATGTGGTTTTGATAGTATACGCACAAAAATGAAAGGAGTTATTTTGATGAGCATAATAAATAAATCTGTGAAATGTATACCATAGAAATTTGAAATTTATTTTGGCATGTAAAAACAAACACTTTATTGAACTTATGTTGTGCTATTGCATAATGCTTGCTATCTAACCACAAATACTGCGTTGGTGGCGTCTCGAGATACCTCTTGTTATCCCTTTTTAACCCAAAACCCGCAGCCATTTCCAAAAGAGATATCAAATCGGCCTTTATTTCTGGATGTCTAATGCAAGAGTAGGCAGTAAGTTTCATATCGTATGAATCACCTGATCTTAGTCATTTTCTTTAAAATTTGATAATATAACTAGTAGTTTTTTTTTTCAAGAAGTATTTTTTTTTATGTTTTGAGAAATCGTCACTTGAATATCGTCAGTATATTACCAAACACCCTGTATACGAGTAAGTATGTACATTTTAAGTGTTCTATTAGATATCTGGTTCTCATAGTAAAAGCTTTGCTTAGTTCGGGGCTAGATAGTGCTGTGTGAAATGTCCTGCATTATTTATTAATACAAATGAAACCCGCGAAAATACAAGAGGCGGTCTTGTAATGGTATATCGTCGACAAAATTGAATATGGTCTACCAATGTATTGATTTAACAAGTAAGTGAAGTATAGAATAATATTCTAAAACAATGCGTAATGATTTCAGTTGAGTTGTACCTAATTTTGTTGGTTATGCCACAGTTGTGCGTAAACAGCTAAAATACAAATTAATGAGATTTTTGTATGTACTCATAAATAAATAAATCATTCTTGATATTTCACACAGCGCTATCTAGCCCCAAACTAAGCAAAGCTTGCACTATGGGAACCAGATAACTGTTATAATACTCATATTCAAACAACCTTAATATCAAGTTCTAAAATATCAATGCAACGGCTTGCATAAAATAGGTAAACAAATCATATTCATTAATCATGCAAGTAGGTACCTGTTAAACTGACTAATCGGCATCGTCGAAAAGGCGCCGCCGATTTAAGTTAATTTTATTATGGAATGTATTGATAATTGGATAAATATTCAAGCTTCCGGTATTAAACCCACCTCTAAAATTAGTTAATACGATTTCGGATCTGTGTTTTAAATTAATGTCGTACATAACAAAACAGGTTATATATACCTTATTAAAACTTATAATATACAAAAAAACACCCAGGCTCGGAATAAATATCTGTAGATCATGCAAACATTTGTTTGAACCCGCAACCTCCTGCGTCTCATAGCTGGATAGTCACCCAGACGTACGGAGGTCATCGATTTCTACTCATAATTAATTAAGTTTAGCTGACCGGTAGCTAGCCTTATCACGTAAGACAATTGCTGTCGCGTCTCTGTCGTTGGTCAGACAGATTTTCGCCGCGACTGTAATTAGCTTACGTAATTCTTATTACGGGACAGCTGTTCTGGCGCGTAGAGGAACTAGCGTTTCTTACTGAGCTATGGAACTCCAACCTGCTTTAACTATTGAAGTGTAAACTGACGGCAGGTTTTGGGCTGATTTACAACAGTGGAAAGCGATGCATCAGTTGCAAACTTAACCGCATTTGAACATAGTTAATTGCACTAATGAATTGGTTGGAGAATTATCAACAGTTTGCTAGAATTTGGTAATGTTTAATGATTATTTTACATATAATGACCAGAATCAAGCTCTTAGTTGTTAGGTAATGTAATGGTGAAATTAAAGTAAATGCGATTACAAATGAATCTATGATTTCTTCACGGCTGATACATAGAAAAAATATTTTTATTTTTTTGTATTATTATAAAAACAATTTACGTACCACTATTTCTTGACAACGGCATATAACACCGGTCATAAGCAACGTTATTATTTAAAGAGATTCCAAAAAAATAATAGACTTGAAGTGCCCTATCACACTGACGTGTTTCCAGCGATGCGATTTGTAAACGTGCTCGCCGCGAGCTCGCCGCTAGTTCGCCGCGATTGCACAGCGAACTCGCGACGCGTACTCGCGCGTCACACACTTCAGCCAGACATATTGAAGAAACTATTGTATCTTATAATTTAAGTATTGTAGCTGTACTCTACTTCATGAGTAGTAGAGTTTGTGAAAGAGCTAGTCCGGGGAAGTATTACCGCCATACCTATTTCCACCGCTAAGTAACATTCCTGTTTCGGTTTGAAGGGTACGGTTGCCGGTGACATTACAGGCACATGAGGCTTTTAATTTAAAATAAAAATAACGGTACACCTGTATGCCTCAAATTTATGGTTAGGTACCACTTAACCATAGGTGGGCCATAGGCATGTCCCATCTCCAGGTGGTATAAAAAAAGCAACTAGGCGTGCAGACGCACTCATCCACAAATCGTAAATCGCCTGTACGGTAGGGCACTAACAGAATTCACAGGGGTTTCGAGGTCAAATCTTTCCGAAATTCTAAAACGTAGAAGGCAAAATCTCGTAGACTATCAAAAGTTTCTCACTTTGAGGTATTATGACTACAAACGCCCTTGACGCAAAGTTAAAACATTACCCTCGACCTACCTTGTATTTGGAACTTGGATCGGATATCGAAAGAGGCTGACTCGTTCAAGGCGAAGGTGAACGGGGGTCCATTTTCAGGTGAATCGTAGTCTTTGGCAGTTAAAATCACCACTTGTCCTGGGGGTTCGTTCTCGTACCAAATTACTGGCTGCGTCTGTGGAGAAAATTGTAAGTATCAAAAAAATGCTACACGTTTTAAAGAGTATTAACCCAATGTATGAATGACTACTCCCATAAACTTCAAGGCGAAAAGTACCTATTTACAAGCTTTTTATGTATGTTTGTCCGGGTGGAATCGTGCAACTAAATTTTAAACCAGATTGAGCTGAAACTTGGAATATATATGTAACTTCGGTGACAATGCAATAATATAGTACCTTGAAGGTGGTCTCATTATGGAGACGGATGCTAGACAACGGAACTTCTGAATGGATTATAGTAGGCTACTAGTGTTTGGGCTCATTCGAATCTGGTGTCGGTTCCGATTATGAATTATATAAAAGCTTAATATTTATAAGTATTTGCTGACACGTAAAACTTTGTTTTGTGTTGAATAATTTTAAAACTTTATTCATGCCTACAGCTCGACTTCCTTAGAGCTTAAAACCAAGCGCAGTCCTATTCAAATTTCGCCAGCTCACATGAAGATCAACACACGGATAGATTGAAGGTACTGTCCAGGAGGCTACCGATAAGGAAGCTTGCGTAACAAGGGTAAGCTGCGGTTTTAATCTGATACACTTGAAGCGGGAACCTAGAGATTCTAGAATGGAACTTGTTTGTATAATTGGACTTCCTCACGAACCGGAACGGATTTCTCTTCAAAGCTTCCGATATTTTTAATTAAGTAAGTAAAATGATATAAATGAGAGTGAGCGTAGTCAGTTGTTACGCACGCAGCAGTGTCCGACTGAAGATAGGTTTTTCAAAATTTTCGAAGAAAAAAATCAAAACGATGTGAAGAGAACTTTTACGTAACAGCGCGGCGTTCCGGTGCGTTCCGGGCTATATGGAGCACTGATTTTAAGTTTAAATTCCTCGGTTTATTGTCAAAATCCCCACCGCTACGTCCCCACTGCTACGAACCAGTGGGATGAGTCATCTTTTTAAAAAGTTGTGCTCGAAATCAATTCTACGACGTAGCAGTGAGGATTTCGAGCACAATATTTTAAAAACATGGCCCACCCCACTGCTACGCACAAGTGGGGACGTAGCACCGCTACGCACCAGTAGGGGCGTAGACTGCTACTCCCTGTGGTTGCTACTACTCCACCACTTCTTTTATTATATCGACGTATAATTAATAACCGAATATTATTATACAAAAGAGGTTTTCTAAGTAAAAAGGGTATTGATTTATTGCCTGGTTTAGATATGTATAATTTGCTCATATATTCATATTTCATGTACACGTACATGAAATATATCCCAAAGGCTCTGAATTCCTTTCCAAAAATGTTTCTTTCAAACAACCTTTTCTACAAAATTATTTCTTTTAAAATTATGCCTTCACTTTTCTCTCAAAACGACTCATTCCGAATATAGTTATTAATTTTCAGTCGAAAACAACACGAAAAGTTCAGTTTCGCACACTTAGCACCTAAAAGGTTCCCCGAAAATCCAAATAAAAGCAAGCTAAAACGATCCCTGAAATTAAATCTAGAACTCGTAAAAGCTATATCCAAATATGCGGGTGGATAGTAAGGGTTGTAATATTCAGGTTATGCGGTATCCAGCACGGAATTACTTCCTTGTACTTTCTAAAAGCCTCTGAGAGAACCCTGGAATGGAAATTAAGCAACCTTCCCAATATTGGTCCGACCGAAATAAGAAATTGAACACCCATACTCGCATTTGCATAAAAAATTGACAACGAAGCTTCGTACCTTAGTAGGAAGGATAAGTGGAAATAAGCGAACACAAATACCTTGAGATATTTCAAGTTCTTTATAGCGGTTTCGATCGTGGCTTTGAAAGGAAATAACTGTATTGAATCCTTTTTAGCGGGGTTCTAGTTTAAGAATGGCATTTTTATTATTCTAACTTTCTGTATAAATGTTTACCCGGAAACATCGAGCTAAATAAATTTGTTTGTTTGTAGCTGGTTGTCGCAAGATATAGGTGCTTAATCTTATATTTATTTTATTTGTACGTATAATTGGCAATGAAAGCTTTTTGTACGAAAATAGAACGGCACATAGCATAGTATTATTAGACAATTTTACGTAGGTATAGAAAACATACCATGATGTACAAAAATAATGTAATGTTACAAAAATCCTCTCCATTCAAAGGTTGTCTGGAAGAAATCGCTTCTAAGCGATAAGACCGCCCATTGCACTTGTTGCTTTGTGAATTTTTATTTATATGTTTTTTTTGTGGTGTAAAAAAAATATTATCTTTCATTCATTAATTCATTTCATTTATTCATTAGTTCATTTCATTCATTCATGAGTAAGTATCGTAGGTTCATACTTATTCTAACATATTCATTGACTGATTAAAATATTACTATATAGAATACGAGTGAATGTTTGTGTCTCTGTTAATCTGTATTATTGGTCACATGAAAGACAGATCCATACAAGACGAACATTCGCCGAATCCCGGTAATTAGGCTGAAAATATTTTGTATGTTACACGAAAAGTGTTTGAGTTCTAAGAAATAAATAAGGTAAACAAAAGTCCAATTTAAAACCTGTCTAGGTAGCCCATAAAAATGATAGGAACTGTGTCAACATACGAAAATAATAGTATCCCAAACGAATCTTCGATTTTCTAACCCTCGTCAAACACAATGACAGACAAACACATTACGCGAAATAATGTACGTAATTTACATAAAATAATATAATACATTTTTACTTTTAACCAAAACCATTGGTAGGTCTACACGCCTTAAGAATTGCTCAAACCGCGGCGCTAGGGGAGATTATACCGAAACCCTATCCAAAATTCTGCATTCTACGTCCTTATATCAGCAAACACTGATGGTATTGGCTATTATTTGACATCTATCATCGCCTGTGTCCATCGTAGATCGCAAAATGCAAACGACGCCGTCCGACTTTTTAACTCTCCGAACCGAAACAATATTTCATCAAAAATCGATGTCATTGTAAGTAGTTGACAAAGTACCCAGTAACTACCAAACTCGTAGTGTTAGAACTCTACACCTGATATGACGTATTTCAGCAGTGCATGCCTACAGGCTTAATTTACATTGCCGCGGAATGGAATGGTAGCGAATTTTTGTCACGAAATTGTATTTTTGTCACGAAATTGTATATAACATAATGAACTAGATACGAGCCAAAAATAAGTGTTAGGAAGTCGCGCCACACGTTTTTTGGCTCGTATTAGTTTGTACGTTGTACCTTTGACATAAAATTAATTATGCTATGTAGAAATAATTCGCTTCCATTCCGTTCGCGGCATTGTAAATTAAGTCTATAAGACAGAATACCATCGCTAAATCTATGCAAGTACTAGCTGACCCGCCCGCGGATTCGCACGCGTGGTTTTTAAATAAATAAATATTGGTGGACATTTCACACAGCGCTATCTAGCCCCAAACTAAGCAGAGCTTGTACTATGGGAACCAGATAACTGATAGAATACTTAAATACTTTTTTTTGTAAATACATACTTATCATGCAAACATTTTGTTCCGTGGCAGGCATTGAACCCACTACCTCCTGCGTCTCAGCCAGCTATACGCCCACTGCGCCACGGAGGTCGTCATAAAAGCATTAACCTCCTGGTCATAATCTATCTGTATACACAATTTTATCGAAATCTATCCAGCGTTTAGTCGTGAAAACGTAACAAACTAACAGAGACAGTTACTTTCGAATTTATAATATGGATAGTAGGTACTCAAACCAATCTCGCCAGCACAAGTGCGCTATTTTACTTAACTTTTAACCCTTGATATGGGCTGAATGATTTTCAAAGGTTAAGTAGAAAACTAACATAAATATAATTAAATTCAAGTTAAACACGAGATTATATTTGGCCTCATTTCACTAGATTGTGTAACTTTTCAAGCATAACCTTAGGCATTGTGGGAAAAAGGTGATGAAAAATTTATTCAGGTTGAGCTTTTAAATTTTGAAATGGATCTAAAATAGGGTCAAAGGTTTGGTTTTCAATATCATGTTTATAGCTTTGGAACTGTTAGGCTTTCGTGACTTTAAATGGTATTATACAGGGTGTTTGGTAATATACTGACGATATTCAAATGACGGTTTCTCAAAACATTAAAAAATACTTCTCGAAAAAAACTACTAGATATTTCCAAAATTTTAAAGAAAATCGACTAAGTTTACGTGATTAATTCGATATAAAACTTACTGCCTACTCAATCGACATCAAAAAATAAAGGCCGATTTGATATCTCTTTCGAAAATGGCTGCGGGTTTTGGGTTAGAAAGGGACAACAAGAGATATCTCGAGACGTCACCAATACAGTATCTGTGGTTCGATTGCTAATATTATGCAATAGCACAATATGAGTTTAATAAAGTGTTTGTTTTTACATACCCAAATTAAATTTCACATTTCTATGGTAAAAATTTCACAGATGTATTTATTATGCTCATCAACATAACCCCTTCCATTTTTGTGCGTATATTATCAAACCCCCTATATAGGTAAAACGAAACTAAAAGTTCGTACCTAATCGTGTTGATAATAAATTCACTGTATCTTTAGAAGTTACACTGTGTTTCTCTTTTGTAGACAGTTTCCGATTAAAAGATACACAAGGTTAGTTTTTATAATATTAAAAAAAAACCCGTCCCCCTCTTTTTGCTTCGGGGGTTAAAACTGACAGCTAAAAACACCCAGTTATGCTACTTTCAATTGAAAAAAAAAACAAGTCTATTAGTCTATCTGTTTGGGAATGACGCCACAGACAGACACACACACAGACGTTAATATCACATAGGCGTCAAACAATAACTCCTTCTTTTTGAAAATAAAATGAAAATATTTATTTGACACAACATGACATACACAGGAAATACTCGACTTCTGACTAATTAGGTACGTTAATTTGTACATAAAATAAGACGAAATGGCAGAAGTCAAGAAATTCAAACAACTTTCAAGCACCTGTAGCTCAAATTAAAAAAAAAACGTGTGTATACGCACGTAAGAAGTTATACTTTGGCGTAACAGAACAAAAATAGCTAAAGATTTCATCCCATGCCACAACTCTTGGTTTGTAAAAGGAATGGTAAATTAATAAATATAATTTTGAGTTTTCATGGAAACTTGATCATGTCGCTTTTTGGCTGTCGGTGTGCGTGCGCATCGTAAAAATTTTACCCTCATAATTTTTTCCATGCGCGTCAAAATAGCGCCAGCTGCTGACTGCTAAGGTTAAGTAAGTTAAGTTTTTGCGTAGGGTGTTAAAAATACGATTTAACTATTCGAATGTTACAGCGAGTTTAATAGTATAGTATAAGGTCTCTAATATCATGATCTAAAAATACGGAAATAAAAAAATCTATAAATAAATAGAATACTTTCGGGCTGTAATCGTGACGCACGCCAATCACGTTTACAAATGCGTTTCATTGCATCGCTGGTCGCGATACTAATTCGTTGAGCTGAAAAAAAACCACTGAATCGCTTTTGCATCATGTTTGCATCGCTAAAGTCGGTGGTAAAAATGAACAGAAAATATATGGAATTATTAACAACTGATTTGATTTGTGCGAATCTCACTTCTTTTAATGAAAATTTCGGCACAATAGAAATAAAATATATCCAGCCGTACAGCCCATTCCCTTTTCAGCATACATAACATTCATTCAATTAAGATTTTTATGCCTTGCCCTCTTCGTATTAAAACTAAAAAGGGAAGGAAGAAAGATAGACAATAATAAATGTAATTAGGCACAAGAGTTTAGGTTTACTAATTTGCGCACATATGCGGCACATAGGTTACCAACCAGACAATAGTTCAACAATTGTATTCAATGCATTGCATGGTTGCATCACAAGTGGCTACTACCTCATACGTATTTACTTCACCAGTACGAAAACAAAATTATTCTTTCCATTCAAACAGTTTTAAGTACGGTAATATTTTCTACGCTCAAAAACACTCGTAATCTCTGGAAGTCCGCCCAAACGTGCCCGATTTAGGGCCCGAGGTAAGAGGTTTTCAAATGATATGCGCCGCATTATATACTTGTTTCTACCCTAGGCTTTACCCGCATCAGAACCGTAAAAAAATATGGTGAAAAAAATATGAAAGTTTCGATGTTTGTTTATTTACTTGTTTGTTTGTTACTCAATGACGTCGTAACGGCTGAACCAATTTCAATGAAATTTGATGTATGCGTAGATTATAGCCTGGATTACCACATATGCTACCTATAGGTGATACACTTTGAAGATAAGATAGAAGTCATTTATTTAACCATGTGCTTTATTTTGACCAACTATTAATGTTAGAAATCTTGAGGAGCCGCGTCGTGTCTAACGGTAAGTTCGCAACTACCACTCCCTCTGTGTAAAACAATTATCAAGCCGGTCTGCATCCTTCAAACTTGTCTCTATTAACAAAACATATAAAAATCGCCAACAGATGGCGTGACATGTATCGGAATGCAACAAAATAAAATACAATAACAGCGTGTGTCGTCTACAATCCACCCTCTTAGTGCTGAACTGAGCCGACAAACATATTAGAAATCAAATGAATACAAAAAGTGTCAGATCAGCACTAACATTCCGTTGGTGCAAGTAGTGCGACACGCGTTACCGGGCGGCGCACCAAACCAGTGCGGGTGCGCACGTCCACCATTCGCACGCGACCATCATCACCCGCATGGGTCGCACTCACCACTCCGTGCCGCCAACATCCACGATCTAAATTAGGTTCCATTATTAGAACATAGTCCCCATCTCGCAATGCTCTCTGATCCCTAAACCATTTCTGCCTCGGAATTAAAGTAGGGAGATATTCTTTAACCCATCGCGCCCAAAACATATCGGTCAACCTTTGCGCTAGGCGCCATTGTTTTCGCAGACATAGATCGTCGTTATCATACCTACCAAACACGGGACCGTTCGATGACTTACCTAACAAAAAGTGATTAGGCGTTAAAGCTTCAGGGTAATTAGCGTCACATGAAACATGTGTAATAGGGCGACTATTAACTAGGGCTTCTACTTCAGCGAATAAAGTAGACAGCGTCTCAGGGTGTGGAGCGCGTTCCTTAAGAACGACTTTCAAGGCCGTTTTCACCGTGCGTATCATACGTTCCCAGGCACCACCTTTCTCAGGGGCCCCAGGGGGTATGAACCTCCACTCGATACCTCTTACGGTACCGTCTTCACGGAGTTTACTCTCATTGAGTTCGGATAGACTCCGCTTTAACTCGTTATCTGCGCCGCGCAGGTTCGTCCCGTTATCTGAGTAGATAACGCTGGGCGTACCGCGGCGAGCTATCATACGTCTGAGCGCCATGATGGTGGAGTCTGTACTCAGACTCTCACTAATTTCCAAATGAATGGCGCGTACCGTTAGGCACGTAAACATTACGCCGTACCTTTTTACTCTTTTTCGTCCGATAGTGACCTCCATCGGTCCGAAAAAATCCACCCCCGTGAACGTGAATGGGTGTCGATTGTGCTGCAGACGAGCAGCTGGCAGGTCCGCCATACGCTGTGGCTGCGGTGTCGCGCGCCGGTATCGGCAGAACAGGCAGCGCGCTGCGACCGTGCGTACGGTAGGACGCAGCTTCAAAATCCAGTAGCGTTGTCTTAACTCGTTAACTACAAGTTCGTGGGCACCATGCATAGCTTTCTTATGATAGTATTCGACTAATAGACGAGTTATTTTGTGACGACCATCGAGTATGGTGGGTCTCATAGTCAAGTGGGATACACCTTCGACTTTATCGATTCGACCGGCTACTCGTAACACATTAGTGTCGTCTAAATAGGGTGTCAATGTTAACAAACGACTGTTTGATAACAAAGGCTTATTTTGCTTGATAAGCTCAATGTCTTGTGCGAACGAATCCTGTTGAGATTTACTCAGCAGAAGAAGTTCAGCTTCGTTCATGAGTTCAACATTCAAACAAGTATCAATTCGTCGACATCGTCTGATAAACAATAAAATTCGAGCGGTTACTCGGACGAGTCGTAACCAAGACGAGTAGTCATTTTCGTTAGGTAAGGAATATTCAACGACCTGAGTCGTGACCACATTCAAGCTCCTTTGTTCGAAGACTACATCTGGTGATGGCTTCTTTGTGGACTTACAATCCTTAGGCCATGCATCTTCAGGTTGCCGTAAGAATTGTGGTCCTAGAAACCATACGCTATCGTATGTCAGAGGCGGCGTGTCGTCTTTGGTAGCTATATCAGCTACATTCAACTTAGTTGGGACGTATCGCCACTCTGATAACGTCGTGAGCTCATCAATTTCACCTAAGCGATGAGCTACGTACGGCTTATAGCTTCTTGGATCGCTACGGATCCATTGTAAAACCGTTTGTGAATCAGTCCAAAAGTACCGTTTATCAGCCTTCATATTTTTATGTTCCCGCTGCAGTGAGTTCGCGAGGCGTGCGGCTATGAGCGCGCCTTGCAGCTCCAGTCGAGGAACTGACACAGGCCGCAGTGGGGTCACTCGGCTCTTACTGGCGGCTAGACAAACCAATACATTCCCGTCTGCTCGAGTAAAACGCCAATAAATAACTGCGGCGTAAGCTTTAATAGAAGCGTCACAAAATATGTGCAGTTGTTTATTTACAATAGACTCGGCACTTCTATCTATACCTATCTCTAACTGATAGCACTGAGTCCAACTATCAGTATTGTTATACCACCTAGGTATACGTAGAGATTCTAAAAGTTTTAATTCATCGAGCCACTTCACCCATTTGGTGTGCTCATCAGAATGGATGCGGCATTTCCAATCAACTTTAGATCTGTGCACGTCTTGAAAAATGATTTTACTTTTTATAACAAATGGCGACAAAAATCCGTGTATGTCGTAAAGAGACATAATAATGCTAAGCATGTTAGCTTTCGTAGGTGGCGTAGAACCATTTAAAATATCACTAGGAATTCTGTCAAGCGAAATCAGAAACCCAAATGAGTCGTCCGCAGGATGCCATATCAAACCTAAAGTGCGCTCACTCGTATTCATGGCTCCATGCTTAAACTGCACAGCTGTGTGCGCGAGCGCTTCCGTAGGAATTGAATCTAAAACCGGTTTGCTATTACTCGACCAACCTCTTATTTCAAAGCCACCTTTAGCGTGAATAAAAGTTATGTCTTTTATTAATTGAATAGCCGTACTCTCATCACACGTAGAATAACAACAATCATCCATGTAGTGGCTATTCACAATTACATCTACAGCCTCAGGATTTATATCCTCGTATTTCAAGGCATTTTTATTTTTAACATATTGGGCAATGAAAGGCGAGCATGTTGCACCGAAAATTAAACTTTGCATAAGACAAACTTTAATCGGACCATTCGATTCTTGCCACAAGAACCGAAGAACATGCTGGTCTTCAGGGCGAATTTTAATTCTGAGAAACATATCACGAATATCCCCAATAATTACAATTTTATTCTCCCGAAATCTTAGCATAATTCCGTATAATGAATTATACAAGTCCGGTCCGGTTAATAAATAATCATTTAGGCACACACCGTCTACCTTAGCGGCGGCGTCAAACACTAACCGTAACTTATCTGGTTTATTAGGATTCTGAACACCAAAATGTGGCAAATACCAAACATGATCAGCTGAGAGGCTGTTATCAGTTAGTTCTCGAGCGTAACCATTATCTATCAATTTAGATATTTCTTTCTTATACCTATCAGCGTAGTCAGCATTCTTATGGAATTTCCGTAACAATAACTGCTGACGCGAGTAGGCATTGTTGTATGAGTCAGTCATCATAAAATCATCCTTTTTGAACGGTAAACCTACTTCCCATTGATTACCTACCTGACGGGCTGTGCTATCTAAAATATCAATAGCGCGAATATGATCTGTATTTTCACGAGATACGGGTGAAATACCAGTCAAATCAAAATTAAAGGAATTCTTAATCAGGTCATTAAGTTCGCTGAGTTCAGACATATCATTATCACGAGAGTGTGCGAGATGAAACACATTTTGTTCACTTACTCTGGACTTGGTGGAGGAGTGAGTGCGGCCACGGTGGAAACCGTGGATGGTCCATCCCAACCGACATCGTGATGCGTACAGCGAGTCCCTGTCTCCATGTATAACCTCGAGAGGAGCTATTAGGAAATAATTATCCTCACCAATTAACATTTTTGGCTTTGCACTTGCATTGGTGCAAATCATATGTTTGATATGCGATAAGTGCGTGCTATTTACACTATTCAAGATAGACAAATTTTGTGAACACAATTTTAACTGAGCACATCTACGTAACTTACAGTCATAACTAATATTGTCCTGTCCCGTTATTTTTACTCTTACACTAGGCACTTCTGATTGGTACACTGACAAACCGAATGCATCAGTAAACTTTATAGGACGCGCACTAACACACTCTAAGCCTAGGGTATCTGCCAGCTCGGCATCGATCACTGACACTTCAGCACCATCGTCCAGAAGTGCGTAGGTATTCACTACACCTTTAGGGCCACGTAATTGAACCGCGATCACTTTCAACAGTGCGAATTCATCCGGGGCGATGCTCGCGTCGTCACTATCTCGAGCGAAATGCATCATAGACGCATCGGGTGCAGTTACAGGTACAGGTTCCGGGTTTACGGTCATCTTATCAGTCGATTGTGACGTCATCTCGGGTTTCGTCCAGTGTAGCAGGCGGTGGTGTGCCATGCCACAGTTATCGACGTCACACATTGGTGCGGGGCACGTATCTTTATTGTGTCGAGTTAGTAGACAACAATAACATAGGCCGCGCGTTTTTACAAATCGCCATTTATCTCTTCGCATTGCTCGTTTGAATATGCGACACTCTGGTAGGGTATGAGTGCCCTTCTGGCAGAATCTACATACATTATTATCAGCTGTTGCAGCGACAGAAGATGTGTAGACAGTACGATGACGATACTTGTCTTCAGTGCGCTTTGTAGGAGCGTCCATCGGCTTCTTGTCTCGCGGAGGTATACATCCGACGACTGATAACATTTCAGCTTCTATCTTTAAGAACATAGCTAGTAGTTCGAGCTTCGATCTGCCTTCGCGTAGACGATTGTAGGCAAACTCCGTCCATCTACCTATCAGGGTGCTCGGCAATTTTGATATTATGGCTGCAGCGAGCTCTGGACTTCGTAGGTAGTCATTCTGGTGTAGTGCGCGTATTGTAGCCACGCAATTGTTGACTTTGACGGACAAGTTTATCAAGTCATGTTGATAACAAGTAGGTAACGAAGGTAGCTTTTTCAATTGCATCGTTATGTTGCTAATAATAATATCAGCTCGGCCAAACCTTAGTTCAAGTGCTTCTATAACTGCTGACGGCGGAGTGTTGCCGATCAGCAAGTCAGTCACTGCTTCCTTGGCTTCACCTCGTAGAGATTTACGGAGTCTCCACAGGTTCTCACTATCACTGAATCTACACACTCGTGACGAATCATCATAGGCACTTTTAAAATGTAGCCACTCAATACAGTCACCACTGAAGATAGGTAGCTCTCGTGGCGTGGCAAGGCGGCTCAAAAGTTTATCTTCGTGCTTTGATGAAGACTGGGTCATCAGATCCTTCAACGTGTTAGCTAGTTGTTGGATACTGTTGTTGTGCTGGACTGGTGATGCACAGTTCGTGTCCAGCCATTTCTCCACGTTATCGTGCACTTCATTCTCGCTGGGGAGGGATGAACAATAGGTACCAACTTTTTCATCTGGAGCTACATCAGTGCCGACATGATGAGCTTTTTCACTCTCCTGGTCGACTTTGGCAAGGTCAGCTTGTAACTTCTTGTCAATTAACTCCATCTGAATCTTGGCTTTTGCTTCCGCAGCTTCTAACTCGAGTTGTTTACGACGTGCAACTGATGACGTAGTAGATTTCTTAGTCTGAATAGTCGTTTTTGAAGCACATTTCGAATGCTGCTCAGTGTCACGCGCTGACATCTTGCACGGTACTGGCGTCGATACGTGTCCTTCCCGCGACGATAAGAGATCATTGGTGCCGCTAGGAAGAATCAACTTCTTCAACTCTTTCTTCATAGGTGTGCCTTCCAACTTGTTGGTTTTCATATGTTCCTGGCGTTGACGGCGAGTAAGAACCTTCGATAATGGCGTCACGCCCGACATGATGGTATTTCGCAGTTCACTGATTTTAAATCTGGCTCTGAAGGACCATATTATAGGTGATACACTTTGAAGATAAGATAGAAGTCATTTATTTAACCATGTGCTTTATTTTGACCAACTATTAATGTTAGAAATCTTGAGGAGCCGCGTCGTGTCTAACGGTAAGTTCGCAACTACCACTCCCTCTGTGTAAAACAATTATCAAGCCGGTCTGCATCCTTCAAACTTGTCTCTATTAACAAAACATATAAAAATCGCCAACAGATGGCGTGACATGTATCGGAATGCAACAAAATAAAATACAATAACAGCGTGTGTCGTCTACACTACCTTTTATCCCATAAAAATGGGGTGTTCAGTCAAATTGCAACAGCTAGTTTAGCTTTGTTTCTTAGGGTACCTACACATTTAGTAGTGTAACGCGCACGAAATCGCGGGCAATAGCTAGTATATGATATATCTATCTACCTAAGTAGTAAGTTATCCCTAAACAAAGAAAGTTCTGCAACTTATTTCTAATCAGATACCCTTCAAGTCTATAAGAACTGTATGATTTTTCATAAAGTGCTTAGAGGTATGCAAGTTTGAAAGAGCACCTCATTATAAAATATCTATAATAATATCCGTCTATAATGCACATAACATAAACTGACAGACATTTATGTTCTACTAGCTTCCGCCAGCGGCTTCGCACGCGTTATTTGTTTATGGTATTAGTGTAGCATTTGTTTGAATCCAGGTCATAATCTATCAACATACCAAATTTCATCGAAATCGGTTTAGCCGTTACGACGTGATTGAGTAACAAACAAACATCCAAACTTTCGCATTTATAATGAGTGTGAAATAGACACAGTTCTACGCAGTAAGCATTTAGATTAGGATACAAGTACGTCGTATTATCGGGAAATGAATAAACGCTGACAAGCCGAGCGTGCGGCGTAAATCCGATGAGCAAATGATTCTAGGGCGCTAGATAACATTCTTAATCCCCTTCCATCCCTTGGAATTATTTAGGCGTTATGGAGAAGGGAATATTGATGGAGAATTTCTGATTAGGTGAGATTAGGGCACACTCTGCTTTGATTAGTTTACAAGGATGTTTACGCTTTTAAAGCGGCTTGGCCTTGGTTAAATAAAACTACCATATAAAATAACCTAAGACTTTTGTCTTAGGTTATTTTATACGGAAAAACCTAAGACCCTAAGACCTAAGGCTTGGCCTTGGTTAAATAAAACTACCATATAAAATAACCTAAGACTTTTGTCTTAGGTTATTTTATACGGAAAAACCTAAGACCCTAAGACCTAAGGCTTGGCCTTGGTTAAATAAAACTACCATATAAAATAACCTAAGACTTTTGTCTTAGGTTATTTTATATGGAAAAACCTAAGACCCTAAGACCTAAGGCTTGGCCTTGGTTAAATAAAACTACCATATAAAATAACCTAAGACTTTTGTCTTAGGTTATTTTATACGGAAAAACCTAAGACCCTAAGACCTAAGGCTTGGCCTTGGTTAAATAAAACTACCATATAAAATAACCTAAGACTTTTGTCTTAGGTTATTTTATATGGAAAAACCTAAGACCCTAAGACCTAAGGCTTGGCCTTGGTTAAATAAAACTACCATATAAAATAACCTAAGACTTTTGTCTTAGGTTATTTTATACGGAAAAACCTAAGACCCTAAGACCTAAGGCTTGGCCTTGGTTAAATAAAACTACCATATAAAATAACCTAAGACTTTTGTCTTAGGTTATTTTATACGGAAAAACCTAAGACCCTAAGACCTAAGGCTTGGCCTTGGTTAAATAAAACTACCATATAAAATAACCTAAGACTTTTGTCTTAGGTTATTTTATACGGAAATTTTATTTTAGTTTTGTTTGTGTGTATAGAGAGAGATCAAAATAATTAAACCAAAATGTAGCTCTTTCGAGAGAGTAAGTACAATGGCCAGCTTTAATGACATGTTTAGTCTCGTGATCGGAGTACAATACTAATTGAAACAAAACCTATAAGAATATAGGTGTAAGGTTCTTTAACTGCTGTTGGGCACGAAAAAGTACCGATGGACAAAATTTGCATAAAAAATTGACAGGCTCGAACGGAGAGCCGTCCTAAATCGCTCTTAATCATTCCACAGGAATTCCAATACCCCAAAGGTTTCAGTAAACCGGAATTTTTCATGGACCTTCGAAAAAGTTGAAACACGAAAAACATGAAATCTCATTTGTTTTATATCCAAAGGATTAATATTTGATTAAATTTAATGTATTTTACACAATTTTATCATCCACACACATAGATCAGGATCCATAAAGCATTAACAGACGACCCGGTTTGACTGGACTCAACCAGGCGATGTGACGTCACGTACATATTGCATTATGTGTAGGCTGGCCGGGCGCTGTCGACTCAACCATAATCATTCGGTCGTGATGTCATATCGGGTGGTTGGGTCTACGTGTAAAACGGCTGTAACTGGTTGGACAGACAGACAGACAACATGGCGAAACTATAAGAGTTTTTAGTTCAATTACGGAACCCAAAAATTAACTTGGTAGAGTTTGAATTGGCTTCGCTAAACACTGAACTACATTTCTTACGTTCGCCATATGCCCAGCAATTCTGCTCTAAAAATCAGCTATAGTTAAGCTAGGTCAATGTCTAGCTTACTGGCCACTTAGGAACGACGCTCGGGTTCCCGGGTCTAGACAACGCTTGAAACCTAGATCCAGGGATTTATACAATTCAATTCGTCTTTCAACAGATTCAACGAGTTGGTCTTTGAATTATTCTACTCTAAAGTGATTTATTACACGAAAGCGAAGCTGAATCAAAGAATGATAACTATTCTGAATGGTGGATACATTTTCAGTTATATTATCATCATCAGCTGCAAGACATTCATGGCTGGACATAAGACTCACTCATAGATTTTTTAGGTTTGGTTTCTCTTATGTCACTACTGTTTAACTGGCAAAAGACACTTAAATTAAAACCAAACTCTAACCTTTCCAGCATTATCATCAACATAATATCAGCCACAGGACGCTGAACATAGGCCTCCCCCATAAATTTACAGAGCATCCTATCTTGTGCGGCCTGCATCCAACGGCTCCCATCAACCTATATCAGACCGTCTTTCCATGAGGGGCATTCCTACGCTGAGCTTTCTAGGGCGTGGTCTCTACTCTAAAGATCTCACCTTTCTGCCCCAACATCCGTCAAAATTATAAACAATTTATTCATTTAAAACCCTTTTACTAAGTTTTCTATAAACAAAGATAAGTTGAAACACGAGTACTAACATGTACAGTAAATTACTTACGTTGGTCAGGAAAGGTGCGTTGTCGTTGATGTCAGTGAGCTCCAAGATGACTTCAGTGGTGGACCGCAAACTGTCAGAGCCCAGTCTTCCTCCGTGGTCGGCTGCCATAATAAGAATCTGCCATCTGGATGGAAAATATAGTTTTAGTATTAATTCATGATGGTTACACAATCCACGATTCCAAATTTTTTTATATGGCCTTTGTCATGAGCTTGATCACTACCTCACAGTGATGGCGTGGTCAAAGATGAAGCTCGCTTTTTTTAAATACGAAAGCCTATAAGGCTTTCGTTGGCCTTATAAGGCGTTCGTACCACGATCTCGACTGATGTTAAGCGATGACGCAGTCTACGATGGATCACGCTTGTCTAAAAGAACCTGCCAAGTTACAGTCGATTAGCGATGACGCTAGTCGATACGTCCGAAAATGTATGGGATTTGACACACGCTATAGAAATACTACGTTATTCAGCGACAGCAAATGTAAGTAGAAATCGAATAGATTCGTGGCGAATGTAATTTGGCTACGGGCCCTGTTCACTCGCCACTTGAGACAGTTACTTTAGTTTGTGATTTTAGTATTATTTGTTTTACTTAGAATCTTTTATTTGTGTAACAAATAATCATTACTATTCAATTCATAATTAGGTACAATACTTCAGTAAATTAAATATCCATAAAGCTCTTATACATTCTGCCTCGTCAAGGCGTGTGAAATCTTATCATTACATATTATTAAAAAGTTAATATAATAAAATAATTAAAAAAAACTGATCAATCTATAGGTATCTGTTATATCTGCAATGTCGTTGGAAGTTGTGAAGCCGTCTGTCTGACGCTAAATAAGTTGGAGAGATTAATGCCATAACGGCTCAATAGACGTGAATAAAAATGTAAAGTTTATAACTAAGAATCAAAGTTACTTTTCATCCGAAGCCGTGTTCTGAACACATACCTGGTAAAACCAAGAGGCTGGTCGCGGTCCAAAGGTTTCGTCAGTCGAAGGCAGCCATCGTTATCGATTTGTAAATATTCCTTCTGCTCGTGCTTTACTAACGAATAGACGATGTTCTGAGGTGCATTCCTGTCTTTGATATCTGGATCGTAAGCTTCAACCTAAAACAAATTAATTAAGTGAGAAATTTACAAAAAAATATAATAAAAAACACCCAACATAAACAATAACAACAAGAAACAGATAGTTCTCAATCGACCCTAGAATTCTCTATATCGTTGGTATTAGGAGTTCGATTACCATAATAATTCGAAAGCGGACTAAAGTTCAAGGCAAGCGTATATTGGGGCTCAAATGGAGTTGAGCAGGACATGAGGCCAGGCGCGGTTATGACAGGTGGAGCAGGGTGCTGACTGAGTGGTGGCCCCGAGATGGAACCAGGAACTTAGGTCGTCCGCCGGCAAGATGGGTCGACGACATAATAAAAATCGCAAGTCGTATGTGAGTTATAACAGCGCAGGACAGAGGCGAATGGCGACAGCGAAGAGAGGCCTATGCCCAGCAGTGGGATGAGAAGGGCTGACGATGATGATGATTATGAATATTACGAAGACGTCAGAAAACAGATTATGGAATTAAAATGGAGCAGGACGGGACTCGTATTGAGGCATGGTGATGATAGGTGGAGTAAGGTGATGATCGCATGGTGATCGAGGAGCACCTATAGAAACGTGGGACATCCGATAGCGAGATGGTAACGTAGTCAAAATCACAACAACCAGATCTAATAAATGCACGCAAGTAATCAAACATTTATCTTGCACCAGGAATTTAACCTGGAACCTTTTACACCTCAGTCAGCTTCTCATCCACACGCCACGTCGCGACAAATAACGTCAATGATTAGTAATGTTTGTACCACTATTACTTCTACTAGTAGTAAACTAAAAGGCAACCCAATTTCCATTTGACCAACCTCACAGGTTGTTGGATATAGTAATAGATTTAACGGTTCATGGTTGTAATAGCAAAGATCGTTCAAAACTTGGCCAAACTTCGTAGGAAGTTTCATCTGAGCAGTGCATTAGAATAAGACGATTATGCCGGTTCACCACCACCTGTTGTCAAAGTCAATAAGAGCGAAGGAGTTCATGGGCTGGCAGAAAAACCTTCTTATATAGCTCTGCGTTATTATTAGATAAGGCACTTAGATCTATGAAGCTGATGACTCAGCCATATGGTGGCATGATTTTTAAAACTATCTCAAACATATTTCAAACCTAGATGGGATTTGAAAATTTTTTGAGATGGTTTTAAAAATCTGATAATTTTCCTTAAGGGTTTGGATAACACTATAAAAATAAAAATACTATATGGTGTCATTTTACAGCATTGAATCAAGGAAGTGCCTTTTATAGCCTATTTATCATCATAATATCAGCCATAGGAATTTCTCTGGTTGCCTGGAAGAGATCGCTTTTAGCGATAAGGCAGCCCATTGTACCAATGATTTAAAAGTGTATTTTCTTTTATATGTTTATATTTAATTGTGTGCAATAAAGGAATTATCTAAACTAATCTAATCTAATCCTCTGCTGAACATAGTCCTCCTGCATAGATTTCCAAAGCGACTGATCTTTTGCACCAAACGGCTCCAAGCAACCTTTATCATTTCGTACTTCCATCTAATAGAAGTCGATCCTACACATTGCTTCCCAGTGCGTGGTCTGGGCTCCACTTACAGCCTATTGCTATACAATAATGCAATGTATTACCTTTACAATACACCCCTCATAAAGCTTCTCCTCTTCAATAGTCTTCGTATAATTAGCCAGGAAGACAGGTGGGTTATCGTTCAAGTTCTCAATATTGATAATCACTTTCGCATAGTCCTCATAAATTCCGTCGAAGGCTCTGACGTCAAGACTGTAACTGGTTATATTTTCGTAATCTAGTTCATTGTTAACTCGGATCTCGCCGGTGAAGTTGCGGATGACGAAAGCGTCGTATGTGTTGCCGGCGACTATGCTGTATGTCACCACGGACGCTGTAAACGAAATACTGATTTAGCAGATGATCATATACAGGCTATTCCAGAACTAGAAAATTCGATAAGTTTCAAAGAAGAATCACTTGACAAAAACCGCTGATTTCGGATAAAATTCTGTTTATCAGCTGTTTTAAGTCAAATACCTAAAGTGAAACATTACGTTTGTGTAAGGTCTTGATAGATAGAAGGTCAGTTCTAGGTAAGGTGTAAGACCTAAAAAACAGCTGATTAAAAGTCAAACTAAGAATATATGTTTAAATTATTCTTTAAGTCTTTCATTTACATGAACGGAATCCCCCGTTCAGGCATACTAGTTCCGGGACAACCCTGTATAAGATGTTGCAAGTGGAAAATTTAACATCGCATCTGATTAAAACAACGTAAATGCAGTATATTTTTAAGATCTTTTCGCAATAAGATTTTCATTCGTAACAACCAAACGCTTTAGTCTAGCAAGCAGGTTATGATCAAATCATGGTCTTCGGTCTGATAATGTTATTTTTTTGCAAGTCAAGTTCTTTGGAACTTCAAACTGCTTTGGAAAGTTTGGAGAGCGAATCCATACTATTCTTACTTATTCGAAAGTAACTCTGTCTATCTGTCTGTTTGATACGTTTTCCCAACTATTAGACTGAACCGATTTCGATGAAATTTCGTATACACATAGATTATGAGCGGGATTGGGACATAGACTACTTTTTAAGTGCGCTGAAGGCGGGTAATATTTTTACAAACCACGCGTGCGAAGCCGCGGGTGGCCGCTATTAAAAATAGAATTATGACTTACCCGTATCAATATCCAATGCGCTAACAACAGTGACTAGCTCATTGATGTTCGCGTTTTCAGCTATAGACTCAGCAACATACGTATCTTGAGTGAAATGAGGCGGGTTATCGTTTTTATCAGCTATTTCTATCAGGAACACTTGCTGACCAGCGTTATGCTTCCCAGGTATCAGTGCAGACTCTGAATTATCAGTTGCTATGATCTTTATATTATAGAAACTACGTTCTTCTCTATCAAACATTTCCAAAGTGGTAATGTTTCCAGTAATAGAGTCTACAGCGAAGGGATCTGATGGATCTCCTAGTTCGTAGCTGATCTGGTTGTTAGCAGATGTTCCATCTGCGTCGAAGGCTCTGACTTGCATCACTGGTGTTCCTGGATTCTCATTTTCAAGAACACTGCCAGATCTGATCTCACTGAAGATTGGTATGTTGTCGTTTACGTCTTCCACTTCAATTTGGATTATGGTTTCAGCAGCTAGTTTGTAGTTGTTCTGTAAAAAACAAAATTTGTATTTAATTTACAGTCACTGCAAAATAATAGAAAACATAGTATTTTACTTGCAGGCTATAAATAAACTGGATAGCTGTAAGTTTACGTATAAGAATACTAGCTGTTGCCCGCGACTACGTACGCGCTACGCTTCTAAATGTGTCAGTAAGCATAATCGAATTAAGGCTAATATTTCAATGTTCTGTATTCTTGTGTTTTGCTGTAATAAAATGTTTCATTTTTTTTTTGCCTAGAAATAAAGCTAAACCCGCTGTTGCAACTTGACTTGACACCCCATTTTTGTCCCATGGAAACTGATTTATGGGATAAAAGTAACTTATGTGGTAATCCAGGTTATAATCAACGTATATAACAAATTTCATCGAAATCGTTACGACGTGATTGAGTAACAAACAAACAAATAAACAAACATCCAAAATTTCACATTTATCATAAAAGTGTAATGTAAAAAAAATTGCACAAAACAATACACTCTAAATTAAACTTCTAAGACAAACTAAAAGAAAACTATTTTCTTCTGACCAAAATAAATATAAATAAATAAATAAATATTGCTGGACATTTCACACAGCGCTATCTACCCCCAAACTAAGCAGAGCTTGTACTATGGGAACCAGATAACTGATAGAATACTTATACACTTTTTTTTTTTGTAAATATATACTTATAATATATAGAAAAACATCCAGACTCTGAACAAATATCTGTAGATCATGCAAACATTTGTTTCGCAGTAGGAATCGAACCCGCTACCCCCTGCATCTCAGCCGGCTATTCGCCCACTGCGCCACGGAGGTCGTCAAAATGTTCTACTCGTAGTCCTTTCAATTTCGAATTTCAAACTCTACGTCCCTATGAAGCAGTGTCCTAAAAGTGCATAACCTCTTTAAGCTTACAACCCTTCAAATGAGGTACTCATATAATACGGTGACTTTCGTGACATTCCAATTTTAAAGAGTATTTGCATAAGTTTTTAAGTGAGTTCAATCTTTTTTGAATAAAATCGGATTGAGTTTTCAAACATGTGTCAAAATAAATAGTAATTTAAAATTATTTAAATAGTAATAAAAGTACTAAGAAGTATTGATATCAACCTCGAAGTAAATCACCGCCCAAATAACTTTCCACCCCTTTTTAACCCCGTTAGGGGATGAATTTCAATAAAATACGAAACACGTCTTCCATCAATTCTGTTAAAAAAGGTTTATGCAAAATTTGAAGTAGATTGGACCAAGGAATCACGTTCTCCCATACAAACTTTGCCCTCCTTTTTCACGCTCTTACGGGTAGAATTTCGGAAAATCTTTTCTTATCGGATGCCTACGTCATACAAAGAATACACCCTCCAAGTTTCAGGTTTCTACGATCAGCGGTTTAGGCTGTGCGTTGACAGAATCAGTCATTCAGGACAAAACCTTTTATATGTATAGGTGAAAAATACAAAATTAGAGGTATGCAAGGTAAAATTATACAAAAAGTACACTTCTTGAGGTAAGAAATTTTCATGTAAAATAAAAACTCTAATTTCAGAAGGAAAATTGTTAGACATTTTGTTCCTTACCTGTATTCTAACAGTGAGCGTGTAATCTGTAATTTTTTCATAATCCAAATGGTTCCCCAGCTTGATAACCGCAGAGTCCGCCTCAGGCTCCAACACAAATGTATGCCATTTGTTTGTTTGTTCCGTTTGGCCCTGTACCAGTTCAAACTGCAACTTTTTCTCTTCAGGGATATTTGAACTGTAAATAAATAATAAGCATGAAAGCCTCATTCATCACACATATTAAATTATTTTACTTTCTCAGGGAATTACCCTAAACGGCTCCCAAACTTCGAAAGAAAGTGAGTGACGTAGATACTGTTGAATTTCTTTTGTTCGAAGTTTCAGAATTTCAACTCTCAATTAATTTCTACTTACATCGCCCTTACTGTGGCTATAGGCGTATTGAAATCAGCATAATTTTCTTTTAATTTTATCGCCTGGTCGGGAACTTCTATGAAAGATGGGCTCTTCTTGTTAGATTCCACAACTTGGATGTCTAAAGTTATAGAACTTTGTTGCGGGGGATCGCCCATATCTTTTACTATCGCGCTTAGTTTGAACTTGTAACCGGGCAATTTCTGCGGAAACAAAGGAACTTTGTGAGTTCATTAATAATTTTGTTTAGATAACTTGGGCAAAGTAAAATAGCATTACAGTTTTCGAATTTTATTTGTAAAAGTTTAATAGAAACACTTACGTCAATAGTTTTGTTCAAAAATATAACCCCGTTGTCTGGATCTATGTAAAAATATGCTTGGTCTGGCGAATTGGAGTCTAAGCTGTAGTGGACTATGGAGTTGTTTCCATCGTCTATGTCTGTTGCTGATATCCTCATGACTTCTCTTCCATTTGGAAGGTCTTGTGGTACGGACTCCGAATATGACTGTTTATGAAAAAGCATGTTAGTATTATAATTCTTATAATGTTTTATACTAAATTCACATAGTTCACACATCGATTTTCTTTGAAACAGTTATTGTGAAAGATCAAATTATAAGTGATCGATAGTTCGTATATACCTTACAATAAAGTGAAATCTTAGCAGATACTCAATATTCTAAACAATTCCGACATGTTCTACGCGAAGCATGCCCAAAGCTTAGAGAAAGATATCATTTTGAAAATAATAATAATCGTGCAGTGTGGTAAAATGCGCCTAAGGGGAAAGAGCGGCCTAGCTAAAGAAAACACATCAACTACAAATGTGCAAAGAAAGTGTATCAAAACACACGAACACATAAAATATATTACCAATAACGCCTTGAGTGGCGGCCTATGATCCTAAATCAGACATGCAGGAACATGCAAGTAAAGAAACAGATATTTCAAAATTGAAGACTTCGATTGTTACCATTGCTTATTTCGATATCACTGACTACAATACAGACAAAGCGATGGTGACAATCGAAAAAGAACACGGAAAAGTTTGTGACAATTTATTGATTTTGTGCGAAACGCTTTCTCTCATTGTGGTAGTTTCAGTTTTTTTGGACAAACCTTCCATACGTCTCCACGGAAGACCTTGGAAAAACAGGCAAGCGTTAATAATATCTGCGCCACGTTTTGAGGCTAATGAACGAATGTTTTGTTAGTCATATGATAAACAGACACAAAGAAATAAAAGAATGCTAACCTCTTCTTCAGATAAAACAAAAATAATGTCATAATGTTAGAATATACATTTATACATTACAATACATTTCCACGAGATCACAGAACACAAAAAGTATGGAATGTAAGAAAACATGCATTGTTCTTCAGAACTTTTAGTGCCAGATATAAGAGTTACCATCTCGCTTATATTTCTTTAGTTAGACAATAATATCTAGCCTAAGTTTAGCTGAGTATAAAATGACACAACAAACTTTCTCAAAAAGATCGTCGTGTTTTTTTTAAATCATACTTACAACTTTGTCGAAGACCGGCTGATTGTCATTGATGTCCTCTATAATTATTTTGATTGTACACGCATCGTCAAGCTGTGGTTGACCGTTATCACTCGCTCTTACTGTAATATAGGCTTCTTTCTCTCTCGACGGCTCATCATGGTCGAATATCTGTACCATTTTAGTATAATTAATATCCAGTTAGAAAGAATCCTTATCAGAAATGGTCTTACCTATACCAGTTCCTGGTTTAAGGTGTGCTATAACTATAACTTTAGTGCATAGTTTGAGTTCATCATTAAATGTAAATCGTAATCCATTAAATAAATATCACGCACAAATAACTTTTACTTCGAAGTCATTATTATTAATTGCTTATTTTTTAAAGGTAAATCATAAAGATTTGTACTAACATCAGCCGTTGTTATTCTCCCAGATTCAGGATCAACGTGGAATCTCTCCTTTTCACCTGGGGTGGAGACGAACTTGTATGTGACTGTCCCACCCATTTCGGGTGGATCTCTGTCCTCTGCTTTTACCTGTTGAGAATTTCAAGATTAACATTTCTTCAAAACCTTTATCGTCTGATGATTCAATTGTCAGTTTACCTGTCTCCAAACTTGCTGCAAAAAAACTTAATTAAGTATTTGTATTTGATTTAGGTAAGTAAAGAAATAGCACGATAAAAAATAATCGTTATAACATCGAGAACCAAAATAAAAATCCTCTGTAGATCACTAAATTGAATGTGTTCGAAGACTTTTGATGGGTAATCTTAAAGCCAATATCACTAGATGAAAGGCGATGAAACGGTCATGTGTAAAACACCCTTACCTAATCGTTTAGTCATAATTGGATAGTCCGCAACAGGGAATTGTAAAATTATAGTTCTTTAGACAATACGACAGAGACTGGGGTATCTCAAATTTAGTACATACTCTATTTCCTTGTACGTTTGCTATCATGCGTAGTTTTTGTCATTACTATCATCATCGTCAACCAGCCTAGAGAACTCATGTGCGTTAGGAGAGCATCCAAAATATTTTTAATATCTATCGAGGTAAATGTCTCGACTTACCGTAAAAACATAAGTGCCCACTGGCTGCTCTTCTTTCACAGTAGGCCTGTAACTCAGGCATTGTGTGAAAAGGGGCTTGTGATTGTCCTTGACTGCTAGCTTCGGGGTCGCAGCCGGTACAAACTGAAACCGCATTAGGGTTGTGCCACTACTTTTGATTATAATGTAAAGATAACAGGGAAATGTATTGCCACATTCAGAGTTCATAGTTTTTATTAGGTATACTGTAATGACAAAGTTCACTTATTGCATAAATAAAAATGAATGGACTGAGAATATCTTTCGCATAGTGAAATATATTTTTTCGTATATGTATATTATGTATCACGATGGGTAAGATGTAATATTAAAACCATTTAGTCCAAGTGTAATTTAATCTGGCAAAACTTTTCTCATGTACCTACTTTGCTCAGATGTGAGTGTTGAGCAAACTTTTAATACATCTGAACAAAGTGCTGATTCTACATTGCATGCTGTCACATCAATCACGTAAACGTGATTACTTCATCCACGAAAAATTTTCTAATTGAGTAATCCAATTAGGCAACTTTGACACAGCCAGAATTGATATAGAAAGATATTTTCACCATGCAATGAAGATGTAAAATAACATTTATTTTATACCATATATATTAGTATAACAATAAAATAGTCTAGACTTCTTTCGAATAAAATAATGGATCACAAAATATAGTTGCAAATAATAATTAAATTATTGAATTTAATATTTTTTTCAGATCAATTACATTCGCAAAAATACTAGACTTCATTTTGTGTAAAGACAATGTAAACAGTGTGAGTTATAATAAATTGAATACCAATAAGTAATATAATATATACCTTATGCCTTTCCTGTGTAGCATGTCAGAGAGCATTACAAATAAGTGACAGATCGTTAGTGAGATGAACAATACAGTAATTACTTACAATATTCCATTAATGTTGCAAATACGGAGTACATTCATGCATAATAACACTAAAAGTATATGTATATCTAAATAAGCAGTAAAATAATTGAAATCTACAGGGACAAAGCTGTTGGGGCTGGGTACTGGTGGTATGTGGTGAATAGTATAAGTGATGTTGTGGTGTATATGGTAGGTGGTGGATGGTTACTCACTGGCGCCGCGTGGATCGGCAGGTGCCTTGAATGTCTTAACCTCGTGATGTGGTGTGGTGTGAAGTCTCGTGCTGTGAACAAAGAATACAAATTAGGACGTGTTTTTGGTCAATGTATAATGTTATCAAACTTATGGCAGTTTCATGTATAATTGCGTAAATTTGAATTCAAATCCTCAACGTATAATATTTAGCGAGCGAAATGACCAACATTATAATGAGCATAGTGAGCTTTTTCTAATTTGCGAATGTGGAGAAAACAGAGTATAGAAGGAACAAACAAATGGCCCACCTGAAGTGAAATGGTTACCATCGCCTATAACAAAGCCTTGCCTCGCAGGTCACGCACCTTAAAGCTGGGTATCTATCTACATTGCGAGGCCGCCTCGCGAGGCAAGCTTCTGTCTCGTTCAGCCTGCGTGACTTGCCACTATCTAGAGATACCTTTGGTGTTACAAACGTCCAAAGGCTATGGTAACCGCTTACCATCAACTGGACCGTAGCTTGTTTGCTACCTTAGTAGTATAAAAAAAACTTAAGAACGATTTAACTGTGGAGGAAATTTGGTCTCAATAATTATTTCATAATAAGTATGTAGCTCAGAGGGTCAGCAAGCTGAAGTGGCAGAATGCCGGTCATATCTGCCGCAGAACCGATAACCGTTGGGATAAACGTGTTCTGGAGTGGAGACCACGTCTAGGCAAGTGAACTGTAGGACGCCCTTCGGCTAGATAGAGTGACCATTTGCGCGCTGTGGCTGGCAAGAATTGCATGAGAAGGGCTGAGGATCGAGATCAATGGCGCACCCTGGGAGAGACCTACGTCCAGCAGTGGACTGTTATAGGTGGATGATGATGATGATGAAGTATGTTGAAAATAGCAAACAAAACTGATATAGTTCTTGAAACAAACAAAAAAATGTCTTTTGACCCACAACGTGATTTGGAAGTATTCTACACCCAAGTCAAAAGTAAGAAACAGGCTCTAAAAGATAAACCATAGATAGCCTATTCATAGCCAGCACGATTGCTTTTATAACTAAAGCTTTCAGCAAGTTTCTAGACTGCCACGTATAGTGACTGGAAAAACCACAATTTACAAGTAGCAAACTTTATTTTATCTCTATATTCACTTTTAAAACATGTGTATTTTAGTAAAGTTGTTAAACTTAAGAGTACCGTCTATCTTGCTTGTAAATACTAAATTTCTATCTGTCCAACATCCAGCAGGTTACCAGGTTTTGATCCCAATTTTTCGATCTTTAGACCTATTGTTGTCCTAATGAAAGATCAACTTCTTTTTTGCAGTTTAGTGAACATTTTCCACGTGGCAACTATCTTTATCATTAAAAGATTTTTAAAACCATCTCAAAAGCCGGACTGGACTTGAACCCGCAACCTTCCTCTGCTAATTTCCCACCTGACGATGAGTGGTCCTGTAGCGAAAGTGGTATTACATCTTTGTATTAGCAAGAAGGTAAGGAGTTCAAGTTCCGTCCGGCTCGAAATTTTTGAAATTGTTTAGAAACCTTAAGATTTCCCGTATGTATAAATACTATCTTCATCATCACGCACAGCCTTACTTTACCCACTGACCAAGTATTGACCTCTACTTGTCTGTGACTCTCTCCTGTCACTATCCTGTCTTCAGTCCTGTGGTAAGCTCATCCGAGTCAATCGTCAACTCGGCCGGTCACAGGTTCGACCCCAAGATAGACCTTCAGTATGAAGAGTATGCTTTCCGGTTAAATTACAGGCACATGAGGCTTTATACCTGTAAGCCTGCAGTTGATGAACGCAGGGCAGTGCATCTTAGTGCACGTTTCTAAGGTGCGCAACTTACGAGGCAATACTTTGCTACAGGTCTTGGTCATCACTTAACATCAGGTGGGCCATATGCTTGTTCCATCTCTAGGATCGCTTAGTGTATTCTACCGCCTCTACAATGGGGAATGTTCTGAGCTATTCGATCTCATCCCGCCGTCGAGATTTTACCACCGCACTTCTCGACAACGGAATAAAGCTCATTCACATATCGTAAAGGTAAAAAAGGCTTCTTCGTGACATTTCTTCGTAGAAAACCTAGAAACTTACTCATCGAGTTGTGACTTCACGTAAGGAAGCCGTATTATTGTACAAAAGTAATATCAGCTTAGATTCTGTTTATACGCATCGGATATACCATATTATTAAATGTAGATTAGCTTCCGCCAGCGGGTTCGCACTCGTGGTTTGTCAATAGAAAATACCCTATGCATCAATCCAGACCATAATCTACCGACAAACCAAATTTCATCGAAATTTGTTTAGCCATTATGACGTAATTGAGTAACAAAAAAACAAACATCGAAACTTTCAAATTTATAATATTATTAGTGTGATATGATAACAAGTTTACAAGGTGTATGTTTGTGATGAGACAACTTATATTTACTTAACGCCGTGACTAGTTTCCAGTTCATGTTTTTCTTAAGGTATGTGTCAAAAGATGTTTGATATCATCAATCTAGACGGAACTACTCTCGAGCGCGTTGCTAGATTCAAGTATCTGGGCCACTGGGTCACCGAGGACCTAGAGGACAATGATGACATCGAGAGAGAGCGCAGGGCGTTGGCCGTCCGATGTAATATGGTGGCTCGCAGGTTTGCTCGCAGTTCCAGGGAGGTAAAGGTGACGCTTTTTAAAGCCTACTGTCAGTCACTTTACACCTGCAGCCTGTGGGTAGCCTATACGCAAAGGGCGTACAACGCGCTGCGCGTACAATATAACAATGGGTTCAGAGTGCTGATGGGGTTGCCACGTTTCTGCAGTGCATCAGGTATGTTCAGTGAGGCGCACACGGATAGCTTCCACGCCATTATAAGAAAGCGGTGTGCGTCGCTCTTGAAACGCCTGCGTGGTAGCCCCAACATCATTCTGAGCACATTTGCGGACAGGTGGGACTCTCCGTTTCTGGGGCACTGGTTAAACCTCCATGCAACCCCCTTATAAGGGACGTTGCCCCAGTCACTGATAGTCCCTCGTGTCCGCGAACGTGTATGTATGTATGTGTATGTGTCTCTGTGTGTTTTTAATTATAATTAAATTTTACTGTATATGTTATTTTTATTTTATTTTATTTTATTTTATTTTATTTTATTTTATTTGATTTAATTTTATTTTATTTGATTTGATTTAATTTATTTTGATTTGATTTTGTTTAATTTTATTTTAGTAATTTTATTTATGAGTCAATGGCTTGAAATAAACAATTTTTATTTTTTTATTTTTTATTTATTTTTTTTATTATTAAGATAGTATAAGTAGATTGCTAGGTCTGACATCTGAAAACCACCAACATCGGTTTTGAAAAGAATCTTCTAACAGTGGAGACTGTTATGCAATCTGCATACATCTAAGAGCATCCTACTATCCCCATTCTGTAAGACAATCCAATACAAAGCCATTATACTAGAATTGAATCTCCGCCAATACACAAACAATAGTGCACTGCATATTTCATCACAGCCGATCGAAATAAAACAATAAGACGGTACCCATGATAGCATACAGCTTGAATGCCAACAGCTTAATGGCGGGATTACACAAACCCAGTGACTGAAACAAGTAAATCAATTTCCGGACAGCCATAGTGGCTGTCCGGAACGGTTCGTGCAAACAATCTCTCTTCAGTCAACTGCGCTTTCAATCATAAAAACAATTATAATGACGTTCTATTTTTCAAACCTTCGGCATCCCTTTATATAATTACTGATTAAAACGGATATTTATCGCGTATGTATGTGACGGGTGGACACCCGTGAAACGTCGGGATAACAAATAAAAATGGTACATCCGCTATAAATACCCGTTTTATTCAGTAATTATAAAATGACGTGGTGGAAGTGCTTACTCGGTCATTCTCAACGCCCAAAACTTTAAAGAAACAAGTTTGTGTAGTTTCGAATTTAGAAAGGCTGTCGTAATGAATAACATTGTAACTCCCCAGTAGGGTTCTATGATACCTAAAAAACACCCAGAACGGTTAAAAATATTTGCAGATCATGGAAATATTTGTCCAACCCGTAAGGGGCCGTTCAAGCATTACGTAAGCAGATTTATTACAATTATCCCCCCCCCGCCCTCCCCCCCCCCCTTTGTCAGCAAAAGTAAGCAAAGCTCTTACCCTATGCTTACGTAAACATTGGTTATGCAACCCCGAATATGCGTTTCGTTTTCAAGCATAGACAATGTGTTGGTTGCCATATGTGTAAAAAAGTAAATAATTACTTTTTATAATACTGCTGACGTAATCACCATCTAGAACCCCCCCCCCCCATGTCATCAAAAATAAGCAAAGTAGACCCCCCCCCCAAAGTAACACCCAAAGTAATACTTGAACGGTCGCTAACTTTTTTTTTTAAGTCTCAGTCGCCTATGGTCCACCACGACCACCAAAGGATCCTATGGGCATTTTGAAATCAGGAGGACTAATTGGTTAGCACTAGACTGGATTAAAAACAATATTTACATTGACATAATCATGCATCGTTGGATCGTTCCTAAGGTGCGTGGAGCGTGACCTACGAGGTAATACTTTGCTATAGTTGTTACCACTTAACATCAGGTGGGCGAAAATACACAAAAATAGCAAGTCAGTGGTCAGTTGTCGTACTAAATACTAAGCTCGTGTAAACCCCGCAAAACTGCACACTAGGCTTGTGTACCTTGTGCACCTTTGTTCTTATCGGGTACTCAGCTTGTACATGTAGGTATTTGTACCTTTGAGGCCTATACCTGCTTTAGAGCTGAATTCGGAAGCTTTGAAGAGCTGAGTGGAATTACTAATGAATTCAATACAGATAAGGAAGATGGGATAAGATACTTTTAATGTTTTTTTTTAATTCAACCACAGTCATAACCTTTAAACATTCCTACAAGTAAAGTTTGGGTTGATTGAATCAATTTGTACCTAACGGAGATATTACACGGTTCAACCAAATTGATTCACTTTGGTTGAAAGATGCAGAAATGATAGAAAATAATGATATTCATTGATATTGAATAAATCACTTTTATGTTTACATGGATCAATTTGATTGCTTCATCCAAATTGAAAGGCAGAATTGAACCGTGTAATATCGCCATAACATAGACTATGACCACAAAAAGCTTTTAAAACAAAACCCATTTATACACATTAAAATAATCCTTTTACCTATGCTACGATGTCACCAACAAACAAATCACACTAATATTATAAATGTGAAAGTTTGGATATTTGTTTATTTGTTTGTTTGTTACTCAATCACGTCGTAACGGCAGAACCGAATTCGAAGAAATTTGGTATATACGTAGATTATAACCTGGATTACCTTATAGGCTACTTTCTATCTCATAAATCAGTTTTCATGTGATAAAAATGGGGTGTCAACTCAAGTTGCAACAGCGAGTTTAGCTTTATTTCTAGGTTATCTACACATTTAGGAATATAACGCGTAGGAAGTCGCGGGCAACAGCTAGTAATAAAATAAATACTTTCTAATGGTCATCAGCTACTAGCTAGAACATAAATTATGTAGGTAACCGCCGTCAATCACACAAATTAAATTAGCTATTCTCTCTGAGGATTTCAGCCATCAAAATCTGACGTTTCACTTTGAACAACCTTATAATTACCAAGACCATTAATTTAAGTCCATACATGGGGTATTGTTGGTGGATTAACAAAAAGAGTATTGTGTGGACGTCAAAACAGAATTCTAGTTTCTATTACCTATTAAAATGTAGGCCCTACCTACGTTACCTTTGTACTGACATAATAGTGACGTGCTTTGAAAACTATCGATAACAATGACGTTGAGAATAATACTCGTTGAAAGGTCAAAACAGGATTTCTCAGCAATAAGCCTTAGAAAATGTGTGGCGCAGTGGGCGTATAGCCGGCTGAGACGCAGGAGGTAGCGGGTTCGATTCCCGCCGCGAAACAAATGTTTGCATGATCTACAGATATTTGTTCCGTGTCTGGGTGTTTTTCTAAATATTATAGGTATGTATTTACAAAAAAAAGTATTTAAGTATTCTATCAGTTCTCTGGTTCCCATAGTACAAGCTCTGCTTAGTTTGGGGCTATATAGCGCTGTGTGAAATGTCCAGCGATATTTATTTATTTAAATCAGTTGTAGATTTGACAATAATTTATCTTAATGTAGGTCAAAAAGTTCGTTAATATCTACACAAAAAAAAACTTTTCCGTCTGTTTGTTTATGCTTTGTGTGCCATTGTACATTACAAAAGAATGAACTAAATTCAATGCTGTTGTGACAAATTTCACTAAGTGACTTGACACTTCAGAACGACATTTGACCCCGGGTGATTTTCAGAAACAGATTAGGGTAGGGTTTCAATATCAAAGTACAACTGTATTCGTTATTCCAAGAATTTTCTTCAATCTCCGATAAAATAACCCTGTACTATGGATATCGAATTAGAAAAACACTCGGTTGCACACACTCACGGGTAACCGCGAAAGGACAAACAGAATACGTATGGTGCATTTCTGTGAAAGCATTTCTGTGTTGTTTTTCAGCCTGCAGTAATTTACAGAGGGCAAAAAGTGATAGTGATCGAAACACTCAATTTATTTTAAGCTGCATTGAAGCTAGACGGATGATGGCATTGACAAGGTAAATTAAAGGGATTTGAGCTTTTACTCGACATTTTTCACAGCGTTATTCTCAGTTTATAATGAAAATTGTTGTTTCTTTTCTTGTTATTTAATATCTGTATTAGATCCACGTCTACTCTCCTCATCATTATGTATATAATCAGTGAAGTGGAGGCCTGGTGACCTGGTTTTTATCAGGCACCAGCTCTTCACAATTTCACAGGTGTGATAATGCTTGTAAGGATTTACTCAAATGATGACCTTTGTGAAGAGAAATAAACGATATAATATTATTATTAAATCACTGTCTGAAAACCAACGCCGCTACACATATTATGTATACATGTGTACATATATACTGAGACAGGACTATTTGTTTCATGCAAATGGTACCTGCAGATGGCAGTAGGTACTTGTCTGTCTAACTGTTGCTTTGTAAATGTAAGTTTAACTTTATATTATATACCTATTGTGATTTTGATATGATTGTGTTTATATGTACATATAATAGTCTTATGTGTAAAAAACCATGTGTGTATCTAATAAATTATTTTTATTTTTTATCTCTTTAAATCACATTATACTTGATGGTGAGTGCTTTGTTGAGGGTATGAAATATAATCGTTAACGTAGAGTTTGGTAAGTACACCCGAGCTTCTGTAATAAATTGTAACAGACATAATGTGACGACTAAAATATAAAAAGACAGAAGAGAAGTATTTATATATTATTAAGAGGAAACGCGGGCAGCAAAATATTAACAAAAAATAAGGATATTATCAGATCTTTTGCTGCGCGCAGATCTATTGCTCACCAAATAGAAAGCGATAGAGACAACTGCAGCTCGGACTGATTATACCTATTTAAAATAAACAAAATCACTATTTCGTATATCCCTGTTTTCTCCTCGAAAACCAGTATAATATTATTTTTAAGAATAATAATAAAAAGGGCTTTGGCTATGCCTGTATGTTTTCCTTTTATTTTTATATTCATCAAATTTGTTTGCTGGACGTCTGATTAGGGCCGGTAAACTGAGCAATTTTAGGGATTCCAGAAGGTTAATAGTTAGTATAATAATTAGTTTATGGACAAAAACAAAACATAGACTGCCTCCGTGGCGCAGTGGGCGTATAGCCGGCTGAGACGCAGGAGGTAGCGGGTTCGGTTCCCGCCGCAGAACAAATGTTTGCATGATCTACAGATATTTGTTCCGTGTCTGGGTGTTTTTCTATATATTATAAGTATGTATTTACAAAAAATAAGTATATAAGTATTCTATCAGTTATCTGGTTCCCATAGTACAAGCTCTGCTTGGTTTGGGGCTAGATAGCGCTGTGTGAAATGCCCTGCAATATATATTTATTTTATAGGGTCATGAAGGTGCTGGTTATAGATTGTATGGTAAAATATTTGTTCCCGTGCCACTAACCACGGAAAAAACGTACGTTTGTATGTACTAAACGCAGCCCACGTATCCTGTTAAAACAAATGACCAAACACGCGAAATAAAAGTGGGAGTCTTATCGCTGATTAGCGGTGAATGTTTCTCGCGGCTTTCAAAGTCATAAAACGGCAACGCTTTCAGAAATATTTGTTAGGTTTGTAAAATAACATGAATATAATTTAGCAACACCGTACACAAATTTCAAAGGTGACTGCCACTAGGTTGTTGTTGCGGTACAAAGGTATTGTCTAAACGCTCCCCAGGAACACACATTGTCCTTAAAGGAAAATCTATCAACCACCTTAAGGTAAACCCAGCGAAATTATCGTATAAATGGGAAATAGCACGCAAGGCTTCACTCAAAGGGATAAAAGACTTTGATGTATGGAGGCAAGAAAATGGAAGATCAAATACAAATAATGACAAATTATTAAATGTACGATAAAGTCAACGAGATTTTTTCTTATACAATATAGGAACAATGGCTTTTTTATTTTCATTTTCACGACTTTTTACCATAATGTATAATGTAAAGCGAAAGACATGAGTAAAAGATTAACATTTTGCGGACATAAAAATATACGGGACTTTTGAGTGAATTAAAGATATAACACAATTCGTCATGCCTCAATTTATTTTACTATGTCACAGCACAAAAAAGATATGTACAGAAGTTAAGCTTAGTACAACGACCGAAAACAGGCGAATACATAACGCGCGCGTATATATTTATGCTGTATAAATAATATTTATAACGCATTAGCTCGTAAAGGGTATCTTATTTCACCAATTTCAATATCGTAATGTATATCATTACGTACTTGTGCGTTATTGTAATGTAAAACGCACGAGTTTCTTTTTAATAAGGTAAAACGTACGGTTTATCAAAATGCTCCGTCTAAAACGAACGGTATTTTTTTAAATCTTAGCAAAGAGTTTTTATGTCAGAAAAGTGGTCAACCTTTTATGAATAAAATTAACTTTGGGAGATAAAATATAAAAAATAAACATTTAATTCTTTAATTAAATTAATTTTGACCATAAATTACAATCTCTAACAAAAACAAAAAAATATTAATTTACTTTATTAGTAATACTGGCTGTTTTTGTGCATTTGCCTTAAAAAAAAAAGCGCTGATGCGCGCGCACCGCTAATTTGTGACCAAGTAAAAATTATTCCGCGCGCTTTTTCTTTCCGAGAAAGTCCGAGTTTTATTTATTTCCTCGAAAATATGTTATAAAACGTCGTATGACATACGTACGCTTTGATAATTACAGCCTCTGCTTTCTTGTAGCCCTCGCCTACGGCTCGGGCTAGCAATATCGCCTCGGCTGTAATGTTCAACATACCGCACTTATATCATAATGTACTATTATAGGCGTTATTATTTAATAAACATTTATTTATTGCACACAAATACATAAATACATGTACAAAAGGTGGGCTTAATCCTAAAAACATATTCTACCAGCCAACCTCGTATAATTTTCACGACGTTTTCTGGAATATATTATATTTTATAAATATGATTCTAAAACATAATCCTCATTCAGCAGCTGAGCACAAATATAACTGACGGTGAATACAGTTAACCCTGAAACGGCAAGTGGCAAGAGAAGTCCACGTGCGTCCCTGGAGGGCAGCTATTGTGCCGGGCGGCATAATTAATGTATTTGTAACACGAACCTTATTAGTGAGATAGCGCGCCGGGATAGTTACTGTCTTATCGTCGGAAGATGAACTAGAGGTTTAGCGGCTATATTTTATAGTAAGGAGCAAGAGAATATAAGGACAAATTTATTTTTACAAAAAATATAGGAGTTTAACCTGAATCATCTTTATAGGCAGAAAAGTCTTTGAGACTATTAAGGACAACAGCCTTTTTACTTCGCTTGAACATTTTATTATTTTATTCGGATATGGTATAAATGCCACAAAGCAAAATGTAAAACCGTACGCATGCTCGTATCAAAAATAAATACAGGAGTAAAGGGAACTCATAAAAATGTTCTGTTGGTTTTGCATTTTCTAAAAAGGAACAAGAACGATACAAAGCAACAGTATGAAACAACGACCATTTATAAAACAAGTAAAGATACAATAATTACATCATATAATAGTCGAATAAACATGCCAAAGTTGAACACAAGCTTCCTGCAAAAACTTAAATAAACTGAAATATTAACCGCAACCGTGACAGTCCCATTTAACCTTTTCAACTAAAGAGTTGCTTTCGCGAACAACAGTGAATACGTGTGCAAATTTATTAAAAATATAAAATAGTATAAATAGAGAAAATACCAGGTATTTTCAACACAACGACTACCCATTCAAAGTCGGGGACACGCCAACTACATCGCGTGTGTCTGACACCGGAACCTAGCTTTTTTCTCAGCGAGCCTTTGTTGGGCTTCCTTTGGCTAGCTGTGGGGCACAGCCGGCCCCAAGAGGTCGTAAGGGGGTCGGGGTGGTCCCATTGTGTCAGGCCAATTTGAATATTCAAGTGTGGGCACGTTCCGTAAACGATGTCGATGGCCGTCGAGAGGGTTATGCTTTTTTTTCTAGTAGTGGCTTTAGTGATTTCCAACCGTTGTGGCTAAGCAATTAGCTTTTTAAATAGGCATGCATTAGAAATGTTTATTTAATTCCATTCTAAAAATGGGTTTATTCCAATGGGTAAGCCGAGCTCGTTAGGATTAAATAACTTATTCAGATTGCTGGGTCGACTATTTATATCGGCTTTTGCTAGTTTCTGAAAATTGTCGATGATTCTTGGAAAATATTGCAGACGTTAATGAAATTTTAGGAGGCTAGGCAAAAAGCTTAATGTATATTCATAATAATCTAAATTTGCTTTTGTCCGAGATGTAATTAAAAGTCGTTTGACGAGCGAAGTTAGATGGAATTGCTTTTTTCTTAGTTAAAGTTTATAAAGCTCTTTTTTAAAACTAAAGAATATCAGTATTTTTTTAAAACATCTTGATAACTATAGCATTTTTTAAGTTTGTTGCTTTTTGCATCAGTATGCATAAAACCTTTATTCTACATTATTTTAATTGAATACTTTTTTCACATATATTTATTTTTATCGATAACTGTCGACGTGTCCCATCACTAAACCCAAATGTTTCGAGGTTTATTAATGATTATTATCAGAAGTGAGAAAGTTGCTTCCTAGGTTACCGCGGCAGCGATAAGGCCGCACTAAATACGAGTTATTATGCTAAATTTTATGTACGTAAATTACTAGCTACACCAGCTATATTGCTGGGCAAAGCAAACACGGTAAAATATATATAAAGATATTTTCAGTGTATTTTTTTCTGCGACGCTTAGTTTTGATATTTTACATATTTACGTCAAAGCTCAACCATTTAAATTAAGTTGTAAAAAATGAGAATTCCTTTTACGAGTTTTATGTATTAAAGTTCACGTAGATTGCGATAGTTTAATTTAGAATATGAATAAAATTAGCATGCCGGCTATAAAGGGTATTTGAATTAGCAAAGAAAAGCGTTAAAACTTAAAACTGTCTAGAACATGGATTTCGTGACAAAGGTTCACGCAGATTGCTAGATTATTAGAGATTAAAGAGTTTTAGAAACTTTGTGAGAGGTCAATGGCCGTTTAACAGCATACACAATGTACCCTCGTGGCGTAGTGGTTGAATAGCAGGAGGTTGTGGGATAGGTTCCCTCCGTGGAACAAATGTCAACATGTTCTACAGAAATTTGTTTCTGGTTGTTTTTCTTTATATTTTAAGTATTTATTTACAAAAAAGTGGTTCCCATATAAGCTTTGCTTAATTGGAGGCTAGATAGCGCTGTGTGAAATGACAAGCATGTGAAGATGCATCTCTTCGATAAAACCATTCTTAGAACTATGTACATCATCACAGACAAGTTCCGTCCAACAGAAGACCAACGCTGTGTTACCTTACTGTGACGCAGCAAATGCATTAAAGCCTTTTTGTGGCAGCTGCAAAATTGCTAAGTTGCAATAACTGCCTTATTTATAGTGTTTACATGAGTAATATTGTGTTATATATTTATAACACATATATATGTTTCTACATATTATAAGTATGTATTTACAAAAAAAGTATATAAGTATTCTATCAGTTATCTGGTTCCCATAGTACAAGCTCTGCTTAGTTTGGGGCTAGATAGCGTTGTGTGAAATGTCCAGCGATATTTATTTATGTATATATAGTTACGTTTGTAATTTGCGTAGCTGACATAAATAAACGCAATTTCATTCTTTCTTCCTTTTCTAATTAAGAAATACACATTGATCCCTAGATGAACCATTTCTTTTTTTCCTGCTATTTCTTTATAAAAGAGAGGGTTTCATGAAATAGCAGAATTCACTTTAGCATTTTTATCATGCGATTCAGCGATCATACCGATGTTTTCTACCATGAGATCTGTTTCTAACATTATGAATTATTTATCGTCTATCTGATTTGAGCAAGGGCCAAGGCGAAGGGCGATTCCCACGGCTACGGTCGGATGCCCACCACTGGGGCTTGGGTCATGGACTCGAGCGAAGTTTCATTGTGGTGTTTATTTTTCGTTTTATTTGCTTTATTGAGGTGGGTGCTGGAGTAATCTTGTTATTATACTTGACATTCGAACATAAAATTTTGTAAATAAAGTCTATGTTCTAGCCCCTAATTGTATTTAGTGACTAAACATGTTCAAACTTAACGTGTTTGTATGATTTGACAACTCCTTAAATCAAATTTAGCCACTAAATACGTTTAGGCATCGCTGCGCAAGTCGCCCGTAATATTAAAAAAACTTGTAAAAATGATAAAGTTTGGATGGATGCTTGGAATTAACTCCTACTGATGAAGTTTGATCAAACGTCCTGATTCGTCCGAACAAGTTAGCCCTCCTGATCCAATTTGAATTCTTACAAATAAATAATCCTTCTTGAGCTGCATTTAGAGTCTATTTTCAGACTGAATGACCATTAAAAAAATACATTGAATAAGTAACGTCAAAGAGAAAAAAAAGAGCATCATGATTTTGAACACTATTTTTACTAAAACGGGATATTTAACATGATTTGTGAGTTTTTGAGTTTCCCGACTACTGAAGGGATAGACAATTTATGTAAACTATTTCTTAGAAAGGATGCGAGCACGCAATTTGATCCCCATGAGAAAAATATACGAGATTATTATTTCGCGGTTTCCCCCAAATTTTTCTAGACACTCGGCAACTGATTTCTGAAAAGAGATAAGCTGATGAATCTAATTTAAAAGTAAGAAAAAAAGCTCGTATTCATGTAAGTGCGATTTCAGTAAGTTACCGTGAATTACATCACGTGAACTCATCTCTTTCCTTTCTATTCACGAGACCCGCACTTTTGCATGTTAAAGTTCGGTATGTTTTTTTATACAACCTGGAGATGATATAGTAGGATATGTCCCACCTGAAGTTAAGTGATAACCATTACCTATAAAAAAGTGGCACTCCGGGAGTGCCGACAGAAGTGAAAACTTGAACAATTACGAAACCTTATATACAGAGGTAACGGTAACAGTGTCGCGAGTTCAATGGTTTATCCCCATCTCAAAAATTGCCCAACGCGCCTAAAGAAGTTTTCACTTCAAAAAGTTTTGCCTTGTAGGTCACGCACCTTGGAAACTCACTTTGTTTTTATACATTATAGGCTTGCGTTTGACCACGATCTCGCCTGATGGTAACCGAGTCACTACGCGCAGTCATGCAATTTTCATAATACCAATTGACTCTAGCAATAAAGAGATACAGTAGCCCGATCACCAGTTAATGTCTCATCATTTGCCATTAATCATTCCACCCACTCAGATAGGTATAGTGTACTCAGGACTCCAACCATCCAAGACCAAACTGTTATCCACACATAAATTATACCGTTCACTGTATTAACAAATGCCTCGTAAATAATGTGACGACTTTCTTTAACGTAATTCGACGTAGATTTGTTTCTTAGATTTACTCACTTCATTTATAAGGTAGCTTTTGTAGAAGTTGGTTTTGCTATATTTATTTTGACTTGTGAAGTTTTTCATGGGGCGTTTTTTTATATAACAGGTTACTTTGTCAGGGTAAGGAGTTTTGACGATTTGAGAGAAACGGAGTCAACGATAAATTAAGCGTTGATTATCAGTTATCTGTATTTTTTAAATTATTTCATATAATAAAGTGTTTAAAAATGTATTTAACCTTCACGTTAAATGTGGCACAAAAAAGGGTGAAGTAACGCCTAACTATATTTTTATATTTATAGTGAATTCTATTCAATTTTCCTCGTTAATTAATAAGATATTTTATTTCCGTACGTGATCGATCAAACAGATGAGACTGTAACCGAATCATCTCGTAGTTTATAGCCCTTAACTTAGTGGTCCCCTGAGACCTCCGCCCAAATTATTTCCAAGAAACCCTACGCTAATGACATTTTAATACTACTAATGGCTTGACCTTGAAAACAATTAATTGTAATTTCAGTAGCTTCTCAGTATCTGTACCGAAATTCCGCTTTAAAAGATAAATCAAGTGGTAAATGATAATAAAAATAAAACGTAATTAACGAGATAATCGAACTTCCGTAATAGTAATTTACATTGCCTGGTAAGTCTTCCATTATCTTTAACAGAAAATGGGTTGTGATCAATCACTAACTATAGTCTCAAAAATAACAATAATATAGATAGATAATTCCTTTATTGCACACCATTAAATACAAACATTTATAAGAAAATACACTCTTAAATAATAGGTACAATGGGCGGCCTTATCGCTAAAAGCGATCTCTTCCAGGCAACCTTTGGATGGACAGGATCTATGTGAACAAATAAGGACGGCGGCGTAAATCCGATATTATTAGTACACGTATATTTATAAAAAAGATAGATAATATAAAATACAATGCACAATTATAATGCATAATATAATCATAAAATTACATAAATATTAATATTATGATACATAAAATATATTTTGTCATACCTACATATATAAAAATGTAAAAATTAATAAGTGGCCTAGTGAGCGATGGATGACAGATAGTGTTGTCTGACCAAATTTTTAAAGATAGGGAGAGATTTAGCGTGATGAATTGAGATAGGTACGACATTCCAGAGCCTGGTAGCCTGCAAAGCAAAAGAGGAACTATAAAATACTGAGGTATGGTGGGGAGTTTTTAATTGAAGGGTTTCAGAGGAACGTAAGGGTCGGGAGTTGGAAAGGTGAAGAAAGCAAAGCGTTCTTTGAGGTAGGACGGAGTAGAAGGGATATAAAGAAGCTTTTGATTAAAACCTTCCACATTCATCATCAGAGGAGCTGAAAGTCACCAGATTGCATTTTAATTCTAAATCCAAAGAATGTTTATCAATCTAATTGCATAACTCAAACTGCACAAACATTTGTTCCGCGATGGTAACCGAACCCGCAACCTCCTGCACCTAGGTCAGCTCTTTACCCACGGCGCTAAGGAAGTAGTCGAAGAGTTGGTTTGATTGACTTATTTAATTACATACATGTCAAAAGTAGCCAGCTAAAATTTTTATAAGATTTTGGTAACGCCTCTTGATCTTGATGGCGAAAACCCCACAATTTTACGTATATATAAATGTGATCATTCGACGCATCGTAAGCATTCCGTTACGAACAAAAACTAGGAATACCTCTGACCTCAAAACATACTTATCACACTATCACACTAATATTATAAATGCGGAAGTTTGGATGTTTGTTTCACTCACACACAATCACGTCATAACGCCTAAATCGATTTCGATGAAATTTAGTATGTACGTAGATTATAACCTGGATTAACACATAGGTTACTTTTTAATGATAAACCACGCGTGCGAAGCCGCGAGCGGAAGCTAGTTTGCAATAAATAAAAGTAATAGCATTTTATTTTTATAGTGTTATCCGACACTTACCGAAAATTCTAAGATTTTTAAAACCATCTCAAAAACTTTCAAGCTTGTAGCACAATTGGCTATGCATCGTATTGTTACGAGCTGAGGGTTCGGGATAAAATAATGGGAATCGATCCAACCAAAATAACACTTTTATTCAACACGATGACGATGAATACACGAACTTGATCACACGTATCATAACACATTAATTCACACCACTGGTGCACCACTTAAAGTCACCGAAATGTTCGCACGTATAGCTTAATTCAGACTGACTCGGGAGCAACTACTGTTCACGCGAGACCCTTCCCACGTCAGTCCTCCAGGGCCTCGCTGAGACTCACTCACTCACTTAGACTGAGACTGACTCACAACTGACTGTCCGGCCATCTCTCCGGCCTATTTATATCCACACATTTCGATTGTTCGAGAAGGATCTCGATCGTTCCAGGAAAAGGGTCGGTCCCTCGACACAATGGCCACTCCATTGTGCGCAACCGCAGACAATAACAACAATAACGCAGCAAGACAAAAGCGTTCGAGAAGTTACGATTATTACTCATTGTTTAACAGCCTCGGCGTAACAGTATCAAAAAGAAGTTTGCGGGTTCAACTCCCGTCCAGCTTCAAAGTTTTTGAGGTGGTTTTAAAAATAAGAGTAAGGCTTACCAAGAAAATCAAATGTCTCAAACTGTTATAGACGCCCGTAACCTAGGCTACAAACTCAGAAAGCTAAGTGATGAACAAAAACACTTCAAAGAGCGGAGTACGTAAGGACTAATTAGAACAGCTTGGCTTTCCGGAATGATTTCCCTGTAAAACCTGGCTAATTGTAGTTTTTGCAAGAATTGCCGCATTTATTTGTGCTCAAATGAAAACGTTTTTAAGCGTGCCGGACTGTCGATTGGCCTTACTTAATGGGTACAGGTGTCACTACAGTTTAACAGCAATGTAGTTCCTTGTGAAATGTCTCGCCCGGGAAGTAATACCACCATACCTATTTCTGCCGCCTAGCAGCAATACTGTGTTTTGGTTTGAAGGGTATGCACCTTTGAAATGTGTCTTACGTTTCACTGCCCTGGTCCATCAACTTGAGGCATACCGGTGTAAAGCCTCATGTGCCTGTAATTTCACCGGCAACCATACCCTTCAAACTGAATAATCATTCACTAATAGAAAGCTACATTAACCTATACTTTATTTTGAAAAAAATCTGAAAACCGGGCAGGTCAGCTAGTTTCCAATAAAATAAAACAAATTTGATTTTAGATAATTAATATATACATTCATTTCTTTCGATCACTCCATACAAATACACGTAGACAAGAAATACTCAAGTAAAGGCCTCAGTTAGGATACGACTGTGAATTATCTAAATCAACTAACTATGTCTTGTTTATGGTGTTTATACACAGGCGTAGAATGTCACGGGTCGAAGACTTAATAGGCTTTGAAGGGATCCATTAACGGCCCAGATTAACTGGCGGACCCTTAACTAGTTTATGGAATTTCACACTGACTTTGTTTGGTTTTAACTTGAATAATTTAGTGGGAATCTAATAATTTACTCCTCTTCTCTTGTGTCAGTACTTCTTTGAATCACACTAATATTACAAATGCGAAAGTTTGGATGTTTGTTTATTTATTTGTTACTCAATCACGTCTCAACGGCTGAACCGATTTCGATTAAATTTGGTATGTACGTAGATTATAACCTGGATTAACGCATAGGCTACTTTTTATCCCATAAATGTCCATAAAGTCACATGGAATAAAAATGGGGTGGTAAGTCAAGTTGCAACAGCGAGTTCAGCTTTATTTCTAGGTTACCTACACAATTATTAGAGTAACGCGTACGAAGTCGCGGGCAACAGCTAGTATAATTATAAATATATTTGTTTAGTTAATTTTATAATATATAAACAGGCCTCTTACTCGTTGGCTTTGGCCTCAGTAATGCATACGTAAAGGCACAGGGCCCGTAGCCAAATTACATTCGCTTCGAATCGATTCGATTTCTACATAGGTTTGTTGTCGATATATCACGTGTCAAATCCTATACATTTTCGGACGTATCGACTAGCGTCATCGCTAATCGAATGTAACTTGGCTAAACCCTCAGGCCTACAACCTGAGTTGAGAAATAAATGTATGGATTATAATACAGCTCACGACTATATTATTAATCTCCATGATGGACAAACTCGAATCTTATACTTAGAACGCAGACCCGTGAAGATATCGCACAAGCTTGGTATTCATAGGCAAGTCCAAACATTACGTTTACGATAAGGAATAAAGATCGTTGTTATTTGTATAAAAACATAGTGATTCCTCTCTGATAAAACAATCTGTTTTATACAATTTACCTGTGATTCGTGCAAATAAATATCTTGAAATCTTGTTCATTATATCACAAAATTCATTTCTGGGTCTGGGTGCAGTGGTACCATAGTCATTCTTTCTTATAATTTGACTGCTAGGACTGCTTATTCAAATAAGTATTACACATTGATTTATTATAACAAAGCATAACGCACGCCGTAAAATTGACATATTTTGTGCGATGATAGATTACATAGTAATTACTGTTTTCGCACATTGGCTATTCAAATAAATAGCGACTAAAACGTTAAGGCTATTTTTTTAGTGCACACCTCGCCATGACAGCCAACAAGTAAGTGGATGCAAACTGCGGCTCTCACGCATTTTCGAAAAGTTTTAGTTAAAGTTTCGCCGCGGCCGCCGGCGGCTGGTGCGATATCCTTTGTTATAATAAATCAATGGAGCTACGAGGTAATCAGACCTATTCTTAACGCACTAGAATGGATTACCTTGCTGTAGTTAGTTACACAGAGGTAAACGAGCTATATCAATCATTCGGAACTAAATTGAGCGTTCGACCTTTGGATCACATACAAAAATCTCATCAAAAATAATCTCTACTAAATCTCGGAACCCATAAATAACTCAGCCGGTTATGGATAAATCCGTTTAGCCCCGTTTTGAAGAACGTGACGTGTCAGCAGAGTTGTGAACCATTCGACACACGCCCCAAATAATGAGGCGTGAAATGAGCATGCCCTGTGCCAGAGGGTAGAAACAATATCAACTTTCACTCTGTAACTATCAAGACACCAGATATTATATTTGTTTGCGAGTGTACAATAAGGTCTTGAAAACTAGGTAATGGCACTTTGTACTCATTTGCCTTTTACTGTGTATGAACAATATGAAATGTAAAACAATATTTATTTCATGTCACGTTTCAAAAATTATCTCAAACCAATTAAATATAAAAATGTATTCAGAAAAATTTAAGAAATCTTTTATGCGATAGAAATATAATTACGAACTTTTCTAGCTTCAAGTATCAAAGGACGAAAACTGAAAATCTCCAAATCTAGTTAAATTCCAGTTTTGATCTAATCTCGATGCCTATCAACGAAATCGTCTTCAATAAGTGTAAAGGTTTTAGAAACGAAGCAGTGGGTAGACCATGATAATCATGGAGTTCAAAATCTTTATGACAAGCGTCATAATGATACTCATCATCATCAAATCAGCCAGAGGAGGTCCACTGCTGAACATAGGCCTCCCCCCATAGAACTTAAAAGCGACCGATCTTTGTGCAACCTATATACCCAATGACTCCTAGCGACCTTTATCAGGTCGTCTTTATAATGATACTAGCTTCTGTCTGCGGCTTCGTACGCGCAGTTTGTCAATAAAAGTAGCATATGTGTCAAATTTCATCGAAATCCGTTCACCCGTTACGACGTGATTGAGTAACAAACATACAAACTAATACCAAATTTTCGCATTTATAATATTAGTGTAATTGTAACATCTGAATAAGGAAACGACTGAAACCGAATTAGGATATCCCATTAGAATTAGCGTAAAATGATAATATGTATCATCTATTTTTGTGTTACCGAAGAACACACTTTGTCATACTCGATCACAATGTATGTACCTCCATAACACGTAGGTAACGTCGTAATATGAACGTGTATTTTGTTCTAAAATCTTTCACACTCGGCCCTTGTTTTTATGCTTGTACAAAATGGGCCATAAAATTCCCAACACGTCCTACGAAGTCAATCATTGTTTTATTAGACAAGGGTGTATAACAATCTAAGTAGGTACCTTAAAATTTGTAATCCAGGCCCGAATTTTAATTAATTTAGAAGATTTATCGGAAATCGGCTTAAAATAATTGGAATGTTAATATTGGACTTGAATCAATATTGTTTTGTGACCTTCAAGCCTGTTATATACTTACCAAGTTAAACAGGATAGGCTGAAACTCAAAGGAGTTGATGATTTGAGTTTAAATTCAGTAAAAATCCCTTTTTGATCTCAAATTTGCAGAGAAAATTTTATTCACAGTCTTCAACAATTCATCTTAATAAACTTCAATACTTAGTAACTTCTTAGTTCATCTCACTAATTTCGCCCCTGACGACGTGACCATAGCCTGTAGCACTATTGGCAGTGCATCCTCGTATCAAGAGGGAGGTTGCGGATTAAAGTCTCGTCCGGCTTAAAATATGGTTTTAAAATCTTAGAACTTTTTTATCTGCCCTTTTCCAACACTACGGTCGGCACAACATGTTATTTAGTTCAACTAGAAACTTTTATAGCTTTACCATGTCCGTTTGTCTATTTGTACGTCCGTAATGATAGCTGTTTTACTGGTAGACAAATTAGCCTGGCATTTCCCTAACGTATTTATCGACTTAACATGTTTAAATTTGACGTATTTGTATGATTTGACAACTCTCTAATTTATATTTAGCAATTAAATACGTTAGGCATCGTTGCGCAAGTTTCCAAGCTGAAATTTAGCAAGAAAGAAATACATTTTGGTGACGCCATAAATTTCCATTAGTTTCGTTTACTACCTATCTATCTTTATCTACAATACACAAAGGTTATCTGGAAGAGAATGCTTATTAGCATAAAGTTCGCATTTGTACTATTTTTATAAGTGCAATAAAGTATTTTCTGTCAATCAATCATAAAATACTAGCTCAGTGCTGGCTTCTTTAACTTCGTATTTTCGATTCTTGTACTCGCACATGGCCAATGACTCTAAAGGCGACTTGCGCAACGATGCCTAATCGTATTTAGTGCCTAAATATGATTAAGAGAGTTGTCAAATCATACAAATACGTCAAATTTAAACATGCTTAGTTGCTACACACGATTAGGGATCGTTGTGCAAGCCAGGCTAAGAGTTAAAAGTAACTATTAAGTATACAAAGAAAAATCAGTGACACGAAGTGATAATAACTTAAAAGAAAAAAATTGGAATTGAAAATTTCATTTAGTTAAGAAGTGCAGTGGATTTAACAATTAAATTAAGTGGCAAACTGGCCAAACGCCCAACTGATAACATTACGCCAACTCTGCCAACTATTTCACATTAACAATAAGCCTACTTTACAAGTCCACTTGGCATAGCATGCTCGGTTTAAATAAAACATGTGGATTATCAGCCCTTTTATTAATAAAATTGTAAGAAAGTATATCAAAATTAGAAAGAGAAATGTAAGAAAATTTCGTGATTTATTTCAATAATAGGATGAAAGAGAATAAATTTATTTCCCCGCTAAAATTTAACACAAAAATTGAAAAGAATTTGGCATAGCGATGAAAACTGAAAGCACACAAATTTTGTGGTTCATAATTATCGAAGCAGTGGTATATCTGAACTACAACATGTGGTACAAAAATTTTCGGTTTTTTTACCAATGTAACAATATTTTTTTTTCCGCTGGTCGCAATCTTAGAATGCATGCCCATATAAGGAAAAATACAAAAAAAGAAGATGTGTCACACAAAAAGGTCAAGTGTTCTTAGTTATTTTTGAAAGTTGTTGGAAAGTAACGTTTTTTATATTTTTTTTCTATAAATTATAGGCTTGCGTTTTACCACAATCTCGCCTGATGGTAAGCGATGATGCAGTTTACGATAGTACACGCTTGCCTAGAAGAAACCTATTCACTCGCGACTTGAAGACCCGTCCTAGACGCTAGACGTTCTAGACCTGTCATAGAATCGCTATCAATTTGATAACTATACACAGAAAAGCTAACTTTCATTTATTTACTACATCAACTAAAAGATGAGTAGGTATATAAACCTTGTAAACAACTTAAAGTCTGTTTTTACAACCTTTATTCAACTTAGTTAACGCAACAAATGCCACAAAAATAAACAGACTCGGTTTTGTACGATTGTTTTGATAAGGGCCGTAATGATGGAGCTGTGTTGAGTGAAAGGTTGATGGGATGCAATGTAGTTTAAGGAATATGTATACAAATGTATTGAATCTACTAGACTGGACACACGTGTATCTAGTTGGTGAAACTCAAAATTAGTATCACTTATTATTTTTCCATCTGGACACGTCAAGATTTTTACGCGAGTCCACATAGTGAAACTTAAAAACATCACTTTCATGTTTTCGCCAACTACTCACTTAGTTTTTTGCAAAAAAAGGGTACAATCAGGTTAATAATCGCCTCATTCATCGAATTAATGAACGAGGCGATTTCATGAAAACATACTTCCGGCAGATTAGCATGTACACGTACCGTATACCCTAAACTTGTTTCCTCTTTACGGAAGAATAATCGTTGCATTTAATTTCAAATGTAATTTTACTATGTACTTCCGGAGTGAGAAACTATCAAATCGGTCCATCCGTGTAGGAAAGTAATACAAAAAAAAATAGTGGCACTCCGGGAGTGCCGACAGAAGTGAAAACTTGAACAGAGTACACTACAGATACTTATATACAGAGGTGTCGGTAACGGTAACAGTGTCGCGAGTTCAATGGTTTTTTCCCATCTCAAAAAATGCCGACGAAGTGACGAAGTTTTCACTTCAAAAAACTAGTTCTTTACTCTTTATATTATAATTTACGAATACGTAGGTACCGTAACCCCTTCGCCGGTGTACGAAACCAGAGGTTCGTAACCAGTTACGGTAGTAGCTAAATTTATCTTTATACAAGTTACTAATACTACGGACGAACAGTCGGACATGGCAATCAGATTTCCTCCTCAGACTACGGAACCCTAAAATCCTTGACATAACATTAAATATATAACAAAAGTAATAAACCCGTAATTAATACCTCTCAAAACGTTAAGATGTAATTTGTGTACTCATACGCTTTAAGCAGCTGTGGTAAATTTATCCAAACCACAGAATAGAGTACTGAATATCTCAACTCCGAACATGTTTCAGAAACTGAGTGCGAAGTACTGTAACCTATACCGCAGGACAAGATCGTTTATCTCGCATGAAAACATTGTAAGTAATATGTTATAGTTGATATATGTGGTTGAATAAGGAAATAGTTTAAAAGGATTCAGTCGAAGATTCTACAAACTAGTGGTTCTGTAAGAACAGTAGACCTCGCGTTCCAACTCCAAAAAGTAATTTGTGCATCAAAATTAATGAAGAAAGTCCAATTTTAAATCGAATTTCAGGTGTGCTTGAACTTTCCAATAGGCTTACCTATGTAGACTTTGAGCGAAATATTGGTATAAGTTTTAGCGATTACTCGCGTTTCCTTGGTCCTAGGTGGTCTAATCTGGTGTCTACGAGTTCGTCTCGTGAAAGCTTAGAGGACTGCGTAGTCTGATTGGAATAGGTAGGCATACATTTTCATAAAAAAAATCAAAAATTGAAATCCGTCTATAAAACGTTAGGTACAGCAAACTTTGCCCCCCCCCCCTCTACTCCCCCTTTTGGATTTTTTTCGCAAATTTGTTTTTAAATTTGATTGAAATCCGTCGATAAATAACGCTACCGCAAACTTCCCTCCTTTTCCCCCTATTTTCATCCCAATCAAAAATCGCGATCGACTAAAAAATTTAAATAAATCAAGGAACTTATGTGCCCATATTCGTCAAAATCAGTTGAAAAATGCGACCTGTAGGCGAGAATAGACAGACAGCCAGACAAAAGCATTTTTTGGCTAATCTCAAAACTGAGACGCTTCGCTCGCTCGGTCAATGAAGAGCTCTTATAACTGAGCACGGAGTTCTATACTTCCTCATCATATAGGCCTCAGTTTCATGATCTGATCCCGCTATCCCCTTTCCATCAAAGGACAAGCAGACGCACTGCTCAGTACTATCCATACCTAGTAATATACCACCCATTCGCACTCAACGTTTTTGCGTACAGTTTAGGTATGGAATACTTAACCGTCGTCTGATTTTCCGAAGCCTACAATCCGGGCCTCTTTAAGGAACGAGTGAATAGGTGTCTTCTAGATCTTTGTGCTCCATCTTACACCACATCATCGCTTACCATCCGGTGAGATTATGGTCAAATGAAGATCTATTCAGTGTAAAAAAAAATTGTGCCTAACCTACTTCAGCTTATTTAGTAGGTAGGTATATATTTGTTTTGTAAGATTGTGTTTTAAATTACGGTATTATTTTTATCGGTTAACAAATAGAATTCAACAGATGTTATATTTTACTTAAACAACAGAATACCGCCCAAAAATCATATACTTAATACAATTTGAGAGAAAATTTTACTATTAAATATTCTAAATTAAATATGTATTTCAAAATCAAGCTCAACCATATTAACTTGGCCATGCCATATGTTGCGAACAGGTGCGTCTTGTAACCCATAAATAAAACGAGAATCCTGAGAGGCCAGCTGCTGAAGTCAAGGGTGCAACGGAGCGTAATAGTACTGCGTTGTCTGGACGTGGCGTGTATGTAAACTACTATATTTGTGCCCTGTAGAGCTAACATGCGTAACGTGACTAAATTTCTCGACTCATTTTCTCGTGCAAAATAGTGATAGATATCTCTACCTGTATCTCTGTGCTAATGCTTACATGCGCGCCGCATCATAATTTACACGAACTTTGAGACACTGCGCAATATTTAGTGAAGTTTTATAACCACCAAATTCAAGTAAAGTTTAAAAAAATGTAAAACCCCAACCCCCTCTTTTTACTTCGGGGTTGAAAACTAGCTTTTTATTAAAAAAACCGCGTCCGAATCGATCTATCCGTTTGGGAACTAAGATGACAGCCACACATACAGGCATACGCATCAAACTCATAACACCCGTCTTTTTGAGTCGGCGGTAAAAATATATGCGAATGACGACTATCTCTTCTATCATGACGTGCATGTATACAAGAAATCGGTCGACATAGACAAAATTTCTCGTTTCATGCATGACATATCTCACGGCGCGCATGCTAGCCTAGCTGGATTTACTAGTCATATTTTGCCCTAGGGAATAATTGGTAATTATTCTCTGTGATATACATCTTCTGGAATATTCGAGCAAAACTACTCGTACAGGAAGTTGTCATTTACAATTTAATGGAATTGGAGAACTCTACAGTCTTTACTTTGTCGATTACGAACGTACAAGTTAAATATATAACCAATGAACCCTAGAAGGAAAATACCCTAAAAAAAGGAGTTACCAAATTATACTCAAAAAAACACATTAATGTATATATAGATTAAATAAATAAATAAATATTGCTGGACATTTAAAACAGCACTATCTAGCCCCAAACTAAGCAGAGCTTGTACTATGGGAACCAGATAACTGATACTTACATACTTTCTTTTTTGTAAATACATACATATAATATATAGAAAAACACCCAGACACGGAACAAATATCTGTACATCATGCAAACTTTTGTTCCGTGGCGGGAATCAAACCCGCTACCTCCTGCGTCTCAGCCGGCTACACGCCCACTGCACCACGGAGGTCGTCAAATTATGTATTGTATGTCAAATTAAATTAGATTATGTAGATATTAATTTATTTTAAAAAAGTAAGTAAAACTGACTTCTAAAATGTTTGATACGTTAACTGCTTCAACGGACGTAGATGTGAACAAATAACTGAAATCAGACTACTTGATACCTAAATCGATGGTAGCCTACGAGTATGCCACCCGGATCATAATAACGAATCGATTGATCTTCATTCATCAAAATCGGATGAGAAGTTTAGGCCTCACGGTGAAATATAAGTAAAAACAACAGTATACATAGGCACATAGACTGCTACAACATAACACTTCCTTTTGGCATTGCCTTAGTCGGGTAAAAAGTAACCACTATGTTTCATTGTAAATCCATTGGATCAAATCTCGAAAATATCAATCTAAGGAAGAGCAATCTTTGCGTAATGACAAGAAATATCTTGCCCACAATTTCTCTATTCGTCTAGGATGGGATGATTCGAACTGTCAGTTCCAGAGACTAGAGTTGAAGTGTGAAAGACAGACAAACAGTCTATAAGCATTGTGTTGAGAACTTTACATATGTATATGCTATGCTCAAGGGAGTAAGCTGAAAGAGCAGAATCGTGGCTTGTTTCATGAACTCTATTACATAGTTTGTTACAAATCCAATTCTGGTAGAATACAAGGTGAATTGTATACGTTTGAGAAACGCGTAAATGACGTGATATGGCGTTTTTAGACATTATGGTAGATTTTTAATTTTCAACTTAAATAATGGACTACAGTTTATTGAATACTAGCATCTGCCAACGGCTTTGCACGCGTTTTTTGTTAGCAAAAAGTAGCCTATGTGTTAATCCAGGTTATGTCTACGTACATACCAAATTTTATCAAAATCGGGTCAGCCGTTACGACGTGATTGAGTAACAAACATATATCCAAATTTTCGCATTTATAATATTAGTGTGATTGATTATGGCCAGAGCCGTACTAAAAATTGTATGGCCACTGGTGTGATGGGTGCGCAGGGAATTTGTCCTTAGTTTCCAAATCACAGTGTATTGATTTCACTAGTAAGATAATCTATCATACTAGATAGAAATAAACATAATAATCAAGATCGGTCGCTTTGAAAATCTATGGGGGAGGCCTATATATATATATATTCAGCTGTGCAAGCCCTGATATAATAATGATGATGAATCTATTAGTGAGACTGCATTATAAACAATTGTATTTACTAATACAGGATGTTAGGAAGCCCTTTGTTTGTTGTTTTGTCCACAGTTGAAAGGTATAAGGCCGTAGCAGCGATACGCAGAGACAGTCTACGGTGTACTTATTGTTCTAAGCTGTTCGCTCGTGGCTCGACAGATTACAGTTAATAGACGTACGACTCAAACAATGGAAGCGTTCAACAGTAAATGTGCAAGTGCATGTGTAAGATTGAGAAACAAAACCCTAGGAACAATGTCGATACTACAAACACAAGATCCTAGAATTGAAAATTATTGTGCAGTGAATGTTACGTGTATGGGCGTTTACATAAATAACTACACAATTTATGATTTTTGTATACTTGGGGCTGTTTGTTTAATAGAGTTCTGGTCAAAAACAAGCATATAATATTTTTATCACACCACCTGCTAGACAATCTCAAATTATATGTTATGTAAACCTCACCGAAATCCCTACGGCTGAACCGTGAGTAAAGTTGAATTTCATTGTGATTTGAATTTGGAACCTCAACTGCATTAAATTTTGAACCAAATAGACCTACACAATAATAACTTATTTGTAAATCGAACTAACCTCTGCATAGAATGCACCTACATTTGGTTTATATTGTCTCGCAGAAAGTGTGAAAAGTATTCTCCTCGTGGATAAAGTTGTCTGCATCTTGGACGTGCTTATATTCCTCTCTGCACTCAGGATTCTAGTAACTCCCTCGCTCCGCTCGTGAGTTAACTCTGGAATCCTTCGTTACGTTCGGGATTCAATATAGCGCCCGTGACGCAAGACTCTGCTTTATCCCCTCGTTTAATTATCAACTATTATGTTTCACTTAAATTTTCATTATTGGAGAACGCAAGCTAGTATTATAATAAAAGTTCACCGATTTTGTCTGCGTTCAGTAATTTTTGTTTAGATGATTATCAATTGATATCTTATTCTTGTTTATTCTTGTTTAAAAAATTGTTCATGTTTTTATTTTCTGTGTGTATTTTTCTTTTAGTGCTGATATCGACTTTATTATTGTCTAAAATAAAATATTTTTATTTTATCTATTGAGCACCAACATAATAGAATATAATTTATACATAATAGTAAAATCCAGGTGCCATTATAATTACACGTGTAGACGGCATTATACAGTAGATATATTTGAAGCCTTACGATGTTCTCTGAATAATGTGACCAGAGCCAGATCACCGAGTTTTAATATTTTAGGTGTAAAGGATTTGTGGAAATTAATAAGTGGTCATCAATAAAAACCGGATTATGTATATGCAAATGCATATTTGCATATGCATTTCCCTTTTCAGCAGTAGCTGCATTTTACACAGTTTTAGCAAAAAATTGAGATCTTGCATATTTACGCTTGATCGCGTTCATCGTTCAGATTGGCGTTGAATGAATATATTCAGCTTATGAAGAGAATTCGCCTTGTGAACTCTTCGTGCCAAATTTATTCCCGAGTAAACTCAAAGAAAGTTTAAAAACTTACTGAACAATAACCCAGGGTTTGAACCCTTGATGGCTTCATCAACGGGGCAGGTGAAATTTTTCCCGGCACAATAAGTTTAAAAATCACACCCAAATTTAAATTCTGTCCAGTCACATCAGTAGACGTAGAACGCTCCTTTTTTCCGCTTACAAAAATATATTAAGCGATCGTAGAAACAATTTGTCTACAGAACATTTAGAACAGTAGGTACTTAGTCATATACGTTTTAAATTTAATTGTTAAATACATTTTGTAATTGATATATTTGAAAATAAGATTGTTATCCTTGAGAACTAATAACTTAATTAAAAAATATTTCAAAATACGACTTCCTGTTTTATTTATGTTGCATATTTTGGCTCTTTTTATGGATTTTCGTGCATATTTTAGCTATATTTATTGCATATTTTGGTTTTTTTTGTTGCATTATAATCCGGTCTTTAGTCATCAACCTTCCGGCGTCTATTTATCTAAACAACCTTTTTCGACCACACCTTACCATCAGGTAAACAAACGATAGAATACAAAAAAAAATTGGTTCTCAGATTGTTATTCAGTCTTTTTATGACAAAATAAATTAAATTTACAAATAACAAATTCAAACAAATATTACAGGACATTTTCTTTACAAACAGAAAACGAATACAAATAATTCCAATCTAGGTCAGTAAGTACATATTGAAAACAGTTCTTAAGAAATAATTTTAACATTGTAAGTCGTAAGGAAATTGCGAAAGTTAATATAATGCACGGTTAATAAATGAAATTACAGAACGGAAGACGGAAATACAAGTAATAAGGACGCATTAACAATGTAAAATAGGAAGAATACCTCCTTGTGTAGATTAAATTTTTAAAATTATGCGAATACCACAGAACAGGAACAGAGTTAAATGAAACCTCACACAAATACCTCTTTTGTCGGATCCACACACTTTTTGCAGATCATGCAATCATGCATCATCTGTCATGCGGCAGGGAATCAAACTAGCACTTCTCGCGTCTCTGCAAATCAACCACTATCGACAGAAACAAAAAAAAATGTCTTTAAGCTTTCATTCCTCGGGTCTTTTAGAATGACTTAGAAAAACGTCAACCGTGGGATACCAAATCAACCAACCAACAAACCAACCAAAGTCTGTCTGTCTGTCTACCATTATATTTCTTAGACTTCTAGATGCATGAATCAACTTGTAGCTTTCTAAAAATATTTAATTCAGGTTACCTCTTCTCAAATGAATCATGATCATTAAACATCTATAAAATACCAGCTATTTAAGTTGGACCGCATTCCTTGGTGCTGCATCATGAGATGACGCACTCTTACCTGCAACAAAGAATTTTATATTGTTACTTAAGAAGGCTTCTTGGGAACTCAGAATCGAGTTTTTAGCAAAGGTTAAGGTGCGGCATTCTACTCTGGAATTGAATAAATGGAAAACTTTATTATAAGGCTCAAGTTGATGGACGCAGGGTAGTGCAACGTAGGCCATGTTTTTAGGTGCGTGATGGTTACCACTTAACATCAGGTGGGCTGTTTGTACCATCTCCATGCCATATAATAAAATAAAAAAACTAGCTGAAAGCTAGTGCAGTAGCTTTCTATCAGTGAAAATAAAATCAGAATCCATTCATACCAATATTATAAATTCGATAGTAACTCAGTCTCTGTTTTTAACTTTTTACGAGCCTAAACGACCGATTTCGGTGGAATAAGGCATATACCTGATGGATCAAGACTGTGTTACTTTTTATTGACAAACCACAAGTGCGAAGCCGTGAGTGGACGCTAGTTAATTTTTTTTTTTTAATCGGCTAAGACTCGTTATCGTTATAATTATGTTTGTTAGCTTGCTTAAAAATGATCTCTTTGATTTATATAAATATTTAATGGTTTTATTTATTATTTGATTGCAATTTATTAATTTATTCGTTCATGCTCAATACAATATTGACGGAAGTAAGTTATAATTAAATTTAACATTTTTGTACCTTCTTTAAAATAATTGTGTTAGCGATTATTTGAAATTACGTACTAAATTGTAGTTTTATTACTTCAGCAATATTTACTAGTTTGGTGTTCATTTTTAAACAGAGGTCGCTTTAGTAAACCAACCCGCCGCTTTTGTGTTGGTGCGACTATTTAAGCATGGACGCCTATTCGTAAGAGCTCATTCCACCGTCGTCCGAAACACGTTCTCGGAGATCCGGATGACGAAATCACCTCCGCTAACGCGGAAGCGATCTCCGAGTCATCTACATCAGACAGAGCAAACACAGATACACCGACCTCGCCGGCGAGGTCGACGAGTCCCTTCAGTCGCCGCCTATACGAGGTACAGACATGTATCCGGGCGTTTTTCTCCTATCCCCCCCCCCCTGACAACTGCCCAAGCCGAGGCTCGTTCTTAAGTGGTGCCCTTGCGCTAGTTGCCTCTTCAAACAACTTACTGGGCTGAGTACCATCTGCGCTCGCCAAAAGTTCGGTTAAGCTGCAACGGCCTCAGATGCCAACAGCGAGATTAGTCCATTCGAAAAAAAACTCATTCGTTCTCGAGCTGCGAAGCGTAACGGTCACCTAAAAGTGTAATGATTGAAGTATTTGTCATAAAGGAGTGTACTAATGAATAAATGAAGACTTGAAAGCATAGTGGTGTTTTTCTACTGAACTCGCTTTCATCTTATACATTTTCGACCCTGATTTTATTATCAAAGTGACATTATCAACAACGATCTATTGTCTAAAAAGTAATTGCGAGTGGTCATTTTAAATAGGGCTCGGTCGCGCGACTTGGTCTTTTCTTGGTCGCGATTACAAAACATCTGCTCTACGAGTTTTTAGCAAGCCTTAAAGAGAACGGTTATTGCCTTAAGGAGTTTCAGATGTTCCTTTGAACACCGGAATGGCAGTACTCCCGGAATGTCGTAAAATTGTTGTAGACTTAAGTTACATTTGACATAGATAAAGACAAAGTGGTGATAGGAACTTTTCAAGTAAAATAAACATACATTTGCTCTTTAGACAACAGTACTGGCTTTTGATGGAGTTTAAGAAGATAAAACAGATGAGTTTGTTCCGTTTGTTTGTAAAATTTTCGTAAAAGTAATATATAAAACACTAGCTTTTACCAGCGGCTTCGCACGCGTGATTTGTCGGTAAAAAGTGGTCTGTCTCAGTTCAGTTAATAAACTATGCATATAGCAAATTTCATCGAAATCGGTCCAGTCGCGAGAACGTAACAAACAGACAGTGATAATACTTACTTTTGAATTAATCATAATAATTGTATGGATTTTAGTTTGATATATTTATTTATTTTAATACTTTATTGCACAAAATACACAGTAAATGTACAAAAGGTGGGCTTAATGCTTAAATCATTTTCTAACTGCCAACCTCTGAGGTAACAAAAAAAAGGTTGGCGTGCTAACATAAAAAACAATACTAACTTATTAGTAATAAAATAACAAAAGAAACATAGCATCGTGTACTTAATAATTAATTTTATGGAACTAAATCTGGTATCTTAATTCAAAACTGCAAAAACAACTCAATCAGTCAGATCTCAACCAGGCTATGAAAATGTCACTCAAAAACACAACTTCTAAGGGTTTGCTGTCTCGTTTGCATAATTCCAATTATTAATAACGATTATGAGTCAAACTTTCAAGGCTTCCTTTGGCCTTCGCTTTTGGCACTTCAATTTTCTTGTCTATAGAAAATTAGCTATATCTAGCTGATTTTAGATTCAATAGAGAAAGATGTAATCCGAATTCGGAAAAATCATCTGATGTCAGTAGTTCGGTTGTTAGGTTTGAAATCAAAAGTATCTTCAGATGAACTACGATGCCATTGATAGACAGACAGACAGACACACAAACATATTTTCAAAAAAGGTTTATATAAATAAATAAAATAAATATCGCTGGACATTTCACACAGCGCTATCTAGCCCCAAACTAAGCAGAGCTTGTACTATGGGAACCAGATAACTGATAGAATACTTATATAGATTTTTTTTTTGTAAATACATACTTATAATATATAGAAAAAACACCCAGACACGGAACAAATATCTGTAGATCATGCAAACATTTGTTCCGCGGCGTGAATAGAACCCTTATAGTGCACTTAAGTTAATTTTGGTTGAATGTTTTAAATCGATGTGTTTTTTTACTATTATTTAAAAATTCTCAGGAACCCGGTCTCAGAATCCTGTCAAATTGAAAGTGTCAATTGTAAGTGGTGTTCTTATTCAGAATGTTAACAATAAATTTATTAATTACTTATAATAAAAGACTTTATTTAATATGTCTTAGAACGATTACTCAAAGCTCAAAGATGATTAAAGTTCCTGTTCAAGACTGGTTAGGTATAGAGTTAGTATAAACCAAAAATAGACCTAATTTTCGTTATTGTTCAAGATATTTGGACGAACAAATTAGTGGTTAGAAGCTTATTTTTTATTTGTGAAATAAATAATAAATAAACGTTGAAGTCGATTGATTTTAGTCTTATTCCTCGATTTCCTGGTTACAGTCCTCTCAGTTTCCTGCCGCTTGATTTTCTTGAAATGGCCATAAATCTAAAACTTTAAAATATTTTGTCTGTTCCTCTTATCATAGGCTAAAAGAAGTAGTATTCTTGGTAATATACTCTGTTAATTTCTCAACTAGAATGTATATTCGGGCCGTCGGGCCGAAATAAGACTCGGTTTCGTCCTTAGTTTGTAGAACAACCCATATGTAGGTATGGCAATATATAATTTATGTATCATAATATTATTAGTTATGTAATTTTATGATTATATTATAATTATGCATTATATTTTATATTATCTACATTTAAAAAATCTAATATTGTATAAATTGTAATATATACTTGTTCTAATAATATCAAATTTACGCCGCCCTCCTTATTTGTTCACATAGATCCTGTCGATTCAAAGGTTGCCTGGAAGAGATCGCTTTTAGCGATAAGGCCGCCCTTTATACCAATAATTTAAAAGTGTATTTTCTTGTATATGTTTATATTTAATGGTGTGCAATAAAGGAATAAATAAATAAATATTGCTGGACATTTCACACTGCGCTATCTAACCCCAAAATAAGCAGAGCTTGTACTATGGGAACCAGATAACTACATTTTTTTTAAATATATACATACTTATAATATATAGAAAAACATCCAGACCCGAAACAAATATTTGTATGATATGCAAACATTTGTTCCGCGGCGGGGATCGAACCCGCTACCTCTTGCGTCTCAGCCGGCTATTCGCCCACTGCGCCACGGAGGTCGTCAAATTATCTAATCTTATCTATTTTTGAGTTGGGGTTGAAAAATGATGCATTCCGATTCAAAAGCAGTCTGTATTTTTATCTTTCTGAATTATTCAAGCTGAATATTGAAGGTAATTCGATACCAAAACAGGTATCGAATCCCGAAAGAGCCGGCTGGTAATGCCATTATGCTTAAAAACCTGACCGGAACGACAGGTGTTCAAACTTCAACCAAAACATCTTTGGATTAGACTTTGAATTTTAATGCGAAGAAATAAGGTTGGTTATTCAAGTGTAAGTGACACTGAATCTGTAGAATTTGATAGGCCATCAATGGGCAGATGGTAGCAAAAGTACCTACTTTGGCATTCGATTTTTTAAGCATATATAGGACTGTACGAGTATGTTGTGGGCATATATAATGTTTCCATTGACATTGATGCCCTCGTGACGTAGTTTCCCTGAGCGAATAGTCGGGCTAGCAAGACATACCTACTATAATTTTAGTAAATGAAATAGCTCACCTTTAAGAAATTCAACAAAAATAAGCATTTCAAATAACGACCTCCGTGGCACAGTGGGCGAATAGCCGGCTGAGACGCAGGAGGTAGCGGGTTCGATTGTTTGCGGAACAAATGTTTGCATGATTATAGATATTTGTTTGCGTTTGATCACTATCTCGCCTGATGGTAAGCGATGACGCAGTCTACGAGGGTACACGCTTGCCTAGAAGAAACCTATTCGCTCGTGACTTGAAGATCCCTAGGTTGTAGTTATCAGGAAACATAGACACAGGCAAAGCGTTCCACTCCTTGGCGATGCGCATAATAAAGGTGGAAAAATACCGCTTTGTGCGTATGGGAGGTATGTCTACCATATTTCGGGTCTTGATGTTTTTCTATATAATATACTAAGTATATATTTACAAAAAAAAGTATATAAGTATTCTATCATTTATCCGGTTCCAATAGAACAAGCTCTGCTTAGTTTGGGGCTAAATAGCGCTGTGTGAAATTTCCAGCAATATTTATTTATTATTTTATTTATTGGCTATTACAAATCTACAGAATTCGGTTACGATATGCTATTTGCCTCAAATTATATTTGTTCCGGGTCTGGATATTCCTTTAGATGTTTATAACTGTAAGTTTATTGTTGCAATGTATGGTCTTTAAGATATTTATAGATATGTAGGTGCACATTGTTACCAGAAATAAACGTAAATAAATATTATATTAATATTATATGTGCCGATGTGGGAGCCAAAACCGCGAAGCTCAAGTGGGATTGAACCGGGCGCGTAAGTCGAATGCTTCCTGAGAAATAGGCCAAGATCGTAACAACTTGGGTACCGGAGGATGGACAGCGACGTCGGGGCCAGCCGGGAAAGCGTTGGCGTGACGACATCAATGGATTCGAGAAGGAATGGTCTTCATGGAAATCTGCCAAGGAGCATGATAGGTGGAAGGAGTTGGGGGAGGCCTTTGCCCAGCAGTGGGAAAAAGTAGGCTCGTTAAAAAAAAATATTATACATATATTTATTTACGAAAAATATACCTCTTATTATAAGCATTCTATCAGTCTGGTTCCCATCGTACAAGCTTTGTTTAGTTTGGGGCTAGATAGCGCCGTTTAAAATGTTAAGCATGATTTTTAGGGTTCCGTACCCAAAGGGTAAAACGGGACCCTATTACTAAGACTCCGCTGTCTGTCTGTCTGTCCGTCTATCACCAGGTGATAGTTAGACAGTTGAAATTTTCACAGATTGTGTATTTCTGTTGCCGCTATAACAGCAAATACTAAAAACAGAATAAAATAAATATTTATGTGGGGCTCCCATACAACAGACATGATTAATTTGCTGTTTTTATAGACACGTACGGAGACCGACTCGCTAGTGCGAGTAATAAATAAATTAATTAATTTAAAATAACCGGCCTAGTGGCCGGTTTTTTTTTAATTTAATTAACCCATCATGGAGCACGCCAATACATGGTTGTGGGTGCCTGACCGACTACAGTTCACAGGAACTCACCTTTACTGACATTTCTAGTCAAGTGATGGGTTGCCTCATTTTTTTATTTTAATATAGCAAGTTTATTTCCTATCATTTGTCTCAAAATAAGATTTACGACTTAGCACATAATATTGAATACCAATTTTCGACTTGGGATTTATGAGTATTCATTGCAAGCATCTGCGTTATTGAATGATATCTCGTTTGAGTATGATCAGTTTCGTACAAAGTACGTGTTCTTATTCCGAAGACTTAAGGTTGATTATAGCTCGATATTTGTAATAAATAAGGTGAAATAGGAGTCCAGTGACTCAGCGTCGTAAACATCGGCTCCGTTTTACGGTCATGCATCAAAATCCAGGCACAAAAAGATCAAAAACTCTCCGTTGTTCGATAAAGCCTTCTACGGCCCACGATATCAGAAATAAACGTATTGTGGGGACATCACGCATTTCAAGCAACAACTTCAACTATTAATATTTTATGCGTTTAAATTGGATAGTTTACGTTGTGGCCGGAATAATTTGGCCCTTAATTTAAATAATTAATGGGTAATATTTATATTTCATTTTTTTTTTGCATGCCTAGTTATACGGTGAGCCTTGTGAAATCATCGACATCGTCAGCCCTTCTCATCCCACGGGCATAGGCCTCTCTTCGTTGTCGCCATTCGCCTCTGTCCTGCGCTGTTCTAACCCACATACGACCTGCGATTTTTGTAATGTCGTCGACCCATCTTGCCAGTGCACGACCTGCGTTCCTGGTTCCATCTCGGCGCCACCACTCAATCAGCACCCTGCTCCACCTGTCATCATCGCGCCTGGCCACATGTCCTGCCCAACTCCATTTGAGTCCCAATATACGCTTGCTAACGTCTTGAACTTTAGTCCACTTGCGAATTTCAGTATTGGGGACTCGGTCTAGCAGTGTGATGCCGAACATGGCGCGCTCCATGCCTCTCTGTGCAACTCTAACCCTGTGCAGTTTCCTTCGTGAGCGTCCATGTCTCAGCACCGTAGGTTAATGTTGACATATTGGTTGTCAGACATTGTGGAACGGTGGTAGTAGATTTCAAAACATCGTCCAGCTTGCTGAACGCCGCCCATGCCAACTGGATTCTCCTAGATATCTCCTTGGCCTGTAATTCTTTTCGGAAAGATAAAACATGACCAATGTACACATAAGATTCGACCATCTCCAGGTACACGTTTCCAATAGAACTGTTTGGAATCGGATCCCTGGAGACGCTCCACAACTACATACATTTTAAAAACTCTCTATTTTCGCTATCTCCCATCATCCTCTTTGGAAGGTGACCAAATCGTCCCGTCAACGCTTTTTCGGCCGACCCCGACGTCGCCCTCGCATCTTCAGGCGTCTATGGTGTCACAATATGGGCCCATTTCTCGGAGTGCATTCGGGCAACGTGGCCCGTCTAGTCCCACTTAAGTCCAGCCGATCTCCTCCCTACATCTGCAATGCCGGTAAATGAGCGCAGCAGTGTTACGCACTCAGTTGACACGTTTAAAGCCGAGAATGCTGCGCTCCATTGCCCTTTGACAAATCTTGAGCTATGACTTCTGGGCTTCAGTCAGAGACCATGTCTGCGCACCGTAAGTTAAGATGGGCAGGATACACATGTCGATGAGTTGGCGCTTAAGTGTCAGAGGAAGGTCACCCTTCATTAAAAACTCTCGAATCATGTTTTTTTATACTTTTTAATCACATATTTTAATTACCATAGTGTTTTTGTTGGAGTTGATTAAACCTCCGCTTCGCCGACGACATTGTCCTCTTCGCGACAACAGCTCTCGAACTGCAGTCGTCGAGGTCCTGAGCAATGCAAGCCTTGGGGTTGGATTAAGTATGAGCATGTCAAAGACTAAAGTTATGACCAACAGCATCGCCTATCATACTACAGCGAACGGTGCAGCGATGCAATATGTCCACGACTATATATATCTCGGCCAAATAGTATCCCTCCAAGTAGGCAGGCAAGATAAAGAAGTCGCACGACGCGTTGAGAACGCCTGGAGGAGCTATTGGTCGATGAAGGAGCTGATGAAGAGCAACCTTCCAATAGTACTGAAGCGCAAACTCATGGGCATGTCAATTCTTCCCGTTATAACATATGGCTCGCAAACTTGGTCTTTGATTAATATCCAAAAATCCAAACGCAAGGTTTCCCAAAGGGCGATGAAAAATGTACTAATAATAAAAATAATTTCATACAGGGCAGTCCAATGCTAGTCTCAATAATGAATGTATTTTTGACACTGACTGTACTTGATACTGGGTTATTTGTGAGAAATATGGGTTATATATGCATAATTTGCCTTTGTCGAAATGCGATTCATAATGTAGAACGATGGATTTAAAGTAACTTTCACCAACGGCTATTCGATATGCAGAGGGTCTGAATAATTCACGTGGCGATCGCGAGATTATAGCAAGAATCAAATATATTTAACCTTTGTGGCATGAACGCATTGACTTAACTTGGCTGACTGCCGTAGGGCTGTTTTTCGCTGTGTAAACAGCCCTGCCACAGTGCCAAAGAATAAATTCTTAATTACTAACCCATGTCCTGGAACTGGACCGCCGCGCCGCTAAAACGTGGACACTCACAGTAGGATTGATCGTCAAATTGAAAACTGCTCAGCGAGCAATGGACATAATTTTTTAAAACCATCTCCAAAACTTTCAACCCATGACGACCCTGACGTTACAAGAGCCTGTAGCACAATTGGCAGTGCATCCTCGTATCAAGAGGAAGGTTGCGGGTCTAAGTCCCGTCCGGCTTGAAAGTTTTTGAAATGGTTTTAAAAATCTTTGAACTTTCCGTTAGTGTCCATAACACTAAATAAATAAAATACTAATGGACACTGACATCGCCAGTTATTTATTAGCCACATAGCACACATGGTACATTTACAATTTACAACAGACAACATATATTTTGTATACACATTCATTCGTCTTAATATATAAAACAAAGTCAGGTTTGTTCGAACACTTATAACTCGAGAACGGCTGGACCGATTTTGATGATTTTTGATTTGTTGTATTTGTCTTCGTCCCGAATAGTAGACTAATTATTAAATTATTAATTATTAAAATATCGGAAAAAATAACGCAAAAAGATATTATGAAGAAAAACCATTTGTTCATAGATTAATGCAGATAATGATGGCTCGCCGGGCCAACTAGTTATACACATAGAAAAAATTTATGAGCATAATCAAAGTTAATCAGTATAAGACAGTAACACACATTAAGATTAATTATTTTAAGTTTAGTATGTTGTGTGCTATATAGCAGCAAAATCGTATCTTTATCTTATCTATACATTCTTAATACTTAACCCTAATATCTAAAACTACTAGTGGTTTGCCCCGAACTGAGACCTCGCGAGTCTCCCATAAAAACAAAAATAATATATTATTTGTAATCCTTGACTATCAAAATACAGCAAATGCGCAACCCGCAAACTGACCTACAGTTTCATTCAAATTACAGGTAACGGGAGTTCATATTAATTGGTTACCTGTTTTTGGGTAGTTTTGTGTCATTACAGTCTAGTCCAAAATATACCAGTGAAATGTTTTTAAGTGTGATAGTTAGTAGTGATAGATTTATTGCATTAAAATATTAGGTACTTAATTGTGTTATAAATAATAATAAATAAATATTGCAGGGCATTTCACACAGCGCGATCTAGTCCCAAACTAAGCAGAGCTTGTACTATGGAAACCAGATAACTGATAGAATACTTATATACTTTTTTTTTGTAAATATATACTTATAGATAAGATAGATAGATAATTCCTTTATTGCACACCATTTAATTAACTTATAATATATAGAAAAACAACCAGACCCGAAACAAATATCAGTAGATCATGCAAACATTTGTTCCGCGGTGGGAATCGAGCCCGCTACCTCCTGCGTCTCAGCCGGCTATTCGCTCACTGCGCCACGGATGTTATGTATGTATTTTGTATGGTTTGGTTTGAATTTAACAATAGTTGTGTTTCTTTAACATGGCTACCTTATGCTTAGGTTAGATTTTGTTATTGTGTTTTTTTTTACGATGTGGTTTTTGAATAAAATGTTTTCTTTCTTTCTAAAGTTACACGCATACCAAATTCAAAACTATGTGGTCACTGGTGTGTACCCAGTGAATTTCGTCAAAGTTCAGTTTTTATGGCTAATAACTAAAAACCTGCAAGACTTAAACTAAAAATAAAAACGAGGTCGAAATGTAATGAAAGGTCTTCAACAAGGTCAAGGTGCAAGGTTTAAAAAAACCAAAATGGGAATATCCGGTCAACCGGATAGTCCCATTTTGTTTTACCCCGATACCTCAAGAACACTTGGGGGTGTTATTAACATTTTTAACTCATGTAGTCACACGAGATTGTACTTTTGATCACTATCTATATACCAAATTTCACGATGATCGGATTAACGTTTCGAAAGCTATCCTCGGACAAACATACTGTTACGAGCTGAGGGTTCGGGATAAAATAATGGGAATCGATTTAACCAAAATAACACTTTTATTCAACACTAAACGATGAATACACGAACTTGGTCTCACGTAATCACAACACACTAATTCACACCACAGTTGCACCACTTAAAGTCTCCGAAATGTTCACACGTATAGCTGAATCCAGACTGACTGTCCGGCCATCTCTCCGGCCTATTTATATCGCGCATATTTCGATTGTTCGAGAACGATCTCGATCGCTCCAGGAAAGGGTCGGTCCCTCGACACAATGGCCACTCTCCATTCTGCGAAACCACAAACAATAACAGACAAAAGCGCTCGAGAAACCTCGATTACCATTCATTGTTTAACAGTCTCGGCGTAACACTGCCCCCTCCTAAAACATGCTCGTCCCGAGCATTGTTAGCCCCGTAATATCGCGCCAGCCGATCAACATGAACAATTTTAGGCGCACCTCGCGTTCCCTTCTGAATTCGGTATGTGACGTCATTGATCCTGGTCAACACACGGTATGGTCCATCCCATTTTGCTTGTAGTTTAGGGGATTTTCCCTTTTTCCGTATCGGATTGTGCAACCAGACCTGTGACCCCTCATCAAATCGCAAGTTGTTTGAATTCCGGTCATAACGGGTCTTCATTTTCTCAGACATTTGTTGACCAGTTAGTCGAATGTGTTCATTTATGTCGTTCATTTTATTGCGCAGGTCGTTTGCATAATCTGTGATGGCACGCGGAGAATCTGGAGGAATGCCAGTTATCAGGTCTGCAGGCAACCGCAGTTCTCTTCCAAAATTTGCCAACGCAGGAGTGGCGCCTGTACTCTCATGGACTGCACTTCTGTATGACAGTAAAAACGGCTGTATGTGTTGGTCCCAATCGTTTTGCTTATTTTCGACCACTTTGGCCAGATATCTCTCCAACGTCTGATTGAATCTTTCCACCATTCCATCAGACTGAGGATGATAAGAAGTGGTTCTTGTTTTATGAGTCCCCATTATTCGGCATGTCTCCTGAAATACTTGTGATTCAAAATTCCTTCCTTGATCACTGTGAATTTCCAGGGGAACTCCAAAACGACAGAAAACTTCGTGGACTAGTTTATCTGCTACCGTCGAAGCTTCTTGATTAGGAATGGCGAAAACTTCGGGCCATTTCGTGAAGTAGTCCATAACGACCATGAAGTACTTATTTCCATTTTTACTTACAGGGAATGGTCCTGCAATATCCAGGGCTATACGCTCCCATGGGGCTCCAACGTTATACAGTTTTAGTGCTCCTCTGCTGCGTGTATGGGGTCCTTTCACTGCCGCACAGGTAGTGCATTTTCGGCACCAGTCTTCAACATCTTCTCTACAATGTATCCAGTAAAACCGCTCCCTTATTTTTAACAGTGTCCTTTTTACTCCCATGTGGCCTCCCGAACATCCTTCATGGTAGAGTTGTAGCACGTTAGGGACCTTGGCTTTGGGAACCACCATTTGCAGATGACAGTGATCTCCACGAGCGTTTTCCCATTTGCGACACAGCACCCCGTCGTGGATAACCAGGCTCTCCCACTGTGCCCAATAACTCTTCGTTGTTGAACTCAGAGCAGCAATGTCACTCCACAAAGGCTTAGTGCTACCCGCTGTGATCCTTTCAATGATGGGTTTAAGGTCTTTGTCATCCTGTTGTGCCTGCTGCAAAGTTTCTTTCCATTCGTCACTTAGATCCGTTCTCAAACTTCTCAACAGCCTGACGGGCACCGCTTCTTTAGGCTTCTCTTCGGCACAATGTTTCCAGTTTTCAGGGCATGGTCGTCGTGATAACTCATCCATGCTCTCTTCTCTTTTTGGGCAATTTGACTTCAGATGCCCTTTCTCTCCACACCCGTAGCATCTAGGACTAAATTTTGGACGACTGTCGTGAGTGTAAGAGTCCTTTACTTCTCTGATGCGGTGAGCTCGGTGGTCCTGACGTACAGCCTCCACCTCCAATGCATGGGCCAAGGCATTTTTCAAAGAATCAGGATGTCCAAGCCTTACAGCAGCTCTCACTTCTAAATCACGTATTCCGTCTACGAATGCCTGAACCAAATAACTGTCAAGGGGTGCTGGAGAGGTTTGGTATGCATTTCGAACCAGCTTTTCTATCTCAAGAGCCCACTGCTGTAAATTCTCCGAGTTACGCTGGCTCCGGTCCTTTAACTGCGCTCGAAAAACATGTTCCAGATGTGCGTCACCATAGCGTGACTCCAGTGCCTCCAATAGCTGTTCATAGGTGAAATCCTTTCCAAGAGCCTCTAAAACCGTAAGTGCCTTATCACGAAGGCCCAGTGTTAAAGCCGTCATGGCCTGTACCGTTGTCCATCCGTTGGCCTTGACCACAGCCTCAAACTGAATCTTGTAGGCTGACCACGAAGAACTTCCATCATATGGTGGCATTTTAAAATCTCGCGCTGAAGGTGTACCAATTGTAGGAGCCACATTGCTGTCTCCAGAACTCAGGGCATCCAGAGCTTTTTTTATCTTGGCGATCTGAATTTCAACTTCCGACATACGGCTCTCATGATGTTCTATCTGTTCTTTCACTTCCTGGAATTCCTTTCCAATTGAACCGAACAATTCTTTCATCAGCCGAGCCTGCTCTTCTTTGTCCTGACGGCGCTGTTCTTCCTGTTGACGGCGCTGTTCTTCCTGTTGACGACGCTGTTCCTCCTGCCAACGTCGCTGCTCTTCCTGATGACGACGCTGCTCTTCTTTTTCCTGACGGCGCTGCTCCTCCTGCAACCGAGCCTGCTCTTCCTGTTGACGACGCTGCTCTTCCTGCCAACGTCGCTGCTCTTCTTGTTGACGACGCTGGTCTTCCTTATCCTGACGAAGCATTGCCATAATAGCAGCAAGATCGCCTCCCACAGGAGCTTGGCCCACGGATGATGATGATGGTGCTCCAAATGATTCGGCGGCGGCTGATTCCATCTCCATCGGCTGACGACTCTGCCGAGCTTCTTGAACTGGAGAATCTCCAAACCGCCTTTCATCCATTTCCTGTTGTCGTTGACCTCTCGTCCTGACACCGTCCACGTTATCCTTTGGCAGAACCGGCATTATTTTATCCCACTTCTGACACCAAATTGTTACGAGCTGAGGGTTCGGGATAAAATAATGATAATCGATCTAACCAAAATAACACTTTTATTCAACACTAAACGATGAATACACGAACTTGGTCTCACGTAATCACAACACACTAATTCACACCACAGTTGCACCACTTAAAGTCTCCGAAATGTTCACACGTATAGCTGAATCCAGACTGACTGTCCGGCCATCTCTCCGGCCTATTTATATCGCGCATATTTCGATTGTTCGAGAACGATCTCGATCGCTCCAGGAAAGGGTCGGTCCCTCGACACAATGGCCACTCTCCATTCTGCGAAACCACAAACAATAACAGACAAAAGCGCTCGAGAAACCTCGATTACCATTCATTGTTTAACAGTCTCGGCGTAACAATACATACATACATACAACGCCGACTGGCCCAAGTTGATTTGAAGATCTCGCTCGATCAATAATTTATTTTAACTGATTAAATGTTCGCCATTAAACGGTTTAATGTTAATTTTATGGGCTAGGCCCTAAGGGCTCACAAGTTAACAATGTAATGAAGCACTAATGGCAAAAAAGATATTCAAATAAAACCAGAGAAAAACTAGTCCATCCGGACAATTTGCCGTAATCGGATTTTAAATTCTCTTGCATTTTTACTCTCGCTGTAAAACGACGGAATGAATTACCCTTTGTAAGTAAAGTGGCATACACACGGGCGATTAAAATTGAGCAACCTCTGGCGATTTTAACCATGTCCTACGAATACAAACGCATTAGATAAAACACACTTTGTTTTCATGGTAAAAGGACTACGCTAATTTTCTGATAAGTTGTTTGTGGGTTAACAATAAACTGTTAATTGTCTCAACGTTAATTTTTAATATAAATGGAGAAAATTACAACTAGTACGAGATTAATTCTTAAGTATTCATAACTTGTATTGGTTGTACTTATTCATACAAATATATACGAAACAATTGGAAACAAAATAAATAATGGCTACAATTTAATGATACAGCCCTTAGAATATACGAAATCGCTCGTTTCTTGCACTACTGCAATACTGACAATGTTTATTAAGCAACTATTGCATGCAAAAAAAAGATCACACTTAGCGATAAGGATGCCTATTTGGTTCTCTTTCCGTTTTAATTCTTTGTGGGCAATAAAGAGTTATCTATCTATTTATAAAAATAACAATAAAATGTATTTATGTTAAAAAAAATCTAATCTTAAAGTAAGTGATTGTAATAAGTATAGGAAAGTACAATAACGAATGTCATAGAGTTAACTTTGTATAAACTTACAAGTTGCCTGTGTACAAAAACGTCAAAGCAAGGTGCAAACCGTGGCCGGATTTGCACACAACAGATTTTGAGCAGATGTTTCTTCGAATAAATTGTTCAATGAGCCTTGAAGAAGCGAAAAAAGGGTAGGCTTGCTATAAGTGAATTTTAACGTTCAAGGCGAGTTTTAACTTTGTCAAGTTTGGGTGCGTCTGGGACACAGTACCATCATATTATAGTGATTTTTGATACTCTCTACCTATGCATTTAAAGAGTAGGTAAACTTGTCTTGTAAGGTTTTATTCTTTATTATTATTAAGGAAAGCCCTTCACTAGATAAAAATATGGCTTAATAAAATTAGCTAAGAGCCGTTGGTTGCAGACCGCATAAGATTGGTCGCTTTGGATATTGTTACGAGCTGAGGGTTCGGGATAAAATAATGGGAATCAGTCTGACCAAAATAACACTTTTAAACGATGAATACACGAACTTGGTCACACGTAATCACAACACACCAATTCACACCACTGTTGCACCACTTAACCCTAGAGTGGTCGCGTGGATTACCTATGTAATCCACACTTACGGAATTGTAAAATTCTCAAAAACCGCTAACGTAAATTACGAGCGCTTCTAGGTACTTTAAGTTAAATAATTGATAAACGCACTCAGTGCTGCGCGCGAGATTTTCTTGTAATTATCCAGAAACCACAGCGACAACGTCAGCACAGACACCAACTCGATCCATAGATCGCTGCCACAACTGCGGAAGAAGCCGCAATAAAAGCACTCGAAAACTATGCAACACGTGCAAAAAGTTTATTTGTGGCGATCATTCGAAGGTTGTTTGCCTGTCTTGTTTAGAAAACATTAATTAGTATTTTTGATTTTTTGTGCCATTTTAGAGGTTTTTTTTGTTTTGTTGATTTTTATTATATTCAGAGGTTGTGATTCGTTTTTATTGATTGCTTTTAATACAACAATAATTAATAACACTATTACAATAAGAATTAAACATAGTTGAAGCTCAAATGTATTTTTATTTGAATTTATAAATGGCATACAATAGTACTCCACGCGACCAAACAGGTCAGGTTTTAGTACGCGACCACTGTAGGGTTAAAGTCACCGAAATTATCGCACGTATAGCTTAATCCAAACTTACTCGGGAACAACTACTGTTCACGCGAGACCCTTCCCACGTCGTCCTCCAGGGCCTCGCTGAGACTAACTCACTCACTGAGACTGACTGTCCGGCCATCTCTCCGGCCTATTTATATCGCACACATTTCGATTGTTCGAGAACGATCTCGATCCTTCCAGGAAAGGGTCGGTGTTTCGACAGAACGACCAATCCCCATTGTGCGTAACAGCAGACAATAACAACAATAACACAGCAAGACAAAAGCGCTCGAGAAGTTTCGATTATTACTCATTGTTTAACAGCCTCGGCGTAACACTATATACCAGTGGTTCGCCCCGAACTGAGATCTCACGAATCTCCGAAAATACAAATAAAAAATTTTTAGGGCGACTTGCACAACGATACCTAAATGTATTTAGTGGCTAAATATGATTTAAGTAGTTGTCAAATCATACAAATACGTCAAATTTAAACATGTTTAGTGGTCTTTTGCAAGCCAGCCTCTTTGACTTATAAATCAGTGCCACGAAATGCCAAATTGCCAGTAACCAAATTACTTGACCTACAGTTTTATTCAAATTAGAGGTAACTGGGGTTCATGTTCTATGGTTATTATTTTTTGGGGTAGAAATTAAAGTTATTCTAGATTTCAGACTTTTCCCTTTATTGGCGTCACTAAAGCTACACGAATACCAAATTTCAGCAATGTGGGGTCACTGGTGTACCCTGTGAATTTTGTGAAAGCCCTTGATTTGATTTTTTTTACCTCTATCTTGATCCCCAATATCTCAACAACCTCCCATCATTTTTAGCTCATTTAGTCACACCAGGATTGTCCCAAAATTACCTATATATTAAATTTCACGATGATCGGATCATCGCTTCGAAAGTTATCCCCGGACAAATAAACATACATACTACATACTACGCCAATTTGCGATTTGCGATGTTGATTTGGAGATCTCGCTTCGCACGATCACTGATGAGGCATATGTTCAGCATTGAATGTCCTACAGTTAATTTATGATAATGATTATTCGATGGAGCTTCGGAAAGCTTATCCTACAGGTACTTGGCAAAGTATTTCTACCAGTCTACCAATTAAGCTAAATCTCATTACCTGGCTAGAAATTCTTAATAGTCTAAAGTGGCTATAATACCCTTGATTTGTTATAGGCATTAAGTATAACTATTTTAAAGAATGAATCGGCTCGTGATCCAAAACAGAATCTGTTTTGGATTAAATATGGTTAAAACTGTGTATTATTCTTCGTGGTGGATGACACACGCTGAGGGAGCCCTATATTAGAGATGCAGAGGATGATGAATTCAATATAAAAAATCTACCTTCTCATAAAATATTGTTAAATGTCGAAAGTCCATGCAATGTAGGGGGAGGTGTAGGGGACTATTTAAAAGATATTCACGAAAATTGATACAATCAGTCGTATTATCGGCACAGATGAAGCTAAAGGCCAATTCATACATTTCACACCCATTTATTTCTGATAAGCCCAATTTTGTATTGAAATTCGCTTTAATATGATTCTCGTTACCTCGAGCAATGAGCTTAAAATTATCTCCGACTGACGGTAATGAGTTTAATGCTTCATCATCAAGAATTTCAAGTGTCAGATCAGTCCGACTGAATCATGGTAATTCATGAGAAATACCTGCCAAATAAGTAACTTTACAGATAATAAAATAAAAACGTTTATTTTCCCATCACAAATAGGTTTTACAGAAGATATAAAAGTAGGCAAGTTATGTTACAGTAGGTAGGAAGGAAGTTAACTTATTGATTACATTTAGTAAGCCTAAATAAAAACCTGTTTCGTGAAGGACTGGTGCCTGAGATAGGTTTATAAAACCTGTATTACAGGTCACCAGTGCTCTCTCTCCACGGATTAACAAAGGAAATTGCTCGTTATAGCGTCTGCAGATGGAATGAAGTAATTTGCAAACACGCATCCAGTGGAAATACAAGAAAGAGTTGTGTAGATACTTGATTGGTATGTTTGCGACTTGCCCCCTTTCTGGTTTTATCTACAAATTCCTAAACCCATACAAGTTTTAGGTTCTAACTCCCTTTTCGGAATCCCATTATGATAACTACTCTTGGCAATAATGCAATGATAGGAATTTAGTATGGATATTTTTTTTAGTTACGCAGTTTTACGCGAGAGGATCAAATCCTTTAATTACTAGACAGATGTGCAGCGTTGCTTCCAAAATCGACAATGGTACACCTTCTAGTATTATATTTACCGTGTTATAATTATTAGTACTAAAATCATAATTTACTTATAAAACTTTCGTGATTGATTTAAATCATTTTTATAAATACGGAGTTTATCACGCACCGTCTTATCGGTGTTTCGACCGACAATGTTTCTATTTCATGAATATAATTCGTGAACCTTCATGAGGGTTAGTGCGATCCGCTCCGAATAACGTCTCGCCTCACACTGATGATGATGATTGTCGGTCAAAACACCGATAAGACGGTATGTGATAAATCCCGTATTTATAATAATGAGTTGAGATTTTTATTCATCAATTTCGCAAGAATTGATTAGTCAGTGCAGAATCGTGTGGATGACACAAATTTAGACAGGCCTATACCCAGCTTTGGGTGAAGTCTGATGAAGATGGTGTTGATAAAATAAGGGGGATTTACGGCAGTTCCAAGAGTATTTCGCCTTGAGCATTCACAGAACCCATATCAATGAACGGAATGCGAAACGTAAACACGACTGTTTGTTTCAAAATGGGTTAGCTATCTTTACTGAGGCCATGATACATCAGGTAGAAATTACCCGTCACGCGCGAAAAGGGCTGTTAGCACGGATAATCCAAGCACTACTGCAGCAATTTAACTCTTATCGTGAACAGATAAGGCGCATAATCGAGTGGTGTTTCTGAATTGCATAGCGGATTACCGCAGAAATACTGAGCTGCCTGCGTTTTGATCTGAAAGGCGGTTTAGATGTTTAACCGCGTGAATGAGATACGCTCTGGGAATGATGTTTAAGGGAGGAATAGTAAAAGAGACTCGAGTGCTTAACGCGATTTCACTAGAAAGAATTCAAATACACGTGTTATACATAATCCAAGGATTATGTTATGGTAGGCCAACAAAAAAGGGTTTGACCGTGTTAGCGGTCAGGACAGATTGACTTAAATGGTCAAGGAAGTGATAGGGGTCAAAATATATAGTAACCGACAACTCACGAATATGTTTTTCATGATCTTGAAGGACCTATGTCGATATATGGAGATCGCTTTTAGCGATAAGGCCGCCCATTGTACCATTGATTTAATTGTGTATTCTCTTTTGTCCGTTTTATTTTTAATGGTGTGCAATAAAGATATTATATAATCTAATCTATGTGTTTCTTAACCATATTCTATACTCTGTTCGTTGAGAATGTCTGATAGTGAAATCAGGGACTGCACGTCATTGGTCGCTGATAACGAACATAGGACGCGTGCACGCTGCAGATACCAACAAATGACAAAAATGTACAAAGCATGTAGTTGAGGTGGTAAATCCCGGTATTATGTATCGAAATGTACAAAATATGGCTGAACGTTTTATTGTTAATTTGGAAAATTATTCGACTCAAGTGCATTAGAAGTGAAGAATTTTATATGAATACTTTCAGTGTTTTATTTAAATAAGGTATATTTAAATAAAATTATAATTAAACAAATAAACAAGTATTTTTATCTAGACGGTATCGAATGAAGTAGGTAAATTATTGATCGAGCGAAGCGAGATCTCCAAATCAACTTGGGCAAATCGGCGTTGTAAGTATGTATGTATGTTTGTTTGTCCGAGGATAACTTTCGAAGCGTTTATCCGATCATCGTGAAATTTGGTATATAGGTAGGTAATGATGGCACAATTTTGGTGTGACTCAATGAGCTAAAATTTGTTGAGCGATTGGGGTTCAAGAGGGGTAAAAATAAATGAAAATGAGACTATTAGATCAACTGACACGTCAAATGAAAGCTCTTCATTAGTACATTTTGACCCCGTTTTTATTTTTGGTAAAAATTTTGTAGTTTTGAGTTATACAGGGTTACAGGAAAAATCGTGCTAGATCCGTTAAGGGCGTGGAGTACCCATCATTTCTGACTTATTTCACTATGAAACACCCTACCCTAAACTTAACCCTTTTCGAGATATTCGACTTTTAATTTTTTTATTGAAAATTGCCGATTTTTAGGCTACTAAATTTATTTTTGTTTATTTTGTGTATCTTATTATTATTCTTATTGCATTTTTACATGTGTAATAAGATGCTTTAGGACGTCAATCATTAAAATAGTGCATAAGTTAATTGAATAGACCGTAGTAGACAAGTGAAAGTTAAGAAATAAAAAAAATATTAGAAAGTTTATTTTTCTCTAAGGGATATCTAAAAAAAATATTATGGCAATGGTTCGGCAGATGTTTTTTAAAATATCTACGTTTCATCAGCTATCTAACGAGGTATAACAATCTAGGGTTTGTATTACATTTCGTGAAAAAAAAGTAGTTGGGACGATGAGATAGTGCAACGCTTTCGAGCGGATCCGACTACTTCCACTAATATTGTTGCCCGTGATCTGGGACTTTCGCAATGGAGAGTGTGGTTTACAGTGCATACTGCTGGCCTATACCCGTACCATTACACCCCGGTACACGTTATTGAAGAAGGAGACCCCGCGAGAAGATTGGACTTTTGCAGATTTATGCTAAATGCTGACGTAGAAGACCCAGATTTTCTAAGAAATATCTTGTGGACGGATGAGTCCAAATTTGATAAAGATGGCATAACTAACTATCACAACGCCCATTACTGGGCCCCAAAAGAGCTAAGGAATCCCAATAAGAAAAGAGTGAAGGGGTCCCAACGAAGATTCAGCGTGAATGTGTGGATGGGCATTATCTCCAATCATTTGATTGGACCTTACTTTCTCCCGGATAATCTAAATGGGGAAAGCTACGAAAATTTCCTGAGAGCAGACTTAAGTGATTTGCTGGATGATCTGCCACTCAACCTGATCAGGGACATGTGGTTCCAACACGATGGCTGCCCTGCCCATTTCAGGAGAAGTGTCAGAGACTGGCTGGACACAAATTATCCAAACAAATGGATAGGACGAGGTGGACCATTGCCATGGCCAGCAAGAAGTCCGGACCTAACCCCCATGGATTTTCACGTGTGGGGGTGCATGAAAAGTCTTGTGTACAGCGAGCCGAATCCAGTTTCGTCTGTGGAAGACTTACGAGAAAGGATTGTGGATGCAGCCAATAAAATGAGGACCACGTTAACCACTGGAGTAGTAAAGACTGGTCTCCGTAGAAGGATGCGACAATGTATCAGAAATAGAGGCGGCCATGTTGAACATGAACTGTAGAATAAGAAAAAGTTGTGTGAAAATCTTTAATAAATGACATTTCATGCTTACCTATTATTTTATTTTACTTTTTAGGGCTAAGTATAAATTTTCTTCTCCACTGTCGCCTATAAAACTAAATTTTTTTCAATGCATTTGAATAAAACCCTAGATTATTATACCTCGTTAGATAGCTGATGAAACGTAGATATTTTAAAAAACATCTGCCGAACAATTGCCATAATATTTTTTTTAGATATCCCTTAGAGAAAAATAAACTTTCTAATATTTTTTTTATTTCTTAACTTTCACTTGTCTACTACGGTCTATTCAATTAACTTATGCACTATTTTAATGATAGACGTCCTAAAGCATCTTATTACACATGTAAAAATGTAATAATAATAATAATAAGATACACAAAATAAACAAAAATAAATTTAGTAGCCTAAAAATCGGCAATTTTCAATAAAAAAATTAAAAGTCGAATATCTCGAAAAGGGTTAAGTTTAGGGTAGGGTGTTTCATAGTGAAATAAGTCAGAAATGATGGGTACTCCACGCCCTTAACGGATCTAGCACGATTTTTCCTGTAACCCTGTATATATTTTGCCTATTAGCCATGATAAAAACCAACTTTGACAAAATTCACAGGGTACACCAGTGACCCCACAGTGCTGTAATTTGGTATGCGTGTAGCTTAAGTATTACAAATATAGGCAAAAGTCTGAAATCTAGAATAAATGCAATTTGTACCCCAAAAAAGATTAACCAACTTACATGAGCTCCCGTTACCTGTAATTTGTTTGAAACTGTAGGTCAAGTAGATTGGTTATTTATTTAGTGACACTATTTTGATAGTCAAAGATTACGAATAACATTTTTTTTTGTTTTTATGGTAGACTCGCGAGATCTCAGTTCGGGGCGAACCACTAGTGTAGGTAAATTAAATAGTTAATAATAGTTTGTGGTGTGCAATATAAACGCAGCCCAACGTTTTAAAATAATGATCACACCCACTGACCAATCACAGTCACTCATAGTGCTAGTGTCGTCCTTTTCACTTTTATACAATTGTGCAAGAGCGCCCTATATTAGACATTCTCAGCGAACAGAGTTATACAAGTAAATCTTGTTTCGCTATGGTACTTTACACAAAAGAAAATATTCATTACTACTTATAAGATTTTCATTCGTATAAAGGAAAAGTGCCAATTCAAAAATCCCTTCTTAAGTCACAATAGGACCCTTTCAAACATTCCGAAAAGAATCCCTTCACATTGAAAGAACCATTTTACATTGTATTTATCGTGTCTGAGTACCTAATTTGGTAAATAAGACTTTTCCTTATAGCACTTTTGCTAAATTGTTTGCGACAGTAGCTACCAGATTTAATCCTACTCATTTAGGCTAACAAAGGCCACTCAGATGGAAATCTAGTATTTAGAATACGGAAAATTCAATATAACAACTTTAAAATAAACTGGCATTTGCACGTGACTTTGCTCGTATATTTCAGATTCTTCCCATAGATTTCCAGAGAGTATACCTAACGGTTAACTAACACACACACGGTTAGTACACTGTATATTCAATGATTTTTATTAAAAGCTACCGTCCTATAACTTTCTTGTGAAATCCAGTCCATCCAAAAGCTGTCTGGATGACATCACTTTTAGCGATAAGACCGTCACTTGTATTTCTTCGTGTCTTGTTATTTGTTTTTTTTATTTAAGTGCGATGCTATAAAGCCTTTTCAATCAATCAATCAACGGTTCGCAGTTAATTACGCATCTTTACATCTAGTAGGCCATCTTACGCTGCGCTTTCCAAGTGAAATTAATTGTAATTGCGGCCCTTCATATATTTCATTATTTTTGTATCATAAATAACGGAGGAAGGGAGGGACCTTTGCCCTACAGTGAGATAATACAGGTAATATAGGATTAAATAATATTTTTTTCACACCACTGCTCGACAATATCCAATTATATATCATGTAAAATCCTCACCGAAAGCAGGTGATTAAATCCCTACGTTTGAGCCGGGAGTATAGTTGTACATACTGAATTTAATTATGCTCTCGCGGGCATAATGTGATTTGAATTTGGAACCTCATCAGAATTAAAATTTAAACCAAAGAGATCCACATAATAAGAACTTATTCGTAAATCGAACTAACCTCTGCACAGAATGCACCAACCCATATTTGGTTTTTATTATCCCGCAGAAAGTGTGAAAAGTAGGGTATTCTCCTCGTGGATAAAGCTGTCTAAATCTTGGGCATGCTTAAATCCCTCTCTGCACTCAGGATTCTAGTAACTCCCAGAATCCTTCGTTACGTTCGGGATTCAATATAATAGCGCCCGTGACACAATAAACTGCTTTATCCCCTCGTTTTATAATCTTTTATTGGGTCACTCTCTAAAACTCATTATTATGACATTACATTCTTTCTAATCCACCCAGAAATTGGAAATTTATACTAGTAGATAGTTCCAAGATGTGTTCGGATAACACTATAAAATTAAAATACTATTTAGTAGATAGTGTTGCAAAAAGTGATATATATAACACAGCTACAAAAACCATCGTCCTTAGTTAAACAAAAAAGTAGAACTTGCAGCCTCAATCAAGTATGGTAACTTAAAAGCCAAAGGCGCGATCCTGTTAAAACTTAAATAAACTATACAAGATTCAAGTTACTTTATCGGATGGAGGCCACGGAAAAAGTTAGACTTTAAGTTAGAGTTTATGACCTGTGCCCTAACTTAGATTTATAGAGGATAGTTTTTCTGCATTTTCTTTTCGGACTAAAGATTTTGGTTTTATTTAACGTTTTTACGAAATCTGACTCAGCCGACGACAAGATTTAATATTAAAGTAGATAAAGTATTTTCTTTAATACTGTACCATTTTTCCTGTCCCTAAACGCGTAATAAAAAGAACGAAATAGCAGAAGAAATTCTAATAAAGACCTAATTCTCAGAACAGTTATTTAGGAAGCTATTGAGGTGTAAAGGTATGAACATTTGAGACGAAAAATAAATAAAAGGTGAGAAAATCTTTCGCATACATGAATAAAACAGCTCTGGTAGTTTAAGAAGGCTATTTTAGGTGTATCGATTAATGAGTGGAACTCACTTCCGGCGTCTGTTTTAACGGGCTACTTTAATCATGAAGTATTCAAAAAAACGCACAAAAGTTCACAAAAGTGGTCTTGCCGTTAGGCTATTCCAAAAAAATAACTTTCCTCGGCAGGTTTATATATAATATAGTGTTAGTGTTACAGAATCATCCTTTATAGGCTAAAAACAAGTTAATTTTTATAAAATTCTAAAAACCCCCTACCCCCTCTTTTTGCGTCAGAACTGAAATGCAATATGAAACACTTAAAGTGGATTTGAATCCTATTTTCTTTTCTTGAGCTCTACCTACCATTTATTTATTACTCTGTACCTAAATCTGACCCCAAAGCGAGAATTTAACTGTAAGTTACTGCTAAAATATTTGATTTGTATATTTAACTGTGTTTAACTTCTGTCCATACTATATTAATTTTATAAATTCAAAAGTAGCTCAAACTGTTTAATTTTTCTATTTGTAAAGTTTTCACGACTACCGGAACGATTTCTAAAAAAAATGATATAAAGATAGATTATGAACGAGATTGGGAATATAAAAAAATATTTATATATGAAAAAACATATATTCAAAAATTCAAGCTGGCCCATGAGGGGATCGAACCCGCGACCTTCGCGTTATTAGCACGACGCTCTAACCAACTGAGCTAATGGGCCGATGATCCTCAGTCCGAAAATAAGATTGAGTTGTCTAAGCTGACAACGATAACAGATCATTTGTCATATAACGCTACTAATTCCGTGCGTGATAAGATTAAAATCGGATTGCAGTAATCAGACCTAGAAATGTTTAGTAGGTATAACTCGTTATGAAAATGGAATAAGTGTTTTTTAATAAGATCAGATGAGGTGGCAGCACCAGTCGATGACCCTCCCTATATTAATCGGTTAGCAGCACTGCCTTCAATAATTGCATTAAATACGACACAGGACGAAAGAAAGGAAGGATAAAGACGAAAGTTTTCGATCAGTGTGTGTTACCAGTGATGACGTACCAGTATGGTACAGAAACATGGTCACCGTCACCACTTTCACCGTGGGTCTCATAAGAAGGCTCAGGTAGCTCAGTGTGCTATGGAGAGGGCTATACTTGGTGTTTCTCTACGAGATCGAATCAGAAATGAGGAGATTCGTAGTCGAACCAAAGTCAGTGACATACCACAAAGGTTTAGCAAGCTGAAGTGACAGTGGGCAGGGCACACAGCTCGAAGAACTGACGGCTGTTGGGGCAGAAAGGTTCTCGACTGGAGACCACGCACTGGATAGCGCAGCGTAGGACGACCCACTAGATGGAAAGACGACCTGGAAGCCGTTGGATGCAGGCCGCACAAGGTCGGTCGCTCTAGAAATCTATGAAGGAGGCCTCTGTTCTTGATGATGACTTCACAGGTACCTCTAACTATGCCTGAAAGCTATGTGGGAGGCTTATGCTCAGCGGTAGACGTCTTGTGCCTAACAGGATGATGATGAAGACTACAAAAACTTCCATAATGTATGTACTTACATGTTATCTCTGTTATTTTCTACCAATATCAGATATTTACCTAACCTCAAATAAGTTATATCAATCAATAGTAAATACTGAGGTCACAGACCTCTGATAAGGATGCAATAACCCGTGATACTGCTATCAGTTATGCAAATATGTATTGGTACTAGGGCTGTCAACTTTATTAGAAGCTTTTATTACCTGCAATATTTGTTAGTTTGATTAGGTCAAATATTGAAACTTAATTTTAAACCAGTTCCACACAACTGATTGAGCTGAAATTTGGAATACATATGTAAATCCGGTGACAATGCAATAATATGTTTCCAAGATGACGGATGCTAGACAGCGGAATTTCTGAGTGGATTAATGTAGGCTAATAGTGTTTGGACTCATTTGAATCTGCTTGCGGTTCCGATTATGAATTTTATAGAAGCTCTTTTTGGTAAAGTAATTTTTCTACAAAAAACTTATTTAAAAGAAATAACGTTGTTCTGGCTTCTGGGGCTATAAACTAAAGTAGTCGCTGAAAAAAATGATAAAGATATAACGTTCATTTTGCCCCTAATGTACAGAAATGAAATGAAATCTTAAAACTAGGCGTAGGCTAAAAGATACATACTGACAAAAATTGCCACCATTCAGCATGTGCTATGGTAGATTCGCGATGCCAAAGCGCTAGTCACTAAAAAAAACAACCAAGTGCGAGTCGGACTCGCGCACGAAGGGTTTCGTACCATTATCTATAAAAACGGCAAAAAAATAACGTTTGTTGTATGAGAGCCCCCCTAAAATATTTGTTTTATTTAAATTTAATTATTTATTTCTAAAGTAAATATATAACTAAATATTCTGTGAATATTTGAAGCGTATACATGTTGCCGTTATCAATATCGAGCAAAAACGAGCAAAAAAATCACGTCTGTTGTGTGGGAGCCCCCTTAAATATTTATTTTATTCTGTTTTTAGTATTTGTTGTCAAAGCGGCAACAGAAATACACAATCTGTGAAAATTTTAACTGTCTAACTATCACCTGGTGATAGACGGACAGACAGACAGACAGCGGAGTCTTAGTAATAGGGTCCCGTTTTACCCTTTGGGTACGGAACCTTAAAAAAGAATCTTCTTTGAACTGAACAGCGCAGTTAATTCTTCTAAAATTTAATATAGTTTCAATCGTGTTTCAGTTACTGCCTCTATTTTATAAGAATCATTGCATTTTATTAAAAAAAAAACATTTATGTTACCTACGTACTTAAACGTTTCGATCCAAATAAAGAACATTTTGCTATTTAAAAATATAAAGCACACAGATGTAAAAAACGTAAGATACTTTATTATAAAGTAGTAGAGTAAGAGTAGTAGAGTTTCTAGGGCTAGGTTTTCTTGTGAAAGAGCTAGTCCGGGGAAGTACTACCACCATAACTATTTCTGCCGCCAAGCAGCATTGCTGTGTTTCGGTTTGAAGGGTATGGTTGCAGGTGAAATTACAGGCACACAATGCTTTACACCAGTATGCCTCAAGGTGATGGACGCAGGGCAGTGCACAGTGCCGGATTAAGCAAGCGCGGGGCCCGTAGCAAATTCTATCGAGGGGCTCTTGATCAGCTATGACTTCTTAAGTATAAGGTGACGGAGGTGGGCGGGTTTAGATACGCGGGGCCCCCTTTTGCGCGGGGCTCGTAGCAATTGCTACTCTCGCTACGTGATTGATCCGGCACTAGCAGTGCATCGTAGGGCACGTTTCTAAGGTGCGTGACCTGCGAGGCAATACTTTGTTTTGGGCGATGGTTATCACTTAACATCAGGTGGGCCATATGCTTGTTCCATCTCCAGGTGGTATAAAAAAAAACTCACGGTTGACAACCCTAATTGGTACCGATATTATGTCAGTTAGGTTTATTAAAACGGAAATACTTCTGGGAGAGATGGAAAAGGAAAACATACGTAAACTCTAACTGGAAATCTGTAGTAATAAAAAGAATGAGTTATTGAATCGGAGATAAAAATAGATAAAGCTCAAAATAGATACAGAAGTTGAGTTTAGTACGAGCGAAGACAGGCGCACGCAACATTCGAAAGTCCGAGTGACTTTTTTTTTTATTCCATCTGGATATGGAATACGTATATGGCTCACCTGATGTTAAGTGGTAACCATCGCCTATAACAAAGTATTACCTCGTAGGCCACGCACCTTAAAAACGTGCCCTACGATGCACTACCCTGCGTCCATCAACTTGAGGCAAGATGTACCTGTAAATTCACCGGGAACCATACACTTCCTGTAGGAATCGCGGCTAGCTCTTCCCGGGATGCTGATAGAAAAGTCGAGTTTACTGTACAAAAGCTATATTGTATATATAAAACTACGACTATATATGAGTGCGGTATGGATGGTTGCTGCTGGTGCACTGACTTCTGTAGGCGCCCCGGCCGCGCTCGCGGCACGAGTAACCTACTTAGGTCAAACTGCTGATGATGCTAATATACCTACTCGTATCTGCGTGATCGATGCATCGAACACTTCCAAACCAAAACAGCAATGCTGCTTGGCGGCAGAAACAGGTATGGTGGTAGTACTTCCCCGGACGAGTCCTTTCACAATAAACTCTACTATCCTTGATCTTACGACTTGATCCGAGATCCTCATACGCGTGCGTCTACACTCTTATTGGCGTGCGCCTGTTTTCGCTCGCTGTACTAAACTTATCTTCTGTTCTTATCTATTTTGTGTTATAAGGATGGTAGTTATAAGATTGTCTTCCGGTCATAATCTATCTATAAACCAAATGCTATTAAAACTTCCTCAAACATTCTCACAATGAACGACTATTATGGTGCTGTGGTTTTGATAGTATACATAATAATAATAATATATAGGTATTTATGTCTAGCTTTACACCAAAACACGCATTTGCTTCATATACTCATAAAGTACACGCACCCTGACACCCAAACACACTATTGCATACACACACATAGATGAAAACACAAACACTCACAAACACACACACACAAAACACACCCGCAAACATACATACAAACACGTACGTACTCATTCTACCCATATACACCCACCGTATGTGCTCGCTACTATTGGATAACCCATGTAAAAATCTGTAACCTAAATTAAAAAAATTATGCCTAATGAAGAGCCGGGGCTATAATATACTTTAAAGAAGATCCCAACAACCTTGTTGAAGTTCTATATTTTACAGAAATAAAAACATTTTGATTTGATTTGATTTATGTGGGCACATAGCAGTTATATAACTTCATGTAACACGATAATACATTGTAACATTTGTCTAAATCATTATTATATCCGCTCCGTACTCACACTGATGAAGGTTCACGGATTGAACCGAAACATTGTCAATCAAAACACCGATAAACGTGATAAAACCCGTATTTATAATAATGATTGAAATAAATCAAGAAAGTTTTCCGAGTAAAATTAGTCTAAATCTTTGGGATAAAATGTTATACAACGGTATACATATTATACCTAACTGCTTTGTAGGAACAACATTACTAATTTCCTAAACAAAAAATATCTTTCAGAGTAACATTAGCAACAAGAACATCATTATATCGCATTGACGTCCAAAGGCGCCAGCACGGTCATTAAGATAAATGAAAACCAGATCACGTATTTCTACTATGTATGTATTTATGAGTAGCCTTCTAACAAGGAGGTCGTTATGCCACTGTACAGAATGATTCGGAATATGTATGTTAATATGAAAGGGGGCATTGACCTCACGAGCTAGAACATTTGTTCAGTGACATAGGTAGTTATATATTTTTCATTTCAACACTTGGTTTGGCAGTCAGCTGTTTTAGCAGCATAAAAGTTTTTTTTGTGATAGTCAATCGCTTGATCACTGTCTTAGATATGCTCAAAGTAAAAAAAAACGGAATTAAGGCGCTCTACAAAGTGTTAGATTTTTATTTAATATCAAATTTGAAATTAGATTTTACGTTGAAAATGTTATTTATTTTCTTTCAATAACCTCTTTAACATAACCCATATACTATAGTAAAGTAAAGCGTTTGTTTTTATTGACATAATCTCTCTAGTTTACTCTCACTAGTTTGGAAGAAACTAGTTTTAAACTGTATTTCAGTAGACAGCGACTTCTCCCAGTTTTGGACTAGGTTAATTATGTCTAATACTAACAGATTAAATTTAATCTAAAATAAACAATATACCGAAGCACTCTGTAGTTATTAGTCTTAGACCGCATTGACTAACTAATAAATGATGCTACTGATTAGTCAAAGGGATTGGATAGAATTAGTAGAAGTAATTATACACTGACAGATGATATCTCTTTTAGGATGCTTTAAGGGAAGCTGTCTAGGTGTTTTCCTCCATAGAGCATCGATTCCTCTCTGCAGGGCCCTGACCTCTCGTCAATTCTGTCCCCGGATATGTGAAGTTGATTGTCGAATGTGGTGCCTATTTGTACAAAATAGATATGTACCACGGGTGGCCAGGTTTTTTTTTATCGGGGGGAAAACGGGTAACAGTAAAACGGGTTCAAGAAAATAAAATATGAAAAAAAAAAATGTTTTTATAAAATATTAATGTTTTTGGGGTAGAAATTGCAGTTATTCTGTATTTCATATTAGTCTCACATATTTGTGCTAAACGCATACGAAACTTCAGCACTGTGGAGTTACTGGTGTACGAGTACCCTGTGAACTTTGTCGAAGTTTAGTTTTTATAATGGCTAATAATTCAATAACTGCAAGGATTAAATAAAAAATAAAAACAGGGTTGAAATGTGTAAAAGAAGACCTTTCATTAGACGTTAAATTTGGCCGGATTTTCTCATTTAGATTTTTTTTACCCCTCTTGAACCCCAATATCTCAACAACCCCCCCAATATTTTTAGCTTATTTAGTCACACTTGTGCCATCTCCTACTCTTCGAAAGTTATCCTCGGACAAACAAACATACTTAGGTACATACAACGCCGATTCGTTCAAGTTGATTTGTAGATCTCGCTTCGCTCGTTCAACTAAGCGCCTGTCCGTTGAACAGACGATATAATAAAACTCAAGATCGAGGACAGTGGCAGAAGCGGGTACCTACGGACTTATAATGATGATGACGTACCAGTAACAAAAGGGAAAACACTTTTTCAAAAATATAGTAATACCTCTCCTGATGGTGAGTGATGGTGAGATCTAAGATGGAGCACGCTTGCCTAGAAAGAACCTATTCACTCGGGACTTCAAGACTAAATAGTACTAAGTACCCATTAAATTGTTTGGAAACGATGAAAGTCAAGGAGGTGATGCACATTTGGACTATCTTATATCAGACCATTATTTACATGCTTTCGCGGCGCACAATGGTTGACCGTGACATTTGAACTCGCGGGTCAGCGATGCCTCGAGAGGATCGTTACAAAGCTGGACTTGTAAATATTTATCTTTAGCTCCGAGTTTCATAACCCTAAATGTAAATACAAAGGACTAGGTCTCTTAGAAACGGTGGCCGTTTATTATAGCTGTCATAAAACGGTGGAGAGGTATACGTTATAAATAGTAATCGGATATTCGGATGCATATTTACCTAAAGTTGATTTATGGGTTACAAAATTACGGAATTAACCTACCCAAAAATTGGTTACCCGGGATTGGATGCATATTATTTAACCTTAAATATTAAGCAGGTAGAATTTCCCATCTCACTCGCACACTTACAAAATGCTTATATTTCCTGAGGTCTAATAGGCCGGATCTGACACTTGTTACAAGGTTGTTTTCGCTTCATCATAAATTACTGACAGTAAAAGTAGGGAAAAGCAACCATATTACGTTGTGATAAGGCATTATGTATACCTATGTGCCAAAGTGTGAGTTTTTTCATAGAATGTGAATTTCTTTAGTCTGTACGAGGGATGAATGACACACCATAAAAACCTATGCAGCTTTAAGGGATGTTTAGGTTTAGTATATAAATAAATATAAAAAATGACACGCGATAAATTTGTTAATCCCGGAATTGTTTCGATAAAAAAATGCTATCCATACTAGCCAAATTTGAAGTTTAGGTAAATATGCATCCGAATATCCGATCACTAGTCAAATAATTTCTTTGAGGTTTTGTTTGAAGAGTCTGTAACAGTAATATTTGAGAGGTCACTATATATATGAAATGAACATCATTTTTACCGCATTTTGTATGGATAAAATGTAAGAACATCTGTCACCGTGTTCTATACTTTTAAATTCAGCTAAAGTCAAGTTCACCATTATATTATGACCTTCATAGTATAGGTCAGACGCCACTATTTGCAGAACTTCAAGAGGAATGGTTTGTAGATTTGGTTAGGTCGTAAAGGGCAAACTTTTTCAATCAACAATTTAAAAATCCATCATTCAAAGTTGGCATTCTAATGTAGATAAAGTCTGGAACGATAAAATTCATTTCAATATCGACCTGTTCACTACGGAGTTTCAAATACTTTCAAAGAATTCCATCCCTTCACGACTCTTTGAGATGTTGTAAGCATGGCTTTAAATTTTATGGAAACTGCGGCGTATTATATTCTCATTGTACTATCGGGAAAATTTCTAGGCAGGACATTGTAAGTAACTAACTAACCCAACCTTATCAAGTACCTAGTAAAAGCAAGAGCCTTGTATGAGGTTATAGATAGAGGATCCAATACAACATTTAAAAAAATGTGTATAGGTTATGAACAAAACAATAGAATATTTTTTTTTCGTTTCAGATTTTGTTTAATACAAGAAAAACGTATTTCTAAACATATTTTAAAATTATCCGTCGGCGAATAACGTCCACACTTTTATTCAAGGAATAACTATGTATGATGCGTGGAAGTCGCATACGGTGCGTTTCACCCGCTCGTTTTTTAACGCACCTGCAAGATATGGAATGACTTTCCTGCGGAGGTTTTCCCGGTGGGCTTCATTCAACATTAACGCCTTCAAGAAAGGTATAAATAAGGCGTTAGTTTTAGGCAACTCGACTGCAGTACCTCGAGTCCTGCAGGAGTTTATAGGCAACGGTGACCACTTAACCAAAGGTTGTCTGGAAGAGATCGCTTTTAGCGATAAGACCGCCAATTGTACCGTTATTTATTGTTTATTTCCTTTGTTACTGTATTTTTGTTTGGTGTTCGATAAAGAGTATTTCATTCATTCATTAACGTCTGGAGACCCGTCAGATTCTGTGTCTAAAAGATAACATATAAAAAAAATACCCCCGTGTGATGAGTTGCTGGTATTCAATAAGGTACGGGTAGCCGAAACTGGCCACTCATTCTACTCGTTATGTATTCAATTCGGGAAACACAAAGAGCATAAATCTGGAAACTTTTGTAAATCAAACTTTTTGTCTTCGAATCTATAATTCAGGAGTTACGGGCGACAATATTTTGGCGAGTCAAAAATATCGTTCCCGTGAAAATCAAGCCGAATTTCACGATACAAGCATTGTTTCCGAGTCGCTCATGTAAATTACGAATTGGATTGTTGGTCTCAAGTTTCGCCGTTTCGAATCCTTTCTTCGAAAAGGTCTCGTCTCGTGTGGCGGGCGAAACAATCACTAATGATCTAAGAACGAAACAATTCAATTTAATAATTAACGTTCACATTGAAAAACAATTACCGAGATAATTAACTGTGCTCGTACTTGCGAAAGATTCGACGTAATTCCTTCAACCAATTAACATATTCAACAATTTTCTCTGCAGAAGTGCTTTTATTCCAGCAATTTTACCAGGTCAAGGTCGACGAAATACGCAAAATTCCGCCTACTGCAAAATAGAAAAGCAAACAACACGAAGCCTGTACTTACATTCAGGAACAGACAAGATCCGGCAAATTGGAGAGGACATAACAGATTAACAAGTCTGACACAAACGAAAAAACAAATAGAGGAAAGGGTTACAGGAATTCGGGAAGCGCAAATGCAGGAAATATTTTTAATTAGACCGGATTGAAAGGCTACTTATTCGAGGTGATTGAATGATTTATGCCAAGAGCCTCTGAAAGGCCGTGTTTTTATTTGTCGTAAAGGATTTACGAGCTTTCTAGGTGGCAACCTGGCGACCCCGATGGCCGCGGCCAATCGCAAACCCTATAAACCCATTCTTATATTGTGCGAATGTATTACCTTTCGCGAAGGTGTTTTCAATTCTGTCGTGAAAAATAAGTAGGGGCCCGCATGCCGGGAGAATTTAATAAAGGCAACGTAATATCATGTTGAAGAGATCTCAGCAAAATTGAAAATTAAGAACCACTTTGGCCCTACCGCTGTTCGCGCGTTTGACTCTGCTATTGTTTAATTTTATTTTTCCGCAATACGATACTTCCCAGCTTAATGTACTCTAAGATGAATTTTAAGTCAATTTACCTTGTTAATACCTTTTCCTCGTTGTTACGAATTAAGATAAACACACTCCAAAGTCAATGTTTTTAAACATAAAAGCTCTTAAGCTAATCTATAAACAAAAATGAGTGTTTTTCGTCGTGTATGTTTTTCACCATGCCTATAGCTTTATTCCGAATAAATATAAGTTCAATGGAAATACTTAGGATATACACTTGGGTACCGGTTCACAGAGTATTCCCGTTTCCGTAATAGTTCGGGACATATTGGTCGGGGCCCGGTTCCGGAGAATTGCAAATAAGCAAAATTGGGGTGTCATAGTACATGCCAATAAAATCATAATAAATCATAATAATATAGAATAAAAATATTTCATGAGTTTTAAAATACTACGTTCCTTTATTTTCTCTGAAACGGTTTAAACCTAAATACGTGTTTATTAAAACTGCGATTTAATTTCACCGACGTAATAAAGAGTTTTCAACTTGCTCTTTTTGCCTTCAACATGTCGAGCTCAGCCACAACAGAAGCTGAACTGTTTTTAGAAGACCTTTTTGTTCAGTGCAACCAGTTGATAAATTGCATACAAGCAGAAAATTAAATATTTTCGAGTCGGGGACAAAAAGTACCCTTTGTTTAATCTTACGTCGCCATATCAGCTTGTGGAATTTGTTGTTTTTCTGGTTTCTTTGGGTATAGCAAATTATCTTGTTTAGGTACACTATTGCTTCTGATATAATCATTTCTTTATATTCGTATTTGACTTTCTTTTTTCATCCGTGAAAGTACAGTTACCGAGGGTATTGTTTATAATTATTATTATAGCCTTGTATTTCCCAAAAGACAATTACAAATAAAATTTCAAATCTGTAAAATAATTACAAATGGTATCATATTAAATTAAGTGTATTACATTATTCATTAAATGTCATTATTATTATTATTATTATTATTTATTTTGGGAAGTCCAATTTTGGACAAAGGCCTCCTGTGGAAAATTCCACTCCCAATGGAAAATTGTTTATAATAGTACTAAATAATGCAGAAAATTTCACACAGCGCCATCTAGCCCCAAACTAAGCAAAGCTTGTACTGTAAGAACCAGACAACTAATAGAATACTTATACACTTTTTTTTGTAAATACATACTTATAATAAATAGAGAAACAACCAAACCCGGAACAAATATGTGCAGATCAAGTAAACATTTGTTACGCGGTGGTAATCGAACCCGCAACCTCCTGCGTCTCGGACAGCTATTCGCCCACTGTGCCATGGAGGTCGTAAGTTATAGTTATTCCGCGTTTGTAAATATCGATAAATAATATTTGAACTACAAGTTATAGGTAACGCGATTGAGGCAACGATTCCAATAAATCTAATTGACATTCATCGGACATCATAATATTACGTTTCTTGCAATCAAAATGTGATTCCTATAAAAAGGTACACTACAGTTCTTGTAACTGTTAGCGTAACTTTACTACTAACGAGAAATGGAACACTATCTATGTACACTCAACAAGCGAACTGAATATTAGTTACTACAGGATACTACAGAAGTAAAGTTCGCCCCGATTTTGATACCTACGCTCGAGCGCAAGGATACTCTACAACCAAATACTCAACAATAATACGAACGTTTATTTATTGCCAATAAACATTTTAACGTTAATTATCACAAGTAATTCACAAACCAGGTAACAAATTATGTTACACAAAACACGATTTACATCTCGCCAAAACGCGGCTGGCGTTCCACCGAACTTGATCCGAGATCCTCGTACGCGCATGTATGTTATCGCTTGTTGTTCTAAACTCACCTTCTGTTTTATTTTGTGCTCATAGTACCTATGAATTAATTCTTAATTAAGGTTTTTTATTCCTTATTAAGTCTCATTGCTTGTAATAAGTTGTGCAATTAAGAATTAATTCATACTATGAGCACAAAATAAAACAGGTGAGTTTAGAACAACGAGCGTTAACAGACTCGTTAGACTCGATATCGTTTAAAAGCGATATCTTCCATAAAACATTTGTGTGGAGGATCAGGTAGTGATCTAACAATTGATAAACAATAAAATTGATCTAACTCATAGCTTTACCATCTTAACAAAATAGTCACTTCGGAAGGAAGTGGAAGTCGCCAGTGGAAAGTGGTCGAAAACGAAATTCGACGTAAAACAAATTATTTTTGAAGTGAAAACTTTTTTAGGCGCGTTGGGCATGTTTTGAGATGGGAAAACCATTGAACTCGCGACACTGTTACCGGTACCGTTACCAACACCTCTATATATAAGTATCTCGTAATTGTTCAAGTTTTCACTACTGTCGGCACTCCCGGAGAGTCACTTTTTTAAGCTTAATTTTGGCATTCACCCCTCCTTTCTCCATATAAACTTTAACAATGCCAAATCTAACACTCTTAATAGCGATATTGTTACAGTAGAAAACAGTTTTTTTTTTCAATGATATAAATTATATAAGTTATATTTGATAACAGAGAGAATACACTCGGTAATTATACAAAAATCGTGTTGCGTGGTACGGGTTGAAACGAGCCAATTTTTTTTAACTTGACCTGCAAGCGTCCTATTTCTTGATATTACAAGAAAATTACGTTTTCTAAATAGCTTTTAATTGCTTGTTATTGCTTGGTTCATAATTTTCTAGATTCTAGAATCATTCTAGAAATTTAGTAATCATTCAGTATTATGTAGTAAAGTGTAAATTTATGATTTTTTTCCTAAGATAGACATATGTATATAGAAAATATATCGGTAGGTACGTGATAAATCCCGTATTAATAATAATGATATCGAAAATACTTTATGACAACATAAAACAAAAAAAAATAAGAACTATGAAAATCGAATGTGATACAAATAGTGATCTCTATCAGACAACCTTTGGACGGAATGGACTGTGAGGATATTACACAAAGCTTCAGCAAAATTTTGTTTATCTACTTACTTTTGTTTATTTAAGTACTATATCCATAACCACAGCATGAATAGGTATATAGGTAACACCCAAGAATCACATACATAGCTATGAGCACCCACCCAAACTAATGGAATAGCTAGCTACTGAGCTAGACAAAAGCCAAAAAACTACCAAAAAGTGCACTCATTAAGGCCATGATCAAATCTAGACCAATTATCTGAAAGTAATCGGGAGAGACCTAACCAGCAGTAATATTTTTTTTATCTAGCCTATGCTGTCCACTGCTGGGCAAAGGCCTCCCTTCATCCCTCCACTTATCTCGATCCTGTGCCATATCCTGCCAGTCCCTGTAAAAAGCGTCCAAATCATCGCGCCAACGCTTCTTAAGGTCTAGAAATAAAAATAATAAAAATATTCTTATCTACCGCTTCGAAAGTGTTACTCTATCGTAAAGTATTCCTCAGTTTCAGACAATAACCACAAACACGTTAAAAGTTTAATCTAAAACGGAGCCAAACAAATCACTTTGACCACACATCACTTACAGAAAGTTAATTTGTTTGGAATTCCATTCATTAAGCACCAACTTCCAAAATAGTTTACCCACGGACACTTTCGCACATGATTGATGACGTTTACACTTCACGTCACAACAATTTCGGTCCTTACGCTACTCCACATAAGTGCCATTGTATTTACTGTGAGCACAGAATAATGCAACTAAACGTACACATAAATCACTCCACTGAAACAGACATTAACTTATATCCATGTGAGACAGTCGACAAATCCGATATGAATGAAATAAAACACCACAGAAAAAACATAACATGTAATAATAAAAAATAAAAAACATAATAAAAAACATAAATGAATATGCTATTTTTTTAAATCACAAATACCTAGTCTAGAGTTCTAACACCTGATTATCCTACATATCGGACTACGACGAATTTTCGTCCGGTGTCTTTCATGTGACGAATGATTCAGACAAATGTATACATTCGCCGAGTCCCGATAATGTGCCCGCAGGGTTGAAGATGGTGTTGTCGAAGATGGAGCACGATTACCCAGAAAGCTCCCTAAACTTCCCAAATTTCAAATTAACTCACATCGGAGCCAAATTGACTCCAAGTCCAGGGCGATAAAGTCTATTTTACAGCGAAAGTTGAATCTAGTGACATTAGTGTTAGGACAGTGACATATACGACACTAGCCGTGCAGTGCTGGCAAATGATGCACTTAACCATATTGGTGTTAAGTTGAATATGTTGTTTTAACTATACGCTAATTGATTCTGTGGGTAATGGATTGCTGGCTAATGCGAAAATAACACGATTAAAAAGTAGTTTTCAAGATAGATTACCCAATACATTTTTGTGCATCAAAGTTGCATATAAAAAATTAAAATACACATCGTGCCACGGTAAAATTTTTCCATTTTCCACCCAATACCATAGATTACCGTCAAATGTAACGATTAAAATGTAACATATAGTTGCATATAAAATAATCACATGTAGGTCCATATGACATTTTCGTTGATAGAAATGTAACATTACTTACATAATTCCATGTGTTTTTTTTACAGTTAAGAAATGCATAAGTAAAGATCACTAATTTAATAATAACCTCTAATTTCTGCCTAAATTGTCACGCGACGCCATAATTTTTGTAAATAATACCACTATTTAATTATTCATGGTCTATGATTACGATCATAAACATTAGTTAAATTGATTCTAATACAATTATCAGATTCGACCCGGCACCCATATCAATCTAATCTAATTCTATCAAACAAAAGCAACGCATATTAATTTTTATAAATTTTAACTGCGATAGACACGCAGTAGACTCATAAATTTTCATTAAGTGCATGACTAACACTGAAGGGTGGATAACTAATTTACTATATTAGTTTTGAACATTACATCAGTCCTTTTCTTTGACTTATAAGTTAACTGACTGACCCGCCCACGGCTTCGTACGCAGAGTTTGTCAATAAAACATTACCCTCCTTCTATGCAGTCGCGCAAAGTGCATAGAAGGTGCACTTATGTTTCAAGTCCATTCATAATCTATCTAGGTATATAAGTATCAAATTCCATCGAAATCGGTCGAGCCGTTAAGTCGTGAAAAGGTAACAAACACACAGAGAGACTGAGTTACTTTCAAATCGGTATGTACGTAGATTATAATCTAGATTAACACATAGGCCACTTTTTGTTGACAAACAACGCATGCGAAGCCGCTGACGGAAGCTAGTTATTTATATTAACCTTCCTCTTGAATCACTCTATCTATTGCTGAAAACTGCATTAAAATCCGTTGAGTAGTTTAAAAGATCTAAGGTAACAGACAGCGGAAGCGACTTCATTTTATACTATGTAAAGAATAAGCAAATACTTGTTCCGCATGGCATTAAGTGTCCAGTGTAAACTGAGTTAACTGTGTATTTTTTCAAATTTCGCATTAATTGTTTCTTTCTGTACTATTGAAGTCTAAATAAGCAAATATTTGTTCCACGCACGAGGTATACACCATCCGCATTTTTGCTTGTGTTATGAAATTGTGTATATGAAAGTTAGGACCAAAATACGCCAAATACTTGTTCCCCATGGCATAACACCGGCCTGTATTGGGCATTAAGACACGGCGCACACCCATCAATCAAATCAGGACACTTTTTTGCGCTCCGTGCGAACTGGAATTTAGAGCTTTTTTGTACAAAAATGTTTACGCAAAGTGTAGATCTGTGTTGCCGTGTTATAATTTGTCATGTGATTTTTGACTGAGCCCTTTTTTTGACTTCTTTGGTTTTTTGATTTGAGCCCCTGTTTCGAAAAAAATATTAAACTTTTAATTTGAATTAATATAAGTCTGCCTAGTATATCTTGATTTTGGTATTATTTTAGTCTCCCGAGTGCATATTCCAAACATAATCCGTTTGAACTTTAAGAGGTTCCAACTAACGTGCAACGTGCATTGTCTTTGCGTTCGGTAAGAATTGAGGATTATTGTGCCGATTTTTCGTTAAGAACTAACATAAGAAATTTAAAGTGCCTATCCATATAAAATTATAATTACAAATTCTTGTAATTATAATTGCCGCCGCCGACTTACTATGTTTGCTTACCTACATACTTTTAGGAATAGATTGTAGACGGTAATTTGGGTGGGTAGGTTGGTTGTATGTAATTATAAAATTATATTTAGGTAAAGGTGACGGGTTTTATAAGTATTATATTTAGTTTTTAATACATATTTAAATAATGTGTAGCGGCTCAAGTGTCTCTAAGCACCGATGCAAATCTTTAAGGTTTTACAGTGCTTTATGTATAACAGTTAGTATGTAACTTTTTGTCAAATAAATAAAAAAAAAAACTAACACTAAGCAACACATTTAACAGACTGATCAAACCATTTGTAAATCATGCAACCAACTCCAATGGAAAAGTATTGGTAAACCATCGATTTATCGAATGCTTTTACCACTTGAGGCAAGTGATCGCTGGGTAAATCCATTACCACAGGGCTGTCGCGGCTCTCTTGCTTAAAATTGATCATACCTGAAACAAAAAAAAATATTTTTAGAAATCTACAAGTTAAGGTACACAATTTAAATTTCAAATAACGAGATCAACATGAACTCGTCCATGTAGGTAAACGACATCATACATATACCCCTATTAAGATTTTTGCTTGCGCTACAATTTCCTTATTGTTGGGGAAATTGTGCCATCCTGGCAACCCTAATTACGGCGGCCTAAAGTGGTCGACAATGGCCGATATCACGGATATGGAGTTTTGATATGAGAACATGTTATTATATGAAATAGGACGACGTAAAAGCATAACCACGGTTGTTGATGCAGATAGTTCACTCTACAAAAAGCCGCACGAAATTCACGCATTATTGACCGTCGTGAGTGAATTTTAACACGGAAATTGTTGGAAACACCTACGTCTCGTTTTCACGCATTCACTACGAATAACCATCATTGATGAATCATGATATTGTTCATAACCATGATAGTTTCAAAAGTTAAATTATTGATAAATATATAATCATTATTGACCGTCGTGAGTGAATTTTAACACGGAAATTGTTGGAAACAGCTACGTCTCGTTTTCACGCATTCACTACGAATAACCATCATTGATGAATCATTGATATTGTTCATAACCATGATAGTTTCAAAAGTTAAATTATTGATAAATATATAATCATTATTGACCGTCGTGAGTGAATTTTAACACGGAAATTGTTGGAAACAGCTACGTCTCGTTTTCACGCATTCACTACGAATAACCATCATTGATGAATCATTGATATTGTTCATAACCATGATAGTTTCAAAAGTTAAATTATTGATAAATATATAATAACTAGCTTCCACCCGCGGCTTCGCACGCGTGTTTTGTCAATAAAAAGTAGCCCGTGTTAATCCAGGCTCTAATCTACGTATTTACATACCAAATTTCATCGAAATCGGTTAAGCCGTTACGACGTGATGAGTAACAAACAAATAAATAAATACACATCCAAACCTTCGCATTTATAATATTAGTGTGATAATATCAAATCAATCTCTGTTTGCTTTTAAAAAGTCTATTGGTACGAGTTTACGCATACTAAGTAGGAAAGTAGAATTTTGAGATAGTTTCTCGTGTGTGTTGTTTCGAAATAACAAAATATGTACCCATTCGTTTTCCAAATTTAGTACAAAATATTAGTTGACCCAACTATTTTAATGTGAATCAAGACTCAAGCGTTAATTGTTTGGCAACTTTCAAAAATTAACGCGTATTTCTCGATTTTAGTTTTGAATTAAATTATCGCACGAGTCTTCAAGTTTGCTAATTAATCACGTGATCATGAATGTTTTATGTGCGGTGTACAATCTGGGGTAACGGTGATGTTTTCTTTTAAGTATAAAAAATTAAAAGTGGTGCTCGTGCTCATATCTCCTCTATACTTATTAATAAGAAAGGGTATGGTCACGTGATTATTAATATGCGTTGCACAAAAACACCCCCCTACTCATACCCCCCTAAGCTTGTTAAAAACAAGGGTCATCCATTAGTATAAAATCAGTTAAGCGTTTCGAGTTTTTGTATCAGGCACACTCTCGAAACCTTCGTTCTTCCGAAGCTCTACAGCTTCGTACTCCCGTCCATGGTTCACAATTTTATGGTGACTCCTTCACAGTACAAGCTGTGCGCCTATGGAACGCCTTACCTTTGTCCATAAGGTCGTCCCAATCTTTTCCTATTTTCAAAGTCAAGGTATACAACCATTTTCTTTCGTTGTCTCGTAACTGCTAGCTAGTGTTTATGTTATTTATCCTCCATATTATATAGTGTAGTTTATTTATATATTATTTGTATGTATTTAAGTTTATGTTTATTATTAAACATAATCAATATGTAGGTATATATATTATTTTATGGGTTCTGTTTACGTATGTTTATGCTTAAAGGTACTCTTACACCGCCGTCTTTTGATTTTTGTTTATCCTGTCCATCCAAAGGTTGTCTGGAAGAGATCGCTTTTAGCGATAAGACCGCCCATTGTACCGTTACTTATTGTTTATTTCCTTTATTACTATATTTTTGTTTGGTGTGCAATAAAGAGTATTTCATTCATTCATTCAGTTCATAGGTTCATTCGTAAAATTCAATCAGTTATCAAGTTCCCACTGTATGTATAAGATTGGCTTAGTTTGGGGCTTGACAGCGGTGTGTGAAATGCCCCGCATTATTTATTTATTAGTGAGCTTGCTGTTCTCTAAGCTGAGTAAAAGCTTATGCTAGAGTGCAACAGGAGCTTACATCTATCGTTATATTTTCCTGTTGGTACAGAACAAAGTGAACATTGATGTTATGGAATAAAAGTATTGAAAAGTACGATTTCAATCTTTGTTATAGCTATACGATAGCATTACAAAATGGAAACTGGTAACTCGAAAAGTTGTATTGAAATGGCGTGGATTTTAAGAGGTTAAGAATTGCTTCTATTTCTGCTTCTGTGAACTTAACTCTAACTAGATTTAAGTTACTTTGTTAAAGGTTAATAGATTAATTTGTTATTTTTATCTCATCACATTACTAATACAAATTGTACAATTAGGTGAGTGGCATCTGTGTAAAAACTAAGTCAAACATGGTGCAAAGTGTGAAAATAGCGGCCATAATTTTATCCTTTTTCTTCAAAATAAGTAAATAATTATTGTTGGGCATGCCCCACAGCGCTAACTAGCCCCAAACTAAGCGGAGCTTGTACTATGGGAACCAGATAACTGATAGAACACTTATATACTTTTTTCAGAACCGGAAAAAATATCTGTAAATCATCAAGCATCATCAAGCAAACATTTGTTCCGCAGCGGGAATTGAACCCGCTTCCTCCTGCGTCTGCGCATAGGTAGCAAATAGATCTTGATAAGAATTTTTGAATAAGGTAAAGTAATAATTAAAAAACCTAATACAAATGAGCGGAGACTACGCATTGGAAAGCGCAGCGTAGGACCTCCACTAGATGGAAAGACGACTCAAAAAATCTTGTTGGGAGCCGTTGGGTGTAGGCCGCACAATATCTGTCGCTCTGGAATTCTATGAGCGAGACATATCTTCAGCAGTGGACATCCTATGTGTTTTTATGTTGGTGATGTCAGACCTTTCGCTAAAAAACCTTTTCGCTAGTTACATATGTATACTTCATAAAGTGCATTTTATGAGTCCAAACAAACTAAGTCTGAGTATGTTGTCCCACAATTTCTTTATGCGGAACTCAAACCTGTTTTGTCGAGATAGCCCGCGATAAAGCAAGATTTACTGTACTAACAAACAGCACCATAGATTCATTGCGATTCTGGTCTAATCCTATGCTCTATTCAAGTTTACTTGCGTTATTCTATTCAGGAAATGCGCACTGGAATTCCAGGCATTCGGCTATTCACCAGTTGCGCACTGTACTAACGGATTATATTCAGAGATTACTAAACAAAATAGTTTTTCATTTCGATGCGTAGAATAGACATATTTATGGAAATGTTGTAAATATGTGGTTCTGGTGGTGGTGAAAGAAGCATGGCTAATGATGCAAAGTTTTGTTTGGCCACATTTTAGACAACTAATCAATTCAATCAAACCATCTACAGCTGGTGACCTGCTGGACCTTTGCATTCGGCGAGTGACATAAATAATTTATAAGTTAAAAACTTGTGTGTTAAATGTTAAATGGATGGACACAAACCATCGAAACCCCAAATACATCATCATTTAACATTATTTGTACATTTATACAGCGCATGGTGGCAAGTTCCAGCTTCGAACGGATGCCGTCGTTGTAGCATGCTCTACATCATCAAGGCATACAGCACACAGTCATCAAGGGACACCGATTTTTTTAGTCTGCAATTTTTAAATAGAAAGACATAAGGACACGTGAGGTTAGTCACGGGTTACTAGAATCGCCTTGTCTGTGATGTTTGGTTAAATACTATTTTATTTGTGTGCTTGGGAAGCGATTATTCTGTATGTTCAAGCTATATTGCAGTGGGTAATAAAATGTTAGTATCGTTTCTGTTTAAAAAGTTTAAAGGAAAACGATTTTGTTATTCTGTTATTAGTACCTACCGCATTAGAAGAAGTTTTTTTTATTTATAGGTAGAGATTTAAAGTTTGAAAGTAATGGGTCTGTAAAATTTGTTTATTTTTGTGTGGGCGGTACGTACACTCACTATACCTATGCGGTATGTCTCAGAATAGTTTTTTAACCCATTAAAATTACATGATTCTTATGAAAGGCTTAGCATATTTTTCATGTCTTAAATCAAAACACATAACTTACATACTTTTGCCATATCGCGAAGAGACAGCTTTTAGCGATAAGACCGCCCGGTGTTAATTTTAAAGAATTATCCGATACTAACAGGAAATCCTAAGATATTTAAAACCCTCTCGAAAATGAATCATCAAAATGAAATAGGCTTCGGCGCAATTGGCAGCGCATCTTCGCATTAAGCAGAACTTTTTTAGATGGTTTTAAAAGATCTTACTAAAAGTTGTCTACATTAATAATTTTAAATTTATTTATTTAATAAAGTATTTTAATAGTGTTCGTTCGTTCGTAAAATTCAAGCACAACTGCAGACTCCCATATAACTTTGACCCGGTTTACTCGTGTCGTACAGAAAGCACTTAATCTACATAACGGGTCTGGTAATGCTTGGGTTGTCGAGGATGCCGATTGGCATAACAAATATGGTAATACACGGATATATCGCGTTTTTGGACGAAACGGGGGACTGAAGGAATAAACTGAGGATTTGGTTCGAGAAAATGTACTGCTATCTTTGCGCCTTGTTTTATTTTCAAACTAGCTTCCGCCAGCGGCTTCGCACGCGTGGTTTGTCCATTAAAAAGTAGCCTATGTGTCAATCCAGGTCATAATCTATCGAAATACCAAATTTCATCAAAATTGGTTCCGCCATTATGACGTGATTGAGTAAACTTTCGCATTTACAATTTTAGTGTGATTATATTTAGGGTTTGAGGTATTTTAATTGCTATTTTTTTATGCGTAGGATAGTTCCTTCATTAATTTATCCTTCAGATACTTGGACACTGTACCTACCTACCTTCCTAACTTTATGTTAATTTATTACCCTATATTCTTCTTACCTGAATACATACTACCTACCACCTAAGCTATAACTAAAATCTGTATATATCTAATATATAAAATTCTCGTGTCACAGTTTTCGTTGCCATACTCCTCCGAAACGGCTTGACCGATTTTGATGAAATTTTTTTGTGCTTATCCGGTATCTATGAGAATCGGCCAACATCTATTTTTCATCCCCTTAAATGTTAGGGGTAGTCCACCCCTAAATTTTTTTTTTATTTTTTAGACAAAATTTTTATTTCTATTTTTTTATGATACAGCATTCAAAAATACATGCAACCCTAAATTTTTACCCTTCTACGATCAACCCTTATTTTTTAATAGCCATTTTAGTAATTTAACAACCCGATTTATAAGGCAAAACAACGTTTGCCGGGTCAGCTAGTATATATAGTATATATATATATATATTACACTATTATAGTGTAAATCTGATATCTGAATAGATGTTAATCTGAATTTAACCTACCAACTTACGTAACTTTTACTTAACTTTAGACTTTACTACTTTAGACGACAAAAAATGTTACCTAGTTTATAATTTTTCATTGTAAGTGACTAAGGGCAATTTGCACAACGATAAACGTATTTAGTAGCTAAATATGATTTAAGGAGTGGACAAATCATACAAATACATCAAATCTAAACATGTTTAATCGCTAAATACATTTGGGATCGTGGTGCAAGCCGGACTTCGTGTTTTATAAATGAGAAAATATAGATTATTTATATTCATAATTCATAAGACGATTATTGAAACTGAAGTAACCTTCCTGTAACTGCACTGCGAGTGGACGGACACTAGTTTTGTCATGTGGTCCAAGCTCCATACATTTTCGCCCATTCTCCTTTGGGACATTTTTTCACAGCTACTGTGCCATAAATTTTCTTTTTCACCTAAAATGGATCGCGTATCTGTCAAAATTTACTTTGATTTCATTGTTCATATTCATATTCTTTATTGTACACAGATAAATTTACAGATAGAAACAGCTTGCAAAATGGGCATGTACAAAGGCGAGCTTAACCCTAATAAGAGTTTTCTTCCAGCAAACCTTTGAAGATAGAGGTAGTTAATTATGGTGGTGGGTACGTGCACAGAAAATGGCATTGGAGTATTGGCATAATAAATAAATACTTATACATATTAAAAATAATAACTATGAACTGGCTATTGTTTGGCTGTTTTCCCCTCTTACACAGATCAGAGACTTTTCATGTACCTACTAAATCTATTCAGTTGATGTTAATTTATCGCAATAAGACGTCACGGTAACCTTACACTTACACCCTTTCCTTTACTGTTTTGGAACTAAAAATTTAAAAAAAAACAACTTAAGTTGGTATTCTGGCAAGCAAACGAGGAACTATTTTCACGCCTATTTGTTTGAAGTTCAGTGACCCCTTTCTTAAGCTGACTAATAATAATACAAAGTAAATCTTTAAGAATTAACTAGTGGCCAAGCGTCTAGTGCCGCTCCGAGACCTCCGACATCGCTTGACAACTTTTATAGTCGGACGGAACCGACAAGTCCGTCTGTCTGTCTGCTTTAAAGTGCCCATTTTCGTAATTGGATTTGTAAAAAATTCATATCGAAGCTTCCTACAAAATGACCAAAATCAACAGCTTACTACGGAACCCTTGCGGACACGCGCTTGACCAATTATTTCATTTCATTTCTTTTTTTTATTGATAATTTCATTGATCAACCACTTGACCACTACCTCACCAGGTGGCAAGTGATGGTGTAATCGAAGATGGAGCATGCTTGCCTAGAAAGAACCTATTCACTCTGGACCTGAAGACTCCAAGATTATATTGGTTTGGAAAAACATACGCCGGAAGTGAGTTCCCCTCCTTATCCTCCTCTCATACTAGATTACAAACGCAATTTGCTTACCGGCTCGAATACACTTACACTTAATCAGTCATCGGCCGAATTATGCTGAGCGTCGTCGGCCAAACTCGGCCGGACAAACCAAACGTATGTAAAATATAGAGACTCTGTTCGGCCGAGTTCGGCCGACGACGACCGATACACTTCGGCCGATGACGTATTAGGTGTATTCGAGCCGTACGGCTAACTTTGAATATGATTAGGTACGTGTAGGTACCTCGTCAAACTCAAATAACCCTTATATCAATGTAGGCCATCTAATAATTGTTTCAGTAAAATCTATTTCAGTTCAATAAAAGCTCAATAACATAATTTTACGCTTGGCCCAAACACCGGAACAATTATTTCCATTGGCCCAATGTTACTTCAGTATTAAATGGACCGTACGTTATTGGGGTCTGAGAAACCCCGCGGCTATTAATAACGTGTCGAAATATATTATCGCCAAAATGTAATATTTATAACAATCTAGACACGCGATAGTACGATTGGCGGCCTTATCGCTAAAATTGGATTATTTCAGTAAACTGACAATTTAGAAGTTTGTTTATTTTATTTTGTAAAAAAAATCAGAAACTTATTCATTCTGAATTTCGCGTACACGTGTATTTAGAATACGAATATTTATGTAAATTTTCTTGTACACACAGAGGTTTTGTAAAATAAACGTAACAAAGTCTCACCAAAACAAAAACCAATTTGACATAGTGAGATAAATTTTTAGATCCGAAAATTATATTGTTCAGTCTATGACTACAGTTTTATGTGGAGTCGTAAAATTTATAGTATTTGACATTTCGGATGGAGTTGGGATAAAAAATATTTTATTGCCAGTTGGGTCTATAGATTCATGTAATATTTTACAAATCGAAAGGTATTTCAATTCTACTAAAGGGTCACCCACACAGGTGCGATATACCGGGATAAAGATAATACCCGTGATGATACCGTCTTATGATTTGGAACACGCACTATGCCATGGTCAGAAATTAGTCTTACTAATGTTGATACATGTAGAGGTTTGCGTTAAAATTGTTCGTATATAACTTCAAATCGGGACTATCGCGAACGAAACCATGATCCATAGCTGAATCATACAAGATATTCAACTGAAAACTGTAAATATGCTTCGTAACTAAAGTACAGCTCATTTTTATCTACGAAACAGTAAAGCTGTAGCATAAAGTCAGTATTAAGATCTGTATATAAATCTAAGAGTATCTTTTATCATAGGGTAAAGGCGGGCAGTGAGTGTTAACCACAAACCCCTGATACCGCAGTTACCACACTAATCCTCGCGTGTATTTTTTTCGAAGCTCAGAATCCACGCGATGGGAATATAAGCTCTGCACACATTACAGACAATTCCATCAACGACATTCGGATTTCTGGGTCTTTCGAATATAAATGGAGTTTATGCGAATGCCCTTTGTTTTAATGGTGGAGTGTGGGATAATCCTGGGAGTGTGTCGCTTATCTTTTCATCAACATTGCTAATTAATGCATCGACATTCGTTGAGAAAGCGATGAATTAGTTGCAGCGTTTTAGATTCCCAGCAGATTATTGACATTTGATCGGCTGCCCGGTAGCTTATTTACCGTACAAAATGTATGAGCTCGCATACCCAACGATTTGAAATTGGCCGTTTGCATTCGAGCCCACTCCAATGAAATAACGGCAAGTCACTGCAGACTACAGACTAAACAGTCTGATATATTCATTTGATCTCGTGGTAGACCTACGGACTAAGAACATTATGAATAGTAAGTACGTAAAAATAGGGGCGATCATTCAATAGCTTCATTAATCGCACGCACATTTAGAAAATTATATTCATTGTGCCAATCGTGTTTGCTTCCGCCAGCTGCGCTCCCCTTTCTATATTTTCACAAATATATCTACTGTTATTCCAGCTACACTTGCAACAAGATTATGAATTATTTTGTTTACTTATAGGGTATATTTTACCCCAGAGTTTGTTTTTCGTGAACCAACAAATAATACACATAGGAAGGGTCTCGGAAGATCGGGAAAATATAAACAGATATGCGATTTCTTAGGATGATTTTTAAAGAACTTTAATTTGTAGATTTGGCATATGAATAAAATTGGAATGTTGCCACTGCAATATTTTTATTTAACTAGCAATATCGCTGAAATATCGGTAAGAAGTGTCAAGGATGGAAAAAGTGAAACATAAAAGTTTGGAGGAAGGCCAAAATACATTAAGCTAGTAAGCATATTCTGCTATCCCAAATTAGTTCACGTAGTATTGTGTTTTAAACTGCTGATGGCTACAAATTCATAGTAGGTATACGTAGTGGATTACTTGACTCACTTTGGTAAAATATGCAGATTGATTTTTTCTATGTTAATGTTAATAAACGCATCGTACCCAACAACGCTTATGGTGAGACAGGGACCTTTCACCCCACGCAACACTATCTGGGTAGGTCACCTACCTTTGCCACACGCTACCTAACACAAAATAAATGGTAGGTCACCTTTGTGGTACCTAGTAAAACTGTTATCTGTGAGATCAAACTTTCTTATATCCATCGTCAAATTAAGAGTGCACTGTCATTTCACTTATCATCATCATATAAATATATATAAATAAATATTTCAGGAAATTTCACACAGCGCTATCTAGCCCCAAACTAAGTAGAGCTTTGGGAACCAGATAACTGATAGAATACTTATGTACTTTATTTTGTAAATACATACATCTAATATATAGAAAACATCCAGACGCGAAACTAATATCTGTAGATCATGCAAACATTTGTTCCGCGGCGGGAATCGAACCCGCTACCTCCTGCGTCTCAGCTTTCGCCAACTGCGCTACGGGGGTCGTCAAAATAATATATAAGCTAAATAACGTCCACAGTTAAACATAGGCCTCCCCCATAGATTTCCAGAGCGACCAATCTTGTGCGGCCTGCACCCAAGGGCTCCCAGCAACCTTTATCAGGTCGTCTTTCCAGTTAACGGCCGTCTTCCGCTGCGCTTTCCAATGAGTGGTCTCCACTCGAGAACCTTTCTGCTCCAACGGACGTCAGTTGTTCGACAATATTAGCAAGCTGAAGTGGGAGTGGGCAGGACACATCGCTCAATATCATTTCACTATTCAAAGCTATTTGGACAAAACATAATTAATTTACAAAGCTAATAAAATACAATAACCCGTTTAAAATGTTTGGCATTTATTAGGCAAAGTCAGGCTTGATTAATATATTTGACTGCAGCAGGATACGTTGGCATGTTCCATGACATTTTCCAAGAATCACAAAACATTCCATAAGTAATTGGCGTCTGATGACACTTGCAATTTAAATTTGATCCTCACCCCAACGAGACACATTAATGAGCCTTTTAATTGGGGTCCGGATACCGGTGCCCGCTCGCACAAAGCATCAAACGAATCTCGTCTTTAATGGACTGTGTAATAGCGGTTAATTTGCAGTGTAACGCGATCAAATAATGTTAAAGAACTTAGCGAAAAAATACGATTAGTTCAAAGTTGATTCTGACAATTGCTTTTGTAAGAGGAAGGGCTAAGGAGAACTTGGTGTGTGTGCGTATTAGCAAAGATATTGTAGTATTTTTCTCATCTGACTTTAACTTGTTCTTTCTCGTTCACCTGGTGGAATAATGGGCGGAAAGAAAAGTGTTTCTGTTCATTGCTTGGAACAGGTAGCCACCAATGATTAAGAGTTTATTTATTTGGGGCATGCACATAGCATATGAAAATACATTAAAAATATGTCATAAAAATATTAATAACTAGCTGGTGCCCGCGACTTCGTACGCGTTACACTACTAAATGTGTAGATAGCCTAGAAATAAAGCTAAACTTGTTTTGACACCCCATTTTTATCCCATGAAACCTGATTTATGGGATAAAAAGTAGCCTATGTGGTAATCCAGGTTATATATATACATACATACTAAATTTCATCGAAATCGGTTCAGCGGTTACGACGTGATTGAGTAACATATAAACAAACATCCAAACTTTCGCATTTATAATATTAGTGTGATTTTTTATATAACCCAACTAGCCATCAGATTTAATTTGTTTAACGTTGTTTAACTTAAAAAGTCCACCGTCAAAAACATTTTAAAACAATTTGAGGGTAAAACGTTATCCTTAAATTCAGCTTGAAGCGCTAATAAAATGGATAAGCAATAAATACAAAGTCCCATTTTTGGGGTCCGTGGTTTATCCAGCCCATCATTAATCAGGCTGGGATATGGCCCCTGCATGTCAAGTTGACGTATTATGTAATTTTTATTATGCCCCTCATATGCCCCTTGGCTTACCTATCGTTGAAGATATGCGTCACGAATGAGGGTTTTGTAACATTTTTGTTAAAAATATCGGACATATTAAAAAAAATTGTATATTGGTATTTAACTATCCAAAAGCCACGTTTTTTAAACTTCAAAGCTTACCTAAAAATTTTGATAAATCAAGAATAGCTATAGTGAGGCGTTATTTCTTAAAAGACACTATTGTTATGGTGGCGATTCTGTTGTTAATAACTAAAATTTTGTAAATCACGAACATTCATGTTCAGTTAACTTTAGTTCACGCTAGAACGAAATTAGCATGAGATTTAAAGTGACGTTTTTAAATTAAGTTATTTTAGTTTGCGTAGAAAGCGAGAAAATTGGTGTTGACTACATTTTACCCGCAAACACGCCCACTTAATTAAAATAAGTTAATTATAGTCCATACCATAGTTCATTCAGCATATTAAAACTTGTAACTGCTAAGCATACGCCTCATCACCAATTAATTTTACATCGTCTTGGCAAGACTTGCTGATGGCAGGTGGTGCAAGGCCCTGACCGAATGGTGGCCAAGAGATATCAAAAGAGGCCGTGGCAGACCATCAGCCCAATGGGTGGACGATACATATCTATTTTTTTAAACTGGATAGAACTTCGTTTGACCACAATCTCACCTGATGGTAAGTGATGATGTGGTCTAAGATGACGCACGAATATCTAGAAGAAACCTATTTACTCTCACCTTAGAAGCCCGGATTGTATTCTTTAGGAAATTATATTTTTTCTTCGACATAGAGGCCGTAGACGGTAAGACCTGAATGCGGATAGCACAAGATCTAAATAATCTCAATCGTGGTTGCCAGTAGTCCGTTCTAGATAAATAGATAACGCATTACTGTTCATCACACTTAAATTGAAAAAACAATATAACAAACAAATAACAAGACATGGCAAATTCTAGAAGATTCCGCAAAAGTGGAATAGTTAAGTGTCCATATCCAATTGAACACCACTAGAGTAACAAATTATTTAAATTTTGAAGTCTGTATTGTTTGATACGTCGGATGTGCACATACATACTGTTTGAAATATCCAAACGATTTAATACATCAATAAATTCGTTTTACTCTATTGAACCGTGTTCGGCAACAGTTATGCTATTGTGCTATTTATTAATATGAGCGATCTATTGTAAATAGAATGCAGTAAGTTCACTTGGAACAGTTTGTTATTTGTATGTTAAATTGTTGGAATGCTAGTTGTGCTCTCTCGCTAAGGTTGGTAATATTATTTGCAGTGATTTTATCGTGTTGGTTTTAAGAACCGGTGGAACTGTGCTTTATAAGGACCAGTGCTGAATGACCAGCGCTTTATAGGTACATCCTCGGACGGTTGGCAGTTATACACTGAGACGAGGCCTGTTTGGACCACACAGTACGGAAAACCATGCTTACTACTCAAGATACAAAATAATATATATTTGCATAAACAAGTGTCAATAAGGTCTTAATAATCAGGTACTAAATTGCTAGACATTTCACACAGCGCTATCTAGCCCTAAATTAGCAGAGCTTGTACTATGGGAACCAGATAACTGATAGAATACTTATATACATTTTTTTTTGTAAATACATACTTATAATATATAGAGAAACAACCAGACCCGGAACAAATATCTGTAGATCATGCAAACATTTGTTCCGCAGCGGGGATCGAACCCGCTACCTCCTGCGTCTCAGCCGGCCATTCGCCCACTGCACCACGGGGGTTGTCAAATGGCATAACTAAGCACTTTATACTGGTTTGCCCTTTACGAGCATCGCAGATTACTACACAATAAAACATTACACAATAAAATAATCTAATCAATGAACATTTTAACATTAAAGTACCTATATTTACATGTTTACAAAGAGTAATATTATAAAATCAAAAATTGTTCATCTTATTGAGGGGCCGGGGTTTAAAATAAAAAAAAAAATAACTTAAATATACTTGTTACACATAAATAGAAATCATGATTCGAGTCGGCCATGAAATCCCCTCAATTCTAAAATCAAAGATGTAACATGCCAAAGAATGCACTCAAACAGAGTACCCAAGAAGAGCTTTCAGATTCGAATTTCAAAACGCATTCGATGGAGCAATCTCGGAATTCGACGGACGTGGTTTTAGGGGGCACTTCTCGCGTTTGCCGTTATGGGCGTACGTGATCGCACTTCTCTATTAGATTAGCAACACTTTTACGGCGTAAATTTATTCGAATTTAACACGTCAACCTACGGTATGGAAATTGAAGCTATTTGAGCTTTTACTCAGTCGCTTTTTTAAGCTACTTGCCCTCTGTTAGCAAGGCGCGTAGCACAATTGCAGGATATTAACATCGATTTTGATTTTTCCCAATGATAATAGGAAATAAACTACTTTACTCCTGTAAGCCTTCATTTAATGGATGCAGGGCAGTGCATCGTAGGGCAAGTTTTTAAGGTGCATGACCTACGAGGCAGTACTTTGTTATATTCGATGGTTACCACAGATAGGCCATATTATACTTTATAATATATAAAACTACATAATATTTAATAACACGGGAGAGAACACTATATTCATAAAAACATCAAAACAGAAAGGAAGAAGAGAAAATGTGTGTACATAATGGAGCAGATAGGTTCTGATGCTGTGTATGCCTTTTTGTAGGGCAATTACGTAACTTAACCAAAGTACAATCTGTTTCAATTTGATGTTAATATGAATAATAAGGTTGATTAAATTTGTTTAATTTCTTCAGAGACAATACATTTTTGAAACCTAAATTGGTTAGTAGGGTTTATAGAGGGTTCGTACTAGGATAATACTTTGTAAATTGGTCGGATTTTCTACCTACCGACTGATGATACTGATCGTAACAAAGTAACTTAATACTATTATGAGGATATTCTGATATTAACAAACGTTACAAAAGAAAGATCTTGAAATCCTTTGAAAGATAATGTTCTCAGATTCCCCTATCCAAGAAAACAAGTCTGCAGATTACTTACTAAGGATACACGATCGCATACTTGCTTCAACGTTAAAGCCTCGTATTCATTAGGCGACAAATATCCCGGAACACGTGTCTCGAGAGGCGTGTCGTGCGACATCGCTAAACATATTGTGTCGCGATTCAGTGATAACAAATGAGAAAGAAAATGTCTCGCGACGTCACACGATGACCGGCGACATGACAAGACATGTCTCGCCGTGTTCCAGAACATTTGGCCTCGAGTGAATACGGGGCTTAACGGAACTAGGATTATGCTGCAAGAGAAATTTTCATGATGAATTTTAGTCGCATATTTTAGAAGCAACCGCAGCAGTTTATTCTCGCAACTAAATGTTATAAGCTGTCCAGTTTTCACGTCTAAAATCAGGCTTCATCTGCAGATTTCACCTCAGACTCCAGTGTTTTAAAATATAATAAAACTAGCTGCCATCCGCGCTTCGCACGGTTTGGTTCGGCATTAAAATCATTACCCTCCTTTTGCGCAGTAAGGTAAAAATAGTTTGTGTCGCAATCTCGGTCATATTCTATCTGTATACCAAAATTCATCGAAATTGGTCTAGCCGTTTTGCCGTGAAAACGAAACAAACAGACAGAGAGACCAGAGAATACCTGCTCCGGCTTCGCAAGTATTTCATAATAAAATATAGCTTTTAAGTCTTGAGTTCATAAAAAAATCCCATAGAAAAAAATCCCTTTCAGTTATTTCAGAATTTTCAATTTTTCCGGGCTATATTTCCTTTTTTATGTCCCTAAAAACCTTTTAACTACTATCATTTAAACAAACCGAATTGGTCCAGTCTTTTTCAAGTGATGGTAACCAACAAACAGCGTTTAATTATTGTTATTATTATTTTATTTAATACACGATTTAGACGACCTCTGCGACGGAGTAGATGAATAGCCGGCTGAGACACAGGAAGTTGCGGGTTCAGTTTCCGCCGCGGAACAAATGTTTGCGCGATCGACAGATATTTGTTCCGAGTCTGGTTGTTTCTCTATATATTATATAGGGTCTTTCAAATAGAGCGGGTCGATGTTAATAATCTGTGGCTGCCATTTTGTTTTGGCGGCATCTGTCAAATCTGTTTTTTCTTAGTCACTGATGCCAAATCACCATGGCAAGTTACACGGTTGAGCAGCATGTGCAAATGATAAAACTTTATTATCAAAATGAGTGTTCGTTAGTGCAAACGTTGCGCGCATTGCGCCCATTTTACGGGAGACGCGGTGGCCCTTCAAAGTCCACTCTCCAACGATTGGTGACTAAATTTAAAACGACCGGTTCGGTAAACAACCAACCAACACCTTTACGTCAAAGGAACGCCAGATCGGCCGAGAACATCGCCGCTGTACGTGAGAGTGTTCAGGAGACTCCGAGGCAGTCGATTTCTCGCCGTGCTCAAGAACTCGGCCTTTCGCAGACCTACAGATCAATGATAAACAATTTCTTTTGGCTTGAATTGAACAATATGGACGTGAACGACATGTGGTTCCAGCAAGATGGCGCTACTTGCCACACAGCGAACGACACAATCGACATTCTGCATGAACGGTTTGAGGGTAGAGTTATCTCTCGCAGAGGTGACGTGAATTGGCCACCAAGATCGTGTGATTTGACTCCGCTAGACTTTTTCTTGTGGGGTTTTCTGAAGTCGCAGGTCTATGCCAATAAACCACATTCGACCGTTGCCCTGAAAGCCAACATAACGCAGGCCATCGCTCGGATTCAGCCGGATCTATGCAGCAGAGTCATTAAAAATTGGACATCTCGGATTCGCGCCACCATACGAAGCCGCGGCGGACATTTGAACGATGTCATATTCCATCCATAATGGAATAAATAGGCCATTTAAATAAAAAATAAATTTCGTTAATATCTCACACACATCTTGTTTTATTCAATTTTAACATCGACCCGTCCTTGTTGAAAGACCCTATATATGAACTATATGTATGAACTAAAGTTTATAAGTATTATATGAGTTATCTGGTACCCATAGTACAAGCTTTGCTTAGTTTGGGGCTAGATAGAGCTCTGTGAAATGTCCAGCATTTTTTATTTATTTATATAGATTTGAAAGTATTCACCGGCCACGTCCTACGGCTGATATGATGATGAGTTTTCGATTCCAAACGATAGATGGTTTGTGGTGAAACTAGATAAAACCTGTTTAGGCCAGGTTTTACTGTAGGGCATCTTACTCATCGGCGCCATGATGGCGCACTTATATGGAATGTGAACCTTATTATGGTTAGTCTAGATTCTTCATACCCAATTAGTTCTTCCTTTAACGAAGAAAGATCACGGACTAGAATCCGTAGAGATATAAAAAAATATTATGGAACTGTTGATTAATACTTGAAAGATAATAATTTTACTAATATGGCTAATAATATAAATACGAAAGTGAGTTTGCTTATAATTTTTTTGTGACGTCATACCGCTTAAGCCGATTTCAATGAAATTTGGTACATTGATGGCCTGGATTGAGAAAGGCTTCTTTATATTGACAAACGACGCTTGCGAAGACACAGGCGGCAGTTAGTAATAAATAATATTGACTTTATTAATCCCCAGAATGGAAATCCTCGGATCTCTTACTCAGTACGCAGACCCTTGAATATATCTCACAAGGGGTAGTCACAGGCAAATCCAAACATTACGTTTGATACATGCCCACTTTTTGCATAAAGTCACTAGACAGGTAGCAAGCCAATCGTTCCTTTTTAGAACACTAACCCGATGGCACGGGCCTTTGAATGTTTGGTTCTAGGACATGCCAGTTTCCTTCATCGTTTTGAGTGCGCGGGCATTATTTTTCGAGCAGAAAAATCCATTAGTCATGACCAGGACTCGAACCCACAACTCCGAATCCGAAGTCTAGGTATATCCCACTAGGCCACCACGGCTCTTGTTATACTTGGAAGATATTGAAAAAAATTACAATCTTTTTGACTAAACCTCGACGATACTCTTTTTCGACTTTCTGTTTAGGCTGCTTTTTCACCAGAGATGTGCGAAGGAGCTGAGCGGTGCCAGGATGCGTGGTGGAGCTGTGAAACGATGTGACTGTTTCCACGAGAGACGTGCAAGGAAGTTGAGCGGTGCGAGGATGCGTGGTGGAGCTGTGAAACGATGTGACTGTTTCCACGAGAGACGTGCAAGGAAGCTGAGCGGTGCGAGGATGCGTGGTGGAGCTGTGAAACGAAGTGACTGTTTCCATGAGAGACGTGCAAGGAAGCTGAGTGGTGCGAGGATGCGTGGTGGAGCTGTGAAACGATGTGACTGTTTTCCCGAGAGACGTGCAAGGAAGCTGAGCGGTGCGGGGATGTGAAACAGTATCTTTTCAGCTGTCACCGTCTATTGACTATTGTCCAGTAGCTCTAGCTCGCTACATCGTCTCGCACACGTTCCTTGCTCGCGTCTCTCGCACACCCTTTTCCATTAGAGCAGCGCTGAGCGAGGCTAAGAAAATGAAGTTATTGTTTGTTTTTCCCTAGCTCACCTCTTAGCTTACTCGCACAGCTCTGGTGGAAAAGCAGCCTTTGTAACACCATTCAAGAAATGGATTAAATTACAAATCATCCTGTAAATCTTGGTTTTCAATTTTGTTTCTAACATTTTTGCCATTGAATTAAATAAAAGCCCCGCTGTGATCGTTCCTAACTCTAAATCTTATAAAATTCTTATTAGCTTTATCTACGGTCTCAACCCCTGATGACGCTGGGGTGCAAATTACCCCACATCTTATTACCAACTACCCTCCGTATTTTCACATAAATAACAGGCTAGCAACTATTTGATTAGGACGGGACAATTGGGGGGTTGAAAAGACCCCAAGTTAAATGCATTTTCAAATTGGAATTTGTTTGTCGATTTGTAAGAATCATCTACGCGTAAAATCCCATTAAAACTTTGAAATTTAATATTTAGCAATAGATTAAATTAAATTGGTTTCCCGTTTGGGTTGGCACGTATTGGGTTTAGTTTTAATTCGATTATACCTGAGGATATTAACCTATGCCTACACCAGGACGCTTTCATGTCCATCTTCAGTTTTTTAACTTTCAATTCGTCTTGCGTCAAGTATATGTAATTATTGATTGTCTTAAGCATGCAGCTTATTGTCTACACCTGTACGCCTCGATTAGTCGTCAAAATGGACGCGTATGAGCATCAGTGCGGCATAGTTAGTGTTAGTAGAAAAAACGCACGAAAAGGGGTATCTGGATAAAATATTATTTAAAGAAACGGAACAACATATTCAAAGATATAGTAGAAAGTAGTAGAGCTAAACGATTACATCCTTTTTAAAAACTTCACGAATGTCTGATGTAAAATTTTACACGGTTGATATAAAGTTTACTTTAATTTATTTTTGTTTTCTTTCCGTTAATATACGTACGTGCCACTTCAATATTTCATGGTCGAAAGAGCTAATGGCGTGAATCAGAGAGTGGTAGTCATTAGGTAGCATATGTGCAGTCCCCTAATTTATGGGGTGTTTCTGTCCAGGGGCAATTTTGACCCCTAATAGTAATTGCTTTTCGTACGCACCCATTTTATTTGGAAAATAACAGATGTGATGGAAAAATAATAGAAACTAAATCAGTATTGCATTTCAAGATTTCGAGGACTCTTCAACTCTGCCAATCAGATACCAAGTGTTTTTACCCACGATGGAACGGAGAAGGTGTATGCATTTAGGGTGAGAGGTTGTTTCTTTGTATGTGTGTGCAAAAAAGGAATGTTCCCATTGATCTTCAAAACGGTTTGACTGATTTAGATACGGTTTTCTGTAAAAGGTTTGTGATTTATCGACCATGGTTCTTAGATAGGTGTTAACTTGCCAGAGGGCGCTGATTACTAATATTAAACGGGTATTTATCACGTATAACGTCAGGATAATAAATAAATAATAAGGTAAAAACGCAATAAATATCCGTTTAATATTAGTAATCACTTTTTTTCGTAAAATAAAATTTGAAAAGCTGCCCAGAAAATTGGAAATTCTGGAAAACCTGAAAGTGCTTTTGCAATGGGATTTTAATTACGCGTATTATTACGTACCGTTTTATCGGTGTTTCGACCGACAACGGTAAATTTTCTCAGACTTATTCAGACTTTCCACAAAGCAATGAGATTCCTCAAATAAACAGGGCATGAATAAAACTAGTCTTTGCCAGAGCCTTCAAATCAAAGAAACTTGCGGACAGTACTCCCCAAGAAAGGGTAGTCATGAGCTACCCCACACAATCAGCTAAAAGCAATGCCTCGTCCGTACTTGACGGAGCGTAGCCGATGGACACTCGACATGACCCTTACTTATTGACCGAGCGAGCGAAGCGAGCGAGCGTCTCAGTTTCGAGATTGGCCAAAAAATTATTTTGTCCGGCAGTTTGTCTGTCTGTTCTCGCCTACAGGTCGCATTTTCAACCGATTTTCAGAAAAATCGGCACACAAGTTCTTTTATTTATTTAATTTATTTAGTCGACCGCGATTTTTGATTAGGGGGAAAATAAGGGAGTTTGATGTAGCGTTGTTTATCGACAGATTTCAACCAAATTTGAGAGGCACACTAAGGACTTTATTCTACATAAGATGTTGCGAAAAATTTTCCAAAATGGGGGAGTTGAAGGTGGGAAAGGGGGAAAGTTTGATGTAACGTCATATATTTAAACTTTTGATTTTTTTTTTTTCGGAAAATGTATGCCTATATAAAATATATCAATCAGACTACGCAGTCCTCTACGCCTTCACGAGACGAACACGTAGACACCAGATTCGACCTCCTACGACCAAAGGAACGCGAGTAATCGCTAAAACTTATACCAATATTTTGCTCAAAAGTCTACATAGCCTAAAGCCTATTGGAAAATTCATGCACCTGAAATTCGATTTATACTTTGACTTTTTTCGTTAATTTTGTTGCGAAAATTACTTTTTGGACTTGGGACGCGAGGTCTACTGTTCTAACAGAACCACTAGTGTACAGTTAGCGTTAAAAGTTCGTTATCATCATAGATAAATATATAACTCTTTATTGATACACCAATTACTAATTGCCCAACGTACTATTTGCTTTGTGTCTTCTATTTTGTCTGTAAATTTTTACTTTTTATGGTACAATGAAGTGTTTCCATTCATTCATTCAAATCACAATAATGTGTGAAAGATCTTCGTGACCTTATCCTTCGTTCCCTCTTCCACCACCGGACAAGCAGTCGTACCGAGAAGTACCACTCATATCTGGTCGGCATACCAAACGATTCGCTTCAATTTTTCCTGTTAGCACAAGTAAGGAGTGGAACTCACTTCCGGCGTATGTTTTTCCGAACCAGTATAATCTTGGAGTCTCCAAGTCCAGAGTGAATAGGTTCTTTCTGGGCAAGCGTGCTCCATCTTCGATCACATCTTCACTTAGCATCAAGTCGGTAGTGGTCAAGCGCTTGGCTATCATCAACAAATTTAACGCGGTGGTACAATGGTCGGCCTTATCGCTTTAAGCGATCTCTTCCAGGCAACTTTTGGGTGGACCGGAAGCTTTACCTGTGCCTACGTTGATGGACGCAGGTCAGTGCATCGTAGGGCTCGGTTTTAAGGTTAAGTGACCTAAGACGCAATTCTTTGTGATAGTTACCACTTAACATCAAGTAGGCCGTTTTGCTTGTTCCATCTCCATGTTGTATTAAAAAGGTCGAGGTGGGTAGTACACTACCGTAATTTTACCCGGCACAACATTTCATTTGACAGTTTTTTTTTCTGATTAAGTAACTTTATAGGGTACCTTTTGCGTCGTCGTTTGGAATATCCAATATTAAAAATATATGAGACAATATATGACTCCATCTAAAATTAAGTTATTGATAAATTCGAAGCAATTTTGCAATTTACAAATTTTGTATTTTGTAAAAAATAAAGCCGTTTCAAATATGATTTTGGTTCTGTAATGTACTTAATTACTTTGCAGACTGTACCTAACACGAAACGGCGAAAAGTGAACATTCTATCGGCGTCCATGTAATTACAGGCACGTGTGGCTTACTAACGAATTAAAGATTGTATTATAAGACATCGACTGCATTAAATGTATTCCTAAAGTAGGTACTTAATAGTAGGATGACAACAACAGAAAGTGAGTTTTTTCTGGACATTTCACACAGCGCTATCTAGCCCCAAACTACGCAAAACTTGTACTATGGTAATAGATAACTGATAGAATACTAACAACCAGACCCGGAACAAATTCAAACTGAGTTTATACAAGATGTTACGAGTAGATATGTTACGAACGATATTAATTAAAAACACACGTTCGGATTGGTAATTACAGATTTTAAAGGTAACTTTAACCAGTATTTTGAACATTTATCCAGTAATCGGTATATTTTCTCCTAGTAACCTTTACTGGGTATTATAATAAATAAATATTGCTGGGTATTTCACACAGCGCTATCTAGCCCCAAACTAAGCAAAGCTTATACTATGGTAACCAGATAACTGATAGAATACTTATAATACCTTTTTTTTAGATACATACTTATATATAATGTATAGAAAAACATCCTCCGACGACCTCCGTGGTGCAGTGGGCGAATAGCCGGCTGAGACGCAGGAGGTAGCGGGTTCGATTCCCGCCGCGGAACAAAATGTTTGCATGATTTACAGATATTTTTTCCGGGTCTGGTTGTTTCTCTATATATTATAAATATGTATTTACAGAAAAAAGTACATAAGCATTATATCAGTTATTTGGTTCCCATAGTACAAGCTCTGCTTAGTTTGGGGTTAGATAGCGCTGTGTGAAATGTCCAGCAATATTTATTTATTTATATTATTTATTTATCCAGACACGAAACAAATATCTGTAGATCATCCAAACCGGTACCTCCTGCATCTCAGCCGGCTGCACCACGGAGGTCGTCATCGGTCGATTCTTTGTATTCATCAAATTAAACAATAACTGATATAAACTTACAAATGTAACTGCGGGGAAAAGTTTAAGTTGAGTACGAGTAGTAGTAGAGTTAATGTACATGGTAATTAATTATCGAAGTAGCGAAGGTTAGTAGACGTGATCCATACTAATGTTATATTAACACAAAACAGAGAAAAAATAAATGAGAAGAGGCGAATTCTATGGGATCATCAGCTGTAATTAGGGACATAGCTAATAATTTGTTTAGATAGGTCACTTTAAACGAGTAATTTTCGCCAAAATTATTTTATTGCGTTATATAGTTATATAGTTAATTATATTGCGTGCTTATGAGGTTATTAGATCTATTTCAGTTTAATTTAGTTTGTTGTGTTCATTTTAATACAATCAAGTTATTATTTATAATACCGGTTGATATATATTATTATAGTTACCGGTATTGATCGTTTAGTATGGCAGTAGCTTGCTGTTGGAGTAATTTGAGCAGAGTAGTTGTATACCGCCATCTCAATTGTGTATTATAAATCTATATATATTTACAGTACAAAGTATATAAAAATTTTAACAATAAAAATACTTATAATATTATATTTTTTACTTAGAAAACTTTCTTGATTTATTTCAATCTTTATTATAAATACGGCTCCGAAAATCGTCTCGCCTCGCACTGCGAGGCGTCCATAGGTAGCCCTATGTTCCTCCAATGAAAGGAGGGCACAGCGTGGTAGTACACTTTTTTTTATGACGCTAGCGCTGACAATTTTTTTATATTACATGGAGATGGAACAAGCTTATGGCCCACCTGGAATTGCCTCGTAGACCACGTATGTCAGAAATATGCCCTACGATGCACTGCCCTGCGTCCATCAATTTGAGGCATACAGGTGTAAAACCTCATGTGCCTGTAATTTCACCGGCAACAATACCCTTCAAACCGAAACAAAGCACCTGCTTGCCGGCAGAATACGTATGGTGGTAGCAATTCCCCGAGCGAGCCCTTTCTTAAGGAACTCTACTACTCGTCACACACTGAGTGACAAATCTCATTACATTGCATAATGGATTGAATTAGAAAACTAGTGTTTTTCTCCCCGTATCTAAAAAGCCCTAGGCCATATTTACACGAAGTGCTCCAGCTGAATGGCCATTGTCGACAGGGCGTGAGTTGCCCCTGGGGTCTCACAATGAGCCGATATCAAATTGGCAACATTCAGGCATAATTGCATTTTATTACGAGTATTATTGCCCGGAGCGGTGGGCCCGCGGATACCGAATATTCAATAGTCGGAAATTATCGCGTTAAGTCCGTGACTCTGAAGCCGTCTTTTGATGAAAAATTAGCTTTATTTTGCCGATTTAGGATTAATATCTATTAGCTGGGATGATAAAAACGATCCAATTTTTACAAGACTGACACTGTAAAATTATATGCAAAATTAGCTTTGATAATGTTAATTTAGAATGAATTATCGATTAGCACGGACAGGATTAAATGTTCTACCATTAACTGCCTGAATATAGAGAGAGTAGTTCAAAGTTAAGGTCCAAAAAATAATAAAATACTGCTTTGTAAACACAACGGTATTTCACAGCTTCGTCAGTTACTATTATTTGTTATGTAAGTTATTTCCAAATTGAGTAAAGCTTTGTTCTAAAAGTTTGCTCAGCAATAACGCGTTATAGATATTTAATTTGTGTTTGATTTCAATCGACAAGTTTTTGTCTGAGATATAATAAATATTAATAATAGACAAAGCTATCGTTATAGAGAAAGACAAGATAGTTTTCGCTTTAGGACCTGGATTCTGCATTTGTGTCGTTTTTTTACATGCTAGTGTGGCATCAGAGACTAATTTCTATTACTAAATCTACTGAATTTTGGATTTGGCATAATATGGATTAAGTCATATTCCCGATTGGATACATCGAGATAATCACCGTGGTATGGAAGCAATTAATAAAAAAAAAACAAAAGACATACATTTTATTGTAGGTATAGTCCATTATAACTTAGCAACCTTGAAGTTAGCCCTTTCGCTGCGTAGTTGATTTCCTAGGAAATAAATTGTCTATCGCTCAGTCAACCTACTACTTAAAATAGTCGAAATATCTTAGTATATTAATCTAACAGGTGATAAGATATTTTCAAAGAGTTTAAAATAAATACCGATCTCATTCCAATACTGGATACCGATTCGCCCTTGAAGCCATTACCTGCAAATAAACAGAATAAAATAGTATTAGAAATGTTTAGATAGTTCCCATTGGAGGTGAACGCACGATGGCAAAAGAAAACCAGACGCCCCATTAATTACCACAGTTGCTGAAAGAATAGCTGAGTAAGTTTATATGAACGTCAGCATAGTGAGTTTTTAGGTTGCCCGTATCTTGCACGGAACCGAACATTGCAGATCGACAAAACAAGCCTGTTCTAACAAAATGTTCGCTTGAGAGAAGCGATATCTCTAAATCAACTTGGGTAAATCGGCGATGTACATATGTATGTTTGTTTATCCAAGGATAACTTTAGAAACGTTGATCCGATCATCGTGAAAGATACATTGATACATAGGTAGATAGTGATGGCACAATTTTGGTGTGACTAAATAAGCTAAGATGTGGGGGGGTTGTTGAGATATTGGGGTTCAAGAGGGGTAAAAAAAATGAGACTGATACTATTAGGTCAAGTGAGACATCAAATGAAAGGTCTTGATTAGTACATTTCGACTCCTTTTTTTAGTTTTAGCAAAGTTCTTGGAGTTATTAGCCATAATAAAAACGAAACTTTGACAAAATTCACAGGGTACACTAGTGTCCCCACAGTGCTGTAATTTGGTATGCGTATAGCTTAAGTATCACTAATACAGGCAAAAGTCTGAAATCCAGAATAACTGCAATTTGTACCCCAAAAAGTGTAACCAAATTACATAAACTCCCGTTACGTGTAATTTGAATGAAACTGTAGGTCAAGTTCTATGGTTCTTTATTTCGTGGCACTATTGTAATAGTCAAAGATTACAAATAATATTTTTTTAGTTTTAATCGGAGGCTCACGAGATCTAACGAGAGAAAACATTTTTGAAGCAATGCCAATGTGGTGCCCATCTCCAAACAATGGCACACGTCCTTACATACCCATCCTGCCCTACCACCTGCACGATGGAGCAACTGATTACCTCCTCCGACGCTGCCATGAACGTGGCGACGTACTGGTCAAAATGGCTATAGCCTTGAGACATCGACACGAAAGAAGAAGAAGAAGAACGCAAATCGGCGGCGTCTTTGCGACGATGCCGCTTGTCAGTTTAACAGGTGGACTTACATGATGAATGAATATGATTTGTTCACCTATTTTATACAGACTTTTTCATTGATATTTAAGGATTTGATATCAAGGTTATTTGAAAATCTAAAATTTTCTATGGTAATGAAATTTGAAAAAGCCTGTTTTACAACAATATACAACAACTATTAGCCCTACACGTGTTTTCAATTAATGTCGTAACAAAACACGTAGTATAATAAGCAAAACCTGATCCCTTTTCTATGATAACATGCCTCCTTACCTACTTATTTGTAAATCTGTAAGGGGTTTCCTTCTTACGTGATCCTACAAGCGTGACCACACGATTCTGTTACGAGTGTGTAGAAAATTTTAATGTATTTATCGCGTAGGTATGGTTGTCGTCGTCGACTGCCAATATAGCAAATAGTCGCAATTCAAGACACAAACAAACATACGGGTCATGCTTTTTGTGTCTTGAATTGCGAACTTAAACGAAAAAAAAAATATATAATAGTTGTTGTCGTCGACTGCCAAAGACGCATATCAAATGATTTTATTGTAAATGTAGTGTCGAAAGAATTGACGAGTGTTACAAAAACTGTCAATAAATAAAAATGTCAGCTTTTCTTACTTGTTACTTTTTTCTGTTTAATAAGTCATATGGGCATTAAGATCTTAATGAAACTATAATAAAAACGTAAAAAAATACGAAAGTGCGATTTATTATTCTTTTCAACGATTACTTGTTGAATAAGGCCAATAACTTTCGACAAATCCTAGACAGTAGATTTAGATGTAATGAGTCAGCGTTTTACACCTTAACTGTGGGATATAGTGCAGATACTCCAAACAACTATGTAAAATTATACATAATCAAGATTAAAACGGTCATAGAAACGGAGCCTGATTATTTAAAACTTTTTAACCGTCGTCGTTTCGGTCTTCTCGATTTACACTTTTTGTCCCTTTAATTAACCTGACGCGCCGTAAGCGGTTTTTAAGAGCTTATTAATTATTTATTGCTGTTTTTCGCTTTTGAATTCGACGGATCGAATCATTGTTGATATACCTAGTAACAGTAATTTATTTAAGGAATTTTATTTGTTAAGTACTACACAATTGTAGCTATGATCCTAAAAAGTTGATCGAAATAAAACACACTCATATTATAAATGCGAAAGTTTGGATGTTTGTTTATTTATTTGTTTGCTTGTTACTTAATCACGTCGTAACGGCTGAACCAATTTCGATGAAGTTTGGTAGTACGTATATTACAACCTGGGTTAAGACATTGGCTACTTTTTATTAACAAACTATGCGTGCAAAGCCGCGGGCGGAAGCTAGTATTACAAATGCGAAAGTTTGTACATATGTTTGTTTGTTATTCAATCACGTCGTGACGGCGAACCGACTTCGATGAAATTTGGTATGTACGTAAATTAAAACCTAGATTACACATAGGATACTTTTTATTCCATAAATCAGTTCCCATGGGATAAAAATGGGATGCCAAAGTATCTTTATGTATTTTCGCACCCCAGAACAACGCAGGCGAAGCCGCTGGCAGAAGTTAGTGATTAATATAATATTGTTTACAAAATGACATTAAAGTTATTATATCATCATCATATCAAATGCTATAGCAATCTATGAAGGAGGCATATGCATCCCAGATTTCTAGAGCAGATCTTGTGCGGCCAACGGTTCCCAGCAACCTTTGTTTTTCCTGTATTTTCATGTTTGAAAACATATTTAAACGCGGTATTTCAATTATTAAAACCAGTTTTAGAGCTAAAGACCTAGACGTTATAATCTCAGTTAAGACAACTTTTCCTTTTCCAAGTTTCAAAGCAAAACAAGTCGCAACATAAATTGTACTTAAACTTCTTAATGTCAAATATGAGCAACGATTTCATTCTCTAAGCATGTTTGGAACATGGCCAGACTATTTGTAGAGAAAAGCTCAGAAAATGAGAAATCAATTATGTTTTTTCTATACTTAAGTCTTCACGGACACTAATAAGGAACGGTGCCAAATTAAATAGTTTCAGGGGCCTTTATTACCCTACTAATTTAAGAAGTTAGTTAGAGAGTAATTTTTCGAAATCACTTAAGTGCTACGGAATTCGCCCGTAACTTTTAACAAATTGGCGCAAAGAGCGCCATTAACCTTTGTATTCGTAGTGTCCAAGCGAAGCTTCGGCTATTTTAGTATCGATTCGGGCAATATGTTGAAAATATAGTATTTTAGGTATGTAGTTCAAGGAAAACGAGGATAAGGAAGGCCGCGAATAAGCTACATGAGTCAGATTAAGAAGAAGATCGTTGTCATGTTGTATGACATAAAAGACACCGCCTTAGAACGAGACAAATGGAGCAAAGCTCTTAATAGCACTCCTAAGAGTACCTATTTCTATTACTTTTAGAGTTCCTAGTAAAAGGGCTCGCCCTGAAAAGTACTACCACCATACCTATTCTGCCGGCAAGCAGCATTGCTGTGTTTCGGTATGAAGGTTATGGTTTCCGGTGAAATCACAGACACATAAGGCTTTACACCTGTATGCCTCAAGTTGTTAAACGCAGGGCATTGCATCGTAGGGCACGTTTCTAAGGTGCGTGACACACGAGCCAATACTTTGCTATAGGCGATGGTTTCCACTTAACATCAGGTGGGCCATAAGATTGTTATATCTCTATGTTGTATAAAAACAATAAAAAATGAGTGTTCGAAGAACTGACGGCTGTTAGAGGGGCCGAAAGGTTCTAGAGCTGAGAACACGCGTTGTGAAGCACAAGATGGCACCTACTAGACGGGAAGACGACTTTAATACAGGTTGCTAGGAGCCTTCCGGTGCATGCACTCGATCAACCATTTTGGAAATCATGAGGAGGCCTATGTTCAGCAGTGGATGTCCTACATTGTTATGATGTCTAATCGAAAGCGGAACTAAAATACACCACGAATATTTGAGGAAAATACCAAGAAAACTGAGTTAAGTAAGTCCGAAAATGTATATATCCTTAAGGGTGAGTAAAGATGGTGTGAATGAAGTGTGCATTTATTAAGGTAAGAGAAGAGAACAATGACAGATGAAATACCGAGTTCTTGTCGCAAAATATACTCGTAACCCGATTTTTTTGCGTTATACCGCGTTTATAAATTCACGCGAGCGGTACGCTATTCGTTTCGTGTGCTAATAGCGAGCGCGAATGCTTGCGAGGTCGCTCGCGTCGGCTTATCTACTCGAGCATTTCGACGAGCGACGACCAGGCGAGCGCGAAGGTGTTAACTGCGTATTAAAAAGTGTTTAGAAGGATCCTTGTACACACTTTTCAAGATCGGGAAGAAGACTTTTTTATCGTTGTTGTGTTGGTATGATAGGTGATTTCGATCTAGTATTTTTTTTTTTCAAGTAACTTCAGTCTGAAGCCAAAATTCGGCTTAATTTCGGTTTAAGGTGTTCTTCGGTGTCTACAGAGAACTCGAAAACGTAAATCAATCAAGGAGTACTCTTAATTAGGTTTTGGTGTACCTGGTAACTTGGTCTGTTTTTCTAATTCATTTATAAATATTTGTTTCTTAGTAAACTTCTCGGAAGTGGTAAAGGGTGAATTTCATGCAGGAATTTATTTTGTGCAGTACATACAGTATACATATAGCGGTACTGTATACGTGTACTTATAGAAAAGGTAGTTTTTTATAAATAAATTATATGCTAGGTTTTGACACGTTTTTTTAATATTTTTTTTACTTTTTTTAATACAAAACAAATACCTAAGTATGTTTATAAAAACCTTTAAACTATCTACAAACGTACGTATGATTTTGCGTTAGAACATAGTAAATTGTAATAGATAGATATATAGATAATTCCTTTATTGCATACCATTAAATACAAACATACAAAAGAAAATACACTCTTAAGTCATAGGTACAATGGGCGGCCTTATCGCTAAAAGCGATCTCTTCCAGGCAACCTTTGGATGAACAGGATCTATGTGAACAAATAAGGTGATAGTTAAACGTTGAAAAATAAGTCTAGATAAAATAGATCGTCACCAAGCACTCAGCGTTAAAAGCGTTTTTTTTCGACGCCTTTGTATTTAGAGTCACAGGTAAACACCGGTTCTACTTTTGATTAATATCTTTGCGAGTATGAATTTATATTTGTGTAGCCAATATTATCTTCATAATGAATAGACATTCAAATCATTATATCATCGTACAAGCTTTGCTTAGTTTGGAGCTAAGCAAAGCAAAGTTTCGTTACAAAAATATAAATAGGCCATCCACGTTTAATTGTAGAACCACAAAATCACAATAAAACGAACATTCCTGTAAACCCAATCCGTAACTGAATTTAATTGAATTTTTACAAGCGTATCAAACAAATAGGCCGTTTGTCTGTCCTCGCTTTGGGGCCAATTAGGGTACGTGTTGTTTGTGGTACTGTAAAACTTGTTTACTATGCCAAGTTTTCTCTGTTTGAAACAAATACTGGTTGCCGTTGAAAAGTTAACCTAAATATTTATCCACAGAAATTGAAATCCCTTTCGATTTCAGTATACTTAGAAATCACGTGATCGATAACCAATGAGAAGCTTAACAAATCGCGTGATATCATTCATAATTCGCAGCACAAAAAAGTTGTTGTGCTCAAATATACACGTAGTATTACCCTACTTCTAGATGACGATAGCGATTGTTTTTTAAGCACCAATTAATAACTATCGTAGTCTCCAGCCCCTCAAATCTTACCTATTCCGTTTTTAACTTCCGACGCAAAAAGAGGCATGTGATACATGAATCGTTCCGTTTACTTACCTCGCTTGCTACATACCGAATAAACAACTATTGTTCTTCAACTTTATGGTTTATGCTAAAATATGCTAATCATTCCCTTTACTTACCGAATAGCAAAGTACAGGCAAGTTAAAATTAAAAACACTTATGTATATATACTTATACTATCTAAGTTTACCTTAAAGTCTAAGTCTATCTCTAAGTCTATCTTAAGTTTACCTATGAGGCAAACTTTGTCATAGGCGATGGTTACCATTTAACATCAGGGGGCCCCCCAATATGCGTGTTCCATCTTCATAGTATAAAAAAAAACTTTGCTTGATTTAATCGTTTTATTGGTAAGTGGAGTAACATTTTGCGGATTTACACAATTGTTATTTTTGAAAACAATTATTATGATAGAAACTTAATGTTACTCTTTTTTTTCTCTAAACTATCTCGTCCCACTGCTGGGCAACCCCCAAGTCCATTCAAGCATCCATATCAGTCGATATCTCCTACCATTTTGTATTAACTGTTTATACTCGGCAAAATAAATTAACAACAAATTTGTTCCAAATCATGTAAATAGTATTTCTTAACTGATCGAGCGAACATTACTCAATTAAAAACATAACAGATAAATCATCAATCACCGATGACCACGCGATGCGATTGCATTTTCTTTGAGACTGCACTGATTAATCCAATATTCCACGCGACCAAAGCAATAAAAATGAGGCGAGCTTACTTCGCAACGTAGCAAGAACGGTAAGTAAACGGAATAAATCTTATATATTATATATTAATGTTAATTATGTATAATTTTAATACCCATGTCTGTCTGTCTGTGGCATCGTAGTTCCTAAACGGATGCGTCGATCCAGACGCGGTATTTAATAGAAAACAAGTTTAACTGATGTGGTTCTAAGCAATATCAGTTTTTAACCCCTGACGCAAAAAAAGGAGTCAGGGTTTTTTTATTTTATTTTACTTGTTTCTAACATATTGGTATATAGTTTTATAAGGATATGCAATGCCTCGAAGTTACTGCCAGGTTGAAATAAATGACGTTTCTGTGCCTCGTGGACGTGAAAAACGGAAAGCCTTTGTGCCCGCGTACTTTTTTCTCAAAGCACCCCAACATCCCATCAATGTCGAAGCTACTTTTTACTAGAATATTCTCTGCCGTAGCGATTTTTAGAAACAATACGCTTTTTAAAGAATGTTTATTGGAGTGAACGTGCTTTTTGAATGAAAATTCCAACTTAGTTTCGGATTTTTACGGTACAGTGTTTTTGACCTAAATCACAATTTCCCGTTACTAGTTTTTTGGAATACTAAAGAAAATATACAGATCTACCCAAATAAAGCCAGGCATTTAACACAGCGCATCTAAACTTGAGAGCAAAAAAATCGCACATTCATGATTTTTTGACATAACTAAAAAAAAAACAAAAAATATTATGTTTCTGTAATGCAGATTCATAGTCTATTTTAATACCTATCCAGTGGTATCTGATTTGTCTTTCAATCATTACATAAAAATGCTTTTGTGGATCAATAACAAAAATGCATGTTTAGTAAAAAATTATTTATTCAAGTATTGGTGTCAAAGTTATGAAATTAAAAGATAAAATTAATTTAAAGTTTGTTATTAATACCGAGTGTTCCCTCCCCTAGCCTGAATCACTGACTCCATCCGTGTTTTCATTGATGTTACTAGACTTTTGATAAAGTCTTGAGGAATAGCCTCCCATTCCTCTGCGATCGCCTGTTGCAGCTCCTGTAGAGTCGATGGAGGAGCATCTCGGCCTCGAACTCTTCTTTTCAGCTCGTCCCATAGATGTTCGATGGGATTGAGGTCTGGGCTTCGAGCTGGCCACTCCATAACGGTCACATCCACCTCTTGAAGGTACTCGATCACTATGCCAGCAGTATGCGGTCTTGCATTATCTTGCATAAACAGAAAGTTTTCGCCGATAAACCCAGCAAAAGGTACGACGTGGCTCTCGAGTACTTCCTCAATGTATCGTATGGAAGTCAATCCTCTTGATTGGCGACCAGTATTCGGTCCGGTGATGAAGGCAAGCTCGGTTTTTGCTTCCATAGACATGCCTCCCCAAAACATGATTGATCCACCGCCATAGGCGACACGTTCTGTTATGCAGCATTGGGCAAATCGCTCTCCCGATCTTCTATACACCTTCCCCCGTCCGTCGTTGCCATGCAAGCACATCCTGCACTCATCAGAGAACAGGACTGCACTCCACTGCTCTTCGGTCCAATTCAAATGGTCTCGAGCGAACTGAAGGCGGGCTTCTCGGTGGGCTGGGGTCAATTTCGGCCCGTTTGCTGGCCTGTGTGCAGTCAGGCCACCTTCTCTCAATCGTCTTCTGACTGTCCACCGGCTAACTTCTACTTCACGAACTTCTTGAAGTCGTTGGCCCAGTTGAACTGCGTTCAAACGACGATTTCTTAAAGATGTCGTTATAAGAAAGCGGTTATCACGCTCTGTTGTAGCACGGGGACGGCCCGATCCTTGTCGCCGTTGGTAGCCACCAGTCTCTTGATACCTCTGGTATACACGCCGAACGGTAAATCGGCTCAAACTCAATTGTCGAGCCACTTGACTTTGCTTAAGCCCCGATTCAACAAGGGCAACCACTTGAGCGGCTACTTCTGGTGTAGTATCCATTTTCGTGTTCCGTTTGAAGCCAATATCAATAGAGAACCTTTCACACTGTACGTTGGTATGCAAATGATGACCATTTTTTTTTTTTTTTTTTTTTTTTTTCGAATGGACTAATCTCGCTGTTGGCCTCTGAGGCCGTGACAGCTTAACCGAACTTTTGGCGAGCGCAGATGGCGCTCAGCCCAGTAAGTTTTTTAGGCAACTAGCGCAAGGGCACCACTTAGGTACGAACCTCGGCTTGGGCTGTTGCCGGGATGGGGATAGGAGAGAAACGCCCGGGTACATGTCTGTACCTCGTATAAGCGGCGACTGAAGGGACTCGTCGACCTCGCCGGCGAGGTCGGTGTTTCTGTGAAGTGTTTGCTCTGTCTGATATAGATGACTCACCTTCCGCATTAGCAGAGGTGATTTCGTCATCCGGGTCTCCGAGAACGTGTCTCGGACGACGGAGGATTTGATGATGACCATTTTTTTTTTTTTTTTTTTTCGAATGGACTAATCTCGCTGTTGGCCTCTGAGGCCGTGACAGCTTAACCGAACTTTTGGCGAGCGCAGATGGCGCTCAGCCCTGTAAGTTTTTTAGGCAACTAGCGCAAGGGCACCACTTAGGTACGAACCTCGGCTTGGGCTGTTGCCGGGATGGGGATAGGAGAGAAACGCCCGGGTACATGTCTGTACCTCGTATAAGCGGCGACTGAAGGGACTCGTCGACCTCGCCGGCGAGGTCGGTGTTTCTGTGAAGTGTTTGCTCTGTCTGAAATAGATGACTCACCTTCCGCATTAGCAGAGGTGATTTCGTCATCCGGGTCTCCGAGAACGTGTCTCGGACGACGGAGGATAGATGATGACCATTCCCTCAATATGCACTCTTTTATACCTGCGATAAATCCCGCCGCCGGCCTTACCTGGATCGAGCGACATAAGGGGGTCTATTGTTTTGTTGCTAATGAGTTGTTTTTAAAGGTAAATGTCAACCCTTTATCAGTTCTGCGAATGCCTAGATTATGCACTTTAATTTAATTTGATTTTAATTTGCTGTAAGCTCCAAATAAAAAAAAATTTAACTTTTAAGTAAAAATGTGCGGATGTGCGATTTTATTGCTCTCAAGTGTAGTTTTATATAACCGGTATGACCGGCGGTCTTGTACCTTTGGCAGAGGGGAACGCCTGTCAATGGCGCCTCCGGTTGGTTTACTGCTCTAAGCTAACAATCCCTGCACTAGGCGAAGCCTGTATCGCGGGGACCTGAGTAAGATTAACAAATTAAAATTGATTTATAACCTCCGTCGACGACTTAATAAAATATAATGATAAAACTAGAGAAAAAATATATAAAAATACTATAACTACAATATAATAATAATACAGTTTACAATTCCATCACCATTCACACACACACACACACACACGCACACAAAAGCCGTATTCGACTTAAAATTATAATCATAATTAGAAAAAAAATATTATATACTTAATATATCGACTCGTTATAAGCTGGAACGTTGTTCTGTTTGGTTTTGGAAGAGGGCGCTGAGACTGCTACACAGTTTTTCTTAACTTTTGCAGTTGTCAACGTTTTCATTTGTATATTGTACTTTATTCATGTTCCAAATAAATAATTTTGAAATTGTATCTCTAGTAACTGCTCGGTTTCACTATATGTGAGCGTCACTAGCCATTTTCGGACAACAGATTTAGCTTAATTTACAGAATGTGATTGGCGGCACACATGCGATACCTTCTGTCTCGCACTTGCAATTCCGACGAAAATTCAAAAGGAACCAACGAAATTGATTTGGATTCTATTCGTAGGTACCTACCAGGTTTTAGGTTCTATGTTTATTTAGCGGAAGAACAGGTTGTTTTAGATATTATTCAACATTCAGTCATCATATCAGCCATATAAAAGAATAGTAGATTATTAAACGAGAGGATAAAGCAGTGTCTTGCGTCCCGAACGTCCGAAAAGTATTGAATCCCGAACGTAACGAAGGATTCTAGAGTTAACTCAAGAGCGGAGCGATGGAGTTACTAGAATCCTGAGTGCAGAGAGGGATATAAGCACACCCAAGATGCAAACAGCTTTATCCATGAGGAGAATACTCTACTTTTCACACTTTTTGCGAGGCAATAAAAAACAAATCTAGGTTGGAGCATTCTGTGCAGAGGTTAGTTCGATTTACGAATAAGTTCTTATTAAGTTATTATATAGTTCTTTGTCTCTTTGGTTCAAATTTTAATACAGATAAGGTTCCAAATTCAAATCACATTATGCCCGCAAGGGCATAACGAAATTCAGTACAACTTTAATCGCGGCTCAGACGTAAGGATTTAATCACCTGCTTTCGGTGAGGTATACATGCCATATAATTTGACATTGTCGAGCAGGTGGTATGAAAAACGCCTTATTGTATACCACACTTAAACTACCAAATCATATTTAGAACATATAACTAGATACGCGATGGTTCTTGGCGGTCTTATCGCTAAAAGTGATCTCTTCTATCCTATCCTATGTTCAGTAGTGGAGCCATAGGACGTCTACTGCTGAAGGCCTTCCATAGATTTCCAGAACAACCGATCTTGTCCGGCCTACAGCCAACGGCTCCCAGCAACCTTATCCGGTCCACACATCTAGTGGGGCGCCGCCCGACCCTGCTTTTTTTAGTGCCTGGTCTCCACTTGAGAATCCTTCCACCCTAACCAACGGCCGTCTTTGAGCTATGCGCCGCGCCCACTTCAGTTTGTTAATCCTGACAAGCGTGACTAACTCAAACCCTTGTTTTAAAAAGTTTGTCTATTATTATTATTTGTTTGCTTAGTTTGGGGCTAGATAGCGCTGTGTGAAATGTCCAGCAATTTTTTTTTTTATTGTATTTTTCATTGGCATTGTGAGAATATCAGGAATAATTCACCCCGCTCCCCTCTAGAATGTTGATGAGATGTTTACTTTGTGGTCAACTTCTTGTGGCGCAGATCGCAATGCCACTGCGTTCAACCTACACAATTATTCATTGACGATTGCTTTAGACGACTGTGGTTTTATTCAAGAAAATCGTATATCTTAAGATTATAGATTAGATTTGAAAATTATTTATTGCACTAATAAAATAATACATAGACGAACTTAATGCTAATTAGCATTTTCTTCCAGCTAACCTTTGTGTAGTGTAGATTAAGTGGTAGTACCAGAAAATAGAATGGTAAAGAAACTGTAGCTTAGGTATCATTAAATAAACTTACAAAATTAATAATAATACTAATACACATACATAAACGAAATACATAAATATACCTGCATAAAGTGCTCAATTTTGTTGACTATTTTGAGGAAAAATAAAGTGTTTATAGAGTTTGGATTTGAATATTCCTATAGGCGGCCAAGAGAATTCCACAAGCGGATAACAGTCACGATGAAAGAGTAAGTGAGAAAGAAGTTTTATGCTCAGGCGTCTTGAATAAAAGATGTTGAGAAGAACGAGAAGGATGATCAGGTGGATAAAGAGAAACATATTCTATAAGATAGCATGGAGACAAGAGGATTTTGAAAAATATTATAAAGAAGACAGAGTATATGAGTATCCCGACTAAATCGGATTTTGAGCCACTTTATCCGCGAGCGGTACTGTGAGATGTGGCCGTAATTGCGTAGCCCATATACGTACCTAATGCAGAGGTTTAACAACCGCTCCAGTTTATTAAGTTGCTCTTCAGTAGCGTCGGGATAGCACACATCTGCGTAATCTAGGATAGGGAGTATAATGGAGTTTACAAGAGTAATTTTAGCCGAAAAAAGAATATATCAGGCTTATAGTATTAGTCTGAACAGATACAGGATGCAAAGGCCCAACGGCTTCCGCTGTCCCCTTCCGCTAAGTTTGTCCGCTGAGTGTGTATTCACCGTGACAGCGGACCGGTCGTCACGTTTTGTTTCTGTTCTGCACTGATTGTCGTCGGTCAACGCTGAGGATCCGTTGGCTAACGGTAAAGTCGGAGACAATGATACATCTCCTGCAATGCGATATCGTTTTAAATTTATTGGAGCATTCGCGAAAGCATGGAGCGGGAGTAATTACGACGAATGGGTTCAACTTTGCAAATAAAGTCAATGAAATATGCAGGGGCTTTTACAAGATTGCTCGGACACGGACAAATCCATGTTGATTCGGAATAATGTTTTCTGATTCTGAAATATCTATATTTTGCCATTTGATAAATCCCTGGAGGCATGTGATTTTATATCAACATATTTGATTATTTTTGTGTTTTGTTCGACAACTACAATAAATCTAACTCTTTTTTTAAGCTCCAATTCTAAAAATCCTTACCTATAAGATCATCTAGTCCGTCGGTCTGTGTGCTACAAAAAGTTTTTTTATGCTACGTGGAGATGGACCAAGCTTATGGCCCACCTCATGTTAAATGGTAACCATCGCATATAACAGAGAATTGCCTCACGCACCTTAGAAATGTATCCTACGATGCACTGCTCTGCGTCCATCAACTTGAAGCATACAATTGTTGAAAGCCTCATATGCAAAGTGTCCTCATATTAGCCATAGGATGTCCACTGCTGAACACAGGCCTCTCCGTAGATTTCCAGAGTGACCGACCTCGTGCGACTTCCATCCAACGCTTTCCAGGTATTTTTGGTAGGACTTATCATTTAGTGAAGGGCAAAGTAGTATCATATAACTTCTATAATTATGAACAAAAAGGCATGAATAATCACAATGGCGATCATAAATTTTGTATTCAATGAGAAATTGTAATAAGAACTATAATATCCAACCTTTTTCACTACCTTTTACGTCGGCAGATAGAAAATGCTTTTAGCATTAAGTCCACCTTTGTAAAATGTGCATTTGGGGCAAGTAAAGTATACAAATAAAATAAATAAGTAACATCGAAACCCTAACTCGCACTACGCGTGGTCCTACACGCTATTTAACAATTATTTTATTTCTACTCCAGATTATGTTTTACTATAAGCGATCAACTTCGACGTCTTCAAAAGGTCAAAGCATCAAAAAGACAGTTGTTTACAATTTCCCTCAATTTCCTAAGCAACTCGACAATCCCTTAAAAAAACATGAAGCGAGAGTGCTCCCTCAAGGAAGTCCGAACCTTTTACTGCGTTGCAATTTCGTGAATGAAACTGCTTGGTCGTCTCTTGAGGGTTAAGAGGTCACCCCTACTGATTGTAAGAACTTATGACATGGTTAACCGGAATACAGGAAGTATACCTTGTAGGATTACTGTTTAAATAGTTTTGATGTGAAATGGTAGACGTTGGACCGAATTAATAAGCATGTTCCATCATCATCATCCACAGTCTGACTACACCAAATGCTGGGTTATAGGCTTCCATTGGTTTGTTATCCTTAATCCTTGTAAAAGGCTCGCCCGGGGAAGTACTATCACCATACTTATTTCTGCCGCCATGCTACATTCCTGTGTTTCGGTTTGAAGGGTATGCTTGCCGGTGAAATTACAGGCACATGAGGCTTTACACTTGTATGGCTCAAGTTGATGAAAGCAGCGCAGTGCATCATAGAGCACATTAACGTGCATGATCGACGAGGAAATTATCTTGTATAGGCGATGGTTACCACTTAACATCAGGTGGGCTTAACATCAGCTTGTTCCATCTTCATGATTCATAAAAAAAAATAAAAAATTACCACTCGGCCAATCTTCCACTACGCATATCCATAAAAAGTGGTCTGGAAGAGACGAATCACAAAGACTTTAAGCTTATAACACTTCCCTTTATTAGGACTATTTAGGAGACACGCGAGTAATAGCAATTTTGTTTAATACTAGTTGACCCACCCTGTACTTGCACCGATTTTTATCAAAATAAAATATAGCTTAGAGCACTCAGGGAACATGTAGCTATAAATCTATAAATAAATAGCTAAAAATATAGCTTCTATAAATGAAATAATTTTTATAATCGGGTAGTTTTTGGAACAACCCACCCCTTACGTATAAACTTTGTTTACAAATTTTACCTTTTACCTAACTTGCATCGGCTTTGCACGGACTTTTATCAAAATAACATTTATAGTCTCTTAGGGAAAATGCAGCTTCCTATTAGTGAAAGAATTTTCACAATCGGGTCAATAGTTCCAGAAATTACCCCCTACATCCAATCAAGCAAACTCACAAATTTTACTTATGTATTAGTATAGAAGTACAGATTCCATCGAAATCAGTTTAGCCGTTTAGTAGTGAAAACGTAACAAACAGGTAGGAGGACAGAGATACAGAGTTATTTTGGAATTTATAATATTAGTGGATTTAGTGTGTATGTCTAAAATATTGTTAATACGATTCTATAAATATACCGTAACAGATTGGTATTAAACTAGTTTGGAAAAATATGTGATGCATAAAACTCAGGTTCAGAGTCCTGATTCGAGACCACTCGATTCACCTTACTAATCTTCTGATACTCTTTACAAAACATAAAAACCCCGATTCTTTAGCCAGCTTTCAAACAAAATAACATTGAAGTCAGCGTATCCGCTTAGGAGCTATGATTTATATGGACAAACAAACAAACAGAGCCTTAAAATGATAACACTTCTCTTTTTGCGTTGAGGGTGACAATGGACAAATAACTTATTGAAACTCGCTTGCCTTATGAATAGGATATCATGATTACTTAAAGATAAAGCCTTTTTTATACTTGTCTGACGTGTCGTGTCGTGCCGCGTCACATCGGTCTCGGTTTCATCCATTTTCACAACACGTCACGCACGACACATAAATATTATGTAAATCTCACCATATTAAATGTTTGAAACCGATACCGGTATGATGCGCGCAAGACACTACACTCATGGGTACATGGAAACTTACCGATTCACTGCGGCGGCGTGCGAACTCGGAGAATACTCGGTGTAATGCGAACACGGCTCGCCTCGTACAAGGCACGGCTCGCACCCGCCACGGTTTAGCATAAATCATCTTCAGTCATGCATTCGATTCGTCAGCCGAATCAACTGATCTCAAACCGTGGACCAGAAGCGAATATCGACCGGTCGTAGTTCAATAATGGTTCAATGTAATAAAGTTCAACGAAGCTAGTAAAATGGAAATTTTATCGACACTTTCCAATATTTGACTACAACAAAAACATGATTGACACCAATTTTCAGAACACCTTATGTGCAACCGTTTCATTTTTACTGTTTGCAGTCACGGTCTTCGGAAGGTGTGAACATTGCTGCTAGGACCTTTACATTCTTGACGTATTTGTCTGTTCTTTCCGAGATAGTTCTTAGAGGGTGGAAATTGGTGCAACCAGTCTACAAAATCGGGGAGGTCCTGATAATGAGAGCAGGTGGTGGTGATATGAAACACTGGGTTTGACGAACTCTGTGGCGCAGTAGGCTAATAGCCGGCTGAGATGCAGGAGGTTGCGAATTCGATCCCCGCTTCGGGACAAATGTTTGTACGGTGTTGGTGGTTGGGTTTGGGTATTTTTCTATACATTCAAAGTATGTAGATAAAAAAAAGTATATTAGTATTCTATCAGTTATCTGATTCCCGTAGCTTTGCTTAGTTTGGGGATAAGTAGCGCTGTGTAAAATGTCCACCATTATTATTATTACTGGTGGTGGTGCTATTATGATATCTAACTTTCGATCCTAAGAAAATACGAATAGGTTCTCTAATCCTTATCGTAAGCCAATGAAATTCTCAACTGTTTTGAGACACTTGAGTACAATAAGTTCTTACTAACATCACAAATGATGAGATCGAATCAGAAATGAGGACAAACCAAACTCCAGGATTAGCGAGTTGAGGCTGCAGTGGGCGAGACACCAAGCAAAAATAACTGATGGCCGTTGGAACAAAAATATTCTCGAGAACACGCACTGGAAAGCGCAGCGTAGGAAGACCCCCACTAGATGGAAAGATGAACTGATAAAGGTTTCTAGTAGTATTTTGATGGAGGCGGCACAAGATCGGTCATTCTTTGGAGGTATATGTTCAGCAGTTGGCATCCTGTACCTATTATGATAATGATAGAATAGATGACGAACGATAAAGAAAAAGTCCTCGATCGCCAATTAAAACAAACATAGATCGCATTAAATTGTTTTTACTACTGAACGCTTTTGGCACAGAAATGTATAGAAGTTAAGTTAAGATCTCGGTCGAACGTTCGACCGACTTGATCCGAGAACCTAGTACCCGCGCGTCTGTGCGTGCACCTGTTATCGCGCGTTGTATTAAACATAACTTCTGTGCTTATCTTTTTTGTGCTTTTGGTACGAGTGAAAATAACTATGCGGACCAATTTAAAAAGACCCTAGTCGCCATTTTCACTTAGCCCTTGACTGATATACGATATCGGATTGGATAAAGGGTCCTTTCGAGTCGTGTCACGGCGAATCAATAAATATATGTTCCTATCGCTCGCTTTAAATCTTACAAAGCGGGTTTGTGAAGTTTCGGGTATTGGTATGTTCATCCGAATAAGTAATAAGTACCAAGATACGAAAGCCGTTCATATTGATTCGGTTTATTATGGTGAAACCGAGAAACGCAGTCCTTGGAAACCGGTAACTTAGGTTTATTTTTTATCCTATGATAGATTCCACGTTGCTAAATTGTTTTCCGAGGAAGAAAATTCATTGATACGACAGGGTTCATAATGAAATTAATTAGAGGACCCTGATAAGAATCTTGGGGCAGAAGGCAAAAGAACCATAACAGAAAACCCACAGAAAACACTTAATACAAACGCGATGAAAAATCGACGGTATTTTCCCAATGATAGATATCTTCCAGTTAACCTTGATGGGCTGGATTTACAGTATAGGATGGTGTCGTTCACATTACCCAGCGTATGGAAAAGGCTATTAGCCCCCAAAGCAAAAAGAGTGGTGTTACGGCGGGCATAATGCTGAGACATTTACTGCTGTAGTACACAGTATCTACCAGGTTGTCCTTTGTTTTTGTTTATGTTTTACGTTCATACTATTTAATTGTTTCTTTTTTTTGTATTTTCTCTGTCTTAAAATGAAATTGTATTGTATATTGTGTGCTAATGTAGTGAATAAATGGTTGTCTATGTCTATAAGTTAATGCCTTTGTCGCTTTGTGTGTCTGTCTGTGTGCCTGTGGCATCGTAGTTTCCAAACGGAATGATTCGGACGAAGTTTTTTTTTAATAGAAAGCATATTTAACTAGGGTGCTTTTTCATAGATATGTGTGATGAAGATCAGATCAGCCGATACGAAGATTATCAGCTGTTTTCCTTTTTGGTAAGGGATCTCAGCTGTAAAATGGAAATTTATTACGGATTTTTTAGGCATATAAGTACTAGTTATGTCGAAATTATAACTTAGTTCGATAATTCCTCTTGTTAATAAACTTAATATTTCTTATTCGAATCTCAGCAGGTCGAGAGCAAACTGAGGATTAAAGAAACAGTTTTAATGAGCCAGTTCTTTGATGCAAAGGCAGAGTTGTGTTCAAAGCGATTTTCTCACAAAGACGTTGTTTCATGAATGCTAAGGCGGTAATTCCCTTGAACTACAGCTGCAATTTCAAATTACTTGCTAAGTTTTTGACGGCGTTAAACTAGAGGTTGAGAAATGACCAAAGCATACCTTCTTGCGAATTTTGTGCTTTATCCAAGTAATTTAGCTAAGTCTTCAGCTGTTCGGTTGAATGACAGATAGAGTCGGAAATGGTTATTGTTCTTCTGCATTTCCTTGAGTCGTAAATGTGTAAAATAAAATACAATGTTGCGCTATTGTTCACCTTTCAATGCTGAAGTTTTATGGAGGAAGTCAAATTGGCAGCAGAATTTTGTCTTTGTTTTACATCGAAAAAAATATATTGAACTTTTCGTAGCAAAATGTTTATTTTCAGAGGTTTTAAAGCTGACTACAACATAGAAAATAAATTAAGATTTGTACAGTAACGGTAGTGTTTTGTACAAAAAAAAGTAGAAATGGATCCATCTTTTAAAATTTAGTAGAAGTAGATATCTAGATTACCTATACCTACTTTAGAGGTGAATGTGTTGTGATATGACATCCAACCTGTATCATCGAAGAGTTTCGACGTCTATTTCAGGACCTTTATATCCGTAAACATATCAGATAAAACAAGAGCAGGCACAAAATTGGATGAGAAATAAGAAAAAAACAATGCGTGGGAAAACTGACTCTATTTGGGGAAACAGATGAAAAAAGATAAAGTTAACGACGTACAAAATTGGTTACTAACATCTCATAATAATTGGTTGACAAACCCAACCACAAATATAATGATTTTGATGAAAAAGCGAAGAATAAGAACCCGCCTCAAGGGACAAGAAATTAAAATTTCAAAACAACTAAAGTTAAGTCGAACTTTATTATCGCAGTGAATTGGGTAGAACTTAACTAATTAACAAAACGGTCCGTAAAAATAATTGATACACTCGAGGAAATAAGGAAAATACTGTTAGAATGTAAACAAGGTTGAGAGTCCCTTAATCTTCTTAACAAATGCAGGTTGCAGGCGGACCCCACTTGAGTCACGGGTATCTCAACTAAGGGTCGAGAGTCATTATCGAGACCTACGCCAAAAACTTCCAACTCCGGCATTTTTTCTCGAACAATTTATCCACTGTCCCGTTACGAGGACGAAATCCTCTCACAAATCCAAGTTCTCCACGAGCCCCGGGCTTTGTTAAAATTATTTTAATACTATCTTCTGCTTCAGGTTTGTTCGTAGTGAAATAATAATAAGGTATGCGTTTTATGTTTTTCTAGAAGGTCAATTCCTGTCCTGAGGGCTTAGCCAAGTTACAGTCGATTAGCGATGACGCTAGTCGATACGTCCGAAAATGTATGGGATTTGACACATGCTATAGAAATACCACGTGATTCAGCGACAACAAATGTATGTAGAAATCTAATAGATTCGTGGCGAATGTAATTTGGCTACGGGCCCTGTTCCTTAAAAGGTATATGACATTCGTTAGTATTATAGGTAAGCGGCGATGGGCTTGCAACCTGTCAGGTTCACGTTAATGCTATATTATAGAAAAAGAGACATCCCCTCTTCGTATTGGTATCAAACGTATTGGTAGGGCCTTGCTTCTAACATCTTCATGGGTCTGCCTGCATTCTGAGTAAAAGATCCCAGGATCTCCATTGTAGGGATTTAAGTTTGGACTCAATATTGATACTGTCAATGCATCATTTAACGTTGACTGTAAGTTGAGGCTATGGTATACCTCTATGGTAACATGTCCGTTACAATTATAGACCTCCAAACATCCACAAAAACTTTGACATAAATAGTAGGATATGATCAACCATTCATATCAAATTTCATTCATTAAATTCCAAGTGAACAACGAATGAAAAAATACGACCCGCGCTTATTTAATTTTAGACGTCATTCCAGAACAAATACTTGAATGGCATTAACTTAGAAGTTTCCACAACGAAATTCCAAGCTTTCATAACGATAAAATTGAAACGAAAGAATGATAACAGAAATTCGCCGTCTTTTTTGTAGGAGCGAGTAAATTTCGCCTAATGAATAGAGTTCTCGTGGCACCATAAAAGGCTCATCAATAATGATGATGCTTCTCATCAAGTAAATGGAAGTATTACTTAAGAAATTAATATTTGGTCGGTTGGCACGTGTAGTCTTACTTGAGTAAGGGCGGGCGCGTGACAGATGAGACATTTGTAGGGTTTAGTGATAAATTCATTGTTTGAATGGAAATTCGCAAATTCCTGGGGATGTGTTATGTAATCTTATCCCATAGTTAAATACATACATTATTTACATGTATCACACAGGTATTTTAAATTTTTAAATGGAAAAACTAGTGATCAGAGGTATTAAGTAAAAATAGCAACCTTTAAAGGTATAATTTAGCTTCGGTTTAGCTGCCTTCCTGTCTCTTTATCTTAAATTGTGGTAGAAAAACATGTTAACTATACTGTTAACTGATTTATTGAGCCATACATGTTTAAATGATTTATTGAGCCGGCCATAGTGTTTTACACCTTGTGGGACCCACTCGGTGGTTATGCTAATCCAGAAATCGTCGCGCATTCGGCGTGCATGCTCAGCCCATTCTCACTACAATTTTGTAGCTTTTGGGGCATCTCAAAGTCATTTTCACAAAATAAAAAATGCCGTATCTGGACGGACTGCACAAACCACTAACTATTATACGTCTCGTCGTTTACAGTTGGTTTGGTGGTTTGAAGTGTATGAAATTACAGGCACATGAAGCTTTTCACCTGTATGCCTCAAGTTCATGAACGCAGGGCTGTTCATCGTAGGGCACGTGACCTATGAAAAAATACTTTGTTATAAGCGATGGTTACCACTTAACAGCAGGTGGGCCATATGCATCCTCCATCAAAAGGTAACCTTAAAAAAAACTCATGCGCGCTCGTCAATTATCTTGCAAATTGCCTCGTCAATCGCGCGAATGTACCTATAAACAAAATATAAAATAAAAAAAATTGCGTTCAAATCAGACCATTTGTTTAGAAGCTACTACACAGACAAGTAGACAGACAAACAAAGGCTTGAAACTTAAACAAACTACATTTTTACGTTGGGGTTAAAAATAGTCGTACGGTATTTTACCCAGAACTCGTATTTTCCTAGGTACTCAACAATTTCAAATAACTCGCTCGGATTTCATACAATAACATAAGCCCGTCATTAGACCGAGCAAAACGGGCCATTCTAAACAGAAAGCATGCAATAGCATTGAAATTTATTCAATGCTATTTTTCTTGTTATTTCATGCATTGCATTTGTTAAACACATTTTTATTGAGAAAATGTCATAGGATAATTGTATTTTTTAAATGCTCTTGGAGAGGCATAATTACTTAAGGCCCTTATCCTGAACCCGGTGTTATGTTTCGCAGTTAGCAAGTTTGGGGTGGGTTCACATACGTATATTTTAGGTTTTATAGGTAATGGTGGCGATTCTGTTGCTTACACTGACTAACATTGTGTAAAATACGAACGCTCTTATTTTGTTCACGCTAAAGATCAAATTAGAATGACATTTAAAGTGACATTTCTAAATTTAAATATTGTTTAAATAAGAAGGCGTGTTTGCGGGCTAGTTTTAGTCAACACCCATTTGATTAGTCACTAAAACTAGCCTGCAAACATGCCATCATAACAAAAATAACTTAATTTTAGAAATGTCACTTTAAATTTCGTTCTAATTTGATCTTTAGTGTGAACAAAATAAGACGTTCGTATTTTATGCAATTTTAGTAAGCGTAAACAACAGAATTGCCACCAATGTCAGTGTAATTACACTTTATAATTCTAGTTATGTATTTTTTTTTACATAAATAAATTTACCAATAGGTACTTTATTTTACACCATAAATCATAACAATTTAAATGGGACAAGGTAATTATACGATAAGTGTAAAAAAATATATATTATAGGTGCAGTGTACAACCTACTCATAATATTTTTAGATTGTAACTAAAATAGGCTAACAGCTATGGCTGTTTTTGTTTTGTTTTTGCTCCCGACATCTTTCTTTACAATGTTCAATTGTAGAAACCTGTTATTAGCCTATACAACCTAGATACAAATTGTATCGCCGTTGGTTTCTCTAAATCTCTAAATACTCAAATAATAGAACTAAATAATCTTTAAATAAGTAGTTATTTAATTGGCTATATACAGTGTGGCCCTGGATAAAGTGCAACCCCGAAAGGGGGTGAAACTAGATCAAAAATTATCGACAAAAAAATAGAAAAAAAAATTTAAAAAAAATTTAAAATTAAAAAGTTGACCACTGACCCAGTGGTCAACTTTAAATGCTCCTAGCCAGCACATTTTTTATGTTAGAACGTAGGTTTTTATTTTATTTAAAAGCTATTATGATAGACAATAATAAAAAGTCATAAAAATTTCTAGTATTATAGGCTTAATTTTAAGATTTTTGGAGTTTATTGGAAATTAATAAGCATTTAAAGTTGACCACTGACCGTCAGTGGTCAACTTTAAATGCTCCTAGCCAGCACATTTTTTATGTTAGAACGTAGGTTTTTATTTTATTTAAAAGCTATTATGATAGACAATAATAAAAAGTCATAAAAATTTCTAGTATTATAGGCTTAATTTTAAGATTTTTGGAGTTTATTGGAAAAAAACAGCCTAAAAAATTTAATTTTAATACAAAAATTAAACTTTAAGTCACGATAGCCACTTGTTTGTCAGTTATTTGTTATTTTATCGTCATCGTCACATATCTGACATGATTATGGTTTTTATTTTAACAAAATAGACCTACTACTTTGGAAGAAATAATTTTTTTATTAAATAGAGTCATTAGTGAGCAATAAAAATTTTAATACATCAATAAAGTATATACGATTCTTTTTTAAATTTTTTTTTCTATTTTTTTGTCGATAATTTTTGATCTAGTTTCACCCCCTTTCGGGGTTGCACTTTATCCAGGGCCACACTGTATAAGTGGCGCAAATAAATCCTTCCATGTGTGGCCTCCATTAGCTAATCTTCAATACAGGCCAGAGATGCCTAACCAGAGATGTCTAACATTTATTTAATCATTCATTCACTTTTGTCTTCAAGTCGCGAGAGAATAGGTTTCTTCTAGGCAAGCGTGATGGTCAAACGCAAGCCTAATGTATAAATAAAAAAGTGGCAATCCGGGAGTGCCGACAGAAGTGAAAACTTGAATAAAAGCAGACTACACTACACATACTTATATACAGAGGTGTCAGTAGTCAGTGACAGGTGTCCGTAACAGTGTCGCGAGTTCAATGGTTCTTTCCATCTCAAAAAATGCTCAACGCGCCTAAGGAAGTTTTCACTTCAATTATAAATAAAACTAAATTGGTAAAACTTTCATCATCGGTCAATATCTACACCGACATTAAACCAGCATATATATATAGGTAAAAATAACGTAAAAATCCACATCGGCTAAACCCGACATTTGATTCAATTTACACATTTGTGTGGATTATAGCAAACTACCGAACAAAATTGTATACTTACTTAATTAGGCTGAAATTCAGTGAAGTACACAAACTATTATCAAGTATTAATGTACAATGTTAGGAAATAACAGTCCAGTGGCTAATGGACAATGAAGACAGATTCGAAGGTTTACTTTCGTCCCCAAATTTATTGGCTATGAATTTATGGAGCGTTCCTCCTTTCTCGCCAGAAGCCCGTACTGACGTCTAAGATGATTTATAAGGGAAGCCGAAAATTGATTGGACGCAGACCTATGTCACTTGAAATCAACTACAGTACAAAATAAGCTTTATCGCGAAGCCTTAGAACTCAATATTAGAAGCCTCAACTTCAGCTGTTGGTCTTAAACAATCAAATATACGATTTTGAGTAGTCTTTATTATTAATGTATTAGTGATCTGTAAAGAATGCAAGCAAACCGTATTCCATGTTGCCGTAGTCGGGTAATAAGGAGGTTCAATGAAATATCAGTTAAATGTGCTCGCGCTGTTCACGTATCCTAAACAACCATTGTAATTTCCTACGTACGATATGATCTAAGTGATCTAATGCCAATACCAAGCAGTATAATAGCGTTGCCATGACGATTGACATTGGACCTCTTCTGACAATCCCTTATTGCTGCAGCCCTCGTAACTGTAGACAAGGATTTTCTCTTGATTTCGCTGTGCTAGCCTTGCAGAAACCGTAACTTTGGTAAAATTTCTTCTCTGCTTGCCTCCATATGTATATCAGTCAGTTGCCTGATGGAAGTCACACTGACTGACTTTGAATGTACGGATACCTGGTCCGATCATCGTCTGAAGCTTCTTCCTAGAGATAATTTATCCGTTACCTTTTTTGTCACCTATATGTGCTCCAGATTATCGGAGTTTTTGCGAGCAATATAACTAAAATACTGCAGTATTCAACATATTGGATTAAATATTGGTCAAATCAGTTGAAATGGTCGAAGTGAAACGTACAATATTTCTAATTCCTTGAGGTCGATCCAAAGATATGTCCAAGAAAATGAGGACGATAGAGACAATGAAACCAGACGTAAATATCAATTTGAACTATCAATAACAGCGATTTATGTCTCCGGGCGATTTATTAGAATTCATTAGTCATGGTTTGAGGAAGTTAGGCTATTGTGCGCTCTATCTCAATCTGGATTGTTCCTAGAGATCCGATGCCGCATTTACAATGAAAACTGGCAAACACAGAAGTGGAACGAACGTGGCGAGATCGAAAGCAATAAGTAGGGAAAGCATGAGTATCGACAGGCTTATCAGATGATTATAAAGTCAGTGACTATAAGCGCGTATTTGATTTATATAAGAGATGAAAAACGAGTGCGAATTTATAAACTTATAAATAACTAGCTTCCACCACAGACTTCGTACGCTTTGAATACAGGTCACAATCTATCAACACACCAAATTTCATCGAAATCGGTTCAGCCATTGCGACGTGATTGAGTAACAAACAAACATCCAAACTTTCACATTTATAATATTAGTGTGATTAATCACGTCGATGTCATTGCTTGATTGAAAATACTTTATTGCATTTATAAAAATAGTACAAAGGCGAACTTAATGCTAAAGAGCATTCTCTTATGATGCTAAGGAGCTTTTGCGACCGTCCCGCAATCGACAGGACCTTGTATTTCAGAGTCCATACTTCTTCTTTTATCAAGAAATAACCAATGAGAAAGACGTACGGACAGGCTTAGCAGATAGCGCACTGTTTAGACATTAACTTTGACTGGCAACCCCAGGTACTAAGCGCAGAGCCAGCTTTCTATATAAAAGCTTGTAGTTGACATTCCAAATGATATACGATCGTGACATTCTATAATTGAACGACGATGCGTCTGCGCCGGGTCGGAATCCAGATAGAACGGTCCCTGAACTTTGATAGTAATCGCATAAACAGATACCTATTTATTTATAATCACAAAGTGATGTAGCCCATCACAGTTCAGTAGTGTTGATTGATCTCAAATATGGTCAATCTAAAGTTTTGTCCCTTTTGTAATTTGATGCATAACCACATCTTTACCTATATAAATGTAATCATTCTACGCATCGAAAAAATAATAAACAAATATTTTTTTCTGCCTGTGAAGTTTTTTTTTGTTTATATTATCAACACAAGCTGACGGGCCTTCTGAATTCTGATGTTAAGTGGTCAACGTCGCCTATATGCACCTGTAGTAGCACTCGTAGCTAAAATAATTTTCTTATCCTGACATAGTTATAAGAGTGGTGAAAAATGAAGAGCAAATTGAAAACCAGAAAATCCTAAAATTAACAGGAACTTTTATTTATACCTTTGACACGTTTTTGTAAATGGACTGACTATTTCAAGTACCGACAGTTGGCGCAATCCAGAACGTAGAATTTTTACAAAATGTTCACTACTTCGTTAAGATGCTCGAGAACTGGACGAGCAAACGGCAAAAAGTTAGTTTTGTCTTTTTGTTTAATGTGTCTATTGCTACTGGCTACTGCCCGTATAACGGTGACAAAGTTGGAGATCGTTAACATTTACTTTGTTTTGCATCGCTTTATTCTTCTGCAATTCGGTCATCTATACTTACGGTAACTTGTAATGTAAACTATCTAGGAAAATCGGTAATTTTAATCTGTATTTTTTAACCCCTGGCGCAAGAAAGTGTTATAATTTTGACGCCTATGTATGTCTGTCTGTGGTATAGCAGATCACAAACGGATGGACCGATTCGGACACGATTTATTTAAATAGTAAGCTAATTCAACCTGGGTGGATCTTAACTATATGTGATAACAAACAGCTTAGAAGATCTGAAAATTGTCAGCACTTCTCCTAAACGCGAGTACGTGTGTTAGAATCGATAAAAATGCTGCAATCTACTGTTGGGCCTCTCAGTGCCTAAAACGTGCCGTCTTCTGCGCGTTTAAAATAAGCCGTGTGCTTAGGCCCTTAGTTTCTGATAACCACTGTGACGATATATAAAATACGATATTTCTTCAGTTCTATGACGTTAAAGGATATTACAAATCGGACATTTGGACAGTCATACCACTATGAACTTATTAGACCCTTATCTTTCGAAATTTCTAAGTAATAGTATCAATTTCTCACAACATTATGTGCAATGTGCATTCAAGCAAATACTCAAGTCACAATAATAAAGATAACAGTAACCGCATTGGAATGGACATACAATTTCTATCGGAAACCACTCCCAATCGCAACGACCAAGATAAGGTCTTCAACGACTCACATGGCATAGTATCCAACTTGAGACATAAGGTTCAAAGTCCGCTAACGTTCCAGTTATAAATTAACCTTTTAAAAATAAATCTTTTCAAATCACCAAGATTAAAGTCGATTAAGGGCCGAAATATGGAGCGACCGTTTATAGCCTAACAAATTGATGTCTACATTCATTCAATTTAAACTAGGCTCCCTCGAATGATATACTGGCTTCACTGCTTTTCTAAATCATCGTTTGACTGCATTTTCTGTCCATATAAAGAATATTCAAATAGGAGCGAAGAGGAGAGATAGATCGTCCTCATAGGATGATAAGGGATAGCAATTAAAGGAAGCGTTGAATGACCTCGAAGTCTCGGATTTCTTCGGCCATGTTCGGGATAGCTCGGCGAAGGTCCGTATCTTTGGATCTCGGAGCGCGCGGGCGCAACCCTTGCGTTTTTTCTTTATGTTCGCATTGGAATGCAGTTCTGCTTTATGGCACGCCGTGCCAACCCACAAAGTAGCGTCAAGTTATTAAAACGGGACGTTATTGCTCAATTTGGTTTGAGTTGTGATATCTGTCACTCAAGATAATATAGTGTTTGTAATTCTTCTCCTCCTAAACGGCTTGACCGGTTTTGATGAAATTTTTCTTTGTATTAAGGTCACGTGGATGGTTCTTAGTTCTATATCTGCTTTTTAGACGATATAGCAAGGCATCGTGGGTCAAACTTGGATTATATGGCACCGTTCAGGACAGGCAAGTGGTGCAGTGGGTGTCAGATTGTGGATGATGATGATCTGCTCTCTGTCTATATTATCTCCCTCTTTGATTATAGGTCAGGTTGACTTCGACTAGAACTAATGAAACAAGTAATTTGAATATAGAGAATACCAAAGTTATCTACAAGTTAATTTACCAGCAAATTAGCGATAACCCAAAATCATTATGTTGCAATTAGTTTCAATTAGTGTTATGGTGGTAGTCACGTATGACGTTAGTTTCGATAAGGTACGAAGGGTAAACACAATTTTCACAAATTGTTTTACAAATAAAAACTATTGCAGTTTGTGTGGATCAACTTCAAATTTTCCGTTTCCTTGCGTAAAATAAATAGGTTTGTACCAGCTCCACCCTCTCTTTCCCACAAAAACCCCAATCTACATTTTCATCTTAGCAAAATACCAAGTAAATTAATAATTCTAGGTCACTCCACTCCAGACTCTAATCAAGTGGTGGAGCAGCATAGAAAAAATAATTAACGATGACGTCATCCCGGAAAACACCAAAACGCTGAACTAATTCCATGGAGCGCTAAGCGCGTTTTTATTTAACGAGATTTAAAAAGTAATGTCATAGTGTACTAGCAGAACACAGTAAGAGTAAGCGACGTACAGAAATAAAGCTTTGATAAAATCATCTATAGCACACTCAGGATCGCACCGACACAATCATATGAATTTGGAACAATTTTGAACATTAGTTACGTATCTGCACTATATTAGCACAAGGTGAAACTTACGCAGGGCAAGTGACAGTATTAAAAACAGTGACGAAACGTAATAACATTCTCATAACAATTAAATGCTCAAGGATCACGCCAATTTTTGTATGGCGGTTTTTACGTATACTTGTATTATGACCAATTACTGAAAAGTAAAAAAAAAATGTTGAGTTTTACTAATTAATTTTATTACATCGCATTAACGAGATAATCAAATATTAGCCTAGTTTTTGAGCTGTCTTCGCAGTAATGACTTCCGCACTGATACACACAAGTAGGTAACCCTATAAATCATGTTTTAAGAATGTGTTAAGTAATCAGACCTTAGTTTCTGTACTTTGCCTACACTGTGATAACGAGGTCGGCTGTATACAGCTGTCACCGTGTCAATGACCTCATTAGTGACGAATGATGAATGCACTGAGCCGTTAAAAGACTGCCTATTAGAGCGTGTGGCCCATTAAGACTAGAGTATTTTAGAATTATCTTAAGGCGTGAGTGAGGGATTTATCAGGTATGTTAAAACTTTAAACGGAACGTGGCTTGACAGATCTCTAGTACTTGAAGTCAGACTTTTCTAAGAAAACGGCCACCGTCTTCTTTTCAAAGTTAATACAGTCTTGCTATTGGGTTCACAACTTTATAAATTTAATCTGACACGCTCCTCTATATTATGTTCGTGAAAAGACGGAATTCGCTGTCTTTGGAAACCCTGGTTTTGTGAAGATGTCACGACAGTGATTTAAGTTGTGAAGGGTAAAGGTCACGAGGCAGGGGGTCCAACAGGATGCCTAAAAGGGATGATTCACGGTAGACCACACACGATTTAAACGGGACTTCTTTTGTAAACTGGTATGGATCAGAGGAACGTTTCTGTCATTCTAGTTGCAAGGAATCTTGAAAATGCAATTAGATCACAGCAAAAGTTTGAATAATGTGATAAACTACTGATAACTACTGAACTAGGGGTAAGAAATCAGAAGACGTGAACACAGAAAGTAGGTAGAAGAAGGAAACTCTGAAATGTGTCGACATAAAGCAACGTCCACTAATAAATGTCTTCCAACGATGGCGAGTTCAATAAATTATTGTAAATTTACCTATTTATACACTGCCGGCCAAAAGTTTGAGACCACCTACATCAAAGTAGGAAAATGAAATAAAACTCAAAATACAAAGCAAGAGGTTTAATTATGAATTAAAATACTTATTTCCTAATACACATACATTATGAAGAAAACAAAAAATCAAGAAAAATCAACCATTTACTTTAAAAATGTCGCTCATATTTTATACAGATTTTTCGTTGAAAAACCCTCCCTTGCATTTTATTACTACTTTCACTATTCTTGGCATACGAGCAATCAATTTGTCGATTGTATCTTGTGATATATTGTTCCAGCTTTCTTGTAAAGCCTTCCACATGTCTTCTTGCGAAGTGGGACAACAACTGCGCACATTTCTATCAAGCTCTTCCCACAAAAGCTCAATCGGGTTGAGATCCGGACTCTGAGGGGGCCACACCATGTTTTTTAAAACCCCTTCTGTTTCTTTGTGTTCTAAATAACCCCTGCATAATTTTGAACTATGTTTTGGGTCATTATCTTGTTGGAAAAAAAATCCATCTCCAATTATTCTTGAACCAGACGGAATGGCATTTTGCTGTAGTATTCGTTTATATTGCTCCTTTTTCATGATTCCTTCGACTCGTACCAAATCTCCGGTTCCATGGCCCGAGAAGCATCCCCAGACCATAATGGAACCACCACCATGCTTGACTGTTGGCACCACACAGTCTGGCATCATCTTTTCCTCGACGTTACGTCGAACAAAAATTCGTCGTTTTGAACCAAATATTTCAAATTTGGATTCATCTGACCAAAGAACTTGTTTAAAGTCTTCTTCAGTCCAGTCTCGATGGGTAAGGGCCCACTGCATCCGTTTCTTTTTGTTTTGTGGCCTTAGTAGTGGTTTTCGAACGGCGACGCGACCAAATAACTTAGCATCTCTCAAACGTCTTTTTACTGTAGTCAATGATACAGGTTCTGATCGGGATTTGTTCACTTCTACGCGGATTTCTGGTGCTGTTAGGCGTCTATTCCGCTTGCTGGTAGTGACGATGAAGTGATCCTCGCGAGAAGTGGTAGTTCTCGGCCTTCCCGAACGCGAACGATCTTGATTACTGCCAGTCTCCTTGTATCGGGTTATTGTGTTATGAACACAAGTCTTCGACAACTTAAGTTGAGAGGCAATCGCACGTTCAGATTTGCCTTCGCCGTATAAAACAACTATGGCAGAGCGAGTTTCACTGCTAATTTCGCGAACTTTTCCCATTTTAAGATGTCTTCACTGTAACAACGACGAGCTCAGACTAATAAGGTAGAAAATAATTTACTCCATAAAAACTTAGGTACTAAATATGTTTTAGGAAGCTAACATAATCCCTGATATCGGAAATAAAAAAAAATAAAAAAAAAATAAAAAAAAATATAAAAATAAAATATTACAATGACTCTACCACCTGGTCCTTGCGCGGCGCTCATTGATGTTTTGAAACAATAGATCTTTTTAGGATGATAACTTAAACAACAACATAAATAATGACTCTTAGAAATTCTTTAATAATAATAGAATACGCAGGTGTTCAAATTAGCTCATTATCATATGTGTACTTTGAAATATTTTGTTGGTGACAAAGATTTTTACAGTGGTCTCAAACTTTTGGCCGGCAGTGTATGTCTCAAACGCTATATCCTGCCATTCCCGGCCCGGTTTTTACGTATACTTGTATTATCCTTTAGTATAAGTTGGTCAGGTAATAATAGAAGCTATCGTGGTCACGAGTGGTCCACAGACTAGTAAATAGTAACTACAGTATATGATATATCCGTAGCACGAATATAATAAATCACAGTATCATTAACTACCTGCATAGAATTTAAATGTGTGCTAAGCGAGTGCAGTTAAAGAAATGGCCAACGTCTTCGAGCGGTGAAAAGGTTAAAAGGTGCTTTTTAATCGTGCTTCTCATCATAACATTTGATGATCTTTTAAGACGAAAATAAAGACAAAGTAGAAAAAGACAAGAAGAGACAAGATACAAGTCAAAGTTTCGGCAGTGGTGTCCTTAAATCAAAAATTGTGCTGCGTTGTCTTACGACTCTATAGATAGACCAAAGATATTGTAATAGATGAAAAACTATGGACGGACTCAAGACCATCGTAGCATTCATTTTCCAGCATAGGTGGCCATTAACACTCTTTTATTAGCTTGGTATGTATGTATGTAACGGAATCTTTGAATTTGATTTTCGACCACTTCAAAATGTCGAATTAAATTGAATTTTTGCACACTTATCAAGGACCAATGACAATAGCATAATTCAATAACTTTGTCCCATTATCCTGACCAGGATCATCAGGGTTAGCGATTTTTTATATCCAAAGACATGGTAGTGTTTTGCACCACGTTCACATACGAAGTAAAGTTTCCGGAGGGAGCCTGATCCGAAATTATCATCGTTTTAACACTAAAAAAGCAAATATTATTTATATTGTATTATTTAATGTAAAAAAAAACAAAAATAGGCTTTATTAGCCGAACTAAAAAATATTAAAATAAATAAAACTTTAAAAAACTAAAAAAACACGCTTTTGTAGATAACCGAACTAAAAAGTAGAAAATAAATTTCTATAAATTTAAATTAAGAATTGTGTGATTAACCAAAAATGTATTTTATTGTAAAATGCGTAGGGTGTTTTTAAAGATATTTTCAAAACGACTGTATTTTTACCAATATCTGTCAATAAAATATTCATTTCGATTTTGATCTCAAAATTATACTTGCAATATGATGTTTATTTATAATTTTAACAACGGTTTAGGGGCAAATGGGGGTGAAATGTTCGGGCGTTATACTTTCATAGACTGGTTGATTTATATAATTTTGTAATTCTTTACACACTTAGTTTAGTGATGGTTATCTTGTAACGCACCACAATGGTCATGTACCACTGTGGTAATGCACTATACTTGTGTAGTACATTGTTAATATTTAAATATATTTCAGAATATTCTCATCTGGATTCATTGGCATCTGGATTCTGTGATAAAATTATCAAAATGTAATTTTGGCATTTGCAATACTTTTTTTTTATATTCTCTATTCTTTTTATAACATTGGCGAAGCGTAGATAAACCTTTAAACCAGTACAAGTGTCTAAATTAAACATTTAATTATAATCTGCGCTTTGCCATAGTAACTTTTTGTTTTTGGTATATTTTAATTAAAATGGTAAATTAGTAATGAAAAGCAGTGCTTAGAAATAAATAAGAATTGACATCAAACACCCCACATTTTTTACAATAAAATACATTTGTTTTGTTAAACACACCATTCTTAATTTAAATTTATTGAAAAAAACTACAAATTTTTTAGTTCGGTTATCTACAAAAATGTGTTTTTTAGTTTTTTTAACTATTATTTATTTTATCATAATATCTGATGTTCAAAAAGCGAACCAAATAACAAAACGAAACGAGAAAGAAAATATAAATCTGAGGAGCACAGGAATGCAATCCCAGAGGACTAAGTAACACACACGTTCATACACAATAAAGTTGGGATGTAAAAGTTTGGGTAGTTGAGTTTGTATGCGAGTTATAGAGATTACTTTAATGTAATGTGAAAGCTTCGCCATTTTACAGTCATTCTTGTAAAAGCTTTAGCACTTAGCACTAAAAAGTGTCAAACTAGAGGAAATCAAATAAACAAATTTGACTGCAGCCATAGATTATTATGTAGATCCAGAGATGATGTGTTCATGTTGCAGTCAAAACTCATAAGCCGGTCAAAACAGATTTTAATTGTGAAAATTAGTCAAAACTAGTTTTGACTCAGGTCTTCGGTAATTTTTGCAACTTATGACAGCAGATTGTTCAGTTTAAAGTTATTTCGTACTTTTAACTTTTTTTGTGTGTTTACTGTGTTGTTGCAAATAATTTTTTGGTCAAAAATAAAACATGTATCTGGTTAGCAGTAGCTTGATAGGGTTTTTAATTATTACGTATGCATATGGGTATTTCTGGAATTTCGCGTCCAATCTCTTTCCGGGATTCCGTTTAAAGTATGTTTTGACCAACAACCTCACCCAAAACTAGTTTTGATAGATTTTCGCAGTCAAGATCGGTTTCAACCGGATACGAGTTTTGACTGTAACATAGGTATATACTGTGTCCAGAGTTTGATCTCCTCATTAGTGTGGCAGAAAGCATGTTAAATATCTATTCACTTCGTCTCATGTATCAGATGAATTCTTCAAACAAATTTTAATTTTATCCAGTCAACGGCTAACTTCACCACATCAAAAACTAATCAAGCTGCTATCCCAGTATGTAGAGATCCTATACGCAATCTGCGGTTTCAAATACGTACGAAATACAAACACGTAGTGTAAGCAAAAAATAACAGTAAGAAAACTTGATTAGATTGGTGTTTGTCCGATTTAAATGGGATGGATGCAATGGGGAGACAAAATCACACCAGAGTCCATTCGGACTGTCTAGCTTCGGTGTCACAAATATCAATTTATGTGCTTTGAAAGGTTCGTACCGTTTCAATCATTTTGTGAATAGAGTATTGATTTTATCTTCAGACTTATCTATCCTTTTATACTCGTGATAATGAGTTTGAACTCAATATCAAAATCTCGTATTCGCATTTTTCACAAGCCGTACCACTACTTCCATTCCGGTTGTGGGTTCGAATCATGGTGGACCTACTGATTTTTCTGAAAAAATTGTGTGCATTTATATAGCCTGTTTTATTATGTACGACATTATTTTAAAACACACATCCGAAATCGTACTAACTGATTTTACAAGTGGGTTTAATACCGGCAGCTTGAATATTTATCCATTAATCGACGCATAACCAATAAAACAAAATTAACGTAAATCGGCGGCACTTTTTTGACGATGCGGTTTAGTCAGTTTAACAGTTTACTTACATGACGAATGAATATGATTTGTTTACCTATTTTATTTTTTTAGTCGCAATTCATTAGTTAGATTCATTACCGAAGCTCGCATACCTGAAACAAAAAATATAATATTTTAGCATCTTGTAGATAAAAATAGTCACTATTCCGTGGGAGGTTTAACGAGTCATGTAAGGTCTAGACAGGTTACGGCTCCCAAAGGTACTAAAACCAAGAAATAAGACTGTATTTTAACAATGCTAAAGATAGAGCAACAATGTCAGATACATTTTTCACGACCAATAAGATTATCTCTATAACCCTACCGCCACATTGTCGGACTACGGCGAATGTTCGATCCAAAGGTTGTCTGGAAGAGATCGCTTTGTTAAGCGATAAGACCGCCCATTATGCTTACATTTTTTTTTATTACTTTTTAATTGTTTTGTCTAGCTTGTAAGGCATACGAATGAATGAATTAATATATGTAATTAATTGTATGAATTAATAAAGAATTTTAATTCATTCATTCATAAATAAATAATGCTGGACACAGCGCCATCTAGCCCCAAACTACGCATAGCTTGTAGGTACTATGGGACCAGATAACTGAGAGTGTGTAATTTTATTTATACGCCGACAATAATAAGACGTAACTAATTCGATGCGCACGTTTAGAAATTTCTACAGTTCAATTAAGTATTTAGTAAATATGCACAAAGGGGCATGCCCACTCTCCCTTGTAAAAAATGCTGTCACTGCACACACTTGAAACTAATTGCTAATGATTCTAGGCTTAGTTAGTAATAAAAGAGCTAAGAAGTTAGTTACAAAAAAGTTTACTATAAAGAGAAAAATCAGTTTTTATTTTTCACAAACAACCAGTTTTACATCACTGTATTCAACTACAACTTAAATAGTTTATTATTGTAATTATAACGATTCCTAGATAAATTATGATATTGATAATTAATATCAATTTAATCGTTTAAGCTTTAAGTCAGCAAACAAACAAAAATACGCGAGAAAACAAACGAAACGGCCACAGACACAGATCACAGGAAACGGCTTGTGTAGGTACTTGTTTGTGAATGACGTAGGGTAAGACACCCATTTATTGGCACTTTAAGTGGTTATCCCATAAAAACTTTTAATATTATCATTATAATATAAATTTAATCAAAGAAAATGGATTTAAACTCTTTCATTATTATTAGAGAACGTATTTCAGTGGACTTTATATTAGATTAAGCAGTATTATTTAAATTTTTTTTTAATTTAATGATGTTGAGCATGAAGACCAGTCATTGGCATAGAAAATCCCTTTATTGGCAGTGAACGTAACCTATTATTGGCTCACCTGTATCTTACTTTAAGTACCTAGGTATGTGCATAACATAGGTAGGTAGGTAGTTTCCATGTAATGGATTATTTAATTTAGGCATTTAGGTTGCAAAAAAATCCAGGAAGAATAATAAAAAATATATATTTTTATCAAGGAACAGAAAGATGGGTTAGGAACTTTTTCTAATTAAGTATTAATTCTTACAAAATGTCATGAAAATCAAATAAACATTAACGAAACTTAACTAACTTCTTTACTTATAGCTACATAACAATGTAATCAACTGAGATCGTTTTATTTGTATACTAATCATCTAATTCAGTTAACATTTTTTCTATTTCATTCGTGGTGTATGCTTTACTTCCTCTATGCATTCTGTTTATATCAATTAACTCCTGATCATTTTCTTTATTTTCAACAGTGGTAGGTAGGTGGTTCTTCAGCATCAAATTTATAAAATTTATCAGAAAATAAAATCTTTGATATTTCGTCTTTAGGCTTCTTTTTATTTTTGGTTTGTTTTTTTGGCGCCTCTTTCTCTATTTTCTTTCGTTCCCTTTCTTCTTTTTTTTTCATTGATCTGAAATAATTTGTATTGATTGTGCTTTTGGTATATCTATATTCTGGTCTTTAGAAGTATTATGTATTTGAACACTGTGGGTTTCTAATTCAAAATGAGGTTCTTGTGATAAATCTTCAATTGTCATGTTCCCTTCATTTGAGCACTCTACGATTACTTTAAAAACTATTTCTTCTGAGATAGGGAGTAACCTTGATTCTTCGGTTGGACAATCGTTGATTAATATTGGCATATTTTCGATGTCTAAATTATTTAAGTCTTCCACATCCTTTACAATTTCCGGTTCTATGCCTAGATTTTGCTGTTGAGAAATGTTTGATGATGTGCCGAAAAAATTCCAGATTCTCTTTATCAATTCAATGGACTCTTCTAGTGCTAACTCTCTTTTTTCTATGCAATTAATGTTATTCTTGCCTACTAATTTAATAGTCTTCTTTTGCGAGTAATTTCTCTTTTTCTAGAGGGATGTGAGATGAATTGGTTATTTTTGTGCCTTTAGCTCCGAGGCATTTACTGTAGTCTACTGCATCTTCGTTCCATGGACAAATCCCTGTTGCTCTAAACCCGTTGATAATAGTTTGCGGCTTTATACTTTTTTCTATTGTGACTTTAAGCAATGGCACAAATTGATTCTTAGTTAGTGCTTGGGATGGATTTGTTCTCCGCCATTCTAAGATAGTTTTTTGCCATTCTGTTTTTAGAGGCTTGAATGCGGCAACGTCAGCAGGCTGTAAAAGCCTTGTACAATTAGGGTAAAGTGCAATCAGAACTATCTGCAAATTTGAACAAAGCTCACTCACGGCGTAAGTTAGGTGAGACTTGTGACCGTCTACAAAAAGTATGATTGGAAATATTTTACTCATGCCCTAAGCAATTTCTACAAGGGCTTTTTGTAAATTTTCTTCTGTGTAGACCTTCCGCTTAACCTTACCAATCTTATTTTTTTTTGCGCGAGGCTTCATTTTGAAGATAACTGAAAATAGATAATTATTGAATTATTATTGGCACCCCAAATACTAATTATTGACACTGCTGCTAATAAATAGTTTTTCATATAATTGGCACTGGGCCAACATTTGGAAAAATATGTTCTTAACTTACGACATGCATTTATTTGAAATCTGAATCGAAAAACAATAGGTCTAAAGTATATTTTGCTATAAAAGTCAGTTTATCATTATAACCTAATATTGGCACATGCGCCAATAAAAAGGTTTTATTCATAATACGTGTACCAAATGTTGGCACCGCAAAAAAAATAAAGAAAATGGCCTAAACACTAAAAATCATGATTGAAAAAGAAAGCTAAACAATTAAATAATCGAATTAAACAGTATCTGTAACCATAGTTCAAAAGATTTACGAAAATGATTAAGATTAGTGAACTTCTTACCTTAGCAAAAACACAGTTTTGTTAGTTTTTTTTATAACAGATCCGAGCACGTCAAAACACGTTTTCATTGCGACGCCATCTTTAAAAAGGAAGAATTTCAGTGTTGCCAGTAGTAAAGAAGGTAAATCCTACTATTTTATTACCAGAAAAAATACTGTATTCGTATACTGGTAACCTTATTATTGATAAATAACTGCAACGTGCCAATAAATTGGTAGAGTGCCAACAATAGGTTACCTTACCCTACGCGCACAGTCATAGGGATTGGCATATCGACCATCGACTATTATCCGAAATATCGATTTATCGGCGCAAAATAATCGGTCAAATCGAGCAATCGATTATATTTAATCTCAAGGCGCGCGCGCACAGAAGTGCCATTTTTTACATCGCGCTCCTATACAATCAACAGACGAGGGCAATTATTCCAGTAAATAAAAATTCAATATTTTAATGCAAAGAAATAATAATCATCTGATTCTGTTGAGCAAATGTTGAATCGAAGTAAAATCGAGTTTATTTCGATTCAACACGAGCGCCACAGATAAATACAAAAATATACCTACCTATTTACTTCTGAAAATCTGATATTTAGTGTGTCAGGGGTAGTAATAAGGTAATAAAATGTACGAAAAATGTAAGTACCAATTGTACCCAAGCGAAAAAAAATGTACTTATTTGCCTTTGGAGATGTTTAATAGAATTTATTATGTATTTCTGTGTTGATTTTGTAAACTTGGATTGAATAGGTAGTCGATATCGATCGATATCGACTATCGTTTGAGTTAGTTCTTAATTCGATGATTTGGGAGGAATAACGAGTGATAGGTGCCTAACTAAAAAATATCTCATGTCTGTGTCATTAACTCGTCTCTGCATGGCCTTATGCAAAAATCGTGCGAAGCTTTAACCTCTCATCTGTTGATCGAATTAAAATCGAGATAATGCTACAGATAAGTAGTTTTTTTTCCGCTTTTTTTCTCTCCACTGGTTAATCCTAAAGCCATCTAGAAGGTGGCGCTGAGATCAACGGCCCGCCGATTATGATCAAGGTTAGCGGAGAGCGAGAGGATTTAGATCAATTGCGGTGCGTCAACAGCAGAGCGCAAAATCAGCGCGCACTGCGATTGGCTGAGATTAGCTCGCTCGGGCGCTCGCTACCAGCGCGAGTCAAGCATAATACCACCCCCGGGTTAATAAAAGAGAAAAAAAAACGATTTACAAAACGCTCATTGGGAATCAAATATCGTTTTGGTTTCGTACTTCTGAAATCGGTGACCGATTTTTCGTGTCAGTGAAAATACAGTCAAATAAATCGATTGTTTTATTTATGGTCTTTTATCAACAATCGATTATTGTCTCAGAACAACTCTGGCTCAACACTAATGTTTGCAACTGGAGGCAATTTGCTACCATTTCATTTCCTGTCGTTTTCATATTCATTATTATTTTAAAATATTGTAGGATACTTTTCGTGTTAATCGATTGATACGTAGATTAACGAAAAAATGTAACATATTTTTTGGATGAACGCAATTTTTTGTGCAGTTGACAGCATTATATGGGCATGTCCCTTTTTGTATAGAAATCGAACCGCCTTGTAGGCTTTTCTTTTTTTTTACTTTTTTCAAGCTTTTTGGGAATTTTTTTGTTTTTTTTTAATTTTATTGAGCTTTTTTGGGGAATGTTGTAAAACTTTATAATAAGCTACCGGACTAGCTCAAAAACTCAAGTAATAATCTATTTCAAAACATATTAAAAATTTCTTAATAGAAAAAAGTTATTACCTATTGTTTTAAATTATGTTAATTTTAATGTGACCTGTTGAAGATTTTTTTTAAATCTTTTTTGTCTATAATTTAATTGTCTTTTTACATTACTGACAAGGCCCTTTTACAGCCGCAATTTGTAACTTGTAATTCAGTAATTTACATCATTTTATTTTGACAATTATTTTCTTTTAATTATATATATTTTTTTCAATAACCCACTACTGTCACATACTGTCCCACTGCTGGGCAAAGGTCTCCCCCATATATATTTTTGATATTTTGCAATTATTATAATTTATCGTAATGACAAGGCACCTTTACAGCCGCAATTTGAAAGATCTTTTTTTTTGACATCTAAACATTATTAACGATTTAGTATTGACATTGATTGATTGATTGACTTATTTGACATTGTTTTGTTTTGTGTTTTATTGATTTTCGTTTTATTATAATTATTTTAAGTTGACATTATTTGATATAATAACTTAATTAGTTAACTTAATTCATACCTGTCTGTTTGATATACTATAATGTTAATTTTATCACAATTGTTATTGATAAATCCTAAATATGACGTAAATAAAGTGTTCTATAATGGACCTACAGTGGAAAATAAATTAAATGAATTTCGGGTTTAAGCATAAGTTTCAGAATAAAGGCGTACTTTACAATGACCGGAAGTGCACTACGGTTTGAGAGCTACTCGGGCGACACCCAAAGGTCAAAGTTTCGAGACTACCATTATTATGCTCCACTATCAAAACTTGGTGGGTACTTTTGATTGATCACCATCATCGCCGCTTTGATTTCTGGGAATAACAAACTAATACATCAAACACATACCTAGACTAATAACGTAAAAGTAAAAGTATTTGACGCAACATCTAACTTCTCTAGACAATATATTTCGACGGAAACTTTCAATTATTTTTCATACCAGGAAGCTCGCAATTGTAAGACGTGACTTTTTGTAATACATTATTAGGGAAAGGGTCATCATCATCAGCTGGAAGAAATCCGTTGCTGCTCTAATCACCAAAAATCCATTAATTGTAACTCAAATCGTGGTAAGTACTTATCCGCATTTTATCGTAAAAATGGGGATAAGTACTTAACATGATGAACACAATTTCAATTTATGAATCTTGGATTTTGGAGCATAATAAGTTTTAAAGTTATCATCATCATATCAACCACAGAACGTCCACTGCTAACGATAGGCCTCCCCCATACATTTCCAGAGCGACCGATCTTATGCGGCTTGCATCCAACGGCTCCCAGCACCTACATTATAGGTCGTCTGTTTATATAGTCGAAGTGGAGGTCGTTCTACGCTTTCCAGTGCATGGTCTCCATTCGAGAACCTTCTGCCTTAACGGCCGTCAGTTCTTCGAGCTATGTACCCTACCCACATCAGCATGCTAATCCTTTGGGCTATGTCAGTGACTTTGGTGAAAATTAAAACTACTTTAAAACCTAATACAACGCTAATATTCGTCTTCTTAGTCGTAGCACTCTTGGTAGAGTGGTTGTGGTCGTCATGTCAGAGTTGTGGCGCGTTTAACTACCCTTGGCCACTCTTCTCGCACAGCTACTCTACTAGCACATTCGTTCAAAGGAGCATCTATGGCATTCTTTATTTGATCCGTCCATCTCATAGGCGATCAGCCACGTGCTCTTTTGCCGTCAATATTCCCGTGCACCACCGAGCGTTCAATGAAGAGCTCCTCGTAACGCGATACGTGTCCAAAGAAGGTGACACGACATAACATAACGCCGATCACATTATTGTCCCAAAAACTCTTCATGAGACGTGGTCTTAAAACTCTTATACCGACGAGGGGACAGGGGGAATTTAATTTTAATTGAAAGGTGGCATCAAATGATTCAATAGAGGCAGGCGGGACAAGCAAATTAACCTTCGAATTTAACCGTAACTGTCTTCATTGAACCGGAATTAAGATTTGTTTTAGGAAATTAAATGTAGGTTTGTTTTTACTAAGAGTTGCGCGTGCCTGCCACAGAACCGACCCTTTATCGTTTTTTTACTACTTTGAGGTGGAACAATCTTATGGCCCACCTGATGTTAAGTGGTAACCATAACCTATAAAAGAGAATTGCCTAGTAGGACACGCTCTTAGAAACGTGCCCTACGATGCACTGCCCGGCATCCATCAACTTGAGACAAACTGGTGTAAAGCCTCATGTGCCTGTAATTTCACCGGCAACCATACCCTTCAAACCGAAACACAGCAATGCTCCTTGGCGGCAGAAATAGGTATAATGGTACTTCCCCGGGCGAGCCCTTTCACAAGGAACTCTGCTACTCTTATACAGGGCGTCCCACGGCTTGGCACATGGAGGGAAAGTACCTTGAATATTGTAGATGGAACATTTTACTGAAAGAAGACATTATTTTAATTTAAAAAAACAATTTAAACAGCATTCATAGATTTTTAAATAATTACATGGTTGAACCGGGAACCGAACCCGCTACACAAGAAAAAAAAATTACCCTGTATTTTTATCATAAGGATTATTTTTTGCTAAATAACATAGTGTCAGAAATAAAAGGAAGACCATGAATTTTAACACTTTTAATTCAAAATTATTCAATTTAATTTATCATATGCTTAAAATGAGTCCTATTCTGTTGAATACAAAGTCGCACTCTTTCGATTATTTCGCTCCCTGTGGATTTTTTGATCATGTTGTGGTGGATATTTAGAATACGTCTAAGCTCTGCTTGTAGCTCGTGGACACTTTCATATTGGTTCTTGTAAACTAATTTTTTTACATAGCCCCCCATAAAAGAAAATCGGAGTCTAACGGAGTTAGATCTGGGGATCTCGGCGGCCATCTTATTTGTCCATTTGTCTCGATCCAGGAAAGAAAGTGTTCATTGAGATGGTCCCTTGTTCTGGACTGTTATGAGCCGGAGCCCCATCTTGCTAAAAAGTAAGGTTTCGTCGTTCTGCAACCGGAAGATTGTTTATCTCACTTCTTAAAATCTCAAGAATTTCTAAATACCTTTCCGTATTCAGATGCCCTTCGTAAAAATGTACTAAGAGGACCTGGTTTTTTACAATCCCACACCAACAATTGAACGAAAAACGCACTTGATTATTAGTCTCGCGTATACGTAAGGGATTCTCCCTGGACCAAATGCAATTATTGTGTCGGTTGTACATACCATTCTTGCTAAAGTTTGTCTCGTCTGACCAGATAATATTATTTAGAAAATACTGATCCTCTAAGATGAGCCTCTCGATTTCTTGGCAGAAAATAAGTCGTCTTTCAGCATCACCCGGCCGTAGTTTTTGTACTAATCGCCCATCAACGTAACTTTTGAATTTGTATTTTTGCAGTACACGGTGTATTTTTCTTTTGTAAATTCCGATTTCTTCTTCACCTTCTCTCACTGAACTTTTAGGATTTGCATCAAAGTATATCAAAATGTTGAGTTCATCGTCAGTGTTTGTCATTTGATGCCGCGGTTGTGGTAAGCGATGATCGAAACGTCCCAAATTTATCAGATTATCCACCAACCATTTTATAATAAATCGAGATGGCGTCTTTCACTATCAGGATATCTTTCGCGGTACCATTGTAAGGCTAATGTTATGTTTTTGTGGTACAAAAAGTATGCTTCCTTTAGATCGAAATTATTTTGATACGCCATGGCGTTATGTAACAAATTCACAATACAATGCAAAAATCCAAAAATGAAAATCACAGACACAAAAGAATAAAAGTTTGAAAATGAAACACATTTTTGAATTATTTCTTTATAATCAACCAGCCGCATTGCTGGCTCGCAGTTGTATGTCCTGACGGCAACGTCAGCTTTTCATTTTTCTGAACAAAATTTCACATCAATGTTAAAATTCATGGTCTTCGTTTTATTTCTGACAGTATGTTATTTAGCAAAAAATAATCCTTATGATGAAGCCTTTCGATCGGTATGATAAAGCTACAGGGTAATTTTGTTTTCTCTCGTGTAGCGGGTTCGATTCCCGGTTCATCCATGTAATTTTAAAAAATCTATGAATGCAGTTTAAATTGTTTCTTAAATTATAATAACGTCTTCATTCAGTAAAATGTTCGATCTACAATATTTAAGGTACTTTCCCTCCATGTGGCATAGCCGTTGGACGCCCTGTATACGTAGGCAAGTTGCTGTTGCCCGCCTGTCGTTCGACCAGGCTGTCCCTTTCACACCCAGTACTTATCTCACGTTTGTAAGGGACGGCCGGACGCGGCGATAGCGACAGCGACTGGCTTACAGAATAAGGCTAACCGGTAACGTGTTCTGGAGTGAAACTTATACATAAAATGTCTTATTGCGATTCCACATAATCTCGGAATCTTGAGTTCCAGAGTAAACAGGATCTTTCTAGGCAAGCGTGATCCATCTTCGACCATACCATTACTTACCAACACTCATCATCGCTTTGTGAAGCGATAAGAGCGCCCAGTATGCTTACATTTATTTATAAATAAATATAATAATAAATATCGCTGGACATTTCACACAGCGCTATCTAGCCCCAAACTAAGCAGAGCTTGTACTATGGGAACCAGATAACTGATATAATACTTATATACTTTTTTTTGTAAATATGTACATACTTATAATATATAGAAAAACACCAAGACACGGAACAAATATTTGTAGATCTTGCAAACCTTTGTTCCTCGGCAGGAATCGAACCTGCTACCTCCTGCATCTCAGCCGGCTATACGCCCACTGCGCTACGGAGGCAGTTTTTTATTTATTTTTAACTGTTGTGTCTAGCTTGTAAAGAATTTTCATTAATTCATTTATACCATCGGGTGAGGTCTAGCGCTTGACTACAAACAATTACAAAATAACAGAGTTTCTCTGCTTATGTATGCACGTAAGACGTTACACTTCTTTGGCGTGAATGAATAGTATTAGGTATGTCATTTGCGCCGATGTAACACCATGAAGTTATCCAAGTGGTGCACTTGGATAACTTCATGGCGTTACATCGGCGCGCACAACTTCCAGCACATGCTAAAAATACACTGATGTTTCACCTAACGCCAAAAGCAGCATATTAAAAAAAGCACACCTCTCGACAACAATGTACGAAAACGTACGAATTACTCTTACAAAGCATTCACAAATCAGAAACCCTGCTTCCAGGAGCTGAATAATAAAATATCGAAATTCCTAACAATGTAGTTTCGTAAAGAACGTCCCATATGAGACTTGCTTTGTGCAGGAATTTAAACAAGCACAAAACGGTATGGCCTTGTTACTATAAGTACCTTAGTAATTTCTACACTGAAGAATGAAACTCGTACTAATAATTTTTCTTTCAGAATTTTCAGAATTTACTTGAAGAACAGTTTGAGTGTAGGCAAGCGTTGGGCGGGGGTCACGGTAAATATTTTTCTCCTAGAAAGAAGTGATTACCATCTAATCTAGCATCATGCCACTAATTTCGCAGTGATATACCATTAGTTATAATAAAAAACCAGTCAAGTGCGAGTCGGACTCGCGCACGAAAGGTTCCGTACCATTATCTAAAAAAACGGCAAAAAAATCACGTTGTAAATGTACGTTGTAGTTGTATGTGAGCCCCCTTAAATATTTGTTTTATTCTGTTTTTAGTATTTGTTGTTATAGCGGCAACAGAAATACATCATCTGTGAAAATTTCAACTGTCTAACTATCACGGTTCATGAGATACAGCCTGGTGACAGACGGATAGACACAGACCGAGAGCGGAGTCTTAGTAATAGGGTCCCATTTGACTCTTTGGGTACGAAACCCTAATAAATGGTATTATTTCTGTAAAAACTATGTAAATTCTTGCATTCGTTTGTTTTACTGCACTTTATTTATCATTTCTGACTGCAACTTCCGCAATTGCGGTCAGAAAGTGTCCGAGCTACATGTGAATTAATTCAGAAGATCTTACTGGAACTCCACTGCGACATTCGGAATGAAATGAAATTACAAATGATTTACACCAAGACGCGACCCAGAATGTAAATGCAAAGCGTTGGGCGAAACCACGTTTTTGAATTAGAGCAATTTGCTGGGTAACCCTGTTATGGCAATGGTTCATATTTGAGTTTCAAGATTTTTTTGCTAACAAAACTTTCAAAGAACTGGGTTGCCAGGGTTTTTAAAAGGTCGGCGACCGATTTTTCACTTAAACATAGATGTCTTTTACCACGACTCAGATGTACAGAATATTTCGGAACAGGTTAGTGCATTCTACTCATAAAAAAATCATCGGTTGATTTCAACAATATACCTACATACATATATTTAGGGAAAAAATTTAGATACATTAACAGATATAATTGATTTCAGCGATAGGGCCACCCATTGTATTGCTTTTTTGTTCTAGCTTAGTACTTATTTTTGTATTATTTACGTTTGTGTGGTAATTAAATTATATCTATCTGTTTCCTTCATCTATCTATAAAAAATGGTTTTGGCATTTTTCATCATGCTACCAAAATTAAATAACCTGATAAAAATGGTTATAGGATGTGTAAATCATTCTCTTTCTGTCTAGTCTTTACAATTTTCTTTCAGTCACCGCTGATTGAACGCGTGACCGTTTTGTTACGAACTTCGAAGTGTCATACATCAAAAATTGTTATCGTGATGGGAGTCCAAAAGAGCCCTGTATTACAGTCATCTTTTACCTGTCTCAGAAACCTAGAAGATCAGCTCTAAAATTCATTCGATAAAGTACATTGCATTAATGGTATTTTTATTTTTATATTGTTATCCGACACGGATAATTAACCTTGTACCCGCAACCTTCCTCTTGATACGAGGATGCACTGCCAATTGTGCTACAGGACATTTTCATTTTTATTGTAACATTTTGCTCCAACTCGTTCAAAATGTTACAATTTAGACGTAATTTATGTTCTGTATTATGTATTGTAAAAGGATCATTAAAAAAAACAACCAGCCTTGTTTCTTGCCTTTCTTTCCTGGCTTGGTCGCGAAGGAACAGGCAGTAAAATTGACGTTTCAAAGTGATCCTTGTGATTTTAATGAATAAAAATATTTGAATTTGAAATTGAATTCGAAATTAGTGAGGTGATCAGTTTACGACTCAAAGCGCCACCGTTAGCTTGAAAGTTTTTGAGATGGTTTTAAAAATCTTACATTGCACTATTAAACAACGTACAACATTTGCAAATTCTAGTTTGAACAAAATAATCCCATTGAAAAAGTTTATCTCGCTAAAGTTTAGGCTAATGAGCCTCAGCTAATCTCGGTAAAGCAACGCTTGTGATAGCTTAGCTGCGCTGAATTCCTCACAAGTTTAAAGCCTTTATAAATAAGGGTAGGTTTAAAATGAGATATTTGTTTTCAAGACAAGGTTTTACGCTTGGTTCTGCTTGCAAAAAGCGATCACCTGTTCTCATCATCATCATATCAGCCAAAGGACGTCCACTGCTGAACATAGTCCTCCCCCAGTTTTCCAGAGCGACCGATCTTGTGCGGCCTGCACCCAACGGCTCCCAGCAACCTTTATCAGGTCTTATTTCCACCTAGTTAGGGGCCGTCATACGCTGCGCTTTCCAGTGCGTGGTCTCCACTCGATTAAATTTTATCCCCAACGGCCGTCACTTCTTCGAGGTATGTGCCCTGCCCACTGCCACTTCAGCTTGATAATCCTTTACCTGTTCATCACCTGTTCTAGTGGTACACAAGTTCCTTTGCAAATATCGGGCCACTTACCTAAATAAGTGCATATACGAGGGCCACACTAAAAGTTTCCGGAATCAATAATAAAAAAATACTATTAATGGTCAAAAATGAATTTATTGTTTCTCAAAATATTATCCCTTTGCGTCAATGCACTTTTTCATACGGTTGAACCAATTTTTGAAACATTCGTGCCACTCCTCCGTGGTGACGGCAGATACATGTTTTTCATACTCTTCGACAGCCTCTTCTGGTGATGAAAATCGTTGATCGCGTAATTGGTTCTTGATTTTTGGGAACAGAAAAAAGTCACAGGGTGCCAGGTCAGGACTGTATGCTGGATGACTCATAAGTTGTACGTTTTTCGCCTTCAAAAACTCATTTGTCTGTCTGGCCGTGTGGGAACTTGCATTGTCGTGGTGCAAGATGATACGGCGTTTAACGTTATTTTCACGGAGTTTGTCAATAATTTCCGGTAAACAAATGTTTGTGTACCAGTCACTATTTACGGTACGACGATTTTCTAAAGCCATGTGTCTAGTTTTATTTAAAAAAGAAGCAATCATCCGCTTTGAGGCACTTTTCACGCGCGCCACTTTGGTTGGTTTCTGCTCATATCCATACACTCGATTGCTGCTTCGTTTTGGAATCATAGCTATAAATCCACGTTTCGTCACCTGTTACTATGTCCCACACCAAATTGCAAGCCCCTTCGTTGTATCTGGCAAGCATAGCATGGCATCAAGTGATGCGATCCGTTTTTTGAGTATCAATCAAATTGTGTGGGATCCATCGAGAACACAGCTTTCTCACACCTAAATGTTTGTGTAGGATTGACCGTATTTGACTCATGCCTATGTCCAAAAAAGTCCGGATCTTATGGTAGGTCACATGCCTGTCTGTTTCGATCATACGGCGCACAGCATCAATGTTTTTATGGTTCACAGCGGTGCACGGGCGACCTTCACGAATTTCATCATGGAGATTGACACGACCGCGTTTGAATTCTGCAATATAAATAGTCGTCTTGCATGGTGCTCCTTCGCCAAAAGCTTAAAAAAAAGATTGAAGCCGAACGACGCTCTGCTGAGCTGTCAAATTACACTTAAAATCGTAAAAAATCATGCAACGAAAATTTTCCCGAGTTAAATCCATTTTAAATGCAATCACGCAATTTTTAAAATGACGCCACAATGTGAAAACAATTCACAATCAGATGAAACAAATTTTATTCTACGGCTAAAGAGTTCCATTTGCAAATGTAGTAATAACTGTTTAAATCTTGTTTATGTAAGTGGCCAATTCCGGAAACTTTTAGTGTGACCTATGTATCACGATTAAAAATCTGGCTAAATAAATACTACACACTACTGTCGGATTATGTAAATTTGTTGCAATTTCAATCGGTGGACAGTTAACTCGACAATTTACGAAGTATTAGCACAGGTATTAGCACACGAACCAATTTAAATCAAAAATATCCTTACTATTATTATAAATTCGAAAGTAACTCAATCTGTCAGTATGTCCCTCTGTTTGTTACGTTTTCACGACTAAACGGCTGGGTCGATTTCAAATAGATTAGATTATGACCGGACATTGCCTACTTTTTACCCGACTGCGCAGAAAGAGGGTAATATTTTTATTGACAAACTTGGCGGCAACATATTATCCATATTTTCCTTTAAATTTAAACTGATTGCAATAGAATTAATGTTAAAAATGTTTATAATACGTATTCATTCTAAGTCAATATTCAATCGCCTACTAGACGTACTACGTAGCCACTACGAGGCATGCCTTTTAAGTTCTGTCGTTTCCATATTTTCCGGCAATTTTGAATTTGGAACTGTTCTATATTCGAATGTGTTTACATTTTGAATCTCAAAACAGTTGAAAGTATTAGGATTAATGCTATTGTTTAGTCACAGTTTCGATTTGAATCTGTCAGGTCACGTACGAAAATGAATCTTTCTAAGGAAAATGTTCGTGCAATAATTTTCTACAACTTTAGAAGAGGCCTGACACGGCTTCAGTGTTTCGAAGAGCTAACATCTGTGTTCAGTGATGTAGCCCCATGTCTGCGGACTGTCGAACGCTGGTATTTAGAATTCCAGCGTGGACATACTAGTGTTAGTGACAGATTTCGCGAAGGACGCCCAAAATCCGCCTTCACTGAAGATAACATCATTGCTGTGAGACAACTAATTCTCGAAGATCGTCATGTGACGTATCGAGAGATAGAGGCTCTATTAGGCATCTCAGGGACAACCATTCAGAAGATCTTGCATGAAGCGCTTGGTGTGAGAAAGCTAGTTTGCCGTTGGATACCGCATCTGCTTTCCGACGATCACAAGGCGGCCCGCGTCAGATGGTGTAAGAAAACTCTGCAAAGGTTCAACCGAGGGGAGTCAAATCACGTCTACGACATCATAAGTGGTGACGAATCTTAGATCTATGCCTACGATCCTGATACCAAACAACAATCTACAATCTGGGTCTTTCAAGACGAGCCAAAGCCGACTAAAGTTGTTCGTTCTCGAAGCACTTCAAAGAAGATGGTGGCCACGTTCGTTGGAAAAACCGGCCATGTTGCGACTATTGCACTTGAAGATCGTAGAACGGTTAACGCAGAGTGGTATACTACAGTTTGTTTACCACAAGTCATCGCCGAACTTCGAAAATCTAACTCAAAGCGACGCATCATCCTGCACCACGACAACGCAAGCTCACACAGCGCTCGTCAAACGATTGAGTATTTGAAGCAGGAAAAAGTAGAAATTCTTGACCATCCTCCATACAGTCCTGACCTAAGCCCTAATGATTTCTTTACATTTCCTAAAATTAAGAAAAGTCTTCGTGGTCAAAGGTTCCAGTCCGGTGAAGAAGCAGTCGACGCTTTCAAGACAGCCATTTTGAACACCCCACTTTAGAGTGGAATAAATGTTATAATAACTGGTTTGAGCGAATGGAAAAGTGTTTTAAGCTACGTTGTGAATACTTTGAAAAACAATAAAAAGTACTATAAGGTTCTAGATGTGTTTTTTTCTTCAAACGACAAAACTTAAAAGGCATGCCTCGTATTTTATGATTTCTATTTTTATTATTATTTTAGTTTAATATAGCGTGCTATCTTTGCTACCTATTATACTGTGTAGTGTATGTCTTTGTTATGTCTGCAAATAAAAGCATTTTCTTTCTTTAAATAAACTAGTGGTTCGCCCCGAACTGAGATCTCGCGAGTCTCCCATAAAAACAAAAAAAATATTATTCGTACTCTTTGACCATCAAAATAATGCCACCAAATGAATAACCACTTAACTTGACCTACAGTTTCATTCAAATTACAGGTAACGGGAGTTAGGCTTTTTCGGGGTACAAAATGCAGTTATTCTGGATTTCAGCTTTTGCCTATATTTGTGTAACTAAAGCTACACGCATACCAAATTTCAGCATTGTGGGGTCACTGGTGTACCCTGTTAATTTTGTCAAAGTTTTATTTTTATTAGTGCTAATAACTCAAAAACAACAAGGACTAAACTAAAAACAGGGTTAAAATATATTCTATTCTTTACTAATGAAGACCTTTCATCCCATTTGACCTTAGTCTCATTTTCATTTAACTCTCTTGAACCCCAATATCACAATAACCCCCCAACATTTTTAGCTCATTTAGTTACACCAAAATTGTGCCATCACTACCTACCTATGTATCAAATTTCACGATTATCAGATCAACGCTTCGAAAGTTATTCTCGGACAAACAAACATACATACATACAACGCCGATTTGCCCAAGTTGATTTGGAGATCTCGCTTCGATCGATCAAAAAAGAATACCTATTGACATACAACTCACTCACGCAGGTGGAAAACAGACAGAAAGACATCGTCTTTACTAAATATAGTGAAGACAAAAACCCTTTATACCGACCCACACAAGATTATACATAAAAGGGTAGTAAGACATAGACGTAAATTAACTTCCTCTCCCTTTGCTGTCCTAATGTGTGCAATTATAATGATGAGATTACATAATCTATGGGTTGTATATTATTCTTGTTAACAAACAAAAGGGTTAAAATTTATTTATTATATTTTAATTTTAAAGAGAATTTCTTGTGAAAAGGCTCGTCCGGAGAAGTACCATAATCATACCTATTCCTGCCGCCAAACAGCATTGCTGTGTTTCGGTTTGAAAGGTATAATTTCCGGTGAAATTACAGGCACATGAGGCTTTACACCTGTATACCTCAAGTTGATCGACGCAGAGCAGTGTATTGTAGAGCACGTTTCTAAGATGTGATCTCCAGGTGGTATAAAAAAGGCACTAGCTGACTCGCCTCGGCTTCACACGGACACTTATTACAATTAAATATAGCCAGGAGAATGTAGCTACCTATTAGTTAAAGAATTTTCAGAATCGGATTAGTAGTTTCGGACATTACCCCCTACATCCAACCAAACAAACAAACTCATAAACTTTACCTCCTTATAATATGGACTGGCTTCCGTCCGCGACTTCGCACGCGTAGTTTTTAGTTGTGAAAACGTAACAAACAGGCAGACAGAGAGACGGACTTACTTTTGAATTTATAATACTTATCAAAACTTTGTTATACGCGATGGTAACCATTAACATCAGCGATAAGACCGCCAATTGTATAAACTCGTTTGAATATTGTTAATTTTAATTGTTTTGTTGTTTATGGTGTGCAATAACAACCCCTGTGGCACAGTAGGCGAACAGCTGAGACGCAGGTGGTTGCGGGTTCGATTCCCACCGCGGAACAAATGTTTGATTGAACAGATATTTGTTCCGGGTCTGGTTGTTTCTCTATATATTATAAGAATGTATTCACAAAAAAAAGTATTTATGTATTCTATCAGTTATCTGGTTCCCATAGTAAAAGCTTGGCTTAGTTTGGGGCTAGATAGCGCTGTGTGAAATGTCCAGCATTATTTATCTAATAAAGTATTAATCATCTAGTGCAGGGCTTCCCGAACTGTGCGTCTCAACGCCCTGGGGCGTCGCAGCATTGTCCCAGGGGCGTCGTGTGTCGAGTGAAGTGAGCGAATTTTGGAGCTCAGTTTCTCATGAATATCGTGCCATTGCAGCATTAAAGGTTCTATTACCATTTGCGACTTCGTACTTGTGCAAAACCGGCTTTTCTGCAGTTGCAGAACAGGGCGTCTGAGTGGAGGGGTGTCGGTAGCAGTACAAATAAGTTCGGGGCAGTACAAATAAGTTTGGGAAGCCCTGATCTAGTGTCTAATATCAATCTAACATCAGGTGCGTCATATAATTATTCCAACTCCAGGTCGTATAAAAAAACAAATAAGTATGATACGAGTGACTGACGCCCAATTGAGAAGTGCAGCCAAAGATTATTTCTACAGATGGACCATTTTACAAAATAAAAAATTCGTAGTACATGGGCAGTACTGTTTTCGCAGGACTTCGGACGGCCTAAAAACTCCTGACGCGCCAAGATTAGCCACTAGTGATAATAACTTGCTGTACTCTTTTGATTTTATTCCTTTGTCGCTTCTGGCACGTCAAAATCTGTGTCGAGGGCGTACGTTCTTGCAGGATATTTAGGGTTGCCACATAGTTTACATAATCCAATTTGCAAATGTTTTACATTAATTTTGCTGCCAGCAATTTTACGGGAATTTAACAGTTAGGACTCATTTTCGTAGAAACCAGACTGAAGCAAATTTTTACTGGCTACTAATTTATTTTACTTTTTATCACCGGTTCACAAAACAAACCCCTTTAGCGTCACCTAATGCAACATGACAAATTTAGATCCACATAACCTAATTCTCTTGGGCGAATCGGTGTTTGTATGTATGTATTAATGTATTTGTCCATTCGCTTCCTGCAACAAATTTTATATCTTCTATCCATCTTTTTTTAGGACGTCTTCTTTTTTTTCCTGAGAGAGCAACATACAGAGAGGCCTGGAGCAAGCTGGAGGAGGCCTATACCCAAGAAGGGATTCTGATCACCGGTGATAGAAGCAGTAACGATAGTGATTAAAATTAAATAATATAATAATATTAACTTTTGTATAATATATATTAAGAATTATTAATTACTATCATATTAGAAACCATATGTAATTTTATTAATAATCATTGTAATTAATTTAATTAAGGAATATACGTATTAGTAATTGAAGATTGGAAATAAATGGGCTTTACTATTTATAATTAAATAAAATAAATAAATAAATAAATATTTCTGGACATTTCACACAGCGCTATCTAGCCCCAAACTAAGCAGAGCTTGTACTATGGGAACCAGATCACTTATAGAATACTTATATACTTTTTTTTGTAAATACATACTTATAATATATAGAAAAACAGCCAGACACGGAACAAATATCTGTAGATCATGCAAACATTTGTTCCGCGGCGGGGATCGAATTATGTAGGTATATTTGCTTTTCCGAGGATATCGTTCAGGTTAATTAAAAAAAAGACAAGGAAACAGACTTGCAAGTGGGTGCCGTCAACACATCTTATAAAATAATGAGTAAACTTACTACGATATAGAAACCGGTATGAACCGGTATTGGTGAGTTTACTTCCGACATGCTTTCTGTAAAAATTTACTAACTAGTTGTAAATATTCAAATCTGTGTTTGCGTGAAGCCCGAGTAAATGAAAGTCGATTGACTGTGTTCGAGAGTTGAAGGGTTCTTAAGGAACAAAGGGCTGCGTATTGGTAACTGAAGCAAAAGCAATTAAGCGCAAAGTTTTTGGTACTGTCTAGATAATTATATGTTACTAGGTATTGAAATTTGGCAAAAAGGGACCACGGAAGATGGAAGAAGGCAGCAACCGATTTGTGGCCTCAGACCAGTTGGCAGACAACCAGCCAGATGGCCCGATGGGGTTGCGCAAGTTGCCCAGGCACAGGACCGGAGAAAGTTGCGGGATAAGGAGGAATGAATGAATGAATGAACAGTAATATAAATATTTTAGGAATATCGTTTAAATTTAGAAACAGTAAAGTGTATAAATTAGTTTGCTACGCCTAATGGCATTCTTTATTTGTAATATAACTTGTATTTTTCGCTATTAGTGAATTTATAATTTTTTTGAGAAATAAATGCTTAAACCACAATGAAAATTATTTATTATACCTTACAAGCTAGGCACAAGAACAGTTAAAATGAAATTATAAATAAAAACAAATAAATGTAAGCATATGGCGGTAATATCAATAAACAAAGCAATCTCTTCCAGACAACCTTTGGATGGAGAGGATCATATAACAACCAGTGGGTTGATGTGGGCTGAGCAGTATACATCCTTTGACTGATAAGATGATTTACATAGACGTGTCCAAATACTGGGGACACATAATTCAACACTACAATTTGTAGTATCATCGTTATTGTATCATTGACACGAGAATGAAGAACATAAGATGATGGAACAATAATGAAATGATATAAGAAAAATAATATTGTTTTTAAATTTTAACCCTAATTAGGACAAGTTGATAGCCCAGGCTTATCAACCCTAACGAATGACACACATACAGGGTGGCATGACAATTCGATTAGCTAGGTAACTAAATACCAGGGATAGGAATTTACGTTCAGGTTTTTCCTTTATAGGGAGAGCACGCGATCATTTTACTGTACAAAATGAGGATGACGCGAATTAAACATTAGATATTAGGTTTATTTCTGAAATATCAAAAGCTTCTAAAGATTATCTCTTAGGAAATATATATTTAGAGCAATATTCATAGAGTTCTCAGACACTTTAAATATTAAAATTTCTTTGAAATACAAGTATTTATGAGATTGTTAACCATTTTCTACCTATAGCTACAATTATTTTAATTATTCTGACGATTGGTGAAGTAAAGTGGCCGAGAGCGGTTATATAAAACTGGGGCATACAGTAGCAAGATGGGTGGACTAAATAGTCCAAGTCGCGAGGCATCGATGGGTCAGAAATGTGGTGGATGGCACAAAGTTACCCTATGCCCAGCAGTGGGTTCGGGCTGTGAATGATGATAAAACCCTGATCAGTTGGAACCATAGCCCACTGTACTCCAAATATAGAACTTAATACTCCGCAAAAAATACCCGCTGAGTTTGTTCCCAGCCAAAAAGTTAATGAATACCTCCAAAAAGTTGGAAATTCGCAATGACGTCCAAAAGTTGGAATTTGATACGCACCAGTAACTCATATTAGAATTTCATGGCGCTCGGAACAATCTATATGCAAAATAGGTGTAAACAAACAACGACCATACATTCCGACACTTAAACGGTTCTCTGAAATGTTTGCCGGTTTATAAAATCGTTTATACAGTTTATTAGTAAAATACATTAGGTACGTGTTGGTTGAGTAATTTACATTGTTTGATAAGCGGAAAAATGGTCAATATGCTTCAACTCTTCCAGTAAATTCATAAAAGAGCGCCGGTTTGAATGAAATACGTGACCAATTTTCCACTTACAAAGAAGTTTTTATTTCAAAGCACATTTCTGTTCGTCGTTTTTATTTGGGACTAATTTAGAAACCATCATTAAGACGATATGCATAAAAATTTGAGCCTCTAAGTAACTGTCGTATTCAATAACGAAAAATGGTACTGATTTCATATTCAAGCAATATTTACTTGAGGATTTAAACTACACAAATGAAAGTCAGAGACGCAATTGGTGAAACTTTTCTCGATACAATTATTTGTCTAAATCGGCTCTTCTAAAACACTAATATCGTTCATTCTCCGACTCTAGAAAAGATTTACTTCAAGTATTTTTTACACAGTTATTCGTGTAGGTAATTATAGTACCTAAATTAATGGAATATCTTTTTTTTTTTTTTTCATTTTTTGGTTCTCATGAAATTCAAGATTTTATCTTTTGTCGCTTACGTCTTTTACTCCTGCGACGATGCGGCGACGAATATATGTTTGTCTCGTTCTTCACCTAAGTAAATAGCACTGTCACTTTTTTTCGCGCGGGGCACAGATCTATATGCTCCGCCCAATCGTCATCGAAATTTATATATCGTCTTAACCCAGTTTCTAATTATAAAAAAACTTAGTCTGGAACTGCGCTGCTTCACGCCGTAAGCGCGGTATCGTGTAATACCTAAATCAAAATTAAAAATTTCAGTCATCAGAAATAGCCAATTATTTTTTTGCATGACCGCTTTCTCATTCCAGTCGAATTAATGTAAGCTGTTTTTATTTTGTCTAAAGATCGGGCATTGATGAACTTTGAAACCTCTTTGGAATTTTAATTAAGAAATTATTCATCGTTATGAATTCGGGAGAAAGAGCTCGCAAACTTTTATGAAAAAAACATAGACCGAGCTTTATTTACATACCAAATGTTGAGCCACTTGTTGCAATAAATTGGGGACTACAATAGACCGTCAAAAATCGGATTTAGTGGGAAGCTACAACACAATAATGGTTCGTTAAATCACAAACAGAACACACGGGGAACAACTGCGCGACATATTTTAGTTGGCACCCCGCAGAGTTGCCTTGAATTTTGATCGCCCCTAATTCCGTCGGCAATTTGACAACCCTACTTTTTAGATAAACAAAATGAATAAACTACGGAACCCTAAAATGCAAAGGATGCGGAAGAATGATTTTGAATGGTGCATAAATTTGAAACAGGTGTATGGAGGGTTCAAGTAAACCGGTTTAAGAGATACGATAAAACATAATGATAGGAGTAAGTACGTCATGAATCGATCTTTTTATTACTCCCATAACAAAAAATAGTATTTTTTGCGTTATGGGTACATCATATTTTGTTGCAGCTATAAAATACGAAAGGTTGACGTAAGTATCATGATCTATCTGGCTACATACCGTACTGCGTTTTCTCATCCATTACCGTAAGCGGAAAACCGCAAGCGTAAATTTATGAGAAGATAATGCTTAACATAGATAGGCATTAGGCGCACTATCGAACGAAGGCGTAAAGTATAATATTGTTACACCGAGGCTGTTAAACAATGAGTAATAATCGTAACTTCTCGAACGCTTTTGTCTTGCTGCGTTATTGTTGTTATTGTCTGCGGTTGCACACAATGGAGTGGCCATTGTGTCGAGGGACCGACCCTTTTCCTGGAACGATCGAGATCCTTCTCGAACAATCGAAATGTGTACGATATAAATAGGCCGGAGAGATGGCCGGAGAGTCAGTTAGTCTCGAGTCAGTCTGAGTTTGCAGTGAGTTAGTGAGCGAGTCTCAGCGAGGCCCTGGAGGACTGACGTGAGAAGGGTCTCGCGTGAACAGTAGTTGCTCGCGAGTCAGTCTGGATTAAGCTATACGTGCGATCATTTCGGTGACTTTAAGTGGTGCAACAGTGGTGTAAATTAGTGTGTTGTGATACGTGTGACCAAGTTCGTGTATGCATCGTTTAGTGTTGAATAAAAGTGTTATTTTGGTTAAATCGATTCCCATTATTTTATCCTGAACCCTCAGCTCGTAACAATTTGGTGTCAGAAGTAGGATAAAATAATGCCGGTTCTACCAATGGATAACGTGGACGGTGTCAGGACGAGAGGTCAACGACAACAGGAAATGGATGAAAGGCGGTTTGGAGATTCTCCGGTTCAAGAAGCTCGGCAGAGTCGTCAGCCGAAGGAGATGGAATCAGCCGCCACCGAATCATTTGGAGCATCATCATCATCATCATCTGTGGGGCAAGCTCCTGTGACAGGCGATCTTGCTGCTATTATGGCCATGCTTTGTCGTCAACAAGAAGAGCAGCGACGTTGGCAGGAAGAACAGCGACGTCAGGAAGAAGAGCAGGCTCGGTTGCAGGAAGAACAGCGACGTCAGGATAAGGAAGAGCAGCGTCGTCAGCAAGAAGAGCAGGCTCGGTTGCAGGCAGAACAGTGACGTCAGGATAAGGAAGAGCAGCGTCGTCAGCAAGAAGAGCAGGCTTGGTTGCAGGAGGAAGTACGCCGTCAGCATAAAGAAGAGAAGCGTCGTCAACAGGAAGAGCAGGCTCGGTTGCAGGAGGAACAACGCCGTCAGCATTAAGAAGAGAAGCGTCGTCAGCAGGAAGAGCAGGCTCGGTTGCAGAAGGAACAGCGATATGAACAGGTGGAGCAGACGCGGTTGGAAGAGGAACAGCGACGTCAGGATAAAGAAGAGCAGCGTCGTCAACAGGAAGATCAGCGACGTTGGCCATAAGAGCGTGCTCGACTGATGAGGGAATCGTTCGGTTCATCTTGAAAGGAATTCCAGGAAGTGAAAGAACAGATAGAAATCATGAGAGCCGTGTTTTGGAGGCTGGAATTGGGATCGCTGATGAGAAAGGGACTCTGGGTGTCCTGAAGTGATGGAGACGGCAATGTGGCTCCTCTAGTTGCTACATCTTCAGCGCGAGGTGCGTCTAAAATTGTTCGTGTTGATCGGCTGCCGCGATATGGGGCTAAGAATGCTCGGGACGAGCATGTTTTAGGGGGGCAGTGTTACGCCGAGGCTGTTAAACAATGAGTAATAATCGTAACTTCTCGAACGCTTTTGTCTTGCTGCGTTATTGTTGTTATTGTCTGCGGTTGCACACAATGGAGTGGCCATTGTGTCGAGGGACCGACCCTTTTCCTGGAACGATCGAGATCCTTCTCGAACAATCGAAATGTGTACGATATAAATAGGCCGGAGAGATGGCCGGAGAGTCAGTTAGTCTCGAGTCAGTCTGAGTTTGCAGTGAGTTAGTGAGCGAGTCTCAGCGAACCCCTGGAGGACTGACGTGAGAAGGGTCTCGCGTGAACAGTAGTTGCTCGCGAGTCAGTCTGGATTAAGCTATACGTGCGATCATTTCGGTGACTTTAAGTGGTGCAACAGTGGTGTAAATTAGTGTGTTGTGATACGTGTGACCAAGTTCGTGTATACATCGTTTAGTGTTGAATAAAAGTGCTATTTTGGTTAAATCGATTCCCATTATTTTATCCCGAACCCTCAGCTCGTAACAATATATTCGATTGTTATTGATTCATTAAAATATCAAAATCTTGGGTGCGCACATTAATTGTTTTTTTTTAAAGGGCTGAATATTTTTATATTTTCAATATACCTATGTATTCTTCCCATTTATTTTTCCATATTGACTGCACTGTCTAAAGATACTGTAATGTATGAGAAAGTGCATTTTCAACTTCATTAGATTAAAACAAACACAGATTGTGTGAAATGTTTCGAATTATTATTTCCTCGTTTTGAGAACGGGACGTTTTCAGAACGAGGAACGTTTTGCGAAAGGGACATTTTTGTCTCAAAACAACCAATTCACCCTGTATAACACTGACCCTTTGGAGTCGATAAGTCAATTCAAATATTTAATACTAACTGCAAACAAATAAAATAAAGATTTACGTTTACAAGTGTGTGGGTTGTAAAACATTGGATGCAAGAGCGATGATTCCTCTATGACTCAATCGTTGCCTTGCCTAGCTAACATGATAAACGTATTTACATAAACAGATATCTAACCGCCTCATGTTTATGTAGTCTAGGTAGTTATAGATTAGTGCGCATTTGGAACAGACCCTTAAATAGTTTTGTTACCTATGAGGCAATACTTTGTTATGGTTACCACTTACATCAGGTGGGCCATAAGCTTGCCCCATCACCAAGTATTAAAAAAACACATTACGATCAAACGCTACGATCAGGTGATATAGTTCGAACGGTAGCTATTATTTTTTATTTTATTTATTAGGTGTTTTTTTAAACTACTTGGTGATGGAGCAACCTTATGGCCCACCTGATGTTAAGTGGTAACCATAACATAACAAAGTATTGCCTCATAGGTAACGCACCTTAGACACGTGCCCTAATATTATAAAACCAGTAATTTCACCGGAACCATACCATTCAAACCAAAACACAGCAATGCTGCTTAGCGGCAGAAATAGGCATGGTGGTAGTACTTTTACGGGCGAGCCCTTTCACAAGGAACTCTGCTACTCTTATTAGGCATAAGTAGTTTGGTGCACTCTTGCATACACGACGACACTAGACAATAGACATTCAGTCTAAAGACCGAGTGTCGAATTCTGTACACAGTTCGTAACTAGTCCAAAGTCTCTTCATATACTGAACTTCCTACTGAATTAGTGCCGGTTTTAATCCGACGAGTGCCCTAGAAAGGGTTGTGAGAACAAAGTTCGCGACCCTCGGCGTTCTATGATGTTGCTAATTAAAAGCGAGTATTCAACCACTGTGCGGTAAAATTCGTTTGTGCTGGTGGCCAGCACTGGCACTGGAGTCGGAGTTTATAAACCACCCGAAGACATTCAATTTGACATTTTTACAGGTACCAACTGACTTTAATGAGCACTCAGAAGCACGAAAGCGCGAAACCACGACCGCGCGGAATTGCTTAACCTAGCTGATCTGTTCAAGCTACACCTAGGCCCTGGATTTTTGATCGAGCCAAGCGAGATCTCTAAATCAACTTGGGCAAATCGACGTTGTCAAAGTCAAAGTCAAAGTCAAATATTTTATTCATTAAAATCACAAGGATCACTTTGAAACGTCAATTTTACTGCCTGTTCCTTCGCGACCAAGCCAGGAAAGAAAGGCAAGAAAACCAGGCTGGTTGTTTTTTTTTTAATGATCCTTTTACAATAGGTACATAATACAGAAAAGAAATTACGTCTAAATTGTAACATTTTGAACGAGTTGGGGCAGTTTCAATCCCAAGCTTCTCTATCATCTAAATAATCCGATATTTTATAGTAGGCTCTTTTATAAAGATTTTGTTTAATTACGTTTTTAAATTTGTTAATTGTCAATTTTTGTACATCCCTTGGGAGTTTGTTATAAAAGCGCACACCTTGCCCTTTAAACGATTTACTAACTTTATGGAGTCTACATGTGGCAACAGCGAGTTTATCTTTATTTCTAGTATTAAAATTATGATTATCGCTATTTTTCTTAAACAAATTAATATTTTTGTGAACATACATTAGATTTTCATAGATGTATTGACAAGGGAATGTCATAATATCTATTTCTTTAAACTTATTGCGTAATGATTCTCTGGGGCCCATATTATAAATTGCACGAACAGCCCTCTTCTGCAGCACAAAAACGGTGTTTATATCTGCAGCACTCCCCCACAGCAGTATACCGTATGACATAATGCTGTGGAAGTAGCTGAAGTAAACTAGTCTAGCTGTGTCTACGTCTGTAAAAAGACGGATCTTTTTGACTGCGTATGCCGCAGAACTAAGTCTCTTCGACAACCCATCAATGTGAGGGCCCCATTGAAGCTTATTATCTAGGGTTATACCTAAGAATACGGTGGTGTCCACAAGAGCCAACTCCTCGTCTTTGATTTTTATGTCTGCTTTAACTTGTGTAACATTAGGTAGTATAAATCTAATACATTTTGTTTTCTTTTCATTTAGAAGTAGATTGTTTACATTGAACCATTTTACCACCTTAGAGATTGCATTGTTTACATCGTCAAAATCGGTTTGTCGTCGCTTTAATTTAAATAAAAGTGACGTGTCATCTGCAAACAATACAACCTCATGATCGTCCCGTACTAGATGGGGAAGATCATTAATATATACTAAAAACAAAAATGGTCCCAGAATTGATCCCTGTGGTACACCCATTTTAACCAGAGACCCCGGAGAACGCTTCCCATTCACGTCAACTCTTTGCACTCTGCCACTTAAATAAGAAGTGAGAAAGTCTAGAGCAACGCTCCTAATGCCATAATGGCGTAGTTTCCTGATTAATGTGTCATGGTCTACGCAATCAAATGCCTTGGACAAATCACAAAAAACACCTAAAGCGTCATGAGACTCCTCCCAGGCATCAAATATGTGCGATATTAACTCAATACCAGCATCAGTGGTTGAGCGACCCCTGGTAAATCCGAATTGTTTATGATGCAGTAAATTATGTGAATTGAAATATCTAAGCAGTTGATTTAAAATTAGTTTTTCAAATATTTTACTAAATGTCGGAAGTACTGAGATTGGTCTAAAATTACCAGGATCAGAACTAGTGCCTGATTTGAAAAGTGGAGTTATTTTACTGTGTTTCATTAAATCAGGGAATACACCACAGTCAATACACTCATTGAATATTAAAGCTAGTTCAGGAGCAATTATGTCAATCAATGTTTTTATGATGCTAACAGAGATGCCCCAGAGGTCCGTGGTTTTCTTAACATTTATCAGTTTGAAAGCTTTTATAATGTCATCACTATTTACATAATCAAATTTGAATTGTGATTTGCATTCCGTTAAGTTTGCTTTTAACAAAGACTCTGCGACTATGGGAGAGGAGTTTAAAGATTTTGTGGTAGAGACTGGAATATCGGTAAAAAAGTCTTCGAACGCATTAGCTACATCACCATCCTGATTGATCGTGGCATTGCCAATTTTCAAATTAAACTTATTGTTCTTAGTTGCGACTCTTCCAGTCTCGCTGTTGATTATTTTCCAAGTGGCTTTTACTTTGTTTTGACTAATTTTTATTTTTGAACTCAAATGACGCGCTTTTGCTTCACGACAAACATTTTTAAAAATCTTTGAATATTTTTTGACTTTTTCTTTAAACTCCTCATTAAAATTATATTGTTTTTCAGCATAAAGATCATACAATGTTTTTCTGCTTTTATGTATTCCCACTGTTGCCCAATCACAGAACTTTTGACCATCAGAGACCATGATCGATTTAGGTGTAAAAATTGAATTAAACACATCACAAAATTTCTTAAAAAACGTGTTGTATAAATTATTTGGATTATTATTATTATGTACACATGGAAGTACAGAAGTTAAGTTTAATTTAAGTTTGTCCAATCGATTAATGGTCATAGGTACACAAGTAATTTTACTTTTAACAAGATTTTTTGTTTGAATTTCTATTTTAATTATTTGACCAAGATGATCCGATTTAATATTACTAATTAAACTTCTATTTAAAATTTTTACATTGGCATAAATGTTGTCTATACATGTGGCTGAAGTGTCCGTTATTCGAGTAGGCTCCATAAATTGAGGCTTCAGATCAAATGATTGAAATAAACTAGTTATTCTAGTGTTTAATGAGTTATGTTCTAGCAAATTTATATTGAAGTCTCCGCATGCAATAATGTATTTATTTGATTTTGATAATTTAAACAAAATTTCTTCCATATTTTTTTCAAAAATGTCAAATGTGGCAGATGGTGGTCTGTAAACGCTTATAACTATGAACTGCTCCAACTCTACGCAGGCTATTTCAATATGTCTTTCTACAGAGAGGTGAACTATATCTAATCGATCTTTAAATTTGATCTGTTTATTAAGTAGTATTAACGAGCCACCACGTATAGCATGTACTCTGCAGAAAGAACTACCAACTCGGTGTTTACTGAAACTGAACATGACCTCATGGCTTTTCAGCCAATGTTCTGTAATGCAAATAATGTCAATGTTATTTGAGTTCATGTACAATTCCAGTTCTAATTCTTTACAACTAATTCCTTCAATATTTTGGTGCATCAAGTTGGTAGGGTTTAAATTTTTATTATTTATTGACTTTCTGTTAACTCTATTTTTAATAAATTTATTATTTGATTTTTGAATGCTAGAGATTTCCTCTATTGTCTTGTTATGCAATTTAAATGACTTGGAATAATTTCCAAAGTCTTTTTTTTAATTGAATGACACTGTTCAATAGAAGCAGTTTGTTTAGCCAAGTTTTTGGCTGTTATACTAAAATAATAAGATAGCGACACAGCTACCTGTCGTTTGTAGAAACTAGAAAGGTAGTATGTACCTTTGGTCAAATAATAAGCTTTACTAACAACCTTGTTAGAATCAATTAAATGAATTAATTTATTATTGCATGATATTGTATGCAAAGTCATATTCAACTTATATCTTAAGTCATTTTCTGCCTGTGGCAAGCTGTTGCTATAAGGGAAGGTGAACATTACAATTTTATTAATTTGTAGTGAACACAGAGTATCAAAGTATTTAATAAGTTCTGATTTGTTCACATTACCCCTATTTCCAAGCCAAATAATCAGATTAGATTGATTGTCAAATTTGTACTTTGCTATTATTTGCATAATTTCATGCAGGCTAGAATAAGGTAGACAATTATTTATGACTGAATGTCCCAACTTCATAGTCAATATTTGGCCCATATTTTTTCCAATTTCATCGCTGAACATAATAGTTTTATAAACATTTCTATTAACATTTTTATTTAAATTTAAAGTTATGGAACTGACACACCGCTTGGAAGCGGGTGAGGCAGGGCACACTGGCTCTGGATTCTCAGAGCGCTGACAATCACATATTTGATTGGCCACCAATGAATCATAACGCGCCTTGTTGCTATATGATAATTTAAGTAATTCATCCATAGCCAGCGAGTACTCTCTTATTGCTTCCTGAGACTTTTCATAGCGACTAGTAATGGAGCCCAAAGACTCCTCAACGCTGGCAAGTTCTGACTGGAGCTGCTGTATGTCAGTTTCATACTTAATTTTATTATGTTCTAATTTAATTGTACACATTTGTAACTCATCTAGTATTTCTACTTTTTGTCTCTTATTTTTAATCTTACTTACTAACATTTTTTGATTTTTTAGCATTTTTTTAGTTTTATTAATATATTTATTGATTTTAACATATTTTTTAAGTTTGTTTTTGCTTGTGTTATTCTTGTTACATGCTGTAATACCCACCAAGTCATCATTTGTTAAGTCAATTGTTACAGTAGGAATATGACAGCCTGCATCAAGAATTTGGCCGGGTGCCCTATCAGCTGTAATTAATTCGTTGAATAGACTCTGGGTTTTCAGTGTGGCCGAGCATTGGGAGGCTTCTTCCAGGAGTGTGATATGATTGTGAGCATCATATAACTCCTTCTCCAAGACAGACGTTCGCTTCAGGGCCTGGTCATACTCTACACCAGGGGTCGGCAACCTTATGCTATAGCCGGGCCACATATGTTGCCAGAGTATCAGTGCGGGCCGCACTTATATTTATATGTTCGGGCATGTATTTTTAATATTTGAAATAAAACGCATATATATTCATACAATTATCTCTTTTTTAATTGAATTACTATACTAACATAAAAGTAAGAACTAGTGAGATTTTTGAGGCTGCATTTGACTTGCAAGTTTTTTAACGTCTGCTTTCATTTTAGTAGTAGACACGCGCAGTATCGCGTCTAAATGTTCATCCGTTAACCGCGAACAATTCTTATTTTTGCGGTAGTTGAGAATTGAAAAAGTCTGCTCACACAAATATGTACTACCAAACATAGTTATTATCTGCTGAGCAAACTTTTTCAATTCTTTGAAGTTTTCAGAACTCAAACCTCCGTAGAACTGTATCAAGTCAGTGCTTTCCTTAAATGCCGTTTTAAGTGTGCTATTACTTTGCAAATCTACTATGTTCATTTGCAAATTGCTTGGTATCTCACTAATATCAATTGCAAAAGGGTTTTGGAATATTTCCATGTTAAGGGAGCTCTTTTTAAAGTCGGTGAATCGATTTACAAACTCAGTTTGTAGTTGTGTTAACACGTTTCTCATTGTAATATTTTGCCACACAAAATTATCTCCAGCTTCTTCCACGGCTTTCTTGCAATTAGGAAAATGGTCAAGCTTTTTTTCATCAATATGCTTGATAAACAGTTTCAGTTTCATTTCAAATGACTTTACATCTGTATACATATCGCAAATCAATTTATTTTTTCCCTGCAAGCGTTTGTTGAGCTGATTCAGGTCCTTAGTCAAATCAGTCAAAAAACCAAGATCGATAATCCACTGTTTGTTAGTAAGCTCTTCTACTGGCTTTCCTTTCATCTCCATGAAGTTGCCAATTTCTTTCCTCAATCAAAAAACCGTTCCAAAACGGCACCTCGACTGAGCCACCTCACTTCACAGTAGTAAACCACGTCACCATGTTCAGCTTCCAGATCTTCCAAAAACTTTTGGAAGTGACGGTGTGTGAGCCCATTTCTTCTTATAAAATTAACAGTGGATGTTACAGTATCCATTATTTCTTTCCAGGATATAACTTTGGAGCACAATGCCTCTTGATGGACAATACAGTGAAAAATCAATGGCACAGTAGATCCAGAATCTTTCACTTTGCTGATGATTCTCCCAACAACACCTTTGTTTTGACCGCTCATGTTCTTGCCTCCATCGGTAGTGACACTTGTTAACTTTTCCCAGCTTAATTGCAATGAATCCAGAGCTTGTTCCACATGGTGAAATAAATCTTCTCCCGTAGTTGTACCTTTCAAACTGCACATTTTCACAAGCTCTTCGTAAACAGTAAAGTTTTCGTCAATGCCGCGTACAAATATGAGTAACTGTGCTGTATCCGACACGTCCGTACTTTCATCCATCGCTAAAGAGAAGCAGTCGAAAGACTGCGCCTTATCCCTGAGTTGTTCACACAAATTAGCACCCAAGTCTTCAGTACGTCGGGTGCAAGTTCTTGCAGAGAGACTAAGACTTTCAAACATTTTTTTCTGCTCTGGGCATATTTCTTCTGCGATAGCTAAGACACACTCTTTTACTAATTCACTATCGGTAAACGGACGTCCACTTTTTGCAAGAATCTCTGCTACCCTGTAACTGGCCCGAACATTCGATTCGCTGTTGTCTGCCACAACCTTAAATATGTTTTGTTGATTTTGTAATGACGATTTCAAAGTGGAAATTTTCCTTTTCCGTATTTCTCCTTCAAGACAGTCAAATTTAGCTTTGTGCTCGGTGTCGTAATGTCGCTTCAGGTTATATTCCTTTACTACAGAAATACTCTTTTGACAAATCAAGCATAACGGTTTTCCTTTAAACTCGATAAAAAAGTATAATTCTGTCCATAATTCGTTAAAAACTCTTTTTTCTTCTTCTATCTTCCTTTTTCTTGAAGCCATGTTTATATAATTATTCGGTAACAATAATGAAAAAAATTAAATTCGTTGTAAAATTATATGTTCCAGTTAGCACCTACAAATTCAACTCCACATTCAAATAATAATTAAAACATGACACACTCGTAACTAACTTCATGTCATGTAACTACTATCCCCGTCCTTATAACATTTACCCATCAATCTGAAGGTTCACATTAACAAGCAGTAAATAAAATAAAACAAAATGCTCGCGAGTGCATACAACTTACCTCATACGTCGTGCGTGAGAAGCTATCAGCGAAGGGAAGAAAGGTGAAATGAAACGCGTAGCTAGCAACCAGATGAGACGTGAGTTTCCGGCGAATTTCCACAACCGAATGTGGCGAGAGCTGCGCGCGGCTGTGATTTTAACTAAAACCGGTCGCTATGAATTTTTTCGCCGCCGCACACCTGCGTCTAATCAAAGACTGCCGCCCCGCCTATTGTCTCAAAGGAGCCGCCCGCCGCCGCACGTGCGGCGGATAAACGCAAAAGAAATTGCCAAGAATTGAATAAGTACAGCAAATATTTATTTTCGGTAGAAACAATACATAACATCACAGTCTTGATAAACAGTTCTTAAGAAATGAAATAGAGGTACATTTTTATCACCCCGCGTGGGAGCGAGCTTTCAAGAATACTCTCATGGCCCAGCAGCATGGCCGTATAAATTCTAGTGAATTTATATGGCCTTTTGCTTCGGTATTTTTTTCTTACGGACCTCAGGGTTGCGGGCCGCACCGAGATAGTCTACGGGCCGCATGCGGCCCGCGGGCCGCCGGTTGCCGACCCCTGCTCTACACCATACTGATCGAACCCTAAAATTATATTTTTTAACCTATCCCGTTCTTCATTTACTATAGTGTACTGTGAGTGCAGTACAGACAACTCACTTTTTAACTTTTTATTGCTATCTAGCGTATCCAAGACCAATTTTTCATTGTCTTCTCTTTCCAACGACAGCTGTGAACACAACTCCTTGGTAGCCTTCAATTCCAGCAAAGTCCGATGAAGTTTGGACTCATCCTGGCGTGAGAGGGCTTTACGGGTCATCATTATTAATAAATAAATGAACTTGGTTCTTCAAAATGAAAGATCAACCAGGGCGAAAATACCAAAGAAATGCAATCACAAATTGAGGTTGTAAAATTTTAAATGTTGTGTACTTACGTGCCTTGTGTATACTGTTTGATGCGAAATGATACTCTAACGTTTTTAATCTACACAAAACGAGCAAATACACTTCAAAACCGATAAAAAACAATGATTACATTCAAACTTCCTAACCGTTAAGTTTTTCGACAATTTCAGTTTATTTTCACAATGTATAGCACTAATAACATTTGTATACGTTATTTATAATAATTCAAAGCGATGAATTCGGAAAGGGCTACGCGAAAACACTTAATTATATTTTAATCAGGTAAAATAAAATTGGGACATAGAATTGTATGTATGTATGTATGTTTGTTTGTCCGAGGATAACTTTCGAAGCGTTGATCCGATCACCGTGAAATTTTATACATAGGTAGGAAGTGATGGCACAATTTTGGTGTGACTAATGAGCTAAAAATGTGTGGGGGTTGTTGAGCTATTGAGGGTTCAAGAAGGGAAAAAAAAATTAAAATGAGGCTATTAGTCAAGTGAGACGTCAAATAAGAGGTCTTGATTAGTAAATTTCGACCCCGTTCTTAGTTTTAGTAAAGTGTTTGTAGTTTTTGGGTTCTTAGCCATAAAAACTAAACTTTGACAAAATTCACAGGGTACACCAGTGACCCCACAGTGTTGTAATTTGGGATGCTTGCAGCGTAAGTAAGTATCACAAATATAGACAAGTCTGATAACTACAATTTGTACCCCAAAAAAGAGTAACCAATTATCATGAACTCCCGTTACCTGTAATTTGAATAAAACTGTAGGTCAAGTAAGATGGTTTTTATTTCATGGCACTATTTTGATAGTCTAAGATTACGAATAATATATATATATTTTTTATGGTAGACTTGCGAGATCTTAGTTCGGGGCGAACCACTAGTTAACAAGTTATGAAAAAACTTGTTAAAAATCTATGCTTGAGTTACAATTAAGTTTTGAGTTGTTCTGGCAACCGGCGCAGTAATATCTACAGAATAGTTACGATAAATAATTGAGTTCGTAATTATACAAGAGCTAGTAGCCTTCTTACGTTTGCTGCCTGTCCGAAAGTCTACGACATAGTTTAGACAGGACTCAAAGTTAAGCTATTTCGCTGTTTGAAACCCTCCAAAATGGCAGTGATAGCTTAAAACTACCAAGTTAAGCTACGAAGGCTACTATTTCTATTATTTGTCAGTCTATTTTAACTCAGAGCTGAAGTATGTCGCTGTTTAAAACCCTCCCAAATGGCAGTAATAAACACTGCTTAACTTAGCTAATCTACTAAAAGCTACCAAACAAGCTACAAGGGCTACTTTTTAGCTGTTACTGTATTTGCCAGTTTCGTTCTTAATTGCAGAAAAGAGCGACTCGGTTAACCAGCGAGTGATTAGCGCCTCTCAGTAGGTAAGCCGGGAGTTTGGACGACTGCCAATTGCCTGAAAAAAATCTTACTTTTAGGATTAAATTTTACGAACTAATTGAATAAGCAGGTGGTATATGAGCTTTAAAGGAGTATCCATGATGGTGGAATATCTGTTTCTACTGGTCTACCATAGAACTTGGTCCCAGGTAAGGCTCAACCTTTATACTGCAGCAAAAATATGCGAGAATAGTAGTAATTGCAGTATCATCATCACTGGTCACTTTCAGCCCATGCCAACACTGCTAGGCGTCTACGAGTAAATAAAGGGAGGCCTATCTCTCTTTGTTTACTCGTAGATGCCACTCGTTGCGATCCTGTACTTGGTCCCAGGTAAGGCTCAACCTTGATACTTCAGCAAAAATAGGCGACATAAGTAGTACCTAATTGCAGTATCATCATCACTGGTCACTTTCAGCCCATGTCGACACTGCTAGGCGCCTACGAGTAAATAAAGGGAGGCATATCTCTCTTTGTTAACTCGTAGATGCCACTCGTTGCGATCCTGTACTTGGTCCCAGGTAAGGCTCAACCTTGATACTTCAGCAAAAATAGGCGACATAAGTAGTAATTGCAGTATCATCATCACTGGTCACTTTCAGCCCATGTCGACACTGCTAGGCGTCTACGAGTAAATAAAGGGAGGCCTATCTCTCTTTGTTAACTCGTAGATGCCACTCGTTGCGATCCTGTACTTGGTCCCAGGTAAGGCTCAACCTTGATACTTCAGCAAAAATAGGCGACATAAGTAGTAATTGCAGTATCATCATCACTGGTCACTTTCAGCCCATGTCGACACTGCTAGGCGTCTACGAGTAAATAAAGGGAGGCCTATCTCTCTTTGTTAACTCGTAGATGCCACTCGTTGCGATTCTGTACTTGGTCCCAGGTAAGGCTCAACCTTGATACTTCAGCAAAAATATGCGAGAATAGTACTAATTGCAGTATCATCATCACTGGTCACTTTCAGCCCATGTCGACACTACTAGGCGTCTACGAGTAAATAAAGGGAGGTCTATCTCTCTTTGTTTACTCGTGGATGCCACTTGTTGCGATCCTGTACTTGGTCTCAGGTAAGGCTCAACCTTGATACTTCAGCAAAAATATGCGAGAATAATAGTCATTGCAGTATCATCATCACTGGTCACTTTCAGCCCATGTCGACACTACTAGCCGTCTACGAGTAAATAAAGGGAGGCCTATCTCTCTTTGTTAACTCGTAGATGCCACTCGTTGAGATCGTGTGCTAGACTCAACAACCCATAATTGCAGCGTTATTTTTTAACTGACTTAAAAAAGGAGAAGGTTCTCAATTTGTCAGTTTTTCATGTATCCCGCATATGTTGGTATGTCATCCCGCAAATGCGGGATCATGCATTTGCGGAATTACAATCCCTAGTTGCCATATTCTCTGATGAAAATAGTAGACCACGTCTTTTAACGATTAATGAAAACTAGGACGGCCATGGCCTATTATACTAATTACAACACATGTCATAATATTAGGAATAGAAATAGGTACATCAGGTCAAGTTAATTAAACAGTTTAAATTATTAGGTACATTATATTAAAACAAGCGTTTGATAAATGTTTAAACATGGTCGATAAAAACATTAACATAAAAATAAACAAATGAAAAAATAATACATGAAAATAATAAACAAAACACTCACAAGTACTTTCTTTTCACAAAACCTCGTATGATGTAACTTTAACATGTAGGTATCATATGAGTCACGTATAAACTAAATACACTTGAATCTTATTGTTTAAAAGAACTTTTATGTGCACAAATTTATACACATTGAGCGGACGAGCAGAAACAAAATAATAATGCTGGACATTTCTAGCCCCAAACTAAGCAGAGCTTGGTACTATGGGAACCAAATAACTGATAGAGTACTTATACCTACACAATTTTTTCTTCGCAAATGCATACTTTATTATAATTGATCGAGCGAAACGAGATCTCTAAATTAACTTGGGCAAATCGGCGTTGTATGTATGTACGTTTGTTTGTACGAGGATAACTTTCGAAGCGTTGGTCCGATCATCGTGAAATTTAATACATAGGTAGGTACTGATGGCACAATTTTGGTGTGACTAAATGACCTAAAAATGTTTGGGGGTAAATATAAATGTATTTGATTGAACATAATGTGGTCTTAGTTAAGTTTCAATTATGTTCTACCTTATCTAGCAAGCAAATCACAAAATATTAAGGAAAATAAAAAAATTAAAGGTTATAATTTGAAATAGCAGTGGGTAATTAGTCGGCTGAGACGCAGGAGGTAGCAGGTTCGATTCCCACCGAGGATCAAATGTTTGCATGATCTACAGATATTTGTTCCGGGTCTGGATGTCTTTCTATTTAATATTATAAGTAGGTAAGTATTTACAAAAAAAAATATAAAGAATTAAATCAGTTATCTGGTTTTCATAGTACAAGCTTTGCTTAGTTTGGGGCCAGATGGCGCTATGTGAAATGTCCAGCTATATTTATTTATTTTATGTCCGCTACATCTTCCGTCCGCTACATATGTCTAAGTCACCAGCAAACCTCTACCATAGCAATAAAACTTGAGTAAACATATGACAGACGTATTTGTAAAAGAATTTAATAACTCCAGTTCCTAGGATTGCGCTCTTCAAAAGACTCCCTTTATTTTGAGAGCGATCGTTTGTCTAACAGTAACCGAAGGAATTTTACATCTTTTTTGCAGTTACGACACAGCATAATAAAATTACTATGTTCATTATTATCAAGACAAACAGATCTGACCCCCATCAAATACAAATAAAATATTTGATCGAGCGAAGCGAGATCTCTAAATCAACTTGGACAAATAGGCGTTGTATGTATGTATGTATGTTTGTTTGTCCGAGGATAACTTTCGAAGCGAATTTGATACATAGATTGGTAGTGTTGGCACAATTTTGGTGTGACTAAATGAGCTAAAAATGTTAGGGGGTTGTTGAGATATTGGGGTTCAAGAGGGGTAAAAATAATGAATATGAGACTACTAGGTCAAATGGGGAGTCAAATGAAAGGTCTTCATTAGTACATTACGACCCTGTTTTTATTTTTAGTAAAGTTTTTGTAGTTTTTGAGTTATTAGCGATAATAAAAACGAAACTTTGACAAAATTCACAGGGTACACCAGTGACCCCAAGCTTAAGCATCACAAATATAGGCAAAAGTCTGACATCCAGAATAACTGCAATTTGTACCCCAAAAAGACAAACCAGGTAACATGAACTCCTGTTACCTGTAATTTGAATGAAACTGTAGGTCAAGGTTATTTAGTTATTTATTTCGTGGCACTATTTGGATAGTCAAAGATTACGAATAATATATATTTTGTTTTTATGGTAGACTTGCGAGATTCGGGGCGAACCACTAGTTACAGAACATGCAAACATTTGCCGCATTACTAGTGTGGAGGTCACAGTTAATGCATACCATTGTTATATATTATTACTTAAACTGATTTGTATAATTTCCAAATGATTAAGCATATATAAAAATTATAATTAGTTCCTATATGTTTACTAGCACCTATGTTTAAAATTGTTTATGAGATCTTTTCTGGTTCCAATAAAAAGATTGTAAATTAATAATTTGTTATTTAAAAAAAACTTTTGTATTATCACTAGGGCTTCTTCACACGTTTTTTTCCTGTTACAATTACTACTAGTCGTGCATCGTTGTAATAACAATAATTGCTTAAGAATTACGTATTCTGTAGGTAGTATTTATGTACCAGGCACCCTACGGTTTTAAGGATAACTAAAGCAATAAATACAATGAGTTGAAGATAAAACAACATGAATGAGTTATTTTCTGAATGGAGTAATACATGAATGGTAAATATTTACCAAGGTCAGAGACATAGTTAAGAGGATACGCAAGCTGAGGTGGCAGTGGGCGGGGCACACAGCTCTAAGAACTGATGGCTGTTGGTCAGAAAGGTTCTCAAGCGGAGACCACGCACTAGAAAGCGCAGCGAAGGATGACTCCCCACTAGATGGAAAGACGACCTGAGGGCTTAGCCAAGTTACATTCGCTACTACGCTAATCGATAAGTCCGAAAATGTATGAGATTTGACACATGCTATGGAAATATCACGTGATATTCGTGACGACCTCCGTGGCGCAGTGGGCGAACAGCCGTCTGAGACGCAGGAGGTAGTGGGTTCGATTCCCGCCGCGGAACAAATGTTTGCATGATCTACAGATATCTGTTCCGGGACTGGTTGTTTTTATATATATTATAAGTATGTATTTCCAAAAAAAAACATATGTAAGTATTCTATCAGTTATCTGGTTCCCATAGTACAAGCACTGCTTAGTTTGGGGCCAGATAACGCTGTGTGAAGTGTCCAGCAATATTTATTTATTTTATTTATTTATATATCGACAACAAACCTATGTAGAAATCGAATCGATTCGAAGTGAATGTAACTTGGCTATGTGCCCTGATAAAGTTGGTTGGAAGCCGCACAAGATTGGTCACTCTGGAAATCTAAGGAGGAAGCCTATGTTCAGCATAGACTTCATGTGGCTGATATGATGGTGGTGATGAAGTATTTACTATTTTAATTTTAACTTATGTTTTTTTATTTAAACAGTCCGTAAAATAAACATTGAATAAACATAGTAAATAGTTCAAAAAGAGATCAAAGGTCTCGTAAACACGTTCGGAACAGTTGTGTATCAATTAATAAACAGATCGTTTGATTAATTATTCGTAAAAGGTAATTAGGATCATTTGTTGATTGGAATAAATGTTTTATTTTATTATTGGTAATGTTTTAATGGAAGTATAATAAATGGAATTTATTACTTTAATTAAAAATATTGATTTTAAATTAAGCGCAATTAATGAAATGCTGTTTATTCTTTACCCGACTGCGAAGTATGGCGATTGTTTATTTTAGTATATTTTTAATTTTACATATTTTAATCCATTAACAGTTTTCTTTCTTTGAAATAATATTTTATAACCACATACAAAACAGGATACAGGATCATGGCGGATGGCACAAACTTAAAGAGGCCGTACCCAGCAGTAAGTGAAGTCGGGATATGGATGATGACGATGATATATGAAACTGTATTAATTTCAAGACGATATTTTCCATTTTATGCATTACATGAAATTGCATACTCTATTGCTTAATACATTGTAAATAATAATTATATCTACTATAAGAATATATATTATAACAAAAGCATAATATTTTCCATTTAATGCCTATATTAGTACCTGCCTTTTTATCTACCTCCTCTACCCACAGCTTTGCCCGGAGAGCGCTTGCCTTTCCCGACTTAAGAGGATACGCGGACTGCGTTTTGTCCATACAAACGTACTCCCCTGTTCCCCCCCTCCACCTGGATAGTGACACTAGAGCAAATATTTTTTTACCCTACAATCTACAAGTATGACTGTCATGCCCCTATGTTTTGTTGTCCACCGTAAATTAATAATTATAAAAACTAGTAACCTTCTAAAATTACAAAAATTGCACAGTTTTACCATCATCATCAGACGCCCAGCATACTAATTTGGCGAATATAAAAAACCAAACATACTATTAAAATCTGTCTAGTTTTGGAGGAGAAAACAGGGGAATACGAAATAGTGATATCGTTTATTTTAAACAGGTATTTCAGCGAGCAATAGATTTTTGCGACAACTTTCTGTTAAAAACCTATTTTAAAAATATCTTGCTGGTCGCGTTTCCTCTTAAGGTTTCTTTTGAATCCTTCCTTTGAATGTGTTAAGCTGTTATACTCGTACCCAATAATCAATGGTTTTCTCTAAGGTATTTTTTAACCATTTATTAAAACAATATCTTTCGTTGTTCATTTTATAAGTCCCAACTACTTGATAAAAAGGAAGTCAAAGAAAAAACCCCAATGTACGTGCGCGGCAGGCGTGACGCGTGACTTCCTGCGGTCACCACTCACCACTGTACTGTTATTTGTTCCGAGGGGTGCTTTAGACCCGAAAGGAATGAGGGATCGAAATATTGTCGTATCATTCGTGTTCCTCTCCAAGCGAAGATTGTTTGGTGATCGCTCTATTTAACGAGATGAGAGCCCAATATGCATTATTGGCATTTGGTTGCAAGTTATAAACAGAAATACCATATAAAAAAACACAAAGTAAAATATCATTATGTTAAAATTACGAGAGAACCTCACTGCCTTACTTAGCAGTAAGCGAACTAACACATTACATTGCTGTTGTTACAAGCTGAGGGTTCGAGATAAAATAATGAAAGCCAATCTAACCAAAATAACACTTTTATTCCATACTGAAATGATAAATACACGATCTTAATCACAAGTAATCACAACACACTAATTCACACCACTGTTGCACAATAAACCACTAAAAGTCACCGAAATGTTCGCACGTATCTCAGATGCACATACGAGTATAGTCAAAACCAGACTAACCCCTCCGGGCGTTTCTCCGCTCTTTTTATACTGCACGCAGCCACTTCGCCTTCGCGAATCTAGAAGGTTCCGCTAGCAACTAGAACCGTATAGATATTTCGACTCAACTACTCTTTCTTATCCTGCGCAAATGTAGGTAATATTATATACCTACTATGTTTTTACCTACAATTGTGCAAAATAAGAAAGAGTAGTAGAGTCATCATAACAAGTATTACCTATTCTGTGGCACAGTAGGTACAACTTCGAGATATGCCGACTATTACTTATTCTGTAACAGCCGCGGCGTAACACTATTATAGACTTATTACACGACGCCTCATCGGATAAACCAAAACTATCTCTTTAGGTGCATAGAATTTGCTACTAACGGGCACCCATCATTTAGCCGTAAAAGTTAAATCATCAACATCTTATCAGACAAAGGACGTCCACTGCTGAACATATATTATGCTGCCGCCCCTAAATAAACAAATAAATATAATTATTGTTACTGCAAATTACCATAACTTAACCTAGAAACGATAATTACGTAAATCGTCAAAACGTAAAAATTAAAGACTAGACTAATACTACTAGTACAATGGGCGGCCTTATCGCTTTAAGCGAACTCTTCCAGGCATCCTTTGGATGGACTGGATTGACATTGTCTGGATTGACTGGTCCTAGATTGGAAATCTAGGACCGATCTTGTGCGACCTGCGCTTAACGGCTTCCAGTAAACTTTATTAAGTTAGCTTGTCTTTTCATGTAGTGACCTTACATACTCTTTAAAAAATTTTTTTTAAAGAGTATTTTTAAAGAGAATTCTTTATTTGCTGATAATATTTTACAAAATTAGGTCTTAAAATAAATGTGATTAAAGAGGTTAATGGATACTGCCGGTTAGGGCTTGCAAAGTTAAACAAATTCTAAAAACTGACATAGCTAAGAACCAAACCAGTAAAACTAGCTTTCTATTTAAAAAAAACCTCGTCCGAACCCTGACAGACAGTCAGTCACGCAGACATAGGCGTGAAACTTATGACACCCCTCTTTTTGCGTTGAGGTTAAAAATAATTGCATTATGGTTATGAGAGGCAATGTAGGTACGTGTCCAGTACTATGTTTCAACCCATGGGAATAAGCCTCAAAGTTTGGAACACTGTAACGGTATAATCACGTTTGTAATGTAGGGGTAAATGCGCGATCATCTGTGTACTAGGTTAAGCCTAGTTATCCGTGAGGAATTGTCGGGGAATAAAGTGCATAAATAAAGTATTTGAGATAAAATTTACACAATATTTGGGGACAGTGTATGCAGATTGATCAAGTGAAATTACTCTTTATTATTTATTAATTTATTACAGAACTAGTTGGTGCCCGCGAATTTGTACGCGTTACACTACTAAATGTGTAGGTAACCTAGAAATAAGTTAAACTCGCAGTTGCAACTTGACTTGACACCCCATTTGTATCCCATGGGACCTGATTTATGGGATACAAATCAAAATTGACTTGCTTAGAGAACGAGCGAGAGATAATTTGAGAGCAATCTACGTACATACTAAATATCATCGAAATCGGTAGAGCCGTTACGACGTAATTGAGTAACAAACAAACAAACAAATACATAAATAAAGAAACATCAAATTTTTCGCAATTATAATATTAGTGTGATCAACAGCACTTGATACAATGTAAACACTCCTCCGTGGCGCAGTGGGCGTATAGCCGGCTGAGACGCAGGAGGTAGCGGGTTCGATTCCCGCCGCGGAACAAATTTTTGCATGATCTACAGATATTTGTCCCGAGTCTGGGTGTTTTTCTATATTCTATATATTATAAGTATGTATTTACAAAAAAAAAGTATATAAGTATTCTATCAGTTATCTGGTTCCCATAGTACAAGCTCTGCTTAGTTTGGGGCTAGATAGCGCTGTGTGAAATGTCCAGCAAAAAAAAAAAAAAACAAACACTTATAGTTATAACAGATTATCATTTTATATACATAAGTTTTAAGAAATGAGTCACCTAGAGATACTGATTAAAAACACAATATAATTTTTTTAAGGAATTTAGTAGGTAGGCAATTGAAGAAAGCAAGGGTGGGAGGGATGTTGTGTAAATGTGTAAACTTGACTCACACGTATTGACTTATTATACTTTAAATTAACGAGTACAATATTAATTCTTTATTGTTATTAATTCGCGACTTCGTACGTGTAGAACTACTAAACGTGTACAGTAGTGAATAGGAGCCGAAGTTTCAAACCAAACCATAAAAGTTAGTCCTCGTTCTGTGTAGCTCCTTGAAACGCAACAATTCTTAAAACTAGACACTGAAGATAATCCTGTCCGATTTAAATTAATTATATGTGAAAACGATTTGAACAAAATCAGTTGTTGGTATGGACTAGCTGACTTGCCCCGTCTCCGCACGGATTTTCATCAACATATTATATATAGCATCTACCACTATATGGACAGACGGCCTGATAAAGGTTGCTGGGAGCCGTTGGGTGCAGGCCGCACAAGATCGATCGCTCTGGAAATCGATGGAACCCTAGGTTCAGCAGTGGGCCTTCTTTGGTTGAAATAATGATGATGATAATGAGCTTTCTAACCTTAAAATAATTTCCAGAATCAATTCCTTATCATCAATCTCTACAAATTAACAAACAACAAACTTTAACGCTTTTTAATATTAGTTATGGATAATTTGTAATATCCGTCCAGAGTGATTTTCCCCAACAGTACCCTGCAGTGCTGGGAATTCCATGACGCCTAATGAGGCTTTAACGCGGCCAACACAGATAATATAGCAGTGGCTCCAAGCACTAAGCGTATTGGTAAATATAAATAAATAAATAATGCTGGACATTTCACACAGCGCTACCTAGCCACAAACTATGCAAAGCTTGTACGATGGGAACCAGATAACTGATACATATAATGCTTACATACATTTTTTTTGTAACTTTTTACTTTATAATATAGAAAAATATCCAAACCCGAAACAAATGTCTGTAGACTATACAAACATTCATCCCGCAGCGGGAATCGAACCCGCAACTTCCGCACTGTATCAGCTGGATATTTGGCTACTGAGCTACAGAGGGTATCAAGTTTTTTGTAGCGATGTTGATATTTCTGGTAGAATCTATACTATGTATGGGCAAAGGCCTTCAGTTATTTATTTTATTAAAAGCTACCGTCCTATAACGTTCTCGTGAAATCCAGTCCATCCAAAGGATGTCTGGAAGAGATCGGTTTTACCGCCACTTGTATTTCCGCGTGTCTTGTAATTTTTTTTATTTAAGTTTGATGTACAATAAAGCGATATCTATCTATTTCCTCCACTTGTCTTGATCGTCAGATCTTGCCTCTTAGCACAGGACCAGGTAGTACAGTATAGGGAATCCAAGCACGGAGTCAGGAGTATGTAGGTATGTGACCGATGGGATATCATTCTTACTAAGGTTTTTTGTAGCCAATGTATCGATCATCACTGGTCGAACCAGGGACGGCTATTATTAAACGTCCAAAAGCTGTCGGATTGGGAGCCTCAATTTTTCAACTTTTTAAAATAGCCCCTGATGAGATTATCAAATCTTCGTAGGGAATGACAAATGTAAATATATGCATAATATAGGAGTGGTTGAAGAAAGACTGAAACAATACATTTTTCACTACAAAGTATCTTACAAAAAACAAACATTATAGTAAAAAATATATTTATAAAAACGGTAAACCACCGACCGCGAAGCAAGGCCCCAAGCGATCGGTGGCTAGGGCTGCAGAGAGAGGACCCTAGTGACCACCCACCCCCACCTCCTGACTATGCGTTTATGCGTGCCGAGTCCAGGAGTACCACTTTCTGTATCTGACCCTTAATCCAACTTCCTAGCGAGAGCCTCTTTAGGTATTTATTATTATCAGCCTTCTGTGTCTGTGTCCCACTGTTGGGCAAAGGAAAGAAGTGTCAGGAATGAATGGTGGGAGGCCCCATTCATTCTATACACTTCTTTCAGGCGCTAAGATGGTCCAATCCGCTCGGCAATTAGTGACCTCGTGAGTACGAGCGAGTATCGATCGAGTAAATATGATAATAATAAATCAACAATTTTTTTTTGCTCCAATATGAATGAATGTAATAAAACTCATTCAATCAGTATATGATACTCATATTATAAATTCCAAGAACCTTTTACCTTTACTTCGAAATGTTTATGCATCATTGGATAATTCGAAATTCGTTGGAATTCATTTTTCGTTTGAACTCTATTTAATTGACAACTGAAAAGAACTAAGGTTCTGACTATTTAGTAATATGTACATACACCAGAGCTGAAAAATAAATTTTTATTTTAAATACTAATTACAAAATACAGTCAAGTATTAGGTACTTGACAATTTGACGTACAGTACAGGTGCAGTGTTGCCAACTTTAAAGATTGACATATTCAGCGGTCGCCATTTTGCTTACGAATAGTTACGAATACTATCGAGCGCTATTTTCTGTAGAACGCATCATTAATAGGATCGCTAAATGTATTTATGTGCAGATGTATTATAGTAGATTCTGAAGCCATAAGTATTTGAAATACTAACTACAAAATACCTCAGCGTCAGGTATTTGAAATACCAATTACAAATTACATTTTTACGAAGTAACTGAATTACAAATGCAAAATACGTATTTCTATTTCAATTACGTATTTTAATTACCAGTAATTCAAATACTGACCACCCCTGACATACACACACTGGTACCTGTCTTTTTAAATGACACAGGGCAGTGCATCGTAGGGCACATTTTAAAGGAGCGTGACCTACGAGACAATTCTCTGTTATAGGCGATGGTTACCACTTAACATCAAGTGGGGCCATAAGCTAGTTCCATGTAGCATACAAAAAAGTGTGTGTGTGTACATATGTACGCACGTAAGTTATACTTCTTTGGCGTAACAGAACAAAAATAGCCAAAGATTTCATCCCGTATGCCACAACTCTTTGTTTGTAAAAGGAATGATAAATTAATAAACATAGTTAGGTATGAGTTTTCACGAAAACTTGAGAGACTGTTATCAGCTAACTTCATCATGTCGCTTTTTGGCTGAAGTTGCGCGTACGCATGAGACAGTTATCAGCTAACTTCACCGTACCGTTTTTTGGCTATCGGTATGCACGCGCATCGTAAACATGTTACTATCATATTTTTTTCCAAACGCGCCAAAAGAAGTATAACTTCAAAAAAGTTAGTAGAATAAACCGATAGCCCACCTGGTGTTAAGCGGTTAGCTATGCCTAGAACTATTGCATTACCTAGTTACGTTCAACTAAGGATGACTAATGAATTTTGAGCTGTGCTGTCAAAATATTTGAAACAAAGCGCAGCGCAGCCCATTTTGATTGCATCCTCATTATAATCTTATAGGAATAGAGGAGCATACGAGTAGCACAGAAAATACAGCACAGCACAGCGCAACACAGCTCAAAGTTAATTAGTCAACCTAAAACTTGGCATATTTGCATTGCGCCAGGCATTTTTAGACATTAGAGGAAAAATAACTGAATTTTTTACTAAAAACGGGACCATGATTGGGAGTTTTGTGACCCAATATTTCGGTAGTTGCATTGCATGCGACATGATCAGGGGAGAAACATCCCGTTATATTGAAAATAGTGTTCATATCATATAGTTTTAAAGTTTAATATATTAATTAGGATCACATACCAATTTCAAGTTCATTACTCTGGCTTTACAACGATATCATATTCAACTACGATTGCCTATTTACCTTATCGAAACACGATATGAGATAAGCACATATTAGCTTAGAAATACAACGTGATTATTCATGTCATATTACACAAACATCGTTCAGGTTCACGGTACACTTCACAGGGTAGATAATGGAGTAGGGATTTCATCCCCTAAATTACTAGAAAATATAGTGTCTATCATTGGAGACTAGCAAAATAGCGCACCCTCTACGTATAAATTCGAATAAAAGATTTGTGCCCAAATATGGCAGGTAATGTTGCGTTTTTATAACAAATAACTTTTTAACAAAAATATAACTGACTTAACCAAACTACTGAACTGATTTTAAATTTATTTGAACCCAACATGAAAGTATATCCTTTCAAACAAAAAAGATTTTTTTCAAATCGGTTGATAAATGACGGAGTTCAGAGGTAAAAACATAAAACCGAATTGCGTCCATATAAAATTTGAGGGTTGCCCTCGATTTTTTTGGGTCCCATCATCAGATCCTGACTTGGTAGACCAATGGGACTACCTGGGGACTACCCTATTAAACAAAAAAAGTAAGTAAATGATAGTCATTGCAATAGTTATAAAAAATGTATTGTTACGAGCTGAGGGTTCGGGATAAAATAATGGGAATCAGTCTAACCAAAATAACACTTTTATTCAACACGATGACGATGAATACACGAACTTGGTCACACGTATCACAACACACTAATTCACATCACTGTTGCAGGCACTTAAAGTCACCGAAATGTTCGCACGTATAGCTAAATTCAGGCTCACTCGCGAGCAACTACTGTTCACGCGAGACCCTTCTCCACGTCAGTCCTCCAGGGCTTCGCTGAGACTGACTGACTCAGACTGACTGTCCGGCCATCTCTCCGGCCTATTTATATCGCACACATTTCGATTGTTCGAGAACGATCTCGATCGTTCCAGGAAAGGGTCGGTGTTTCGACAGAATGGTCAATCCCCATTGTGCGCAACCGCAGACAATAACAACAATAACACAGCAAGACAAAAGCGTTCGAGAAGTTTCGATTATTACTCATTGTTTAACAGCCTCGGCGTAACAGTATACTCTTTATAACCTTGTAGCTCCCAAACGATAGGATTGATTTAGAAAATAAGATATAAAAAGAATCAGACTGTGGGTGACAATTATAAAATATAATAATATATATGGGACCACCTCTGAAGTATGATCTAACAAACAAAAAAAAAAAAGATCATCAAAATTGATTACTAATTAGCGGAATGATCGCGTAACATACAAAATATGTGATGATATGAAATGATATGATGAATACATACAAAATAAATATACGAGTACTGTCAAATTTAGAAACTCCTGCTTTTTTGAAGTAAGTTAAAAAAAATGGCAACCGCCAGGTTCAATTTTATCTCGCATGAGAACAATTTTTTCTTGTAAATTATGTTTAGCGAAATGATCAGCAAGCAAGCATAATCAAAATAACAAAATAAAACAGCAATCTGGCTTTTAGAATACTTGTGTACATAATGAATAATCATGGTCTTCTCTTGAATTCTACATTAAGGCTCCTGCATGCTACTCATGCATAATCGTAATAAAATTATTCACAAACGTTTATATCATCTCGTCTAGACTAAAATCTTTATATGTTTAGAACTACAAACAAACATGATAATATCAATAAAACAAACTGCAGTAAACATTTTGTTTTTTTTTTATTCCAACTTTTTATGACGTGTAGAAAGTGATGCTATAAACATTACAGACGTCTAGAAAGTACGCGTTTTTGTAGATATTAGACGCAGTTTATAAAAATAGTTGGCTGCTAGGAAAATTCACACGATCAACACTCGCAAAGTTTTCCATGCGTTCTTACGCCTTGTTATCATCCGAGGCCGATCTGGACATCCATCAACTGACTTCGGACTCAGGTTGGGCTGTGCAAGAAAAACCTCTGTAGGTGGGGAATGCGAGACCCTGCGCTAACCAGATGTGACTGTGGGCACCCCATCCAGACAATGCCTCACCTGCTCATCCTTTGTGCCCTACGACCTGTACAAAGGACCGCATATACCTGGGGAGACGATAAATCGCTTATTGAGAAACAACGTTTTGTTCAACAAATTTTGTGTTTTCAATTTGTAATTCATATATGTTATAGTTAAGGATACGTGCTAGAACGCCTGTGTTGTGAAAACACGATTCCGTAAAATTTTCTCATATAAAAAATACAAGGATGACTCCAAATTTATCTTAAAACCGTTCTCATGAGATGAATACTTCAATTTAGATCTTAAAACTTTATACAGTAATTCTACACAACATAAATAAGTGCACCAGTGTTTTAAATTTTCAAAAAACCTTTTAATTTTACCATAAACTGAAAATACCTAACTTTTGCACTAATGAAACCATTCGCTTCGGACGCCCGGTCCGCGATTCAGTTTGGTCTCGGCTTTCAGACGGGGTACCCATGACGCTTGTTGCTCCAAACGATCACGTAATTCTTAGGTAGAATTTATATCAAGTTGGTTTTTGTAAAGACGCAGTAATGAGAAATAAGCACAACAAGAAAATGAAGAGACTGAATGATAAAAAAACCGGCAAACATATGAACCCCGGCGAGATAGGACGTGCAGCGGCGCGCGGTGAAGCGGGGGTGAAATTCGAGTTTGGGCTGAGGTATACTCAACTCTTAACAAGGCAATGTTATTTCGAACCTTTAATATATGTATAAGTCATTGACACGACAAAAGAAGATTAAAAATTGCACTTTGGCACCCACAGATTTGGATTAGAAATCGCATCCGATAAAAAATCCGATATAGGTCGGATCCGACAGCTTTCCGACGTTATAAAATAGCCCCGCAGGTAGGCTTCTATTCCGCAGATATAAACTCACAGGAGAACATCTGGTAGGTAATAGTTTTAGCACAGTAGAAGTAGTAATGTCATCAAATTCGGATGAGTAGTTCAAAACTGTTACCAGTAATATATTTGAAGCCGATTTTTAGGTTAAATCCATATTAATCGGAATCGGATCGGAAATTTTGCAAATTTGAAATTTAGCTAATTGGACAAATTGCAACTTGGGCATTTCGTGAATTAGGAATTTTTGGCCAATGCACCTTTTGCGAATTGGACATTATATGCATACCGGTCTGCGATACAGACAACACATACTTGCGTAGTTTACAAAGTAGGCCAAATAGACTTACATTGGCAGTACCGATCATTACCTCAAAGACCGTAACCCAGCCTCTCAACAAGCTAAATTGGATAATTCCGCTGACCTAGACCCGTTTTAGATCGATCAGGTAATATAAATGATGGATTACCGGTTCAAAGCGCAGTGTTTATAGCGGGAATAAATTCTGATAAATCAACGTGTACTCATAAAATACCTAATAAATATTGAAGTGGTTTATATTTTTCATCACTCATGCTGGAAAAATTGGTCATTGAAAACTAGATAACGACTCCGTACATGCGATTACGTACATACATTTTAGAAAAAAGTAAATTGTAGAATATAATATAATGATGAGTCTCATTATATTTTAAAATTTACTGCTGCATTCATAATAAGCTAAAATTAAATACAATCTCCATGACAAATCCTTATTTCCATTTAAAAATATCCGCTTGCTCGTAGACCAAAATATTTCGGATGTACAACAGATCGCTTACAGCCCTTGTATAATAATGTACTATTGTTTGACCAAGGCTAAGGCTAAAGATTTTCCCTGTATAGCTCGTGGAATGGTGGCCAAGGGATACACCGTATGCCTACCGTTCCTGTATGCCTCAAGTTGAAGGACGCAGGGCAGTGCATCGTAGTGGACGTTTCTAAGGTGCGTCACCTACGAGGCAATACTTTGCTATAGGCGACGGTTACCACATACCATCAAGTAGGCCATAAGCTTGTTCCATCTCCAAATAGTATATTAAAAAAAAGAATTTCATTATAATTTTGAGAACGAATAGCAGAATAACTATTAAAATATTAAAAAATTTCACGCAAAAATAAAATATGACGAAAACTGATTTTCTCATACATAAAATGCACCTAACGATGCATGAATATGCGCAAGATGCAATGACTTCATTCTTTACAGTACACAAATAGATTACAGACAAAAACAGCTTACAGAATGGACATGTACAAAGACGAGCTTAACCCTAATAAGAGTTTTCTTCCAACAAACCTTTGAAAATAGAGATAGTTGATTATAGTGGGTACGTGCGCAGAAATAAGCATTGGAGTAAAAAACAAAAAAAAAAAAAACTGAATTTAACTCAGCTAATAGTTTCACATAAAATGTATTAATTCTAAGGCGGTACGAAGTTCGCGGAGTCAGCTTGTTATATATAAAATAAAGTCGGGTTAGTTACACCATTTATAACTCAAGAACGACGGTACCAACTTTTATGATCTTTGATTTGTTGGACTTGTCTCCGTCCCGAATAGCAGAATAACTATTAAAATATTGGAAAAATTCTGGCAAAAACAATTATAAGTAAATAAAATTAATTTTTTCATACATAGATGCAGCTAATGATGGCCGATTGACAATTCTACCAGCGCCGTACATTGATAATATTTGCAAAAACCTGAAATTATGGTGTATACAGAGGAGAACGAGTAGTGGTAACATTTAATTTTTAATTTCATCTCTATTTAACTAACATCGCTTTAAGAACCTTTATTAACATTTAATATTAATCTTGTGACATCTGAAATGAATAACTGATATGCATTTAAGCACCTCGTTTATATCTAAAGAACTTTTCCATCATAGTTTTACCAACTTTTAACACCAAGGAATAAAAGTGCAAAATCATTAATCACTTCACTCTTACGCGTCACGGTGAAGGTAAGAAAGGTACAACATCGATGCCATAAAATATACCTAGAAATGAAACTGATAATAAGTTGTTAAAAGAACCGTATTAAACACCGTTTTACCCAACTGCACAGTGTTTTTTTTATCATACATCCGACATTGGAACAAGCTAATGGCCCACCTGATGTTAAGTGGTAACCATCGCCTATAACAAAGTAAAATCCGTAGGTCATGCACCTTAGGAACGTGCCCTGCGTCCATCAACTTGATGCATACCGGCGTAAAGCCTCATGTGCCTGTCATTTCACCGGCTCTTTGTTTTATACTTTTCCGTAGTTGTGAGAGACACCTTACTCAATCACTCGAGCGGAGTCTACATCCGTTTCCGTACAGATGGCAAGCTATTGAACTTGGCTATACTTAAAGCTCGCACAAAGGTATCTTGTGACATAATTACGGAGATGATGTATGCCGACGATCTCTGCTTTGTGGCGGAAACATCAGATGGCTTGCAAGAACTAGTATCAAGTCTAGACCAGTCCTGTTGCAGATTTGGATTGAAAATAAGTGTTACCAAAACTGAGTGTATGGCAATGGATACATCGAACCACACACTTCTAAATCTGCAGCTGGGTGGTCGGAGCTTGCAACAAGTTAGCAGATTCCGATACCTTGGAAGCACCTTAACATCTAAAGCTGATCTAGACTCAGAGATCAACTCTAGAATTGGTGCTGCATCTGCAGCTTTTGGGAAACTCTGAGAAAAGATTTTCCGTTCGCACGATATTAAGCTAGGAACGAAGATCAAGGTGTACATTTCTATTGTATTACCAAGTCTTCTTTATTCCTCGGAGACCTGGTGTCTATATCGTAAGCACATTCGCAGTTGCACAGATTCCATCTGAAATGCCTCCGTGATATTATGAACGTCAAATGGTCCGACTACATTAGAAATACGGAAATTCTGCGCAGTTCTAATGTTTGCGGCATCGAGGCATATCTGATGAGGAGTCAATTGCGATGGTGTGGCCACGTCTGACGAAAGAGTGGAAAGAGTTCTTTTCTGAACTCCAAAAAGGCAAACGCAAACATGGCGGCCAGTTTCTCCAGGTACAAGGATGTTCAGAAAAAAACACATGAAAATATTTTACATTGAGCCCTCTTGTTGGGAAAAACTAGCAGAAAACCGCACGGAATGGAGGAGACAAGTCCAGCAAAATGTTTGGTCATTTGAATAAGACAGAAGGCGCGATCTTGACCAAAAACGCGACACCCTGAAAAATAAACCACCTAATGACATAATTCACCATTATGAGAATAATGCCCTTACGTGCAGTATCTGCAAACGCACGTTCACAACAAAGATAGGCTTATAAGTTATATGAGAGCGCATGAACGTAATTCATAAAGTGGAAGAACGGTCGCCGTGGTCGAAACCGGCCTGGATGATATCATTTCACCGGCAACCATACCCTTCAAACCGAAACAGAGCGATGCTACTTGGCGGCAGAAATAAGTATGGTGGTAAAACTTCCTCGGACGAGTCCTTTCACAAGAAACTCTCTAGGGAAAATGTTTTTAGGATGTTATGTATATGTGTGTGTATGTTTGACACATCTTGTAGGCTAAACGGCTTGACGGCATTTGACAAATGAGGTATCATTGGATTCGGCTGAGAGAGAGGATATAGGCGGGGACAATTCTAAGCCCTTGTCGCAAAAACAGGGGTATTATTAGTTTGACGCCTATGTCTGTATGTGTGTCTGTGGTGTGTCTGTGGCATCTCAGTTCCAAAACGAATAGACAGATTTGGACAACTGATAAATTGTAGTAATTCCCGCCTGCTATTATCAAAATCGCAAGCTTCTTACAGTTCGTTTTTCATTTTGTGTTTTTTTTATTAATGTTTTTTTACCATTAAATACGTATTATCGGATTAATAATAACCATTGCTGGTGAAACTTCAACTTTATCTATTTTAGGTCATCATTTGTGTTTCTATTGTGAGCTAATAAACGCGTTCGCTCAAAGAAGAAAGCTACAAAAGCAGAATTTTTTCTAAATAACCCAAACTTTAACAGGAAAGTATGCGTTACCATTACCAAAAGTTTTTACTAGACAGCACTATTCACAAAGAAGTTGCATTCATACGCTTGTATTTTACCTATTGCATGAACAGCACCTATTTATACGTCAACTTTTGCATCTCACGTCTCAAGTTGCAAGGTTCCAATGAATATATTATTCACAGCCTGCTGTTTATACTGTGGCAACTCGCAGGTATTAGTACTAGCGATTTAGTATTCACGGTAAGCACTGTGTGTAACCTGATTATAGTTCGAGAGGCGAAGGCAATATTGAAGCATGATCTGCGAGTTTGAGACAGGTAAAGTTTGGGGATGGAGATGAATTGCTAATAGACGAAAATTAGGTTGATTTTCCAAACATTTCATATATAGAAGAACCTAGTGAATCTAAAAATAGTAAACAAAGCTTACTTCAAATGTGGACGTCGGATATGCAAAGACTGGCAGTTTCCTTTGGGTCGCGAAGTGCCGCCAACCTTTACTAGAATTACTTTGAACACTTCCTGGAATAGGAAGGAGTTGAAATAAGAGCATCCTTATAGCTCCGTATTTGTAGAATATGTTTTCAAAGATACCTACAATAAATCTAAGACTTGAAAATCTTAGACCTGAAAGTTTTGAGGTACCTATTATGTTTGAGCCTATGTCTGTGTGTCTTTCTGTCGTATTTCATAAACGGATAGACCAATTCGGATTCGGAAGCGGCTTTTTTATATAAAGCTAGTTTTTTTATGTATTTTTAATGTTAAGGGATGCATTGTTTTGTTTTATGTTATTTTATTATTTTTGAAATTTTAACTGTGATAATTTTAAACTTTGTAATTTGCAAATACGATGTAACTAGCTGTTGCCCGCAACTTCGTACGCGTTAACAACTAAATGTGTAGGTAACCTAGAAAACAAGCTAAACTCGCTGTTGCAAGTTGACTTGACACCCCATTTTTATCCCACGGGGCCTGATTTATGGGATAAAATGTAGCCTAAGTTGTAATCCAGGTTAAAATCTACGTACATACTAAATTTCATCGAAATCGGTTCAGCCGTTACGACGTGATTGAGTAACAAACAAACAAACAAAAAAAGGATTGTGTGGTTTTATGAAACCACGGTAAAAGTCAAACTTTGTTTCACATTATAGACATTTGTCAGCTGATGCGAACTATAGGCGCCGCCATATTGGCCTCGGCTGCTCTGACGAACGCATTTCACTTTATCCCTACTCCGCGGCCGACCGTCACGCGACATGCAACACACAGACGAAAAAGTTTGAGACGATGTAATTAAAGTTTCACTTTAATAAATAAACAAACACCCAAACTTTCGCATTTTAATATTAGTGTGATTTAAAACACGATTCTCTGATTATTCTGAATAAATATATGAAGTTTAACTAGGGTAGTTCTTATCATGTCATTTTTTAGCAAAAAGAAAAGTGTTTGTTATGTTATACAAAATTTTTAATCGGGAGACGTGAATGATGTTGTACACTGCATTGTGATGTTAAGGTAGAAACTTTTGAAGGAGTTACTATTGTTTACTGTTATCAAAACATTTATATCCCACTGCTGGGCAAAAGCCTCTTCTTCTATTTGGGAGCTACCATGCCACGGACAGACACAAAGACAACAGCTTCAAACTTAAACCATGACACCCAAGAGTAGTAGTTCTTTGTAAAAGGGCTCGCCCGGGGACGTACTACCACCATACCTATTTCTTGCGCCAGCTTCGCTGTGTTTAGGTTTGAAGGGTATGGGTAGCCGGTGAAATTACAGGCACATGAGGCTTTACATCATGTATGTGTGTATGCCTCAAGTTGATGGACTCAGGGCAATGCATCGTAGGGCACATTTCTAACGTGCGTGACCTACGAGGCATTTCTCAGTTATAGGAGATAGTTACCACTTAACATCAGGTGGGCCATAAGCTTATTCCATCTCCATGTAGAATAATATATTTAGAAAAACTCCTCTTTTTACCGGGCTAAAAAAATATACCACTATCTTTCTAACTATACAGTAAGTAGGGAATAACTATAAATGCACCAAGGAAGTGGAAATAGGTTATTAGCTTACTATAAAGGTATTCCTGCAGTCGGGTGTGGACTAATAAAACGCTGTTACGACCTGTCGATACCGATATGTGGCAATCGAATAGATATGTGTAGATTTGCGGTTTCCTGTCGCGGTTTGAGCAGGAATTTTCAATATATCCCTAAGCATAGTTACAGGATACATACTCTACATTATCAAGTTACTATTTAACAAAAATATAAAGAACTTCAAAAAATTAAAAACGGGACCCTAAAATGCAAAGTGATTAATGAAATTTTAGAGTCCCGTTTTCCTTTTTATGACCTTTTTCATCATAACTCCAAACCTGCACAAAAAAAAAGGTTTTGTATTGTATTTAATATTTTTTTTTATTATACATTATAGGCTTGCGTTTGACCACGATCTCGCCTGGTGGTAAGCGATGATGCAGTTTACGATGGTACACGCTTGCCTAGAAGAAACCTATTCAGTCGCTACTTAAAGACACCAAGGCTGTAGCTATCAAGAAACACAGACTCTGGCAAGGCGTTTCACTCTTTGGCGGTGCACATAATAAATAATGCGGATTTTTTTAGTTATTTATTCGACAAAAAGTTACATAGTAACTGTAATACATACAAATCACTGTAAAATCTTAAAGGTTTGTCTCGGTGCTTAGATACATTCGAGCAGCTGCTAAACATTATTTAAATATGTACTTAAAAACCCGTCTCCTTTTGGAATGTATAAATCAATCTCTTTGATATGATACCCCACTTGAACTTGTAAGACTATCTAGAAATTTTGACCCCCACCATTTTGGCTCTTTTAACCATCAAAATCAAAATATTTATGATTTTTTTCCGTACTCGGTGATATGGGGATAGTGGCCACTTAGGGCCTCATCACATTCGCAACTCGCCAGTGTGATAACTTTTTTATTTTATTTTATTTGATTTTATTTTTATACTAATTGGAGATGGAACAAGCATATGACCCGCCTGATGATGTTAAGTGTAAAACTTCGCACATAGCAAAGTATTGCCTTGTAGGTCACGCACTTTAGAAACGTGCTCTACAATGCACTGCCCTGTGTCCATCAAGTTGAGGCATACAGGTTTAAACCATCATTTGCCTGTAATTTCACCGGAAACCAGACCCTTCTTACCGAAACACAGCAATGCTGCTTGGCAGCAGAAATAGGTATGATGGTTGTACTTCCCCGGGCGAGCTCTTTCACAAGGAAATCTACTGCACTTACATGTTAAGATTTATTTTTGTTTTTGCTAGACATTTCACACAGCGCTATCTAGCCCCAAACTAAGTAAAGCTTGTACTATGGGAACCAGATAACTGATAGAATACTTATATACATTTTTTTTGTATATACATACTTATAATATACAGAAGCAACCAGACCCGCAACAAATATCTGTAAATCATGCAAACATTTTTGTTCAGTGGCGGGAATCGAACCCGATACCTCCTACATGTTAAGATAATTCTTAATTGTAATTCTCACACAGAAACAATATAACACTAAATTAAAACTAAAGAGGCAATACAATGGGTGACCTTATCGCTGATAGCGTTAAGATGAATCCTGAAGGCCCACTGGTGAAAAGCAGGAATTGTCAAGATTCCAGCCTACTTTTGACTAACATATATGGGCGATAGAGTCGTAACAACCCACGCGATAATAATATTTCAAAGAGCTCAAGTCAGAACAGTACAAATACCTGTGAGCTCGTGGAGAAATACCGAATGGAGAGTTTGAAAAATAACGACTGTGGGATTTATAGCTAAACCATCCTTTCGAGGAAATGGTCGGGGTATCAATCTATCTGTCAATTTTTAGAATCGAGCTAATGAAAATCCTTTACGAGTTTAACGGTATACCGCTCAGACTATCCGTTCTAAAAGGTTTACCGTATTTGATGTAGGTATAGCTTTTAAACATTTATTTGGTTAAACGATTACAGATAGAAGTGAGAACTTTTTTTATATTGCTGGTATTGCTGGACATTTCACACAGCGCTATCTAGCCCCAAACTAAGCAGAGCTTGTACTATGGTAACCAAATAACTGATATAATACTTATATACACTTTTTTTGTAAATACAATATAATATATACTACTTATAATATATAGAGAAACAATCAGACCCGGAACAAATATTTGTAGATCATGCAAACATTTGTTCCGCGGCGGGGATCGAACCCGCTACCTCCTGCGTCTCAGCCGGCTATTCGCCCACTGAACCACGGAGGTCGTCAAAGAAATATAATACAATACTTTAAAAAGAAATACACAGGTTTGGCCTTCATTCAAGAGAATGAAAGCTTAAGCTTTTTAAATTTTAGCTTTCCAAATTTTAAGCTTTTAATCTCTAACATCAAAAGTGGGATTACTAATCATAACTACCTACCCTCAAAAATGGTCACACAGATTATGCGAAAGGTGAACACAAATATTACATGTGCCATTAATATTTGGTACCATATATTCGACGACCGAGGTGGCGGGTTCCCTGTCACGGAACAAAGGTTTGCATTATCTACAGATATTTGTTCCGGATCATGGTGTTTTTTTGATGTTAGTATACATTATAAGTATGTATTTACAAAAAAAAGTAGATAAGTATTCTATCAGTTATCGGGTTCCCAAGGTCAAGCTCCGCTTAGTTTGGGGCTAAAATGCTCTGTGTTAAATGTCCACAAATATTTATATTAATTTATTTATAGTTTACATAAATTATTCGCATTTTGGTACAACATCAAACGCCCTGAGCCCATTATCCTAGATTCCTCAAAATAGTTCCTAGCGCCCCATAATCGGATATACTCGTAGCTACGGAATGCAGCGGAGGCAAGTTTAATATTCTAGCAGTGAATATGGAACATCACAACTCGCATGTTATATCTTAGGATATCGCACTCTGGCAATAATTAGATTGAAGATGAAGGATTGTGCTAATCGGAGAGCGTTTAGTATTTTTTTTTTCTTTTTTTTTTCGCGATCACTGTCCGCAATTACTAATATAAAACGGGTATCTATCGCTTATTTACCTTTTTACTTATTATCCCGACGTTTCGATTGTGTTGCAACATCATGTTATCTGCTCGCGACCACGGCTGCTGCAACACAGTCGAAACGTCGGGATAATAAATAAAAAGGTAAATATGCGATAAATATCTGTTTTATATCAGTAACTGTTGAGAGCGTTTATAAAAAATACCGCACTTCTGAAAATAACATTTTTATTTATTTACTTATGCTATTTTTAGCTTTTAAAGATAGATTTCTTAAAGCAATAAAGGTTTTTATTGACAGAAAGAATATACGAGTGTTTCATATATCATTATTAAATACAAAAGAAACAGATGAGATATCTAAATACCGAAGCAACCATCTATAGATAGCTCAACTGCCCCAGATCGCCATCAGGCAGTGTCTCCAAGAGATTAGCTGCATTGCCAGGTTTTTTACTCAGTAGATTCGTGAAGATATATGTAAAAAATCCAAGCAACATAATTAGCATTAACTTATATTCTACATGAGACCAGTTGTAAGTGTTGCAACTTTGCAAGCCCATCGCCGCTTATTCGAATACTAACCGGTACGGCATATGCCTTAAATCCGACTCCCAAATATCCCGTTTGAACAGAAAATTATAATTAAACTTACATTTCTGAAGTAATAATATCAGTTGGCTTCCCTTTCAGCTAACCTTACAATACATACCTGAAACAAAAACATAGAATATAGTCAGAGGTAGAAATATGGCGGCGTAAAATCCAAACCTAGTATGGTTATATTATTAAAGCGAAAATTAATTGGAGTGTATGACTTGTTTAACATTTATGTTTCAACATGCTTTTGCTTCGCCCACATGGAACATAAGTCCTTACTTAGAAGTACCCAATTGCTTAGTTATTTCAGCTACAAGGATAGGTGACCGCTATTGCCGCTGAGCGCTTCTGTGCATCAAATGATACGTCCCAGGTCAGTCCCAGTTACAAAAATGTTAATCTATAGCCGTGTCAAAGGTCTTCAGACTGCCTAAAAATTTCGACAGGACTGGCCACAAAGGCTTATCCAACCAAACTAGCGACAGCGTAACTCTCAATCAAATGCAATCCTACAAAGACCTTTGATATAACGTAGCCTCGAAAGAGTTGTACGGCAACCAGAGAATAGTCGGATTAACACTGAATATAAAGCATATCATATCATCACGTACAATTTTTGCAATTCTATTCGAGAGAGCCGTAAGCAGTCTCATGTTGCGGCATGCGAATGCAAACACGAAGCGTTGCATATTGAGTTACTGAGTGCCTTGGATCGCGCTCGCGAACGAGCCCAATTGTGATATCGAATGGACTCAATCGAGCAATCGAATGCAATCGAATCGATCCGACGCGACGCCCGTCAACCGAGCACCGAACTGCTAAATATTTCCTTCGCTTTGTGCGGGACGTTTGTTTGTTTGCAATGACGACACCCGAGCGTGAATCGAGACATATTCGTCTGAAACGCTTTTATTTACTCCGCGAGTGGAGGTTTCATAGGATATTTACGAAACACCGAGAGCTTTTACTGTTATTTCTAGATATCAAATTGACATGCTGGGGAATAAAGTGGCTCTAGATAAATATTATTACGACCTCGGTGGCGCAATGGGCGACTAGCCGGCTGTGACGCAGGAGGTTGCGGGTTAGATTCCCGCCGCGGAACAAATGTTTGCATGATCTACAGATATTTGTTTCTGGTCTGGGTGTTTTTCTATATATTATAAGTATGTATTTACAAAAAAAAAGAGTATATAAGTATTCTATTAGTTATCTGGTTTTCATAGTACAAGCTCTGCTTAATTTGAGGCTAGATAGCGCTGTGTGAAATGTCCAGCAATATTTATTTATTTAGTTTTTATTTATTTTGGTGTGACGATCGGAAGGAGACTATACATCGGTAGATTTGTCAAAAAAATACCCACGGTCTGATTATTCTTGACATGCATGATTGCTAAGTGTATTAAGACGGCGATTCAAAATAACTCAAATAATTTCGACATTTAAGCCTGGTCTCCTAGAAACTAGTTAGTTGATCAGTACAGTCATTGTGTCAGCTTTAAAAACCTCACATAATTTGTCAATGAAACTAGGTCCATGTCATTCTCACACCAGAATTCAAATTGTCATTTACAAGCTTATAAATCGGTACTAAAGATTCAATCAAATGCCGAAGTTGAGTACAATCACGACATTTTGATACAGAAAAATGCAAATTATGAAACGAAACGTATATGAACCGCTATTTTAGTCTTCTACTTAAAACGTTAAAATATGCGAGCATAATAGGGGTCTCGAGGATAAAGTTGGCGATATTATGTGAAAGTTCAAGAGCTGTATTTTATATTTTTCATACGGATCTCAGACAGATTCGTGATCTTACAAAGGATTGGGTAATCTAGACAAGCAAGCAAAATCTCCTTAGCAGCGGTCACTTGTTTTTACAATGGTTATTTAAGGGAAATACAAAGATTAAAACCATCCTGAATAATAGAAAAACGGGCCACTACAGTCAAAAACTACAATCACCTTGTTGTTTTTACCTGGGCTGAGCTATATCATAATTTTAAGGAAATGCTTCTTTAATATTCAGATCAGGTATGAGGAAATGAAATTGTTATCAAAAGGCGACCAACAAGTTATCAGCGACTCGACCGAGTTTCAAGTTGTCAATTTCTTCGAGAATCCGCTGGGGAGATTAGTATTTGGCAAGCGCTTCAAACGAAGTTTGTTTGTGTTTGTATATTTTAGAGTACCCTGCACTGGAATTGCATAAATCCTGCCATCATACTGGCACGTTTCTTGCCTATCTTTCAGTGTTTTTGATATCGGAAAATAGTTTTTAATGTATAGAGATCAGATATTAGAAAAAATATAGCTACTGTCCAATTATAGATTTTAAGGAATGGCTATGGCGGAACAATAATTCAGGGTTTTTTTAAATCTAATATTGCAATAATACATCTACCGTACCCTGTTGAAAGTTGCCGCAATGTATGGAACGGTGAATTTTCACTTTTATTATTGGATTAAAATAATGAACAATTTTTGTAGCGGTTAATTGATCCAATCTTTTCTTGTACAGTGTGTGTGCGGTGTGTGTGTGTGTGTGTGTGTGTGTGTGTGTGTGTGTGTGTGTGTGTGTGGGAGTATAATAAAAAAAACAGGATGAATAAACCGTAAAAATACGACAAAAAACTGATTTAACTTTTTAGGAACAGCTTAGTTTCAAGTAACGAGAGAAGGCTGTATCGATAACCAGCGTACATATCTTCCAGACTTAAAATCCGCACCCCTTACCTACGTCAATTTGAAGGCTCTTACTATAAGTACTTCACGTTGATGCAGTCGAGGGATGCGCAATTTTAGGCGCAATAACATATAAGTACGACGACCTCCGTGGCGCAGTGGGCGTGTAGCCGGCTGAGACGCAGGAGGTACCGGGTTCGATTCCCGCCGCGGAACAAATGTTTTCATGATCTACAGATATTTGTTCCGGGTCTGGATGTTTTTCTATGCATAATAGTATGTATTTACAAAAAAAGTATATAAGTATTCTATCAGTTATCTGGTGTTCCCATAGTACAAGCTCTGCTTAGTTTGGAGCTAGATAGCGCTGTGTGAAATGACCAGCAATATTTATTTATTTATTTTATTTTTTATTTATTTATTTAAGTGACACGGGCGGGCGTAACGCGAATGCTGCTCAATCTATTCTCGCTCTACCAACGTCTGCGCTATACCATTTTAAGGCTACTGCGTCACGTCCGTACCACTTGTACGTTTTGCTCCCTTAGCTTAGAAATCTACTATTTAAATTTGTAAATAATAACTCAGGTGCCAGCAATCTCGGAATTAGGCGAGCGATCCTGGAGTGTCTCGAATATCAATGACTTAACCTTATAACGAGAATCGGAACCAAGTCTAGCTTTTATTAGATTACATTAAAGGTTTTTCATTTCTATTATTTCAAGAAATTTACTATTTCATTTTACGTTAAATTGTTCTACAAAGTTTTATTCAAATGGTTTTGCAAGCAACACTGACGTGGTTATGTAAATGTTTATTTATGTCGATGTATATTAAGTATTTTGTTTATTTATGAGTAGTTTATTTTTATTGTAAGTTTAGTCTTATAGTAAGTTTATTACATCCTATTAATCTATAAAGCACTACTATCCATTCTACATTTCACAAAAAATTGCTAGAAGAAAATGATAATTAGATTTTTTCGATTGTGCAGATTACCAGTGAAAAAAATATTTTTCTATCCATCTATCTTATCGGATAGCACGCAATCAAAACCTTGAGAAAAAAAGCAGATATTTATTCTGAAGAATAAGTGTGGTCACCATTGTTTGTTGTAACTACGTTATCTACCAAACAAATCAACTAGCCTGAACCTTATCCGCTCTATCGAACCCAATATTGTACTCCAAAAACCCATCTGCCATAAGTGGCTCCAACCTAAACCGATTCCTATTACTTGATACTTGGAAATCAATAAATGTAACGAAATTTAGAGTAGATTTAGTGGGCTTTCCTTCCCCGGATGAAATATCATCGGGGAAGATAGCCGGTCAGACCTCTGACCGTCGCTTTATCTTCTCTATAGATCAGCTCTGGACCTTTGGTACGGAAAAACTAACACTAACGTACATAAATAAGTTTCACTTTGTACGGATAAATTGTACGGAAACTAAATTGAAACGTATAGTTTATCATGAGCTGAATATAATTTATATACGTTACTAAACGTAGACTCACATGACACTGAGGCTTCGTTCACACGGCATTGTCCTGCACGATTTTTTGCAGTATACGTCTTAACGTATAAATAGTGACCATACAACGTACATATATCCATTCACACGTCGATTGTACTGCAAAAAAACGTGTACCGCTTATACGTTTAAACGCATACTCAACGGACTTGTCAAGCAAATCGAATGAACTTTGACGTATTCGGTTCGCAGTGGCACATAATATAGCTCTGTCTCGTTCACACGGCACGATGTTCACACGTTTTTTATCGAATAGCAACCGAAGAAGCGTTTAGTACCTGAGCGTCTTTTGGACGGGTGGCACGTATTTTATGTTTGATTTGGTTTGATATTCAAAATGGTTGAGGAATCTTCTATAGACAACGAACTATTAATTTCTTTAGTGGAACAATGTCCCGTTTTATGGGATAAAACTTTGGAACTTTATAAAAATCGCGTCGCAACTCAAGCGGCTTGGAAGGGAATCATGGTAATAATTGATCCTAATTTTGAGACAAAGGAAGAAAAAACAAGACAAGCCTTAGGTATGTATATTTTATTACTAATAATAAAAATTGAGTTACAACATATTTTAACTTGCTCTGCTTAGTTCTAAATGTATTCGTTTTGCCATGGAACTGCTCCTTCGTTTGATAAAAAATAGTGACTAAAAATGGACCTTACGCTGTTTGCTTGAACATTTCGAACTGCCGTACTTTGAATATTTTCAAATAATGAAGGATTTGCCACATCTTCAAAATTGTGTCCATCATTTTCACGAACATAATTGTGTAATACAATGCATGCTTTTATGATTTCTGTCAATAAACTTGGTGAAACATCAATAGCCTTATGTAGAATTCTCCATTTTCCCGCTAAGATACCAAAAGCACACTCCACGTACCTCCTTGCTCTGCTCAGGCGGTAATTGAAGATTTTTTTACGTAAATCTAAATGTGTTCCTCCAAAAGGGCGTAGTAAATTATTATGTAGAGCAAATCCCTCATCACCAATAAATACGTAAGGTGTACTTTCTCCACCTTCTAATAATGGCTTTGGTTTGGGTATATTCAACGAACCATCATTAAGTTTTTTCCACAAGACGGAATTTTTCAAAATGGATGAGTCACAATCTTTTCCGTATGATCCTATGTCTACATATATAAATCTGTATTCCGAATCAATCACCGCAAGTAGCACAATTGAAAAATAATCTTTATAATTGAAGTACATGGATCCACTATGAGGAGGCTTTAAGATTTTTATGTGTTTTCCGTCAATTGCACCTAAACAATGTGGGAAATTAGTCTTTCTTTCAAAACCTTCCACTATTTTTATCCATTCACTTTCTGTAGAAGGCATTTGAAGATATTCTCCCTGAAGGACATGCCATAGAGTCCAGCAAACATCCCAGATGATACCACTTATAGTCGATACTCCAACTTTGTATGAATAGTGTAAATCTTTCATGGAGCACCCCGATGCTAAATACCTGAAAAAAAAACGTATATGTACAGTCAACAGCACGTCCCTCTATACAGATCCAATATAAACTGACACGCGGCATCATTACACAGACTGGTTTGACAAGATCAGTTTTTTTGTTTACCGTTTTTGTTTGTCTTTTACAGCTAAAATGATTATTCAACGGTGGACTCATATAAGAGATAATTATAATCGATCGTATAAAAAGATAAAAGATCAGAAAAGCTCAGGAAGTGGCGCCAAAACAGCAAAGCCTTATGTATATAGTAAACAGTTATCTTTTCTGCAGAAAGTAATAGAACCTAAAAAGACAGTAAATAATGCTACTACCGAAAATAACAACACGGAATCCAATAATAACACAGAATCCGAAAACCAGAAAAAAAATTCTGAGGGTGGAAATGAAACATTGGAAACAAACTCTATAGAGACACATGACACAATGGCGGCAAAGAGCCCAATACCTAATCGTGTACCTAAAAGGTCTCTAAAGAATATGATTAGTCCTGTAGATGCGAAGATGATGAAATTTATGGATTCTTATTCGAATAACGAACCTAAAACAATGAATCGGCATCTTTCATTTTTTAATGGGATATTACCATCATTAGATAAGTATGACGATGATGAAGTCCTTGAATTCCAAATGGGTGTGTTACAGTTAATGAAAAAAATTAAAAACAGTCGCCAAATTCGTGAATCGTCGTCTTTCAATCTGTCATCAGTTCACAGAGGATATTTTACACAACAATACCAAAATAGTAATATACAAGAAGCTACAAATTCTATTAGTACAAACATGACTACAACGACTTCTCTTCAAAGTCCAGCCTCTGTAGAATTAACTACAGCAGCTTCTCTTCAAAGTCCGTCTTCTGTCGAATCCTGCTATTCTAACTACACGGATATTGATTACAATGTTTTTTAATACGAAACACGAATATACCATAGTAAAATTGGTCAAATTTTTATATTTTTTTAATTATAATAATTAACATTAATAAAACTTAAATAATCACAACCTGTGTATTTTTATTTGTGTACTTACCTTAAACAGATGGCTAATTTCATTTTAGTACTAATGCATTTCCGCATATTCGTATTTGATTTTGGTAGGCTTGAATTTTCCAGTCGAGTTAATAACTTTTCAAAACTTTCAACAGACATTCGAAAGTAATTAAAAAACTTTTTTTCATCGTTTCTAAGATTTTCGAATAATTTTTCAAATGTGATCGTTCGCACAGATTCTTGATTAATAGGATGTACCCAAAACCTTCTGTTTTGTCGGCGGCGAGACCGTTGGCGCCTACGATACCAATATAAAAGTACAACCACGCGTGGATCCATCAGTGACGTCTACTCACTGTGACAACTGTGTGAAGACTGCGGCTATTCGTCTTTTACACGAATGATAATTTACCGTGTGAAGACCCGGATGATTGTACGTTAAAAAAACGAATACGAAAAAAACGTGCAGGACAATGCCGTGTGAACGAAGCCTTACTATACGGAAATACGTGTATAAAGGTTGCTGGAGCAATTGGAAGCAGGCCGCAAAAACTTGGTCGATCTGGAAATCTACAGAGGACTATTTTCCGCAGTGGATGTATATATGACATTATTCATACCTCATATTATGAGCATGAGCAAATTCTTCATATTTTCGGAAACCAAATTACTTTGCTCATCGTCTTCGTCGCCGTACTATCGTATGTGTATGTATAATATATAACGTTACATAGGAGTCCATTTTTATGTTTTGACAAACCGTCACTTGAATATCATCAGTATATTATCAAACACCCTGTATATGACATTATTCATTTCTTATATTATGATTCTTAATTTTTTCAGATAACAAATTACTTTGTTCATCGTCTTCGTCGCCGTACTATCGTATGTGTATGTATAATATATAACGTTACATAGGAATAAATTTTTTATGTTTTGAGAAACCGTCACATAAATATCGTCAGTATATTACCAAACACCCTGTATATGACATTATTCGTTCCTTATATTATTAGCAAATTTTTTCATCGTCGTATTGTCATGTGTATAATTATATGACGTTACATAGGAGTCGATACATAAGACTGTGCAACAGTAGATTATAATAATGACCATGATAAATCTTACTGTACCTTAAAATCTTATATGAATACATATTTTGTATAGCAAAATTGCCACTTTGTTCACATATACATATCGTAGTAACCGCTACATTACTTCAGTCAACCTTACTGAAAACCAAAGCTTCACCTCAACTTGTAACATATAATTTTTGATGGTAATATGCGTAGGTAATTTGAATATTTGATAGCTACGAATACGAATTATGTAAATTACGTCTACATTTCGTTCTATACTAAAACACAGTTCGACACCATTTTATACTAATGTAGGGATAATAATTACCTTTGCATGTTTAATAATAAAACACACATTCCATTAAATAATAAGAGCGATAATAGACATATCTACATATACACATATGTAAGAATAAAATATTATAAGCCAAAGCATAACACATATCTAGTTACACACTTATAACATTTTCAAACTAGGCATAAGATAATGTTTTTCTTCGACTAAAAGTAGGGTGTTATGACTTATATACCTATGTACTTGTGTTTAATTTTACATTGATAATGTCTGTTTTATGTTATCTGTGCAATTGTACCTGCAGTTACTTTAATTTTTATTGCACTACCATCTTTACGACTTCTTTACCTTTTAGATGAACTTAATAATCCTTTAATTACTTTAAAATCGATCAATGATATTGAAGCCATGAATATTCCGATTTTCATAATATTGAATTTGATGAAAGTGTGTAAAAACTGTCAAATAAATCTTTTACTTACTCGTTTACTAAGGGCCGAATTCACCGTCGAAACTAAACGCGATTAATTGAAGCTAAACTCAGTTTACGCGTATAACTGAGTTCAAGGCTACAGTTTGCATTTCACCAACAACAACTGAACGCAGTTAAAGCTAAACGCGGTTCAAATTCTGAACGTCCAATTTTCGACGTTTAGCTCATCTAAACGAGTTTAGAGAGATGTCAATCAAAAGTCAAGACGTGTCATTGACTTTATTTTGCGAAATATTTGTTACCTACGTATTTTTTATATTATTCATAAAGTTTATATCAAGAATGAAAGAGCGTTGGCACTAGCTTTTGACGAAAGTAATGATGAATACTTTGCTCGTCGTCCAAGATGGATACGCGAAAGAGAAGAACACATCATTTCATCTCATCATTTTTTAATGCCATGGTTACAGCATCGGTCTTCTTGCATTCCACAATACTAAAATGTATTTTGACCACATCAACGAGGGCCATTTTTTCGCTAGCGGCAAAAATTGGGTCCCTTTTCCGTTTCGACATCATGCAAATAACACCACACAGGGATATTCTTTTATAGACTGGGCAAAGCACCAAAAAATACGTTGAACACAGACTACTACGAATGGGGCGGCGTAACGACAAACAAAACGTCATTGAAAGTTTTGTTTGAGAATTGCGTTTCGATCGCATCGATATTGATAAGTTTGGTTGCACCAAGACATTGTTCGATGTTGGAAATACGAAACGCATCGCTTTTTTGTCTATGATTCTAGGTAAACTTGGTTTTAGTAAACGCGATCAAAACGGAGCTGGTGAATTCGGTTTAATGAAAACCGAGATCAAGTAAAACATGTGAACTCAGTTAAACAAAACGTGGTTTTATTAAACTTAGTTTCCGAAGAAAATGGTGAAATCGGCCCTAAGTCATAGAAAACGAATGGTGATTTAAATCGAGTTTTAACTCGATTCTTTGAAACCTATCTTTACTTTTCAAGTGATAACTCATTCTAAAAATTATATAAGTGTGTACTCTTACACCTCCACTGTAGTTATTAAAGTGAAACTTTATTACATCGTCTCAAACTTTTTCGTCTGTGTGTTGCATGTCGCGTGACGGTCGGCCGCGGAGTAGGGATAAAGTGAAAGGCGCTCGTCAGAGCAGCCGAACCCAATATGGCGGCGCCTATAGTTCGCATCAGCTGACCGTGTAGTGTATAGACTATTACTCATTTGTGCCAACGAAACTTTTTAATTAAATGTCTATAATGTGAAACAAAGTTTCACTTTTACCGTGGTTTCATAAAACCACACAATCCTTTTTTTAGTAGTTTTGTCTCAACTATCTTGTTCGAGCAAATAATAGGAACGAAATAAAATAATTTCACACACGAGTATATATTTTTAGTGTTTGGATTATGCGCGTGTAACCGTGAATAAAAGCTGTGTTTGCTAACTTGTCAGTCAATCAAAACTGCTTTGGGCATGTCGTTTCAACATTTAAATTTATTTTAAAATTTTAAAACCATCTCAAAAATGTTCATGCCTAGACGGGACTTGAACCCGCAACCTTCCTCTTAGTACGAGGATGCACTACCAATTCTGCTACCGGAATCTGTCAGGGTCGAAATTAGTTAATGATTCAGATTACGACTACAGTCCCGTCTAGGCTATAACATTTTTGAGATGGTTTTAAAATCTTGATATTTTCCGTATGTATACTATAAAGTACACTATAAAAAATAAATATACTAAGTTTATTTTGGTCGTTTTAACTAATAGCTCTTGTCTCTCTTCTGGGTAAAGGTCTCTTTACAAGTCTAACCCTATCTTTAGATATTTCCAGGCGAAAAGCTCGTCTAGCCAACGCTTTCTCGAACGATATCGACGTCATCTTCTTTCTTCACGCGTCCATAATGTTTTTGATTTGGGTCCATTTCTCGGAGTGCATTCGACCAACGTGGCCCGCCCAGTCCACATAAATATAGTTTAAAATAAAAAAATAAAAATGAATGTATCCCGTATTTTTATGTTCCTGACTTACTGTTACCAAATTGTAGTACTTGGATCAGGGCCCTCAAACTTCGCGACTCGTCATAAACTCAACAAAAGCACTCCCAAAATCGCCATAAAAATGCTTTCTCTCAAATTAACACAAAAGCCTTCATAGACACACGTAGTTTACGACGTAAGATCTCCTTAAAAAGCGTTTGTTCAACACTTGGAAGTACTTATTAGAATTGCTAATAAGGGTCCTTAATTCGGTGGTCGGGACCCTTACGAAGGAACATTCATGAGAGTGTATCTGAATCGATAACGATTGGGACAAAAACAAGGTTGGGTGGATTAAGCTTTGGTTTCCTGAGAAGCACCTCCCATCATTATATCGTACGTACACTCGCGATAGTTCCATTGCAAAGTTCCGTGGTAGAACAAATGGCAGCTATGTAAGAACTTTCTGGATGAAGCTGGCACGATACCGAGTGAAAATGAGAGGCAAAACAGGCAAGACCAGACAAGACCTCTACATATGTAGGTACTCAGTATTTGTAAGGCTGCTGGTTGGTCTCCGGCATGTATTGATGACTATTCCAGCATGACCACGGAAGTGCAAAGTTGAAAAATCTACCGGTCACTCATGCAAATGAAGATCGTCGCCTAACCTAGGTGATCTGTTAGGAACATACTCGTAGCACTAAGTTACGCTGGCAAAAGAAATAGCTTCCGTATCCTTCACCGCCGCTGTATTACGGCCACTTCTACTTAGAAAAGCAAAGCTTAAGCTGAATGAGGGAACCTTAGAATAAATACAACTGGGTAACAGCGTATGGGCTTATATAAAAAAGTAGCTTTAAGGAAGTTCATTGGCTGCCTACCAGCGGGCGGAATTTATTAATTTCTGAACTAGACAACCCTACTATAGTTACATAGGTAAAGGAACTCTTATGTATTTCATGTACATAATAGTCGATACAGTTGTCTAATTAATGCCTTTATTTATAATGTTCTCACCGGTTGACGGCAATGAGGTAAAAATAGTGTTACCCACAATAATAATAAATTAATACCAGAGCTTGGCAAATACATGCTTTGCGGTAATTAAAATACAAATTACAAAATACTATCTAGCACATGTTTAAAATACGTAATACAAAATACTTTTAAGTCGTGTAGTTGAAATATAAAATACAAAATAGAGTATTTTAACTATTTTTATTTCAAATACAAATTACAAAATTCAGTCAGGTGTTAGGTACTTAACAATTTGACGTACAGTACAGGTGCAGTGTTACCAACTTTAAAGATTTACATATTTAGCGGTTGCCATTTTGCTTACGAATAGTTACGAATACTATCGAGCGCTATTTTCTGTAGAACGCATCATTAATAAGATCGCTAAATGTATTTATGTTCAGATGTATTTTGAAGCCATAAGTAATTGAAATACTAACTACAAAATACCTCAGCGTCAGGTATTTGAAATACCAATTACAAATTACATTTTTACGAAGTAATTGAATTACAAATACAAAATACGTATTTTTATTTCAATTACGTACTTTAATTACAATTAATTCAAATACGGCCCCCACCCCTATTCAATACCAACAAACTCCACCCACTCTGATAAAAAACACTAGAAGTAACTAAAGCACCTACTACCCTACCTACTATTTTAAAATATACGTGACAAACCTTTAATCTTATAAACATTTTCATACCTCTTCGGATGAATTCTCTAATGGCAATACCGTGTTGGTTTTTATTAAAAACGCTAATGTGGTGACAGGTGATACACATTCGCCTGTAGGGAATAAAAGTATTTTTACGACTGTGAAACTAACTCTGTGACCCGCATTCTGCTTAGTTGACGTGTACAGTACACGCCATAAAAGTAAAAAAGTATTATACTGCTCCAGTACAATAGTTATTAAATATATTGAATTTATTTTATTACAAAAGAAATGCCTTTAATAATAGAAAGAATATACAATTACCTATTTACAATAAAATATAGAAGAAACAGTTGAATCATCTAAAGACCATTGCAAACGATCTATAGATAGCTCTTTGTATTAAATATTTTTTATCTATATATATATTTTATATTTATTTAAGTACGTAAGTATATAATAATAATAATAATAAATATTGCTGGACATTTCACACAGCGCTATCTAGCCCCAAACTAAGCAGAGCTTGTACTATGGGAACCAGATAACTGATATAATACTTATGTACTTTTTTGTTTTGTAAATACATACTTATAATATATTGAAAAACACCCAGACACGGAACAAATATCTGTAATCATGCAAACATTTGTTCCGCTGCGGGAATCGAACCCGCTACCTCCTGCGTCTCAGCCGGCTATACGCCCACTGCGCCACGGAGGCAGGTAGGTATATGTATGTTAGGTCTAAGTATTTATTTATTTTTTAACATACTTAAATAGGTATTTATTGTAACACCGCCTCCTATCACATTTTGTCAATCCAGTCCATTCCAAAGGTTGCCTGGAAGAGATAACTTTAAGCAAAAAGGCCGCCCATTATACCACCACGTATTAGTCTTTAAGTTTTCTAGTTTAAGTTATTGTAATTTGGTGTAACAATAAAGAATTATCAATCTATAGCATACAAGGTTGACATATATTACGTAGATAGCGAGTGACAGGTTGATTGAAACACAAAAGATGGAACGCACTTTTTTAACAAATTCTAAGCAAAAGCGGATGACATCAATGTCCCCTTTTTAAAAGAATTCACACATTATATAATAACTAGTGGTTCGCCCGAACTGAGATCTCGCGAATCTTCCAAAATAAATATTATTCTTAGGGCGACTTGCACAACGATGCCTAAACGTAATTAGTGGCTAAATCATACAAATACTTCAAATTTAAACATGTTTAGTCGCTAAATACGTTTAGTGATCTTTGTGCATGCCGGCTTTAATCTTTGAATAATAAATTGGTCCCACGAAATGCATAACCAACCTACTTGACCTACAGTTTCATTCAAATTAGATGTAACGGGGGTTCTTGTAAATTGGTTATATTCTTTTGGGGTACAAATGGCAGTTATTCTGGATTTCAGACTTTTGCCTATATTTGTGTCACTAAAGCTAAACCAATACCAAATTTCAGCATTGTGGGGTCACTGGTGTACCCTGTGAATTTTGTCAAAGTTTTGTTTTTAACTAATAATAATAATTGTTTTTGGCTAATAACTCAAAAACTACAAAAACTTTACTAAAAGTAAACACGGGGTCGAAATGTGCTAATGAAGACCTTTCATTTGACGTCCCACTAGACCTAATAGTCTCATTTTCATTTTTTTTTACCACTCTTGAACCCCAATATCTCAACAACCCCCCAATATTTTTAGCTCATTGAGTCACACCAAAATTGTGCCATCACTACCTACCTATATACCAAATTTCACGGTGATCGGATAAACGCTTCCAAAGTTATCCTCGGACAAACAAACATACATACATACATTATACATACATACATACATACAATGCCGATTTGCCTAAGTGAACTTAGAGATCTCGCTTCGCTCGATCAAATACACCTTTAAAAACTTAGAGGGTTTGTCCGAAGTGTATGTAACAGAAAGTATTCCTCTTTATTAAAAATACTCGTACGTTAGTATGTACCGCAAACAATCCACTGTTTTTTTGTATTTTTATATACATATGTCAATATAGGCAGGACACTTGACCAGATTTGGTGATCGTAGGTGGTGGTGGGTCCTAGCCAAGTGGTGGTCAAGAGAGTAAGCTCAAAAGGCTGATAGACTTGGCAGACCTTCAACTAAGTGGGTATAAAGACAACAGAAGGTAAGACCTGGCTTCGAATAGCTTAGACATAGAGGGTTATTTAAGTTACTAATGAATATGATAAATAATAGACGAGTGGAGTTGTTCCTGATTTGACAACTGTTAACAAACTCTCGAATATTCTAAGATCTAACAAGAAACACAGTTAAAAGAGCTTTTTGCAACAAAAACGACAATTTTCAGCAATGCTTCTACTTTAAAAACTCAAATGTTTTTCAATGCAAATGAGTTTGAGTCTTGTGGGTATCTTTAAATAAGTAAGCTTCAATGCCTCTTGATTTGAGAAAGAGCCATGGCTTAATTTTTTGCTCTTAACTCAAGAACTCTCAAGACCTTTGTAATAAAAGTGAGATGTTATTATGTGCGTACATAATCTTAGAAATTTATTGCCGTGTCAGATGATAAAGAAGTCTGCATAAAAACTAGTATAAAAAGCAAACCACAAGCTCAGCGGTAAAAATGCCATAAATAAAAGGAGCATTAGGTAGATAAGAGAGACAAAAACATGCAAATACTTAACTTGAACCCTGCTAAAAAGTATTAGAACATAAATTACATTGAAGTGTTTCGCCGATAAGGCACCCTTCGGGAACTTTATAAAGACCATTGAGGTTTTGGTGGAAACGTCAAAGTTATCTGATATAGGTCAGTGGTTTAGTAAGGCTAAAATCACTTGCAGTACAAAAGTTACACTATTAGTTTGTGATAAGGGAAAGACTTACTCTACAAACTAACTTTGATATTAATACACACATGAAAAACAAACATGTGTAACTTAAACAAACATCAAGTTCGTTAGGGTTTTCTTGCTCGTACCAACATAAACTGCAAAAGATCAGCTCGGTCATGCAAACATCCGGACGGTTTAAATTTGGATTATATTATTATAATGATTATCACACTGGACATTTCACACAGCGCTATATAACCACAAACTAAGTCAAGCCTGTATTATGGGAACCAGATAACTGATACTTTACTTATTTTTTTGTAAATACATACTTAATATTGTTACGCCGAGGCTGTTAAACAATGAGTAATAATCGAAACTTCTCGAACGCTTTTGTCTTGCTGTGTTATTATTGTTATTGTCTCCGGTTGCGCACAATGGGGATTGGTCGTTCTGTCGAAACACCGACCCCTTTCCTGGAACTATCGAGATCGTTCTCGAACAATCGAAATGTGCGCGATATAAATAGGCCGGAGAGATGGCCGGACAGTCAGTGAGTGAGTGAGTCTCAGCGAGGCCCTGGAGGACTGACGTGGAGAAGGGTCTCGCGTGAACAGTAGTTGCTCGCGAGTGAGTCTGGATTTAGCTATACGTGCGAACATTTCGATGACTTTAAGTGGTGCAACAGTTGTGTGAATTAGTGTGTTGTGATTACGTGTGACCAAGTTCGTGTATCATGTGTATCATCGTTTAGTGTTGAATAAAAGTGTTATTTTGGTTGGAGCGATTCCCATTATTTTATCCCGAACCCTCAGCTCGTAACAATATATAGAAAAACGTGTTAGTGAAAAACACATTTCTGTAGATCAAACATTTGTTCCGGCGACGGTAACCGAACCTACAACCTCCTGCGTCTTAGCCGGTTGTTCGTCCAGGGCCGCCATGGAGGTCGTGGGCGGTTGACCGTCGATTTGTTTATTTTTCTATTGTTATAGACTCAGTGTCCCGTCGAGATTGACATTTTTGAGATGGTTAGTAGTCTTTTATTGCAACGATTTAAAACGGAAATCAAATCCATTATTTTTTATCAAAACGGTGTTTGTAAAAATAAACGCAAATGTTATATTCAAAGTAACACATTTGTCGTATTTTGTTTAAATTTAGGAGAACAACGTAACAATTGTTCAGAAATTTAATTCTAGGATAAAACGTTAGAAGAGTTGTATTTGTTGAAACAATAAAATGGTGTTGCCTTTACAAAGAGATTGTTCACAAAACTACTGAGTGAGAGATTTATTTAGTGATTATGACTTTTTGTAAGTACTCCGTAACCGTAACTCAGTCTCAAGAGGTTCAAAGTTACAATGAAAAGAAAATATGTATACAGATTTGTAACCTTAATTTCCCTAAAACAATCCCTTTCAAAATGTGACATTAAGAATATATTGCTTTAAGAGAAATAGACTATAAATACTCTTCACTAATAGAAAACTCTTCTTAGGGTTAAGCTCGCCTTTGTACATGACCTCTAATTCTGTATTTTTAAATGTATTTTCTTGTGTGCAATAATGAACAAGAATAAGAATACTTACTAGATTAAATAAATAAATAAATATCGCTGGACATTTCACACAGCGCTATCTAGCCCCAAACTAAGCAGAGCTTGTACTATGGGAACCAGATAACTGATAGAACACTTATACAGTGTGTCCCTGGATAAAGTGCAACCCCGAAAGGGGGTGAAACTAGATCAAAAATTATCGACAAAAAAATAGAAAAAAAAAAATTAAAAAAATTTAGTATATACTTTATTGATGAATTAAAATTTTTATTGCTCACTAATGACTCTATTTAATAAAAAAATGATTTCTTCCAAAGTAGTAGGTCTATTTTGTTAAAATAAAAACCATAATCATGTCAGATATGTGACGATGACGATAAAATAACAAATAACTCACAAACAAGTGACTATCGTGACTTAAAGTTTAATTTTTGTATTAAAATTACATTTTTTAGGCTGTTTTTTTCCAATAAACTCCAAAAATCTTAAAATTAAGCCTATAATACTAGAAATTTTTATGACTTTTTATTATTGTCTATCATAATAGCTTTTAAATAAAATAAAAACCTACGTTCTAACATAAAAAATGTGCTGGCTAGGAGCATTTAAAGTTGACCACTGATTACGTCACCACTCAGGTAGAGACCCTTTTTTAACTTATATTGTTGTAGATTATGGTCGCTGGGCCTGTTCTATGAAAGATGAAGGGTGGGGATCGAAACAGGACTCACAACAAGGCACGCCAGTCGCTCCGATATTCTCGCCGCTGCTACCGCCTACCGTACCTTACTGCGCCTTCAAGTTTTTGTTACGTTGTTTTGCTTTTGTTTTGTTTTTGACTTTTTGTTACGTTTTTGACTGTACTTTGTTGTGTTGTGGAGATGCCGCGATTGACTGAGTTCTCTCCGCGAGAAATCGCTGACATCCATTATTATTATGGTATGTCACGTGGACACACAACAGTCGCTCGTTCTGCATACATAAATGCGTTTCCGAGCAGACTTATACCGTCAGCACGAAATTTCCAAGAAGTTCACCGAAAGTTATCCAACATCGGACTTGGATTAGCAAGAGATCGCCGTGAGCAACAAGCTACCATTATTGACCATTCCATAGAAGAGGCCGTTTTAAACGATTTGTTTGCTGATCCCACAACCAGCATTAGACGCTTAGCTTTGCGTCACGGTATATCAAAAACATCCGTATGGCGAATTTTGAAAAAGAAGGGATTGCATCCATACCATTATCAGCGAGTACAGCATTTGCATGAAAATGTAGACAATCGTGCAAGATGCGTAATGTCTACGTGGATTCAACAAAAAATTAGAAATAATCCACAATTCCTAAAAAAAATTTTATGGATGGATGAAGCGAAATTCACCCGGAATGGAATCACAAATTGCAGAAACTTACATGTATGGTCCGAGGAAAATCCACACCTAAAGAGGGCGTCTACTTTTCAAGTGCAATTTTCAGTTAATGTATGGGCAGCTCTAATAGACGACACGCTGATTGGGCCAGTTATTTTACCCGCAACATTAAATGCCGAAAGTTTTTTAAACTTATTAAGAGACGATCTGCCACTACTGCTGGAAGATGTTCCGCTGGCTACAAGGCAACAGATGTATTTGCAGATGGACGGATGCCCTGCGCACTACGGGCGCAATGTGCGAAGTTTTTTAAACGAAAACTACGCTAATAGGTGGATCGGCCGGGATGGACCAGTCGGGTGGCCGGCACGTTCACCTGACCTGACACCCCTAGACTATTTTCTGTGGGGTGTTATGAAACAAAGAGTCTACAGAACGACCGTAGACACCGAGGCAGAGTTACAAGATCAAATCATGCGATGTGCCGATGAGATAAGAAGTGACCCAGAGATGGTGCTTAGAGCCACACAACAAATCGCTCTTCGTGCGGCAATGTGCCTACAACAACAAGGAAGCCATTTTGAGCATTTAATGCATTAAACAAAACCCTTATTTCATACTTACATGTAATAAGTTAAATAAAAATGTTGTAACTAAAATTTGATTTTTAATACTACCTGAGCAGCAAAAAAAAACGTGTCTCTACCTGAGTGGTGACGTAATCAGTGGTCAACTTTAAAAGCTCCTAGCCAGCACATTTTTTATGTTAGAACGTAGGTTTTTTTTTATTTAAAAGCTATTATGATAGACAATAATAAAAAGTCATAAAAATTTCTAGTATTATAGGCTTAATTTTAAGATTTTTGGAGTTTATTGGAAAAAAACAGCCTAAAAAATGTAATTTTAATACAAAAATTAAACTTTAAGTCACGATAGCCACTCGTTTGTGAGTTATTTGTTATTTTATCGTCATCGTCACATATCTGACATTTTAACAAAATAGACCTACTACTTTGGAAGAAATAATTTTTTTATTAAATAGAGTAATTAGTGAGTAATAAAAATTGTAATACATCAATAAAGTATATACGAATTTTTTTGTAATTTTTTTTTCTATTTTTTTGTCGATAATTTTTGATCTAGTTTCACCCCCTTTCGGGGTTGCACTTTATCCAGGGACACACTGTATACTTTTTTTTTGTAAATACATACTTATAATATATAGAAAAACACCCAAGCACGGAACAAATATCTGTAGATCATGCAAACATTTGTTCCGCGGCGAGAATCGAACCCGCTACCTCCTGGGTCTCAGCCAGCTATACGCCCACTGCGCCACGGAGGCAGTAAATGGCAGTAAAATTCGCGGTATCATTTGCTAGAAATGTTCATCCAGGCAACAAACTTAGCGAAGTTATACCTAACGGAGTGCGGTGTAAATAGATAGATAGAAAATACTTGATTTCACAACAAAACCATTAAAATTAGCAGAACTTAATAAATATATACAGAGGTTATTGGTAATTCGAAGTATTCCGGTCAAGGCGTGTTATATGGGTTCATAGGCTACCAATTGAACCATAAAATGCATTATGCAAATGTGAACTAGTTTCGAGATACTAAAAATTCTTGAAATTTTAAACAACCCCTTAAGTGAAGATAATAAAATTTATAAAAAAAGTTATATCTTTATTACATATCTGATTTGATTTATTTTTACTCAGTGAAAACCAGGATATTTATTTGTGAATACTACTATTGTGTATAAAAAGTATCATCATTTTGAATTAAAACTTCAAAAACTACTACTTCTTCTAAATTGATCATAAAATCGTAAAAAATGGTATATGGCTAAGTGGCTACAATACATGATAAAAACATACCTATTTATCAATGTCGTGTGTACCTTATGAAGGAACAGAAAAAAATCAAATAAAAAAGGTCAGGCAAACGAATTTAGAGGAGAAATAGGAGTTCGGGTTTTATTTCCAACAGGTATTAATATGTAAATACAATTAGCATTTATCCTTTCAACAGATTATTAGTTCACTCATATATGCAAGGTTAGGCGCTGGATTAGATTTGGAGTGCAATCCAACTCGTCTCGAACTTTCAAAGTTTGGAGAAGGGCAATACGAGTCAAATTGAATTGAATCCTTCGATCTTTTATGTTTTCAATCAGAATATATTACGCTTTTGACCTGGTTTTACAGATAATAATACTGAAATCTTCAAATGAATGTAGAAGGAATTTTAAATTTCAATGAATCTTCCATCGCGTTTTAACTTTGCATTCAAAAAGGCTATTCTCATAGGTACTGGTTTAAGTTTGTATTTTGGGACGTACATTTATTAAGCTGCTCGCTTTAGGGGAGGTTGGGATTAAGGACGTATTACCCCTAAGCTCAGCTATTCAGATTTTTGCTTGCAAAAGTGAAAGTCAACTAATTTATGAAACGTTCTACTACTTTTTAACTATTTAAAAATCCTTCTTCTATCTTAGTATTAAATAGAAAATGTGGTTCAAATGTTGATTGTTGAATTAAAATTGTACGAATCTTTGAATACTTGCCCTTGAATATTGAATTCCCCTCCAAATTAACTTAAACCTGATAAGGTACGGTTGTCAATAGCGAAAAGAAAAGCGTAAACCGTCAAACGCTCTAAAAGTGGCACGTAAAAAACAAACGGCCTTGGGATCATAAAAATAAAACATCCGACAAAGGAGCGTGGTTCACTCCTCGAATTTAAATGAAATAAAAAATCTGAGTAAAACAACAGGCACAAAAGAATTTCTCGCTCTCAAACATAAAGGCATAATGAAATTTATCCCCAAGTGTGTTGTGGCCTATTATTCAACCGCATACAATATGTAGTGTGCGGGTAACAAATGCTACTGGCGGAATTATTCCACCTTGGCTTGCTGGAAATGGCTGCAAAGCTTTGAGGTTTTACAGAATGCACTAATATTGTGCTGTGTGCTTTAGACATCATCGTTCCAAAGCATTTTTTACACAAAAGCAACAATATTGCAACATCAAAATACAATCAACAAAAAATGGACTTCCCTGGGAAATATTACAAACTAAAATTGAGTGGTGGTCCAAGCAAAAAAACATATTGTAGAATAACTTTTTGAAAACATTCATTTTGAAATTATAAAAATAGCTTGGACATATTTCGCCAGCTATCGTGTCGTTTGCTCGGTTGGACACTATAGATTAATAATAAAGAACAATAGGTTTGTATCACTACTCAATGATTTTTATTCTGTAATTTTGATTTCATCCACTATTTTCGGTCCGTGATTTTGCAAGTGAAATAATTGGGGACGGTCTTCAAAAGTAGGAATTTGTTCCGGAATACTCGGCCCAACAAATATTCCAAATGCCAAATGCAAAGGCACTTTGACTATAAAGAATGCTGCTTTACCTGTTCTTCGATGTCATAGATTTGATTAAAAATTGAAATTCGATCCAATAAGGGAATATTTGGCGAACTGCATACTGTCGCTATTGTGGGCAATATTATTCTTCTCTTCTCTGAAGTACAGTTCTCTCACGTAGGAATATTTTAATTTCCAAACTTTTTAAACTCTTAAGGCTCGGACTATATGTCATCCGGGCTTGTCAGGGACCGTTTTTTAACGGCCCCTGACCAATCCGTCGCACAACCAAACATTTGAATTTTTCCTGCATCGACTACCCACGATCCGAGGCCATCAGACTCCGATTTTTACCTGGAAGCAACCGTGATATGCTCCGGATTCACCAGATCGGGGAGACTCGGATGCCATATAGTCCGAGCCTAATGGACCCAGAACGTTGGGCAAACATTGTTACTTATTGGATACCTGAAAACGGATATAGACGCCGCGGTAGACCCAAATACAGATGGCGAGATCATCATCAGAGTAAAGGGGGTTTATGGGTAAGATTTTGTCTTGCTCACATTGTTGCAACATTAAATAGCCTTCTTATCTTGCAGCCACAATATCAGGATTCGACGAATTTTCGTGCTGGATGTCTTTCATGTGACGCATGATACAGATAGACAAAAGACAGGGAAGTTGTGTTAGTCAGGGAAAGGTCGCGGGTTCAGTCTGGGTTCGTAATTTTTAGGATGATTCTTAAGAGTAAATAGGTTCGGTCTTTTCCAGCGGATAAAGTATCCTTGGCTGCGATTTGTATAGTAATTCCACCGTTATGACTGCCATACTTCTTGCCAGGTATAATTTGCCAGCCGCTTTGCGAACAATTACTGTGGCCTCGTCTCTATAAACACGCGTGCTGCTATAATTTGCGCGATTTAGGGTAGAAGAGTAGAATTTTCAAGTTACTGGTGCAATTTCCGAAATATATTTAGCATTTGTATGATACTTCACTATGACGTGGGAGAAACTTTAAACTTATGAAGGGCGTACTAATAGCTCAGGAAACTGGTAATTGATTTAAACAGGTATTTATTATTTGCGTATGTATCTTTTTTATTTGTTATCCTGACGCTTCGACTGAGTTGCAACAGCCGTGGTCGCGGGCAGATCTAACCCGTTTAAATCAGTAATTATGTACAGTGACCGCGAAAGTTTGAAAATACAACTGGTCATTGGCTCGGCAAATAGTTAAAAGCTAAATCTAATACATGCAAAATAGATGTCGTTCTTTAATCAAGGCTCATTTCAAAACTAAACTGAGTCAAGACTTAAGAACTGAAGACTCCTATTTTTAGATTTTGGACAGTAAATGTAGACCAACATAATTAGATTTAAAATACCATAAGCTATTGTCAACATTACGTTATTAAGGTCAATTTAGTATATCAAAATATCGTTTTTACTCACAAAATTACTATTTTAAATGCCTCTTTAACCTTGCCTACAATTTACTACAACAATAACGATTATAGTGTCGGTCAAAATAATTGTTTGAAACAAACTTTCTATTACACAAGTGGTGAGGAAACATGACAGAGCTTTTACAAATGACTAATGTTACGCCGTGACTTGCACTGTTTGTGCTGTTTCATCTAAACACAGACCCTTGTACTAGAAGACGCTGTCTAACGTAATTTTTAAAGTGTGACTAATATTATCATTATAATATATTATACCATATACCTATATCATAGTATATCATCATATGTTGTGCGGTTCCAAACCGACTCTCTGCAAACTCAAGTCTAGACAAACTGGGATAACATGCGCGCCACGACATAATTGTGTCGACGATTATTATCGTGTATTTGTCGCGTATTCGCACGAGAAAGAACGAGATAAAACAGTCGACAAAATTTTGTAGTGGCGCGCATGTTAGCCTGGCAGGAAGGTTTCTGAAAGGAGCCTCTACTAGCTGCCCTAACGGTCCATTCTCTGACCGCTGCACAGTGTGCTGTCTAGTACAAGCTAGCGGGACAAAATCGAAGTCCTAATTTCCAGGAACTTTTGGTAACAACATGTAAACAAAACCCCCCAGGTACCGAAATCAAACAATAGATTACGCTAATCACCTAATTATGGTACTTATCCGGGGGTGTAAGGTAATTGATAAGGAAAGTTGTTTTGCATAAGCAAATTAGTTGCATTTTACGCACACTTGTGATAACATCTCTCAAAATTATTTCCAAAGTGAATAAAGTTTTTTGTGATGGAACATTCTGTTGAAGGTATGTATACTTATATTACGTAATTTTTTTACAAATATAGCCTTATATATTTGTGTAATACAAGTTTGAATGTACGTAGTCATATCTTGTAAATTTATTAGTAATTGTGAAATGTAAAGGGATGTAACTTTTTGTATCCAAATGTATCCACCTTAATTTTTATATATGTTATATATATAACATTTAAGTATAGTAGAATACATATTTTAGCTCCCGAAAAGGCCCGCAATTAATTTTATTTTCGTTTTTCCAGACCGAGTCGTAACTATGACGAAACTTGAATTTTTAGAAGAATGGCTTAAATATGAGAAAATGAAAGAGCTAGTCGCATTTTTGACGCCTTCTGTGAAAAACATAGTGTAATTGATGTTTCTGACGAAATTCTAAGAAAACTCAAAATGAAAATTTCTAGTCTTTCGTCGAAATTAAACGAAAAATGGACTTCGTCGAAATTTAATAAAGATTTATTTTTGACGAAATATAAAGGCTGGCTAGAGGGATGTGGAATAGAGCTTGCGGTGTCCATAAACCAGCCATCAACGTCAGGACTATCAACTGCAGGCCGACGACCTAAGAAGTCATTTGAGGATTCGTCGTTAAAGACGAAGAAACGAAGAGTTGAAGATCTTTTAGGAACAAGAAGTGCGAATGAGCTCATTGTAGCCGCAGAATTAGCTACTCGGAAGGAAGGGCATCGCAATATGGCTAAACAACTAAATGAAATAAGTGATATACCAAAAACGAACAAGTGTTGTGAACAAGGTAGGCAGTTATCTCCGGACGAAGCGTTAGCTTATTATATAGACTCTAAATTAACTACACACGGTTACAAACAAACTAGGAAGTGGGCATTGAAAGCGGGACATCAAGTGTATCCATCGTTCTTCAGTTTAGGTAAGTCCAAAGCTGCTTGTTGTCCTTCTGATGAACACATTTCAGTAACCGAAACTCGAGCTGAAATTAATCTTCAGGCGATTTTAAATAAAACGGCTGAACGGTTAATTGAAGCTCAGTCTGAGGTTATTAGGAGTGTGTTACCTCGTTCATCTTATAAATTGTTAAGTAAATGGGGTTGTGATGGGAGTTCGGGGCACAGTACATATAAACAGAGATTTGAAGACACCACTGCTACTGACGAATTTCTATTCGTGTACTCATTTGTCCCCTTGAGGTTAATAGAAAATGACACTGTAATTTGGCAGAATCCGCGACCATCCTCTACCATTTATTGCCGTCCTATCAAATTCATTTTCGCCAAGGAGACAACTGAGTTCACGAAAGGAGAAACCAAACAAATTTTAGATCAAATAAATGAACTTGCTCCAACTCTTTGTAGCGTGGATGGAACTCAAATCTCTGTAAAACACGATTTGATGTTGACGATGACCGATGGAAAAGTGTGTAACGCATTAACGGACACGCGGTCAACACAGAAGTGTTATATTTGTGGTGCCACTCCGTCTACTATGAACGAGGAGTCAAGGACTTATAATAGTAACGAAAAACTGTATAAATTTGGTTTATCGACTTTGCATGCCTGGATTCGAACTTTTGAGTGTATGCTTCACATCAGTTATCGTTTAGGTATAAAAAAGTGGCAAGTCAGAGGCGATAACGATAAAGCTGCTGTCAAGCAACGCTCACAGGAGATCCAAAAAGCATTTAAAGATCGTATGGGTCTCATAGTAGATAAACCAAAACCTGGCTATGGCAACACGAATGATGGAAACACCGCGCGTAGATTTTTTTCCAATTCTGAACTGAGCAGTGAAATTACAGGGTTGGATGTAACTCTTATTCAGAAATTTCATGTAATTTTAAGAACTCTGTCATCGGGATATGACATAAATTTCTTGGAATTCGAAAAGTTTTGCGCTGATACAAAAAAGCTATACCTTGATCTTTATTCGTGGTACTCCATGCCCGTTACTGTGCACAAGATACTTGTGCACAGTGCGGAAGTGATAAAATCCTGTATTCTTCCAATTGGGCAGCTTTCTGAAGAAGCCCAAGAGGCAAGGAATAAAGATTGCCGTCGATTCCGTGAGCGACACACAAGGAAGCGGTCACGAGTTACCACGAATAAAGATCTTTTGAGAATGCTTTTGATTACGTCTGATCCTGTAATAAACACATTTAGAGAGTTGCCGCGTAAAAAGATGACTACTTTGCCAGCTGAGGTTCTGCAGTTGATTGTCCCTCCTCCATTGCCATCTCGATCGTCATCATCAGTTGGCGAAATTGAGGAGGACGATTATTTGTTGTCAGACTCTACTGATTGGGAGAGTGATGACGACGAATTATCTGACAATTAAAAGATTGTATAGTATTTCTGTTCTGTATATATTTTTATTTATCCTATACCTCGTATTTCTAGTTATTAGTAATTTAGTTAATGTAAGTATATAGGTAAATAAATAATGTAAATAATTGTGATATTGTAAATAATGTTGTTGTTTTAAGTATAGTTGTTTGTTGATTTAATTAAATACATAGATAGGTATAGAAATTGTTTATATAACACTTTAATTTTGTTTGCAAATAAATTTATCATTTCCTGTATAATCTATTTTGTTTTACAAAATCCTGGGGCCCATACATTTACATAGGTATAAAAGGTTAAAAACTACTAAGTATAAATGGTATCTTCCATATAGGTATATCTGTTGAAACGTGTAAATAGCTACGATTACCTAGATAGGTACCAGTAATTAGTTATATTTCCCTCAATAGTTAAGAAGGTACCACTACAGATAAGGCAAAAGTATTTTTCTTTACATTTACCTAGTAAACGTAAAAAAAAAGAAATATGTGACTTAATATCTTTTGATATAGCATATTATGTTGAGAAAACACCTATACAATTAATATAACGGATAAAATAATTTTGTCCCGCTAGCTTGTACTAGGCAGCACACTGTGCGCTGTGCCTAATTATATCTCTGTCATTAATGATCCCGTAACCACCTATTTATATATATATAAACTGCCCTAGCTGGAAGACACTACTTTTATATAAGCTGTTCTTTGTACAACAGAGTAAACTAAAGCTATTGACATTTATCCTCTGACATTCCACAGATGTAAAATTAAATGCAAAACCTGGCTTCAATCACTAACGTACGATGATACCGAGAATATTATGATTCCCTCTACCTAGCAAAATTATACACACGAAAACACGCACGCAATCACACAAACAAACTCCCGCACACACTCGCTTCTACACACACATACACACACACACACACACCCTTCCACACACCCACACACACACACACACACACACACACACATCACATAAACACATCACAAACACACTCACACACACGTAGTATTAACTTAAAATTATAATCATTATTAGAAAAAAAAAATACTTATATCGACTGCTGGAACATTGTTCTGTTTGGTTTTGGAAGAGGGCGCTGACACTGCTACTCAGTTTTTCTTAATTTTTGCAGTTGTCAACGTTTTCATTTGTATATTGTACTTTATTTATGTTCCAAATAAATAAATTTGAAATTTGAATATAGGTCCTATCATTAGCAATTGTGCATCTACTAGGTACCTACCCCATTATACCCCAGGTAATGTCCACACAATTCATTCTATCAAAGGTTGTCTTGTAGATATCACTATTTAGCAATGAGACTGCCAATAGTATCGAATAGTGTGTACCGAATAGTGTGCAATAAAGAATCATATATCTATCTATGTTTCTTCTTCGTGTCTTTCGTGTCAATAGCTTACATTGCAACATATATGTATAATTCGCAATTTTAATAGGGCTGAGTGGAACTTGGCCACGTCTATTGCACTTATCTATGCACTTATGCACTTATGTCTATGCTGAGCAAAGAGATACGAAATAAAAAATAGAACGTGCTTATAATTGTAATTTTATTTGTTGTATGGTCTTATCCCACTAAATGTAATTATTTGTACCGTGAAGGCGATGCAGGTATGTATGGTGAGTATGTTGTATTTAAGCTAGTTTAGCAAAAAATAATCGTGTATTGTCCAAAGAAAGTACAGCTCGACTAAGCGTAAAGGAGCGTGCGGTTTACGCGAGGCTAGCATTTCGAATGATGTTGCTAAAAACAAACTCATAGTTTTGACTGTCAACTGGACCGCGCGCCCCCTTCCTCGTACCGCTCATGCACCTTGCACATTATCTTTACATAGTATAAAATGAAGTCGTTTCCGCTGTCTGTTACCTTAGATCTTTTAAACTACTCAACGGATTTTAATACAGTTTTCAGCAATAGATAGAGTGATTCAAGAAGAAGGTTAATATGTATAACTAGCTTCCGCCAGCGGCTTCGCACGCGTTGTTTGTCAACAAAAAGTAGCCTACGTTATAATCTACGTACATACCAATTTGAAAGTAACTCTGTCTCTCTGTCTGTTTGTTACTTTTCACGACCTAACGCCTTGACCGATTTCGATGGAATTTGGTACTACTTGAGACATAGGATACACTTCACGCGACTGCACAGAAGAACACAGATGTTTTATTGACAAACCACGCATACGAAGCCGCCGGCGGGTCAGCTAGTAATGCATAAATACGATAAATTAAGAAGATATAGGTTCGCGTCGCTAACATACCGTATCGCACCAAATTTCATACATCCACTGTCAAATACGTTAAGACAATCTTCTGGTAAGACAGATAATGTTTGAGGTAATTTATGATCTCTTAAAGCCTTGTAACTATTGTTCTTTGATAGTTACAGGCCTGTTTGGAACTTACAGCTGTTGTGTCATGTTCACATCAGCGACGGGTGAGTGTATGTGCATGGGTGAATACTCATCCTTACTCCATGGTTAAGTATGTCTTCTTTTGCAGTGTCACTGGTTCTTAAATTACCCTGAAGAATTCAGATACGAATACAGCTTTGATTAAAAAAACCATGCTTTGGTTAGGATGCATAAGACTTTGTGAGTCTTCGAAACAGAAGTCAAATCAGAATTTGGGAAGAGTAAAATGAACCATTTATTTATTTAATAAGTAATAGGTATATTTTTTTATGAGGCGACGGAACAAGTTAAATAAGACAAAAATTTTGAACAAGACGGTTTGAACCTGCAACCTTGCCCAAGATTTTTTTGATACGAGTATGCCATAACAACTCTGATAATTAAATTGACTATATCTAAGACTTGGCGTATGTAAATTGCATTACACCCGTCACCTTGAGACAAACAGGTTAATTAATTAAAATCTTATCTATCATACATAAATATATATATGTCAAACGGTTATTTATCGCGTACCTTAAAATACATAAGTCCCGCAAGCTTTGAATATTCAAAATAGCCTAAGAAGGACGAAGAGAAAACAGGATGATCTTTTCCAGGGCTTTAAAGTTTCTAAAACTCATTAAAGAACACTGTTTTAGTTCTTTATGTCACAGTCAAAACTAATAACCGGTCAAACCCGTTTTTTACTGCGATAATCAGTAAAAAACGACTGAAGACGTCGGTCAAAACTAGCTTTAGACGGAATCCGCTTTGAGTGCCACAAGAGGATTATCTAACCTAAAAGTCCAGAAATTCCCGCAATAAAAATAAAAAAATACGTACCTAACGACCTATTTAGTTTTTTTAAATAAGTTTTGACCAGCCAACGTCTAGTCAAAACTAGTTTTGACTGGCTATGAATTTTGACTAGACATATCCATGTTTCTTAATGCAATTTTGCGATGTCGCCAGAAATGCAAAGTTACGGCATAGTGCCCAGATGAGTGATGAAAAAAAGATGAGTGACAATTTGGCCAACCAAACGCGCCGAGGAAGTGATGCAACAGAGAAATATGTAGAAAAATCTAGTCAAGGCACTATTATGTAAAGTAACGCTTGAACAAACTGGATCAGATCAAATGTTGAAGTGATACTTCTAAGTACAACAAAGGAAAGGATTTATTTCTCCCTTAGCTTGTGTATCTCAATTGTAAAATGAACTTTTTAGTGCTAGACTTACGATATATGACAAAAACGGATGTAATATTCACTCAGTAGCATATCGTTTGAAAACAACTTTTGCGCGTCGTTTTGTTATGTCTTGTGCCAGAGTTCAATTATAACATTACGTAATTTAAACTGGAACAATGCAATGCATTGAATCACGGTCTCAATGGGCTCGTATTACATTTACTCGGTTATTGTTAACTTGTAACTATTTTAATTCAAACATTTTGTTTTGTGTAACTCACTCCCGGCACGTGTTAAATTGAAAACAAACATTGATTCTGGGAAGTTCGTTTAATTCCTAAAATTGCATTTACAAATTTTTCGCGGCAGTGTTTACCCAAACTCGAAAGACTCGTAGGCGCGTGTTTTCTTAAGTTCCTCTTCGATCGAAAATTCGAAAGCTTACGTTCGAATTCTCGCGACTTTGTAATAAAATTATGAGAAGAATTAAGTAACTTTCCCCATCCGTTTACGACTCGTCCAAAAATTCCTGTAACTCGATAAAATGTCCTCCTAATTCTAAATTAATTACGGCTCAAATCGTTCGTTGCGGGAATGTTGGGATGTCGACGAAATAATTGCTTGTCTTGTAGCTTTTCGTCAAAATAGGGGGAAACTTGTTTAAGATGTCACTGCTGGAATTGACATAATTGGAATATGACAGACATTATTTTGTTCATTAAATTTGTTCAGAAGCTCTAGCAGAGATTAATTGTTATTTATTGGGGATTCATTGGTCGATGTTATGCAAAATGCTAAAGGTTGCTGGAAGCGGTTAGGTGAAAGCCGCACAAGATCGGTCACTTTGAAGATCTATGGGAAGGTTCTGACACTAGTGGACGTTCCGTAGGACGTATCAGCCGTAGCTGATGATGATGCAAATCAGAACAAACCCACAAAACTTGTCAAATGAAAGGTGGAAGGGATGGAATTACAGGTCCGACTGCTACCCGTATTGCAGTTGGCCCTATAATTCCATCTCTTTCACCTTTAATTTGACAAGTTACCCTATACCCTTGTATAGTGTTATCGTTACGCTGTTGTTATGCAGTTACGCTGTAGACGCCACAGGACGTCCACTGTTGAACATAGGCCTCCCCATAGATTTCCAGAGCGACCGATCTTGTGCGGCCTGAACCCAACGGCTCCCAGCAACTTCCTGGGTCTCAGCCGGCCATTCGCCCACTGCACCGGAGGTCATCCGAGATAAATAAAACCAGCTGCAATTTATAAGTTAAATAAAAACTGTTTATTATTCACAATACGATGGGTTATTCAGATGTCCGTTCCAAGAGTAGTTGACCGGGTTTTTGTGTCATGAACGGCTCAATCGACTACAAATAGGTATTTAAATTGTAAACGGTTGTATTTTTTGTCGGTTACAATATAATTGTGACCTACTTGCCCGCTTAATCGAAGTATTTACTTAACTGTTCAGTTCCGAAAATAACATTACGCGCGTTAAACTGAACATTCGGATAATTAAAAGCGAAAATGATTTTTATGTGGTTTTTTGTTTAATTGGCGAGGAAGAGGTATGTTTATAGCAAATGTATTTAGTTTATCTATTTAATTATCTATTTAAGATATTAGCTGACCCGTCCGGACTTAGCACAGATTTTTATCGTATAAAAATTTAGTCTCGGATCTCGACAACAGCGCCACCTACCTATTTGTGGTGGTCTGAATAAATATTTTTCTTTCTGTCTTTCTTTCTACCGGATCCAATTGTGTTTTCAAACCATCCAGGAACCATTAAAATATACACACAATTTTATCCAAATCGGTCCCGCCGTTTAGGAGTTAGGTGACTAACACACGTACAGAAGAATTATATATACATATTATGATTAATTAATTATATATATATTATGATAGCAGCATTCAGGAATAGTTTTTTTTCTATTATTGAAAGAATTTTCTTTCATACTGAAAACTTCAATCGAGTTTTGTTTAGGAAGAATTTATTTTAGCTGTTAGTATACTAAACACCAGCTTTTGCTACCATCAGGCAAAATTGTGGTTGAACAAAAATTTGAGCCTAAAAATGTTTTTTACATTAGTAAGAAGCAAAGTCGTACGCAGAAGCCACTCAAAATATAATAACGTGTCTGAAACAAATAAACCAATTTCTCGTAGACTTGACTTAAACGGTCTTAAACTACTAGATTAACCCTTTAATTAAAGTCGATTAACTTTTAGGGAATTATGGCCCCATTGAAATTAATTTAGTTGAGACACTTTGTATTAAGGTAAGAAATAGATTATTTATCATTCATGCTCTGAAAGCAGGTCATTGTTAACTCGAAAACAGCTCTGTATTTCTGTAGGGTAGTTAATTTGAAAATAGAGCAAGTCTCACTCACTACATGTTTTGCCAGTACCTGTGGCTAGTGTTGCCAGGTCCATTGTGTTCGGAACGGAGAGTAAAATAATCAAAATTTTGGTTTTCATATCGGGACAGCTACAATAGCTACATAAAAATTAGGTTTTGCTTCCTTCCTAAAACAAGTTAAACTAAAACAAACAACAACAAACAGTCTTATAGCTACAATAGATATCTTTCAGACAACCTTAGCATGAAAAGCGTATTTCAAATTTCAGCTTAATCGGTTAGGGAACTGGTTTAAAATTCAGTTGCAAGATTTGAACAAAAAAAAAAGTTGCTTCAAATAAAAGCTTCTAAAAATTATGAATAGCGAGAGTACAGTTGACATCAGAGTTTCTAGTACTCTTTACCTGTACACGTGATTTATTAGATTTTGCAGTAGATTATTTAGGAAATAAATAATACCCTAAGGAAAGAGAGTAACTTTTTTAGAATTTAATAGTCAATGTTACCAACCTTTTTTGTGATGTACAGCTATAATTTTTATGATTCATATGTGGGGCTTCGTACCCGCTAGCCGTTTCTTCGATGTATATTTATCTCATAAACCACATATTACGCTTTATGTGACCGGCTGCTAGTAAAATCTAAGTTATGGTGTTTGTAAAATAAATGCAGATTTTTTATATTGAAAATATTTCGGGTGTAGCTTTGTATATAATTTAAGCTTTTATATATTTTTGAAGAATACCGGTTTAATGATTATTATTTAACGGGTATTAATAGAAATTTTTAATTTTTATTCTTAATTTCGACTGTGTTGCAAGAATCGTGCTCATGGGCAGATTGGAGTATTCGGGAGCTACCGTCGCGAAGTGACGGCAGCTGCAGCAACTAACCCTCACTTGATCTACAGAATGTTACTAACCGCATCTACGCACTAAATACGTATAACATTATGTTTATCACATTTAAACAATTACTTACCTAATTTATTTTAACCACTACCAGTGGTGCCAGTTTTAGTTGGGGTTGTCGTGTACCGGTTGATATAAAAACTTGAATATTTGGTCGGTCCTTTCGACCGGTTAAATTGAGTTCTACAATGGACAAGATAATAATGAAGATAGTAATCGATATCTACTGATTTGCTTCTTCTACGTAAGAAGATTTGATGTAAGAGTGGAAGGATTATGAACAGAACGAACACAGGATAATTTTTGGTATAATTTAAATAACCAGTTTGGAAAGTATAACGCGGACGAAGTCGCGGGCGTTCAGCTAGTAACTATATACATCAAATAAATAATGCTAGATACATCACACAGCGCTATCTAGCCCTAAACTAAGCTAAGCTTGTACTATGTACAAGATAACTGATAGAATATATAGTAAATCCGTTTTTGGCCGTAAGTTAAGCTTAGTAATAGTTTGAATTTATATATTAAGGGCTGTGGATTTTGTTAAATAAATAAATAAATAAATAAATACTTATTATAGGTATAGCTACTTTTTAAAACTTTGATTCTATTTTATTTATTGTTTTTTTTTGTGTATTTTGTATGTTTATAATTTGGATCATTATATCTGCAATAAAGAATTTAATAAAGTATTTATATTTAATATTGCCTGCTGATTAGCTGTTTATGGAGGATCTGAATTTTATGTTTATTCTATCACAAACTTCCGCCCGCGACTTTGCATGCATGTTTGCCAATAAAAAGTAGCCTATGTAACCTGGATTAACACCATTGTATATACCAAATATCATCAAAATATGTTCAGCCGTTCCGACGTGAAAGAGTAACAAAAATCCATACATACATACATACATACAAACATTCGCGTTTATAATATTAGTGGGATTTGCAGCTAAGTGCCCATTTACGCATTGAATAAATGAAATTTAAAAAACAAAAGTTGTTAAACACGCTTTGTGACCGTAAGAAACAATTGATTTCCATGTCAAGGAAAATGAAATTTCCATTATTAAGAGACTGGTAGATAATGTCAACCCTCAACACCCACTCTTTGAACATTCTTTGTGAGTAACAATTTAAATGGGCTTACCTTACCTCAGAGGACCCTGAATTAATATTACCATTTAATTTTGAACACTATGACTTTTAATACGAAAAAGTTATATTTTTCTTCATTACTTTGCTGGAAACTTGGTATTTGCTATTCAAATTAAGTTATGATTAAAATCAGAAGGTTCATTTTGAAACGTCAATTTGACCGCTCGTTCCTACGAAGGCGGTAGTCGTCATAACATTATTCTTATGTAGAGATATTCTAATCTCTCTTTACTCAATTTCGTCTAATAGCAGTTTACCTATATTAAGACGTCTTAAAATGAACCTTATGATTAAAATAATGCTTAACGTAACAGAAATACAAATATTTTATTTTCACCACTAAAGATTGTGATAGATGATTATGTCTCTGTTTCCCAGAAAGCGTAATGTTAGGGCGCGCAATTGAAGATCTTATTTATTATACCACTAAGGTAGCAAACAAGCATAGTGGTTATCATAGCCTATGGACGTTTGTAATACCAAAGATACACTTAAAATTTTTCAATCGAGCCCCTTAATGTGACCCTGGGGAAAATCTCGGCAGGAAGACCATTCCACAAGCTAAGTTACCTCTACTAACTCCATGTATCATCGTCTATCCGTTTATTTGGTATATTATCACTGGTATGTATAGTCTACTGTTAGATCCTGTCAGTCAACATTTACGTACACATTCAACTAACAGCCCCCGCCTGTTAGAACTCATTGACTCGCCAGCCAAAATAAACAATTAAACCTCTAGGGTAGTTCGATTGGTGTAACTCACCACGTACAATCAAAGTTGACTTTGTTACCTCTGGTTGCGAGCATACATAATCAATAAATAATTGGCATCAGCATCATCATGTCAGCCATAAGACGTCCACTGAACATACTCATCCATAGATTTCCAAAACGACTAGGAGCCCACACGAACTTACTAATATTTTATTTGCGTAAAGTAAAATTAACTGCAATTTGTCTGATCAGCGCAGTGCAACATACTCATCTACTCTACCAAGGGTCTTCTACACGAAAGCTAGGTAAAAATGTTAATGATTTGCGTGGAATTAATATGTAAACGCCTCCTGGCGTGCCGGAAGGAAAGCATTGGGTCTACCGACCAACACTTGATGTCTTATTTTTACGCTAGACAGGAATTTGGAACACAAATGGTTACCATAACCGCTGTGGCTACAAAACGGGGACTTTGCTCTTTCGTGGCAGGAGGAATCTGAAGATCGAGATAGTCGTCTTAGGTATGCTATTCTAGGCTAGTATTTATCAGTAATAAATGGGATTTTAAAGCGTGCAGTCGTTTGCACTTGTCACCCAAACCCGCACCGTACATGGCGACCCAGCCAGGATCCGTACAGGAGAAAAAAGATGTCTAACAGAGATTTTTCCCAACACCAAGCTTGGCTTCATATTTTGTCACAGAAGCGCACTAACCGCCCGTTGTAGCTGCCACGCCAAGTGCGTCGTGGCGTCACGCTGCGTACTGGAAGACCTGTACGAATTGAGTGTATGTGCGTGGCGTCATAACGCCACCGCTGCGTGCACGCACAGGCATTCTATTTGCACCAGCCTTTAAAGAATTATACGTCTAGCTAGACTACATCCATATGTCATATTATAAATTCACGACTAAACGGCTGAACCAATTTCGACGAAATTTGGTATACAGGTAGATTATGTTTAATGTGTTATCTTCATAAAACTCACTTTGAGTTAAGATTGTCCGCCTGGAGAGTGCTCGGAGCCGGGATACAGATAATCTAGTCTGGTTCTTAGCGCACTAACACCAACCCTAGTGGTAAAACTTTGTCGGTCCGTCCGTCCGGTCGTTCGTCTGTCACATCTGATTAGCTCAGCAACTACTGAACCTAAGGTATTTTAAATTGTTTAATTGCAACTGAAACCTTAATACTCAGTTTTATATAGCTTTTTAGTTTTAACTGACAAATTTATTTATATATGTTGGAGACTAAAGGTCATATCGACTCACATATCAACTCGGAAAGGGATCGTCACCGTATCACTTCCAGCCGTTCAGTATTCTTTATATGAAACTGTCTACTTCAACGCACACTAATCGGAATCGTAACGTAATCGCCTCGCCTCGGGAAAAGCTCACAACCGCGGTGCGGTGCGCTTACGTCTCTCCGTACCCACGCTTACGGCTAGGCGACGCCGCGCTTACGTCTGTCCGTACCCGAGCGGTAAAACTGGTGCCACCTAGCCGTCAACCAGCGGGCGGCGAGCCGTAAGCGCCGCGTCGCCTATCCGTAGCCAAGGAGCTGCTGATCCGCTTTGATTACGTGCTTACGTTAGGTTGACGCCTGGTTGACGACGAGGCGAAAGGCGATACGGTGCAGATCCCTTTCCGAGTTGATGTGTCTGCTATGACCTTAAATACTTTATTCTTATTCAGAACGCAGACGCAGAAGGTTGCGGGTTCGATTCCCGCCGCGGAATAAATGTTTGCATGATCTACAGATAATTGTTCCGGGTCTGGATGTTTTCTATATATTATAAGTATGTATTTACAAAAAAAAAGTATATAAGTATTTTATCAGTTATCTGGTTCCCATAGTACAAGCTCTGCTTAGTTTGGGGCTAGATAGATCTGTGTGCAATAACCAGCAATATTTATTTATTTATTTATTCTTTATACATGTACTTTTTACCCGACTGCGCGGATGGAGGGTAATTATTTTATTGACAAACCACGCGTGCGAAGTCGCGGGCGAGTCAGCTAGTACATAGTAAGCTTTTACTTTGTACGTTAGCATCACTTTCTTTAATTATAAGGTGTTAGTAATCATAAGAGGTACGGTATATTTCCGTACTATTAATATTCATGCCGTTTTTATCATTACTACGTTTCCGGACGTCTAGACGGATTCCAGACGATCAATAAAAAAATAATTGTCGTCCGGTCTAGCACAAATAATACTCGGACATCCAAGTTAATAGTTTTTCTTTCAATGGTAATGATCGTATGCACTAATATTATGATAATAGTTATAATTTAGCTCACGACTATATTTATCCTACAAGGGCGTATTCAGAAAACGCTTGTTAACTAATATTTTATTTTTTATATTGTTATCGGAACACTTACGGAAAATTACAAGATTTATAAACCATCTCAAAAATTTGAACACTAAAAAATCGTCTCACTAATTTCGACCCTGACGTGACAAGAGCCTGTAGCACAATTGGTAGTGCATCCTCGTATCAAGAGGAAGGATGCGGGTTCAAGTCCCGTCTAGGCTTAAAACGCGTTAGCTAAATATTAATTAATTTATTCTACTTTAAGCCCGGCTTGCAGAACAATCCCTAAACGTAATTAGTGACTAAACATGTTTAAATTTGACGTATTTGTATGATTTGAGAACTCTCTAATCATATTTGGGCACTAACGATTAGGCATCGTTGCGCAAGTCGATCTTAGACTAGTTGGTCTACGCTGAAAATACAACAGAAAAGGGCAGCACATTATAACTACAGATTTCTATATATTATAAGTATGTATTTACAAAAAAAAAGTATACATATAAGTATTCTATCAGTTATCTGGTTCCCATAGTATAAGCTCTGCTTAGTTTGGGGCTAGATAACGCTGTGTGAAATGTCCAGCAATATTCATTTATTTATTTATTTTATTTTATACAAAATCAATGTATTTAACGATGCTTTTTTGTAATAATACTGGCTTTGTTACCCTAATTAAAAAATAGTACCTATTAATCAATATTTTTAACCATCCATTATGATTTATGATCATCATACTTTATACTAATATTATAAATGCGAAAGTGAGAACGGCTAAACCGATTTCGATGAAATTCGGTAGGTAGAGATTATGACCTGGATTGAGACACAGGCTAATTTCTATTGACAAAACACGCGTGCGGAGCCGCGGGCGGTAGTACGAGATAGAATAAACATAAAATTCAGATCCTTCATAATCCCCTAATCAGCATGCAATATTAAATATAAATACTGATTTAAATTATTTATTGCAGACATAATGATCCCAATTTTAAACATACAAAATACACAAAAGCAAATTAAAACAATAAATAAAATAGAATAAAAGTTTTAAAAAGTAACTATATAGTAAGTATTCTATCAGTTATCTGGTTATTTATTATTATTATGGTAGTAACAAACTATGTCCCCAAAGTCTAGCATTTTCTGCGAATTATTTATTTATTTTTATTTATTTATTTAATTGTGAACTTTCTACATGTAACTAAAACAAAGTGAACACTGGAAACTGCATTAGTAAAATACTGTGTCGCAGTAATAAATGAAAAGTCAGGTTTAGTACCTCATCTTCTTTGCCCCTTTAATTTTGTCAGTCAATAAAATTCAATTGTCTCAATTCTTAAACTAAATAAAATTATATGTAGGTTATCGACTTATCAAACAAGCTCACGCACAACCAACTTTCGGGTCAATTTGAATAGATATGTAACAAATTGACATGTTTCTAACTTGATATAATCAGGTCACACCAATGTTACATTGAGAAAGGTGACTGACTTACGGTTCGACTTTCATAAGAATAAAAGGGGTTTTATAGGTCTATACTATACGTACCTATATGTAACTATGTCTGTAGAAACTCAAACTATGAAATAATATATAAGGTCGACCTCCGTGGCACAGTGGGCGAATAGCCGGTTGAGACGCAGGAGGTTGCGTGTTCGATTCCCGTCGCAGGTCATATGTACATAAACATATACAAAACTAAGTTTGGTCTAGCAAGCCATATTAGGGCTCACGCTAGAATGTAAATATAAACGCAGGTTAATTTATTTTGTGTAATTTTTACCTATATTTCAGAATAGATTAAAATATAGTTAGGGTCGCCATCATCGAAATCGACGAAGACTATATACAGGGTGTTTGGTAATATACTGACGATATTCAAGTGACGATTTCTCAAAACATAAAAAAGACTTCTCGAAAAAAAAACTACTAGTTATATCATCAAATTTTAAAAAACCACTAAGTTTAGGTGATTAATTCGATATAAAACTTACTGCCTACTCTTGCAATCGACCTCCAAAGATAAAGGCTGCGGGTTTTGGGTTAGAAAGGGACAGCAAAAGATGTCACCAGTACAGTATCTGTGATTAGATGGCAAGCATTATGCAATAGCACAACATAAGTTTAATAAGATGTTTGTTTTACATACCAAAATAAATTTAACATTTCTATGGTAAATATTTCAAAAACTTATTTATTATGCTCATCAAAAAAACCCCTTTCTTTTTTGTGCGTATATTATCAAACAACCTACATATACACCATACAAATGATTCTATGATCTATTTTAATTTTGATATATTTGAATTTTGATCTACATATATTTGTCTCGGTTCTGGGTGTTTTTCCATGATGTATGTATTTACAAAATAAATATATAATGTCTAGCAGTTATTCGGTTCCCATAATATCTACAAGCTTGTCTTAACTGGCTTAATGTCTAACATTATTTGTTTATTTACAAATACAGCGTGAGAAAGAGAAGCAAAAACATGTAAAGATAAAAAAATGCAAGAGTAGTAATTTGGCAGCCGTCACATATAGGCGTCATTTTGCTGAGTCCAATAACTAAGCATAGTAAGGGCGCCGTCAAATTTGCCGTAACGTGTCGCGCGGTAAATCTATTAAAAAAAACGCGCGACTGCAGCGCTACACCCACGCTGCGGGCGCGCTTCAGTTCATCGATCGACTAGTGACTACAAAATCCTTTTTCTTTTTAATAGTAATACTAAGAGCAGTGTTTCTTCGTCAGAGTCCATCGTGAAACTAAATGTACAACACGATTCTCGAACCTAGCGACTGCAGCGCGACTGCAGCGCTGCTGACGAACTGCCTCCGCGCGGCACTTTGCGGCAAATTTGAAGACGCCCTAATTGTTACTATTTTCACATAAAACTGGATATTTATTTACTTACCATGATTTTGACTTTGATGTTTTTTGTGTAAATATCATGAGCAGGATAGCTTTAAATATCACATTATTGTTATAATGTTACCAATCAGTAAAATAAAATGTTACTAAAAGAAAGTCAAACTGTGAATACACAAATAGTATCGGACAAGCCCAAAACAATGATCCGTTGTTGGCACCGCAATCTGCTACGGAATAATTTTAATTTTTTACTTATTTGGCCCTATTGTTTATATCAATTATTCGCAGTGAAAAGTTCAGTATTGTATGAATTAATTTGTTCGCATAAGGATGTTTATAATAAAATTATAACCAGTTTCAATAATCAAACCGTGGTACCTGAACTTTCAGAGAAATAATTATTTACATTGAAGATAATGAAAGCATTTTCAAACAATAAACATATTTTGTTATGATAATTATTAACAATAAATAAATTATTTCCCCGAAAGCGTCGAATATTTTAGTTAAATAATTTATTATATAGAATAATTTGGTTCATTAATAAATATTTACTATGAAGATTAACAAAGCATTAACAAATATACAACATTTTTGTTATGTTATGCTTTCATTATCTTCAATGTAAATAATTATTTCGCTTTAAGACGATATGCTAAAAAATTAGAGCCGCTAAGTACTGTCGTATTCAATAACGAAAAATCGTACTGATTTCATATTTAAGCAATATTTACTTGAGGATTTAAACTACATAATATGAAAGTCAGAAACGCAATTGGTGAAACTTTTCTGTCAAAATCGGCTGTTCTAAAACACTAATACTGTCCATTCTCCGACTCTAGAAAAGATTTAAAGCTTACACAGTTATGTAGGTAATTATGGTACCTAAATTAATGGAAATGCATTTTTTTTTTCAATTGTTGGTTCTCATGCAATTTGAGATTTTATCTTCTGTCGCTTACGTCATTTACTCCTGCGACTATGCGGCGCGGCTATGATAAATGTTTGTCTCGTTCTTTACCTAACCAAGTAAATAGTACTGTCACTTTTTTGCGCGCGGGTCACAGATCTATATGCTCCGCCCAATCGTCACCGAAATTAAATTTGTATATTTTACATAAAAATTTTAGTGTATAATATTAATTTGTTTATTTGTATATTAAACACACACTTTAAAATAAAAATAACGTTGATAAATAAATAATAAAAACTATAATATTTGATATTTTATATGACCAAGCTTACGCAGCAAAAATAACCTAGATTTTGTATACACTCATTAAAAAAGTTAAAAGCACATTTGTGTACCCAAAAAAATAGTTCATTTACAAAACAAACTATATACTCAAGAAACTACAATAATTTCTGGACATTATAAAATTCTGTACGCGTTATCGTGTATGACCGTGACACCATGCGGGCACTGTTTCCATTGTGCACCGATTTTAATACAATAACCATTTCTGAGTGGGTATGCTTATAACAATGAGCTGAAAAAGTACTGTATGTAGTACGCTCTGTTTATAAATAAGACTTGGTAGTTAGATTTTGCATTAAGATAATGTTATGTTTGTATTTATTTTTGTTTGCTACATACAATTTAAATTAATGAAATACTTATCCAAATGGCAGTATCTATTTTGTTGTGGCTAAACTTGTGAGATTACAACATATATGTACTCAGAAATGTTTTAGTATTTGCAAGTTTTAAACCACTGTATACATATATTTTACAAATTATAGGCTAGCCTTTTTTTAGCGCTGGACCACAATCTCGCCTGATGGTAAGCGATGATGCCGTCTACGATGGTACACGTTTGCTTAGAAAAAACCTATTCACTCGCGACTTGAAGACCCCTATTTTCGAGAGCAACGCACTTAGCGTCCAGTAATTTAATGATAGACTATTGGAAATCTATTGTAGCAATATGTAACCGCAATTTTTTTTCAACAATAACAAATAGGAATTTAAACCCTTTTCCTGGACAAAGATCTTCCCCAAGTACTTCCAACCGTCCCAATCCTAAGATAGTTCCTAGCATCCTTTTTTGAATTTGTCAAGATTGTTCCTCCAACGTTTTCTTTAACCTGTTATAATTTCTAAAGCCTACATCGTTGCTTCGTCGATTCTCGTAGTCTCTGCTTCAATGGAAACAGGTTCCCGCACAACCCGTTGAGACTACAAAGGTTGTCGAGCGGCCTCCGGTCGTTGACCCCGGCTGACCGACGCCCGCGCACCTTCGTCCGCATTACCACGTGTAGGTTTAGCACGGTGATCGTTCACGTGGGATTTTTTACTGAATGTTGTCAAAGTACAATATCATAAGGTTACCGGCATTTTATTGGAACCTTCAAACTCAGCCTGAGATTCTTCTATCGTTAATCAATAGGTAAATCTAATCATATAATCTTTCGTATTTTTTTTATACGACTTGGAAATGGAACCAGCTTATGGCCCACCTGATGTTGAGTGGTAACCATCGCCGATGACAAAGTATTGCCTCGTAGGTCCTTAGATAAGTGCCCTACGATGCGCTGCCTTGCGTCCATCAACTTAAGACGTACAGGTATAAAGCCTCATGGGCCTGTATTTTTCCCGGCAACCATACAGTATTATCAAAATCGTATTATTGTCTTTTTTTTTGGTCTATATTTTATTGGACTAATGAAAAGTTCACAATATTCTTACTAATATTATGAGTTCGAAAGTAACTCTGTCTCTCTGTTACGTTTTCATGGCTATACGGCTGGACAGATTTCGAAAAATTTGGTATACAGATAGATTATGACAGGGATCGGGACAAAGGCTACTTTTTAACTAACTACGAAGAAGGAGAGTAATATTTTTATTGACAAACCGACCTCGCAAGCCGCGAGTGGCTCGTATACCACTATAAAGGTCAACCTTAAGGTATCTATAAAACCTGTCCATCTATTTTACTATTTTAAGATACCTACGTATATTCATAAAACGAAAGTTTATAGGTATTTGGCTGTTTGTCAATAACACCATAACAACTAAACACCCAGCAGTGAGCTCATTTAAGTTGCCAATGATGATGATGATGATGTTGCGCTAAACACAGCTTACGACATTATTAATTCCTATGATGAAAATCCAAATCTCGTCGTAGGTGTTCAGACCTAATCTACAAATGACTCATAAAGCCTTATTAACCGACTTCAAAAAAAGGAGGAGGTTTTCAATTCTGTTTTTTTATGTTTCTTACCTCAGAACTCTGTCATTTAGTCTTTGAAAGGATATACTTTTAGATTGGTCTCATAGAAATTCCATCAAAATCGGTTCAAAGTTTAATTTTTTATCAATTTACGACGTAAAGCTTTGAACATTAAATATAGGTACACCTTAAGTATCAAAATGCATAAAGCAATACCTCTCAAAAAGTTTTAAAACCATTAAACAATTAAATCATAAGCTGTACAACGGTTTTGATGACCACATATAAGCTATCCACAGATCACAACAATGTAGAAAGCTTTCACTAAGAGAAACTTGGCAAGAGGCCAGCTTTATCAGCATACATAGCATCACGACTTTATACCCCATAGAGAATGCTATCAGGTCGTATGAGCAAATCTTGGTTTGCTATCGGATGAAGTAAGTTTAAGTCTAACCTTCTCCGCTATTAAGAGTCTACATAATTATAGGAGTATACTGCTCGAAGAACTGACGGCCTTGGGGTGGAAGGAAAGGTACTTGAGTAGAGGCCACGCACTCGAAAGCGCAGCGTAAGATACTCTAGGTTTATAGACAGCTTTAAGGCCATCGAAATTACAAAAATATTTATAGGTTTCGTGGTCTCCTACCCAAAGAAAAGTTTAATAAGGTGCAAATCCCTCAACGATTATTGGAATTCTTACTGTAAATCCGCCTTTTTAACCAGATCCACTCAGAATAATCTCTCTACGGAACAGATTTGAGCCAATTCCATAAAAAAGTACGTCCATGATAGCGTTGAAAATAAATTGTATATTTAAACTAACTATAAGAGTTTCAAAAAGCACGAAGCATTTGTGTAACTACGTTTCTATGCATCCTTTATATAATTTGCTCATTTTCTTTGATTGCACCCTTATCAAATACCGGAGTGAAGTACTGTTCGGAGATTTAAAGGGCTCTTTCTCAACGTCCGGTTAAGGGTTCCCGCAAACCTTCGGGCTCCACGGAGTACCAAAGCAGTTATGGTTACCATTAGTACCATGGTATACCATTTCAAGTTTAAACATTTATTTGCAGAAAGAGTAGGTATACAAATATTCATAAAATATACAAATTAAACAGATCGTTTAAAGACGATACTTGAAAACCATAGCTAACTGGTCCAGATCAAACAGGTTTCGACGACCTCCGTGGCGCAGTGGGCGATGGCCGGCTGAGACTCAGGAGGTAGCGGGTTCGATTCCCGCCGCGGAACAAATGTTTGCATAATCTACAGATATTTATTCCGAGTCTGGGTGTTTTTTTTATATATTTATAAGTATGTATTTATTAAAAAAACCCTAAGTATTCTATCAATTATCTAGTTCCCATAGTACAAGCTCTGCTTAGTTTGGGGTATATTCTAGCGCTGTGTGAAATGTCCAGCAATATTAATTTTATTTATTAATTTTATTATTTATCAGTTTGCTTGAGACACGGATGTCTGGTGTCATATTAATTGTTAGATAAACTTCTGGAAATTATACTTCCTGAGTCCTATATGCTACAATTAATATTGACAAAAAATCCATGCAAAGCCGGGGCTGGCCAGTCATCTGACTACATCCCTATGCTGAATTGCAATGCTCATGTTGACCATGTCAGTTCAAATTACGTATATACATATATTATATTTACGGATTAAAAACAATAAAGTGAGTTTACAACTGAGCTTCCATACCGGGATCCAGGGACCTGTATATAAATTCGCTATGCCGAAAGCCCTTCGGCTTAAAAATTTGTGACACCAGAGTTAGCCACCAGCTTCCTGCACGAACTACGTGTAAACAACTCCTTTAGAACGAAAGCTACTTTTACAGCCTTCTGCTAGACTGACACTATTCGAAGAACCAGTAGTTTTTAACGAGTAGCTATTTCATTAGGCGCTAAGCAGCACTGCAAAGAAGCACGTCTTTAGCCTCGCAAATTTTGTCAACGGCATTGGCTAACTTAGTTCGCGTTGGGAATCCTAATACGAAAGTGTAGAGTATCTTGGCTGTTACAATACTAAACAGGAAATAAGAGGCAGGCTACACTTCCCATGTACAATTAGCTACTAAAATTCCAAGCACCTTAATTACAATAGGAACGTCGCATTGGAAAGTGGACCGATGGTGGTTATTAAACCCTAAAAACGAGGGGTGTTATGTGTTTAAAACCTCTATCTGTCTGTGTATCTATCTATCCTTGGGATCTCCTAAACAAATGGCCTGATTTCAAAGCGGTTTTTCTGTTTGGAGCGAGATGGTTCATAGCATGTTCGGTGGAAATAAGTCAACCACTCCAAAGATCAGGATCACTATTAATCTTGTTTCGAATGTATAAGTTATTCGTGACCAAGTTTTAAAAATTAAAATGGGGTCCAAATGATAAAAAGTTTTGAACATAACTATGTCTGTAAAAATTATTGCCAGATTTCTCTTTGACCATTATGCTACCGTAATTGGACCGATTTTGTGTTATACAATGTCTTTAAGAAAGAAGGTTCCGAGGGCTTAGCAAAAGCTCGTAAATTAGGCGACCAACAATACTTTCTACTTAAAAACATTTAGTGGAAAATCTCCTACAGAAAAAGTTACTTCCGGTAACACGTCGCGTGCGTAATTAGGGAATTTTTTCCTCATTCATAAATATTTCAGACTGTGGAGGCGTTACAGCAAATATTTCGTTAATGATGTTTGATTTTACATTTTTCTCTGAATTTATGTACGTGGGTATGTTATGGAAAACTTCGAAGTCAAACATTCTGAAAAGAGATAAGATATGACGAACAAAACATATGTGTGCAAGCTACGATGATAATACTATATGGGTTACAGGGGGACCTCTGCGTTTTCAAATTGGTTTCTGGACCTCTGTATGAAGCGATGATCTGAGAGTTAGTGCTTATCTGTCATCTTGTCCGGCATTGTAATTTAACGGGATAATGCAGCCAGTGTCTTGGGGACATTTCCGACTGGTAACTGAAGCACTTGAGCTGTCTAAATAGATTGTTTGTAGCGGTCTTTAGATGGACTTATTTTGTGTTTTATGTAAATAAATTAATAATGCTAGACATTTCACAGAGCGCTATCTAACCCCAAACTAAGAAAAGCTAATGGAAAGATATCTGATAGAATACCATTTTTTTTGTTTAATACATATGTTAAGAAAAATACCCAAGCCCGGAACAAATATATGTAGACCGTGCAAATATTTTTCAGGTAGTGGGAATTGAACCCGCATCCTCATGCGTCTCAGACGGCTATTCGCAAACACAGAGGTCGTCAAAAATACTTATACCTTTCTACTTTCTGTCGAAATGTATATATGGCGACTGTGAGCTAGGCTAATGATGGTTAAAGAGCGCCAAGGGAACTTCTCCTAAAAATTCGCCAGGTTCTCAGTGGAATTTTCAACATAGTCTAGAAATAGTTGCCTAGACAACATTCAAATTACTGTTAGATCCAGTGACGATTTGACCAGTGAAGGAAGTAGGGATTTCCTTGGTAGGAATCACAGAGATAATGTATTTAATCCACAGCAACCAAGCATCCAGCGCTCGTTTTCGCTTGCAAATTCAAACTGTCATTTCAAACTATCAGCTTGGTATTTCAAACGACGAGTGCAAGCAAAAACGAGCTTTATCAGTAGCAGGTACGAGCTAGAATTGGAAGGTTAGGATTGGCACTAGCCTTTGAAACCGGTTTTGGTCGTGGTCGGTTTTGCACGCCTTAGTATTGTCTAGTGAAATCACTTTGTGTCGGTAACTTAGAATTGCGCAGTTCCTTTAGAGTAAAAGTTTAATATTATAATGCGCCAAGGATTTCTTAACAGGTATTTGTCATAGTGTTTATAATTCGATGTAAATAAGACTAAGCGACTCTACAACGCTACTTTAACTTTAATCAACTTCAGAGTGAGCTCACTTACTGCTTTCACTTTGTGGCTTTTGTTTCTTTCCTCTATCCTGTAACCCTGTAGCAGTCTAGCCCTTTCGCCCGTGAAAAATAAAGAAATCTTACCTTGTTACCACAAAAAAGTTAAAAAACCGTTTAACGTTTGTTTAAAAATGTCCTTATCAATTTTTTTAAAGGATTTTTTTAAACACGTACTAAACGGTGTTTACATTTCTTTGAGGTAAGACCCTTAACGTTTACCACTAAGAATAAACAATAAACACCAAATCTAAAAAGAAACTTACCGGAACGAAATTGATAATCACATTAATATTATAAATGCGAAAGTTTGGATGTTTTACTTAGAAAACTTTCGTGATTGATTTCAATCATGATTATAAATACGGGATTTATTGCGTACCGTTTTATCGGTGTTTCGACCGACAACTTACTCTTTAAAATTGGAATATCTCGAAAGTCATCGTACTATATTAGTATCTCATTTAAAGGTTTCTAAGCTTAAAGAGATTATGCACTATAGGGACGTAGAGTTCGAAATTTGAAATGGTAAGGATGATTCTTAATTGTTTGTTTGTTACTCAATCACGTCGTAACAGCTGCACCGATGTAAATGAAATGTAGTATGTACATAGATTATAACCTGTATTAACACATAGGCTACTTTTTATCCCATAAATCAGTTCCCATGGGATAAAAATGGGGTGTCAAGTCAAGTTGCAACCGCGAGTTTATCTTTATTTCTAGTTTACCTACACATTTAGAACAGCTAGTACATAATAAATAAATGTATCATGGAACGTCTTATCGCTAAAAGCGTCTTTTTCAGACAACCTTAGAAACGTCTTCTAAACTAGGTGATGTCTATTTATGATACCTACAAGAATGAAGCGACAGTGTTCTGTTCCTAAACTATGCCATGGCTTAACTAGGTCCGATATTACCACTACCAGGAAAATAAACCTAAGATATTATTCGAAATGGCAGCTATCTAGGATCTAGATTACTTATGTTTACTACCCATAAAATTGAGCTACTAACATCTGGCGATAACGGTAAGCGAGCTTACCATCGTATTCTTTGGAGATTAGTACCTATTTGAGAACGCTTTTATAGGACGTCTTTTTTAGCGTTTTGATAGTACCTTTTTTCTTCTCTTTTTTCTTAATTATGTGGGGTCGGCACAACGTGTATACCTCTTCCAAATTCTCTATCAGCCGACCTCTGAATATTCACTTCTTTCTTACTCATAATCATTCTTGACACAATTCATCCAATTTATTTTCATTCAATATTGGAATTAACGGATAAAAAATTAATAGTACCTGTATTTATAATTGCTGCCGCCTACTTACTGTTTGCGTACATACTTTTGGTAATAGGTTGTAGACGGTAATTTGGGTGAGTAGGTCAGTTGTAATTGTGTCAATATAACTATAAAACAATGTTTAGGTAAAGGTGGTGGGTTTTTAAGTATCTAAATGTGGGCTTCCCAACCCCCTTGGGGGGGGGGGAGCGTAGAGAGATCCTAAGGGGGGCATGTTAATCTACCTACTCATTAATGTTCATGATTTAACACTTACACACAGATTTAGTTGCGCCACCTAGGTCCAATCGGGCGAGCTAGCTACCACTATTTGTTCGATCACTCATTGTACACTGGCACATACAATATGAAACACCAAAGATCTGGTTTAATTTTCGTGAGAAATAAATGTCGTGGAAATAAATTATGTGTTTTTTATTGAAACAATGAAAAAAAGGGCACGAAAATATTTTTTATGATCCGGGGGGCGCCAGACAAAAAAGGTTGGGAAACCCTGATCTAAATAATTATGTAGCGGCTCGAGTGTCTCTAAGCACCGAGACAAACCTCTAGCTAGGGGTTTACAGTGCTGTATGTAATACTGTTACTATGTAACTTTTTGTCGAAACAAATAACTAGTGGATCGCCCCGAACTAAGATCTCGCGAGTCTCAGATAAAAACAAGAAAATAATAATTTTTGACTATCAAAATAGTGCCACGAAATGTAAAACCAAAAAACATGACTCACAGTTTCATTCAAATTACAGGTAATGGGAGTTCAAAAATTCACAGTTGGCAAGAGATGAAAATGGGAGACCACAAAAAAGATGGCAGGATGAGATAGCAGATAGCAGGCAAGACATGGGTGAAGGAAACAAAAACAGAACAAACTGGAAACTTTTGGAGGGGGCCTATACCCGTGGAGGGGTTTCTGAATTAAAACGTATACCTAAATTATTAAGGCGAAAAGACTATGTACTAATAAATTCTTGTCTTTTTTTTTATTTTACTTACCCATATACCAAATTTCACGATTATCGGATCAACGCTTCGAAAGATATCCTCTGACAAACAAACCTACAATACATACATACAACGCCGATTTGCCCAAGTTGATTTGGAGATAGCTCGATCACATACAAATACAAATACAAATTCCATCTCTTATTTGACCTTCCTCTACTTCTACATCCAAGCATTTTCATATCCAAGACTTTGGTAGTGTGTCAGATTAATTTGGTTATATTGGTTTTGATCTCGTGAGCTGCGTGAGATCATTCGTACACTAAGTTCAAATTGTCACTACTTTAAAATGACGGCAAAGATATCACTGAATAACGAAATGAATTTGAGTATAAGTGTGAACTGTGTCTATAATTATAATAGAGAATAAATAAATAAAATATAAATAAATATTGCTGGACATTTCACACAGCTCTATCTAGCCCCAAACTCTAAGCAGAGCTTGTACTATGGGAACCAGATAACTGATATAATACTTATATACTTTTTTTTGTAAATATGTACATACATACTTATAATATTGTTACGCCGAGGCTGTTAAACAATGAGTAATAATTGAACCTTCTCGAACGCTTTTGTCTTGCTGTGTTATTGTTGCTATTGTTTGTAGTTTCGCAGAATGGGGAGTGGCCATTGTGTCGAGGGACCGACCCTTTCCTGGAAGGATCGACATCGTTCTCGAACAATCGAAATGTGTGCGATATAAATAGGCTGGAGAGATGGCCGGTCAGTCAGTCTCAGTTAGTCTGAGTGAGTGAGTCTCAGCGAGGCCCTGGAGGACTGACGTGGAGCAGGGTCTCGCGTGAACAGTAGTTGCTCGCGAGTCAGTCTGGATTAAGCTATACGTGCGATCATTTCGGTGACTTTAAGTGGTGCAACAGTGGTGTAATTAGTGTGTTGTGATTACGTGTGACCAAGTTCGTGTATTCATCGTTTAGTGCTGAATAAAAGTGATATTTTGGTTGGACTGATTCCCATTATTTTATCCCGAACCCTCAGCTCGTAACAATTTGGTGTCAGAAGTGGGATAAAATAATGCCGGTTCTGCCAAAGGATAACGTGGACGGTGTCAGGACGAGAGGTCAACGATAACAGGAAATGGATGAAAGGCGGTTTGGGGAGTCTCCGGTTCAAGAAGCTCGGCAGAGTCGTCAGCCGAAGGAGATGTAATCAGCCGCCCCCGAATCAATTGGAGCTTCATCATCATCATCCGTGGGCAAGCTCCTGTGACAGGCGATCTTGCTGCTATTATGGCAATGCTTTGTCGTCAAGAAGAGCAGCGTCGTCAACAAGAAGAGCAGCGACGTTGGCAGGAAGAACAGCGACGTCAGGAAGAAGAGCAGGCTCGGTTGCAGGAAGAACAGCGACGTCAGGATAAGGAAGAGCAGCGTCGTCAGCAAGAAGAGCAGGCTCGGTTGCAGGCAGAACAGTGACGTCAGGATAAGGAAGAGCAGCGTCGTCAGCAAGAAGAGCAGGCTTGGTTGCAGGAGGAAGAACGCCGTCAGCATAAAGAAGAGAAGCGTCGTCAGCAGGAAGAGCAGGCTCGGTTGCAGAAGGAACAGCGACGTGAACAAGTGGAGCAGACTCGGTTGCAAGAGGAACAGCGACGTCAGGATAAAGAAGAGCAGCGTCGTCAACAGGAAGATCAGCGACGTTGGCCATAAGAGCGTGCTCGACTGATGAGGGAATCGTTCGGTTCATCTGGAAAGGAATTCCAGGAAGTGAAAGAACAAATAGAAATCATGAGAGCCGTGTTTTGTTGGGATCGCTGATGAGAAAGGGACTCTGGGTGTCCTGAAGTACTGGAGACGGCAATGTGGCTCCTCTAGTTGCTACATCTTCAGCGCGAGGTGCGCCTAAAATTGTTCGTGTTGATCGGCTGCCGCGATATGGGGCTAAGAATGCTCGGGACGAGCATGTTTTAGGAGGGGGCAGTGTTACGCCGAGGCTGTTAAACAATGAGTAATAATTGAACCTTCTCGAACGCTTTTGTCTTGCTGTGTTATTGTTGCTATTGTTTGTAGTTTCGCAGAATGGGGAGTGGCCATTGTGTCGAGGGACCGACCCTTTCCTGGAAGGATCGACATCGTTCTCGAACAATCGAAATGTGTGCGATATAAATAGGCTGGAGAGATGGCCGGTCAGTCAGTCTCAGTTAGTCTGAGTGAGTGAGTCTCAGCGAGGCCCTGGAGGACTGACGTGGAGCAGGGTCTCGCGTGAACAGTAGTTGCTCGCGAGTCAGTCTGGATTAAGCTATACGTGCGATCATTTCGGTGACTTTAAGTGGTGCAACAGTGGTGTAATTAGTGTGTTGTGATTACGTGTGACCAAGTTCGTGTATTCATCGTTTAGTGCTGAATAAAAGTGATATTTTGGTTGGACTGATTCCCATTATTTTATCCCGAACCCTCAGCTCGTAACAATATATAGAAAAACACCCAGACACGGAACAAATATCTGTAGATCATGCAAACATTTGTTCCGTGGCGGGAATCGAACCCGCTACCTCCTGCGTCTCAGCCGGTTATACGCCCACTGCGCCACGGAGGTCATCATAATTTTATTAAATGTCGATGTGTGCAATACGCACGTGATCGGGCGGGTGTAAATCTATGATGGTGTGATGATGAAAAAGTTAATAATAACTAAAAACCACAAACATAAAAAACTATTTATTCCAGACAACCTTAGGATGGAGAGGATTTGATGTATGTTCGTTTAGAACAACTGTTTGTAAAAAAGCGTCATTATTTTTTTATTAATTGTTTCACGTTTCAAAATGCCAAAGCAGACTTATAACGGTTACTTATGGGATTGGTTCCGATGCATATTTTTTCTGTGAACTTTTAATCGATTGCACAATTAACTGTTTTCACGGTAATTATGCAAGCCATTAATCTATCGTCCAATTACAAATTTGTGGTTTACGTGGGCTCTTTAATTATCAATGAATTCGCGTATTTTAGTGTGATTCTGAATCTTGCAACATATTTTTATGACAATATCGACTACTTTATCAGATAAGTTGATATATTTTGTTGTTAAAAACGGACGAAAGCCATTATGTGCAGGACACACAAGACTGGTCCCTCTGAATATCTATGGGAAGGTCTATGTTAAGCAGTGGATGGATGTCTTATGACTAGTAATGTTATTATCAACCAATAGAATCACATCAAAATGGTATTACGTCCTGTTCGCGGGATTATATTCTTCCATTTTTTCTACATAATTTCCAGTGCCAGTTGCCAGAGCACAGTGGTCGAAATTCGACCGTAATTTTATTTCTTAGCTTCATTGTACAATTCGCCCCTCCTCCATATAAACTTTTACTAAGCCAAATTAAACACTCGTCCGTGCGCGCAATAAGCTTAAAAAGGGGTACAAAGTTTTCTCTTTACGTATTAATTTATATACATATAGATAAGGCCGGTCTTCTGGCTTCATACATCTCTCAGTTGAAGATTTATTCATCGCAGCAGTAGGAAGCTACATAGCCATATACTGCCAGAGATATTAAAAAAAAATAGTGAAACATAAAAAGAAGACCAATCACACAGAAAATGATAACGCTGAACATTCCCGGGTCCAAGCAAAGAGGAACACCAAAAAGTACGTAGACAGACCTATTAGACTACGGTGTTTCTCAAGACCTTGCGTGAGAAAGAGCGAAGTGGAAAGAGAAGACGAGAAAAGCAGATCTCTTCATCAGATGGTAATAATAATTGCTTAGGAGAGAGAGAGTGAAGGATGCTTTAGTGCAAGATTTATAAATTACAGGTATCTGGAACCCAAGCTATGTAAGTCTTGTGTAAACCAGTTAGAACGTAGCTACTGTCGAACCTTGACACGCTTGCACTAGTACTTAACTAGTAGGTACACAGCAATTGTACTGTCGTCCATTGTTATTAGTGGAGTATTGAATGACACACACCAACCACACAACTGTATGACGAGTGAGTAGGTAAATCTACCTACATTTGTCATATACCATCAAGATCAAGATTAGCAAGAAAAATTTGCTAAATTTTAAGTATTTCGTTAAATCGTTAACGAATGAAACAAATTGGCAAATTTCAAATAGTTTTGACAGCTGTCACTCTCTGCCTGTATGAAACAAAAAAGGATAGCAATAATTTTAGTGCTGTAAACCTAAATTTAGTTTAGTTTGTAACAACAGAATTGTCGTTAATACATACTATTTAAAATACGTCAATCGTTTCATTCGTTTACGATTTTGAAATACTTAAATGCTGAAAATTCTATTCCTTGACATCATTAGGAAGACCTCAAGACCCAAACTAGTATGGTACATGACAAATGTAGGTAAATCTAGCATCTCTTCCAGACATCATTTGGGCGGAGAGGTCAAAAAGAAATGGTTACCAATTAACCACAGGTGAGCTATATGCCTGTTCCACCTCCAGGTGAAAAAAAATGTGGCATATTGGTCGTGTTAGAATTCCTTACACAGCGGAAAAGTGGAGTAAAGTTTCAAAACTAGAGCCTTTGTAACCGGAATAGTCACAAGTTATCTTGAATGATCTCTAGGCTTCCTACTAGAGTTCAGATGAGAATGTAGGTTGAGTTCATTACTTTTAATTCAGTCGGCGAGCTTTAGGAGTTAACCTTTGATTAGCCTCAAGACGACTGCAGCGGTATTACTTGACCGCAGGAAGTCTCCAAATTACACGGGACAGCTGATTTCTTACACTTTATTTCTTTATTTATGTATTACTTGCTGACCCGCCCGCAGGATACACACAAGCAAGTTCACACACACCATCTCATACATACACATACACACACAAAACTCACACTTATGCATGCTTAACTTGTATAAAAATTGTTAAAAAATTGTAAATAATAAACCCGCATAAAACTAACGCACCCCGCGTTAGTGTTTGCGACACAGTTTAGTAAATACTATCGTATTCAAGTATTGTTGTACCATGTTTTTGTTCCAAAATAAAATTATTTGATTTGTGCGTTGCCGTAGCGATCGATGTGCAAGTCGGGATTAAAGTGTGAGCCCGGCTTTTCACAGCGATCTCTAAACGTATTTAGCGAGTAAACATGTTTAAATTTAGAGTATTTGTATGATTTGAAAACTGCCTAAATCATATTTAGCTTCTAAATACGTTCTACAGATATCTACAGGTATCTACAGATTATAAATATCTGTATTCATTTATTCACCATTACCTTACTTACATTACATTTGGTATGTCAAAAATATATTACAAATGTCAGCTAACTATAGAACAAATAAAAATTAATTAAATATTTGTTTAGTTATTTGATACTAATATTATTTATGTGTTTTATTTAGAGGAAATAAAAGTACACATTTGAACAAAATTTAATTATTTTTGAAATCGTCTAAACCCTTTCATTTGATACCGATTTAGGTATATGTGGTAGATAAAAAGTCGATAAGCAAGGACAAAATTATGTATGGAGACCGTAGTGGTCTATCTCGAAGGCTCAACGATTCTTTTCATAACCCATTTAACTGGGTCTGGTTGTTTCTCTAGCCGACTAATATTGAAAACGCGAAAACTTTTATGGATGTATGTGCGGATGTTTGTTACTCTTTCACGCAAAAACTACTGAATAGATTTTAATGAAATTTGGTATGTACGTAGATTATAACCTGGATTAACACATAGGCTACTTTTTGTTGACAAACAACGTGTGCAAAGCCGCTGACGGAAGCTAGTATTTTTTTTTTACATTATAGGCTTGCGTTTGACCACGATCTCGTCTGATGGTAAGCGATGATGCAGTCTACGATGGTACACGCTTGCCTAGAATAAACCTTTTCACTCGCGACTTAAAGATACCCAGGTTGTAGCTATCAGGAAACACAGACTCTGGCAAGGCGTTCCACTCTTTGGCGGTGCGCATAATAAAGGTCGAAGAGAACCGCTTTGTGCGAATGGGGGGTATTTCTACTATATATATATACATTTTACTTTACCTTTTTTACTTTTATAAAAGTAAAAAAGGTAAAGTAAAATACATTTATTTGGAATAACAAAATAGTAGGTAATAATTTAAAAAATACATTGAAAAATGACACTAAAACTGAGTATGAAAATGGTAGGTATATAGGTATTTTATCAGTTATCTAGTATCTACATCGTACAAGCTTTGCTTAGTTTGAAGCAAGTGGTGCTGTGTTATTAGGTATTTATTTAATCATCTAAATACTCATACCCGTTTAAGTGTTACGAGGTAATAATGAGTAATAGTAGTTACCTGCTACTATTACTTAATTTTTACTTACATTATTGGCGATTTTTTTTTATCCTAAGAATAAAAATTTAACCATCCAAAGACCTTGAAGAAACATACCTGTAACAAAAAAATACATTTGTTAGCATTTAATTTACAATCAAAAACAAAACATAGAATGAAAAATATCAAGTTTTTTTTGTGGTAAATACCAATAAAATCGTAGGTGCAGAAACGTTCTCGAGTACGAGTACCACGTACGGGCAAGCACGCAGCGTAGGACGGCCCCCCACTTGATGGAAAACCTGATACAGGTTACTGGGAGCTTTTATGTGCAGGAAACACGGGGGAGATGAGGTACAAATCTTTAGAGCTGATGTTCAGCAGCAAAAATCTAAATTAATTTATTCATCAACCATCTGACCCGCCCGCGGTTTCGCACGGGTGGTGTTTCAATAAAACGTTACCCTTATTTTGCGCAATTGGCTAAAAAGTAGCCTATGTCCCAGGATATAATCTCCTTGTAAAATTTAATTACGATCCGTTCAGCCGTTTAGTCGTGTAATGGTAACAAACAAACTAACAAACATACAAACAAACAGAGTTATATATGTATTATACATATAAACCTTCCTCTTGAATCACTCTATCTATTTCTGAAAACAGCATTAAAATCCGTTGAGTAGTTCAAAAGATCTAAGGGAGCAGACAGCGGAAGCGACTTAATTTTATACTATTATACTCGTATGTAAAGATATCATATGGATATCTTTGTGTGTCGTGAATGAGCGGACGTCCTACGGCTGATATGATGATAATGAAGATGAATAAAATCTTCCGAATACCTAATCCGTAATTCATGTACCACATGAACGGAAACCAATAAATAAAACAGTTACAAATCCGTAAGTAATCCACATTAGGAAAGCTCAGTGTTAGAGTTGCTACTATCCGGTTTTTTAGTGTCCGGTCCGGTCAACATCCCGAAACAACAATATTTTGGGCAAATAAGGGTAAGGAAAATATAAAGGTGGTTACGCAAAATGTACGGATAATTGAATTATAAAATTTAAAAAATAATAATGCTCGACATCGCTATATAACTAATAGAACACTATACAATTTATTTTTGTGAATACATACTTAGATTAATTAGAGAAACATACAGACCCGGAACAAATATTTGTAGATCGTGCAAACATTTGTTCTGCGGCAGTAATCGAACCCGCAACCTCGTGTGTCTCAGCTGGCTATTCGCCCACTGTGCCACGGCGGTGACCAATAGCTATAGCACGACCAATGATGTATCTTATTTCAAAGAGATTTATAAGCTAATCAATTCTGTTTATCTGTCTATTTGTTACGTTTTCACGACTAAATAGCTGGACAAATTTCGATGAAATTTGGTATATAGATCGGTTAGGACCAGGATTGAGACATAGGCTACTTTTTACTCGACTGCGCAAAGGAGGCTAATGTTGAATAGACGAAGAAGCAGAAGCTTGTATTTTCATATGAAGACTTCATATTAATTGGTTCTTGGAGAAAAATTATAAAGGTTACATCATTTTAAAATAAACAAACACAATATTCTAAATACAAAGAAGGTTCTTTCGTGAAATTTGGCGAAGTCTTAAAGCACCGGAATGAAAATCTTATGCAACAATAGCGTATATTCTCAGAATCGATAATTATCATTTTAACCGGCTTTTCTTTTCTCGGTTCTACTTGAGCAAATACAAACCGTATTTCATAGTATAGAGAGACGGTAATTCAATTAGAGTTTAGTTAGTCGCGCCCCCAATAGCGTTAACGGGATTCCAATAAGCCATGGAACATTTTATGAAATGGGGTGTTAGACTTACATTCCGAGGATATTATATGATGAAACTCAGGTGACGTCTGAGATTTAGGGTCGATAATGCGATATCGATATACTTTTTACAGTAAGCGACATTGACAATTTCAGTTTTTGAATCCTAATATGGAAAGATGACCTACTAAATGTTCATACTATATATACATATTACATTTATTCATTAACAATTTACTAAAATCGTGTTTGAACTGAACTTATTACCAACAAGATTACATTAATAAAACAAAAACAACACAAAGGTATTATCTTATTATATAAAACAAAGTCGGGTTTGTTCGAACACTTAACTCGATAACGACTAGACCGATTTTCATGGTTTTCGATTTGTTGTATTTGTCTCCGTCCCGAATAGCAGAATAACTATTAAAAAATCAGAAAAATTCACGCAAAAAAAAAATTATGAAGGAAATTCATTTTCTCAGCTAACGGTGACGTACATTGGCAGTCCGTGTCATATGCATGTCAAGGCGGTACAAAGTTCTCCGGGTCTACTAGTTTATACTAAATGTCACTAGTAATTAATTCAATGAATACAAAAAATTACACACAAAAATTATAATTAATAAAATATTCCAAAAATGACAAAATAATTCCTTATGCTGCAATTAAATGGCATTATTTATGAATTCATCGATTGAGTAGAAGCATCCCTCCAACAAAAGGTTGCAGAGCGCAGGCCGCTGGAAAACTACGAGGGAAACTTTTGTTCAGCATTAGCCATCTTATGGCTGGTATTATTATGATGAACCCTTATATAAATATGACTAGCTGAAACCTTTGTCAAAATGATGACTCGATTTAGAGATCCACCTCTTCAATAAACTTATTATATTATATTTTGTGACATAACATAAAAAATCGCGAAATATTTATCAGCTTATATCACTGGCTGAGCTATAAAGTGGCTAGTAACCTTTGTGTAGCTTTTTGATAAATTCCGCTTGTATTGAATGGCTTTAACAGAAAATTCAGCGAGGGGTTTTATAAAGACAAAACTTAAGTTTATTTTTACAAGGTTTTTTTTTATTAGCCAAGATAAAAGTATGATCGTGGAAAAATAAAACAGCTTTCTTATACAAATTTACTAAGAATTTCATCTGAAATTAAATTTGTTTTACGACGGAATAGACTAAAACATCCGTGGTATTTTCGGAAACCTGTCTCAATAGGTCAATAATAGGTAACACCTATGAATATTGCCGTATCATCTGTTCAATTCAAATCGACTATTCATGATTGAATGCCAAACGATTGATCTGTAGACTCGTAGCCTGATGATAGAATGTTCATGCATTTGTAATACTGGATTAGTCTTTCCTAGACCTTGCATTCATAATATACGGTCAATTGATGATCGTTATACATGAAACCAAATAAGTGTAATCCGATGGAATTTATCCTACCTCATGTAGATTAATAAAAAATCAGATTTAATAATTACAGATTAATAAAGCATTCAGCGAAAATCAAACCTTATCAGTTGTTTTATGGTTTGAACATCGGGATTTAAGTTTAACGTTGGTTAATGCACTTAAGGCACTTATTATTTCTATATAAATTAATACAAGTGATAACTTAATAAAAAACATCGAATATTGAAAAGAACAAAAAAAATAACATCCCTTTTTGCGTCTGTGGTTAAAAAATGTAAATTTGTCAGAAGCCAAATAAACTTTAACTAATTCTTACTGAACTGAAAGACATGATTTCACAGAAACGAATTAAGATATTGCTGTTCTTCTATGAATTTACAGGTAGAATATAAATTATCTACCCACAGTTTTTTCCTTTGTAATATTAATAAACTGTTTACTTATCCCGAAGATCAAAGCGTTAATTAGATTCATCTTTTTAACCGACGTCGAAAGGGCGGAACTTATTACAACATCAGGAACACTTTGCAGCCTCAATTTTATCTTTATCGGATGTTGCTTTTAAAAGGAAGTGGCTAAAAATGTATGGTGATTGGGCCAGATTGTTCGCCATCTTTTTCTTTTGGAATATCATTATACTGGTGTAAGTTGATATAACCTATAGATTATTACAGTTACTTGTATCGATTTTCCGCTCATTAGCGTTTTCCGACTTAAGGTTATGTTATTCCTACGTAGATAGATAGTAAACATTTAAATCATGATGGGTAGTACCTCCCAGTAATATATGCAATACTCTTTTAAACTAGGAACTGGGTGAATTGACTATATGAGTTGTCAGTCTTCGGGAGTAAAAAAATGAAAAAATATAATATGTCAAAAAACCCTCGATCCGCTGTTAACTGCAGTCAGGTTTTTATTTTAATAAACTGGGTATGTTCTTTCTTTTCCGTTAAGTATAAGTATATATGTTTTACCGTTCATCTGATGCTACGAGTATAATAGATAGATAATTTCTTTATTGCATGCACGCCATTAAAAGTAAACTGACAAAAGAGAATACACAAATAAATCAAAGGTACAATGGGCGGCCCAATATTAACATTGTTGCCAAACACCAAGAAGAAGTATGTTTTATAAGTATACGATTCAGTTATTTTAAATAAGTACTCTTTGTACTGTCCTTACAAATGGCGCCAATGATTAATCCAGTACATTACGCGACAGTCCACGTGACTCAGTGACCACCAGAGATCGTGACTCACGGATTCCATATGACTCAAATGACCAACGATCTGTCTCTCTCTAATCAAAAACAATCTCTTAATGCCAGAAAAGGACCATTGTAGTTTCTTGATCGAATCTGGGTCGTACAAAAGGCACAGAATAAATCAAAGTTTGTAATGCAATGCTTTGGATCTAATTTTAAACGGTAATGTACATTAGCGTCTTATACTCGGAACTAATCGAAATAGGTTCATTCATCCGTCATAAATTTGAAGACTTATAATGAATCATCAAACTGGGTTTTGATTGCGCAACGATTACTACCTCAGGTATTTTGTGAGTTTGACTTTAAAGAATTACCAGTGAGTCATAAATCCTTTCTTTTTGCGCGTTATCCTTCTGGTCACTATCGCGTGAACTGAAATGACTTTATAATGTTACACAAAATAACATGTCACACACTCTTTCCATCGAACATTGAATTTCTTCGATCAAAACCAATTGATCTATATCTATTTTCAGCAATATCCTCTCATCATCAAAAAATACGGCAAAATTCTGAGCCAAAAAATATTGCAACTAACTATCTATTCTATGCCTCTATTGTGGGACAAAAAATCTGATGAAAATGTAACACGAAACTGGCGTAAAAGATATAAAGGGAAAACATAGTACGTAAACGCGGGCGATAAACATATTGCAATATGTCAGAGGGCCGCAAAATTGTCGTAAGCGCCATTACAACATTATTAGGGTACGAAATACGATGCGACCCAAACGATTACTGGCCTAAGATGACTAGGGCAGTCTTAATTGTGAGGTATGGACGTATGGTACGAGCAGAGTAAGCTGTGATTTTGGCGGCGACGCTTTTTTACATGCTTGACCGGAAAGCGATTACGCCGTCAAATTTTATAGTCATGGGCTTACATTGCAAGGCGTCTTTGAATGTTTATGACTAGTGTGCTCAAATCAAAGTGAGGAAATTGGCATGCAATAATAAAACTTAACAATCGTTGAATAAAAAAGGAGATAAATAATAAATAATATAAATAAATATCGCTGGACATTTCACACAGCGCTATCAGCCCCAAACTAAGCAGAGCTTGTACTATGGGAACCAGGTAACTGATCATCATCATCATCAGCCTACATTAGTCCACTGCTGGACATAAGCCTCTCCCAATACGCGCCACTGAGCCCGGTCTTCGGCTCTTCTCATCCAGTTTCTGTCCGCAACCTTTCTTATGTCTTTATTAGGTAACTGATAGAATACTTATATACTTTTTTTTTGTAAATACATACTTATAATATATAGAAAAACACCCAGACACGGATCAAATATCTGTAGATCATGCAAACATTTTGTTCCGCGGCGGGAATCGAACCCGCTACCTCCTGCGTCTCAGCCGGCTACACGTCCACTGCGCCACGGAGGCAGTCAAAGATGTGGGGAAACGTATGTTTTAGAGAAGGCAATGCTTCAGATTGTAAAAAATCAGAGTCAAAGTAAAAGAACAAAGGATGATAATAATGATTAAAAGACTGTTTTGAGACCTCATAACATGACGTTCATCATAAAGTGTCGTGAATGAACGAGCGACAGAATGTAATGAAGTGAAACGATACGATGTAAGTCAGGAAGCCACGCGTCAGATACTAAGTGAATTACGACAGTGGTATTGTGTGTCAATTGTAGCATACAACGATATTGCTAGGCAACAGCACAGATAGAGCTAAATATAGATGTCTCTAGACAAAAAGAGAAAGTCCATTGGCCAATACTTCATTAAAGGCCGACTCAAAATTAAAAATAACCGTTAATCAAGGTATTTATCGGCTGACTGTATCGTATTTTAAGATATATTAGTATTACTGCGCTTCAATCACTTGCTATATTGCTTATTAAACTCAGCCGAAGTTTCTCCTATTAAAGTCTACCCTCGAAGTCAAGGCTTTCGGTCCAGTGCAATGCTAAGCCAAGCATCTATTTCAGACATAGTTAGCTCTTGCGGTTTCAAAGTGACGTGCCATTGGTCCAACTATCACAAACTGATCAATACTTTGTATTTGAAAATACTAGCGAAACTATATCTTTATAATCTGTTTAATATACCAGAGGCAAAGAGAAAGGTGGAAATATTAAATTACTTTAGATATTCTCAGGATAGAATGACAATATTTTAAGAATTCTATTGTTTTATTTTTAAAATGCTTTTGTGTAAAGATGAAAGTTTATGTTGGGACAGTAGAGCACTTTTTGTTGGTTTTATTTGGGAACGCGATACTTTTAGAAATGTAAGCTCTTTGAAATATTCAACGCGAAATATAACTTTACCAAACATATTTCATTTATTCAGCGTATTCTTAGAATAATAACTGACTTCTAAAACGGTTAAAAGGAAACCATTGTCAATGTGCCTTGTTTTCGTTATAACTCATAATAATAATATAAGCTTTTATTTTTCCAACTTACACAACATTTACCTTTATTACTATGTGCTATGTTATGTACGACATTAAATAAAAACACGGGCAGTACTGTTGTAAAGTAGGTTTTTGTCAAATTAATTACCTTAGAAATTTTTATATTTTTAAACAACCTTACTACCAAGCTCTTAAATATCAATGAAAAAGCGTTTATAAAATAGATAAACAAATCATATTCATACACATACGAAAGTAAGGTAAGGTACCTGTTAGACTGACTAAGCGGCATGGTCGCAAAGGCGTCGCCGATTTACGTAAAAAATTGTTTATTGGAAATGTATCGAATACTTGATAAATATTCAAGCTATCGGTATTAAGCCAACCTTTAAAATCAGTTAATACGATTCCAGATGTGTGTTTTAAATTAATGTCGTATGTACATAACAAAACAGGTTGTATAATGAGTTTAACTTGTCTTATAATATAATATATGTTTTCTAAGGTTAAATGATATTTTATTTATCTAAGTAAGAACCGGCGTTCAGCAGTAAAAGCCTACTCCAATTGCTTCCATTTCTTCCTGTCTATAGCTGCTCTACTCCATCCCTTGCCCGCTAGTTTGACAATATCGTAACTCCATCTTTTGCGTGGTCTGCCTGGTCTGTGTTTCTAGTCGCGTGGGTACAGTAAGTTAATGTTTTTTGATTGATAACATAGTTACACCTAAAGTTCATCACTTATCATAAGACCTGTCGTAATGTATGGTTCTGAGTCCACGTAAGGACGTATGGAACGGATGACAAAAGAGTGCACGCGGCGGTAATGCGAATGTTGAGATGGATGTGTGGGATGACGAGAATGGATAAGATAAGGAATGAGTATATTAGAAGAAGTTTGAAAGTAGCGCCAGTGATAGAAAAGTTGAGGAGTAATAGGCTAGTGTGGTATTCGTATGCTTTTCCCCCCCTTTGGTAGGTATGTGAAGAACAACTTAGAAAGTGCTCTGTATTTCAATTTATTATATAAAATATATACAAATAGAAAAAAGTAAATAAATGTGGTAAACTGTGTAAATACCTGTGAACTTCACCAGCCACAATCACACTCTCCACTAATTAGTACCACAACTACATATTTTGGGACGACTACACTGCACTGATGTTCAGCAAGAATAACAAACAGAATAATAGAAGATGTTATTCAGGCCCTTCACGATTGGATGACACGGTGCGAAGGAGCCCTGCAGCAGTCCTCCTCTCCCTTTACCTTGGAGAGTATTACATCTGACTACGCAGTCTTCAATACATTCACATTGGGGGTTCTGAAGTCTCTGCAGCAGCAGGTGGAGATCTTTGCTCGCGACGCCGACCAACAGGAAATACGAAGTCGTCGCAAAATCCTCCTTCTTCACGGTGTGCCGGAAGGCGACAAGGAGAACACAGCTTCCGTCATAGTGAAGACGGCGAACACGAAGCTAAAACTGCCAGACTTTTCTAGTGCGCATATCAGTCGGTGTCATCGCATGGGACGTGCTGCGAACGGCGACAGGCCTCGTCCTATCCTGGTGAAGGTGAGTGATGTTAACATGCGAGACAAGGTGTGGTTTGCCAAAACCAACCTGAAAGGCAGTAACATCATGCAGTCCGAGTTCCTGACGAGGCCGTCGGCTTGAAGGGCCGGCATCGTCAAAAAAATAGGTTAGGTCATTGCGAAAGTTTTTCTAGTGCCCGTTGACTCATAGTAGGTAGATCTTGGTCATAACTTGTTTGCGCAATTTTCACGATTATTTTACACGCAACAATGTAATCTTTTAACTTTTTTTCCTTTACAACCAAACTGCGTATTTTTTTGGGGTTGTGTGTGTGACATAGATTGTAGTCTAGCCTATCTAATTTTGTTTTAATGTCACTGTCAAGTCAATATTTTTATGCGACTTTACGCGTTCCGGTCTTTTGAGCCTACTTTTTTCTTTATTTTGGTTTTTAAATATTTTTGTCATTTATTTTAGTTGTAAACACCAGAATACAACTGGCAGGTGGAGTTCAGTCTAATTTGAAGAAGTACACAGTGCATTGATTTACTCCTTAATTTATTCATATAATTAAATTTATTCTTATTATTAAATTTATTCTTATTTTTAAGTTTATGTAGTAATATTTATGTCTCTATATATGTCTATATATATGTCAAAGGTTGTCTGGAAGAAATCACTTCAAAGCGATAAGACCGCCCATTGTACTTTTTACTTTGTGTCTTCGATTTTGTCTGTAATAATTATATAATGAGTACAATAAAGTGTTTTCATTCATTTATTCATATATACGTTACTTTTATTTTCTCTCTGACAAAAGGCACTTGTCATAGCATGGGCATGTCATGCGGAAGGAAGAAAATCATGTAACTAAAAGAGTGTTCGATATGAGTGTGGATGGATATAAAAGTAGAGAAAGGCCAAAGCAGAGATGGGTTGACTGTGTGAAGAATTATATGGGTAACAGAGAAGTGACAACGAAGATGACGGCTGATACAGAGGAATGGAAGAAAAATACATGTTGTGCCGAGCCCACGTAATGTGGGACAAGGGCAGGAAGAAAAAGAGTTACACTTGAATTTCTAAAATAACCAGCTCTCTAAAACCAGCTCACCTTAGAATCTAATAGAAAACAATCGAACAAATCAAAATGTCTCTTAACGCTGCTGCAATCGATACCATATCCTCCTATCCTATTTCATAACACAATCTTTCACCTATCACAGCTTATCCGTTCCATATCAGTTCACGTGACGGCCAAATAACGAAGACCTGTTGCTTTTTGAAGAAAATATAGAAAATTTCCAATATTGGAGTTCTCATAAAAGTGGTGATATAAACCCTAGCACAGTAAATATTATGGTAGTTGGTTCAACCTTGACAGGTTCAATGCAATTATGCATGCGAGGTGCATTGAAATGTGAATAATAATATGTGGGAATGAGATACGATATGACTACTGCATTGGAAAAACATTGCTACTAGTTACTGATCATTAATTCTAATGGCAAATTATCATTACTAGTGTGTCTATCTTATCTGGCAGATAAAACAAACAGACACAAGCTCTTTTACGCATGATAAACTAATCAGAAAATCAATTTTAGCTCTGTGCAACTTCAATGACGTTTCCGATCTCAAAGGGAACGTGTTCTATACCTATCAGCGCATGGATGATTCAATACAGGGACATATGTAAACTATTCCGTAAATATGGTACGATATGCTTTTTTGCTTATTTTACTACGGCCTAATATAATCACAACACTCCTCTCCTCTTTGACGACCTCCGTGAGTGCAGTGGGCGAATAGCCGGCTGATACGCAGGAGGTAGTGGGTTCGATTCCCGCCGCGGAAGAAATGTTTGCATGATCTACAGATATTTGTTTCGGGTCTGGTTGTTTCTCTATATATTATAAGTATGTATTTACAAAAAAAATGTATATAGGTATTCTATCAGTTATCTGGTTCACATAGTACAAGCTCTGCTTAGTTTGGGGCTAGATAGCGTTGTGTGAAATGTCCTGCAATATTTATTTATTATTATTTTTTTTTTTTTATTTATGATTTTTATCAACTCGGCTCAGAAAAGCCGGAGAATAACTGAGGTGCACGGGCCTAAGCCAAGTACCCCTCAGTGGTTCGGGTAGTTTCATTTTGAACCGTTGTACATGGTAGTGTAGATGATAATTCGGTGGATAGGGCAGTTTGCAAGAACTTTCTTACAATCCTGCATGTATTCAAAATTACTGCCTTCTGCAATAAGGCAAAGGTATGTTTTGGGAGATCCAGAAGTGAGAGGGACTGAAACAGTTGATTTGGGATGACACCTGTAGAGGATAAAACTATTGGGACTATTGATACTTTTTGCAGCCGCCACATTCGAGTGATTTCATCTTTTAAATCTATGTACTTCGATAGCTTCTCCGCAATTGTGGACTGCATGTTATGGGTATTTGGGATGGCGATATCAATAATAAGTGCGGTTTTGTTAGTTTTATCTATAAGGGTTAAATCTGGTCTATTGTAGTGTGTAGTTTTGTCTGTTAATATCGCTCTGTCAAAGTACAGTTTATGGTAGGCGTTTTCGAGTACAACTTCGGGCGTATATTTGTAGTATGGTATTGGTCTAACAGATGCATCTATGAGATCGTATTTAGCAGCTAATCGTTGGTGTATTATATTGGCTACCTGGTCGTGCCTGAACTTGTAGTCCGTTTGGACTATTGCTCTACAGGCTCCTGTGATGTGCTGTATGGTTTCCGAGGAGCTATTACACCTGCGGCACAAGTCCGTTGGTAGATTGCGTTTATTATTATTATTATTATTTATCCTCTCAATCCAAAGTTTGTCTGGAAGAGATTGCTTTCTTTAGCGATAAGGCTAACATTTATACATTTATTTGTTTCGCAGTTAAATGTATCTACCTTGTGAAGTATTAAAAGCGAAGCGAGATCTCCAAATCAACTTGGGCAAATCGGTGTTGTTTGTATGTATGTTTGTTTGTCCAAGGATAACGGTCGAAGCGTTGATCCGATCATCGTGAAATATGATATAATATATATAGGTAAGTAGTAATGACACAATCCTGGTGTGACTAAATGAGCTAAAAATGTTGGGGGGGTTGTTGAGATATGGAGTTCAAGAGGGGTAAATAAAATCTAAATGAGAATATTAGGTCAAATAGGACGTCTAATGAAAGGGCTTCATTAGTACATTTCAACCCCGTTTTTATTTTTAGTCCAAGTCAGTCCAAGTAGTAGTCAATCCTTGTAGTATTTGAGTTATTCGTCATAATAATAACTAAACTATGACGAAATTTACAGGGTACACCAGTGACCCCACAGTGCTGAAATTTGGCATTCGTGTAACTTTAGGGACACAAATATAGGGAAAAGTCTGAAATCCAGAATAACTGCAATTTCTACCCCTAAAAAGAATAACCAATTAACATGAACTCCTGTTAATTGTAATTTGAATGAAACTGTAGTTCAAGTTAGTTGGTTGAGCATTTCATGGCATTATTTTATTAGTCAAAGATTATCACTCATATTTTCTTGCTTTTTTGGGAGACTCGCGAGGTCTCAGTTCGGGGCGAACCACTAGTATAAATAATGTTCATTAATTAATTCATACTAATTTCTCAGGTTACATTTCTATACCTATTTAAGTTCCAACATTTTTCCCATGGGCTCCTTGTCGTACCTAATAAAGAATCTTCAACATTATGTGTTCTTTCAAATGAACTACATCACACTTCCGACTGAACTTTGAGCCAATCCTCTCACAAAATGTTCTTTGCTCCTTTAACTTTAAATTATACAGCATGTAGCTGCAGATGTCTTAAATTAAAAAGAAGAAAACTTGGTACAAACAGAACTCTCATTGTTTCTCATTTCTTACGAAAACAAAGTTCTACCGTCAGCCCTAATATTAGGTGCCTCGTTGAATTAATTGTATAATTACTCATCAAGAACGCAGGTTAAGAGAGGGCGGCTGGGTTACTCTCACACGGACAAAATGAGAGCAGAAAAACGTTCATCAATAAACTTATTTCTAAGGAAGTGGCAAGCTGAACCCTCTAAAAGACCAAATATTTCGAATTAAAACAAACATTTCAACAATCGTGTAATTTACTTCGGATAGAAAGAGAATAATGACAGAAAAAAAAAGGATGAGACACGTTTACGGATATGAGTTTATTCCAAACTTAGTTCAGTTTATACAGGCAATGACTTAGTATATTGTTTAGAGGCGATGAGAAACGGGTAAATAATAAAGATGGAACTTAGCGAGACATTCGCTTTGTGCTTCTTTTACCATCACTGTTTCTTTGGAGTGAACTGGCTATCTATTCTATCTAAGCTGTGTTCTAAGGGGTTGAAGGTAAGCTATTATTAAACGGAGCTTTTACTTTTTGCTTGCAGACTTATTGCGTAACTAATTTCCGCCAGGGATGTATCATCTCTCTAAGAGTGAACTAGCTGTGTTAGCTATCCAAGCTATTTTCAATAAGCAAGCCAATAAAATAATAAAGTTAGATAGTAACCACCTAATTTCGCAGATGGTTTCTAACAATCTACCATCACTGTAGTTTCTTGGTGTGATCTGGCTGTGTTAGCTGTCTAAGCTGTGTTGAAGAGGTTGTAGGTAAGCTATTATTAAATAAGGTAAAAGTTTCGCGAGGGAACAAACTAGAATTTAAACTGCCGTGTCACCCTCAATCGTTGTTTAGTGTGCCCGCAGTAGGTAAAGCTTTTAACTTTCGCTTATGGGTTACAGTATTTGCATTTCTCAAGCAACTTCTGTGTACTCCAAATTATATTATACGGGTTTTCAATTTTACAAGATCTTTTAAATGTATAAAGAAAGAAACAAGAAATAGAAGAACTCGTAAGAAGACTCAAGGTTGCTCAGCGTGCTTTTGAGCGTGTTAAGTCTGCTCTCTACGAGATCGAATCAGAAATGAGGAGATTTGTACGCAAACCAACGTCACTGACATATCACAAAGGATTAGCAAGCTAAAGTGACAGTGATAGATAGATATAGACATTTATTTCGACACAAGTAACAAACACACAGAAACTACATACAGTGGATAAGTAAAGACAATGAAATACAGAGAATTAAAAACACGTAACTTAAACAAAAAATAATAAATAATACTAAAGATACGTACCCAGTCACTATGAGCCCTGTGCCGAAAAAGAGGAATGGCTCAGCATTATGGTGAACAATAAACTTATTGCTCAGCGCTGGTTTACCATTAAACCTGCATTGGCGTCACGGAGGTCAGTCAAAAGTTAAAACTTATAAGTGCCTTATTTGAAAAAGATAACAAAAAAATTAATTAGTAAAAGAATAATTACAAGTTGCCTGCCCAGCCAATTGTACCTACCTACTTAAGATGTCGAGTGGAAGAAGCACATAGCTGGAATAACTAACGGTCTTTGGTGCAGGAAGGTACTCGAGTGGAGGCCACGCACTGGAGAACGCAGCGTAGGACAACCTCCTACGAGTACTATAAAATACGACCTGATAAAAGTTGCTGGAAGCCATTGGGTTCAGGCCGCACAAGATCGGTCGCTCTGGAAAACTAAAGTCGAAGCCTTTGTTTAGCAGTTGACGTCCTATAATATTGTTACGAGCTGAGGGTTCGGGATAAAATAATGGGAATCGATCTAACCACAATAACACTTTTATTCAGCATTAAACGATGAATACACGAACTTGGTCACACGTAATCATAACACACTAATTCACACCACTGTTGCACCACTTAAAGTCACCGAAATGTTCGCACGTATAGCAAAATCCAGACTGACTGTCCGGCCATCTCTCCGGCCTATTTATATCGTGCACAATTCACTACACTAGAACGATCTCGATCGTTCCAGAAAAGGGTCGGTGTTTCGACAGAATGACCAATCCCCATCCTGCGCAACCGCAAACAATAACACAGCAGGTGTAAGACAAAAGCGTTCGAGAAACTTCGATTATTACTCATTGTTTAACATCCTCGGCGTAACAATATGATGATGATGAGATAGATAGATTTACGATTAATCGTACACCAGGATATTTTATGAATTAGATTATTCAAAACATAGTACAGGCGGCAAATAGATTTTTGTTGTTTTTTTTTAATTATTAGGGTTCCGTACCTCAAAAGGTAAAAAAGGGACCCTTATAAGATTACTCTCTTGTCCGTCATCCGTCCGTCTGTCCGTGGGTCACCACCGATTTTCTCAGGAACGGGGTGGACCTAGCAAGTTGAAATGTATACCATATACTGAGATCTGTAGTCCCTATTAGGTGTTTAAAAATCAAGGTCCTGAGTCAACACGATAAGAAGATACGGGCAAATTTAGATTTTCGCGAAAACTTGTAAGTACCAAAGTTTGCCTTAATTTTAAACTTTTTATTTTTCGGAATTTCCCCTTTACCTGTGCTACCCTAAACCGTGTGTAAGACCCTAAACTTGCTTTTAACCAAAATTGACAATTCTAGGTCAACCGGAAATACCCCTTAAGTTTTGGTTCGAAAACTTATATGGTAGTTCCCGTTGATCTAGAATCACGAAATTTGGCAAAAAGCAGCACAAATAAAGGAAAAATTCCAAAAAATAAAAAGAGTTGAAAATTACAAGGTGTCCCCATACATACATAGTTGACGCCAATTAAGATAGTCCTTTGAGTTGTATGGGCGCTCATACAATTTATTATAGATAATGGTACGGAACCCTTCGTGCGCGAGTCCGACTCGCACTTGGCTGGTTTTTATTTTGAAATGTACAGCGTCGCATGAGTACACACTCAGCATTTAATTTTCATTATTTCCTGCTAAGTTTAATAAGGTTTCCTGTTTACTGTCTGTCTCCTTTATCCAGTTTTTAAATGTTAACGATCAGTTGCCTACATTTTTGATTTTGAGCTCTACGATCAATTCGTTATATTGTTTTTTGGTGGAAAATTGCTCGCGTGTTTCTTAAAGCCACTTTCAAAAACTCAAGGTCTTCAACAAAAACAGATACTAAATTATGTAAATATCATGTATGTGAGCCATAAACCCAAAATTTCACAGCAACAAAAACTTTTCAGTCTCATTTAAGCCGTGTCGAATTTTGAATGGAAAAAATGCTTAGCAATAAACAAACTCGGGTACATTCATAACGAAACTCCTTTGTTCTAGCATTTGACCTCGACTGTACAGTAAGTATAATTAACGGCAATAATAAAAAAGTGAGAGCTTTAACCCCGTAGTAAAGATAACTGAGTCACAGATGAAGTAATAGTTAGTACAAGATCTTTTAATAGGCCAAATGCAGATGATCGATAATTGTCGTTCACCAACTTGTACGTATATTTACGGAGAACTGACGGCCGTTGGGGCAGAATGGCTCGCACTGGAAATCTACGGTTAAGGCCTATTTTCAGCAGTAGAATCCTTTGGTTGATATGATGTTAATGATTATATTTGATATTGACAAGCCTGTGGGTAATTGACTATACTGTTTTTTACCAAATCAAATCAAATAAATATTTATACGACTATAATACAGAAGAAACAATTGAATCATTTAAAGACCGTTGCAATCGATAGATAGCTCAACTGCTCCAGATCCAGGCGGATGTGTCTCTTTTATTTAGACATCATTCTGCTAGCACAAGATAAATAATAAGTTCTGTCCTTTGCTACCACAATATATTAACCTAGGCTCGCCGCACACGAGCTACGTGCAACAACCCACATAATAGCGGAAGCGTGCGACAGCCGCTTTTTTACTTTTTTTTCTTAACTTTTGGTCGGTGGCGGCCTACGACCACATGAAGCGAGAAGCGGCGCGTGGCGTATAGCGCCTACCGATTTGCGTTAACCGTATGTAGCGGTTCATATAAAATGGACAAAAAATGCAGTTGACAGCTCGGTGTCGGCATTTTGTGGCCGTAGCGCGTGGCTCGTGTGCGGCGAGGCTAGTAGCATGTCACCGATAACTTTTGGATCAGATCGGTGACGAGTCTGGCCTACATCGGATCAATTTCTGCACTGTATTTTTTATTGGTTTGAATTGCTAAAACTCTCGTGTATATTTGGCGACTATTGTCAAATCGAATATAGAAATATCGATCATTCTAAAAGATAGAATCAAGGGTAAAGCATATTTGTTAAGACAGTGAAATAATAAAGTTCCTTTTAGTGGAATTAAGTTAAACTAATAGAGGTTAGTTTTATAAAAGTACTCGAACTAGCCAGAGCACTCAAAAAGTAGGTTAAAACTTGAAGCGCTCGGGGCGTATGCTTGTGTTCTTAACAGATGAACTAGGTTAAGCCATGTTCATAAAAGTCAAACCGTTAGTGACCATTCAAGCTCCTGGAATGGCACCTATATTTTAAGTCTTCCAGTGATTCTGCCATCGACGGCAAATCGAAGGTGAGTGATGTACTCGCCATTGATATTGATGCCCAATACTTGCCATTCGAGGAGCTTGAATGAGGTGATTCGTAAACAAACTAAGGTCACTGACATAGCCAAGAGGATCATCACGTTAAAGTGGCAGAGGGAGGGACATATAGCTCGAAGAACTGGTTGGGGCAGAAACGTTCTCAAGTGGAGACCACGCACTGGAAAGCGCAACGTAGAACGGCTTGCCACGACCTGATAAAGGTTGCTGGGAGTCGTTGGGTGCAGGTCGCATAAGATCGGTCGCTCTGGAAATTTATTCGGAGGCCTATTTTCATGGCTGATACGAAAATCGTTAATTAGTAAGTATATCAACAAAAAAAAATTACTGAACACTCGGTGTGCGACTCGCACTTGTTTTAAACTACATTTTATTTTATTCTTACTATTCAATCCTCCTGGTCCTGCCAAAAGGATTAACAGGTAGGTACTACAATCCTCAAGTGTGACGTCATCATTTATTAACGTAACCGATCCGTTTGTTTGTAGGTGTGGGTCAACATCGCTTATTCATAAACTCCTACGCGTTATTTACATTTGTTTTCAACGAGTTTGGTTCAAGTTTCGCCAATTGTTACTGTTTTTTACGTTGTGAACGCTAAAATTGATAGGTTAGATTTGTTCGCCCCTTTTCAATATGGGATGTAGGACATATTTTAGAGAGAATAAGTACTGACTAAAACCTACAAAAGGATTTATTGTTAAAGAAATATTTTTTTTTACATTTATTGATCTCGGCAGCAGCAACTTGGGACTCGCGCACTGAGGGTTCCGTACCTAACTATATTTTATGTTAATTTAGCAGGGCCATCTAGAAACCAAGTAAACTTTTAAGGCAGATTTATAAAAAACTGTTCTAGATCGAGACTTCGTTTTATTCATATTAATTTCAGATTGTTAGCTTTACAAACTTCGGAGATAAGAAGGAACGGTATTTTACTCGGTAAATTACGGTAAATTTATGTTGCATTTAATTAATAGTACCTGCTGTTAACAGTCAGGTTCTGTTATTAGTTGGTTAGTCAGGTCGTCCGTGAAATCAACACTGACCTCAGCAGAAGACCAGCGCTCCAGCATAAGTAACATCCAGAAGCATATGTTGAGCCTTTTCACTGTCATCATAAAATCACACTGGATTTTATAATTAAAAAAAAAACTTGCCTTTGTTATTGTAATTTTATATTTAACTAGCTTCCGCCAGCGGCTTCGCATGCGTAGTTTGTCAGCAAAAAGTAGCCTGTGTGTTAATCCAGGTTAGAGTCTACATACATACTAAATATCATCGAAATCGGTTCAGCCGTTACGACGTGAAAGAGTAACACACATCCACAACATACATCCATACAAACTTTGGCGTTTATAATATTAGGGGGGTATGAATATGTTTACTTTTAATTGTATAAGATTATGTTTTCTTCATTTTTTTGAGATGCCAATAAATGTATTTTCATTCTTCTTCTTACTCGACATTCAAAACTATACGGCATAAAAACGACTTCTACTCATCAGCTGTTTTGCATTGGGGGTTAAAATTGTCATGTCTATCTATTCGTGGACCCTGACCATTACAACAGCAAACACCAAGGGATAAATATAAACAACTCGATTTATATCTAAACACATTAAAACTTTCCTAGCTCTTCGCTTTTTACCCAACTTGACCTTTCCAATTTAGGTTTTATTTCTTTTTACTTCCTAATACAAACTAATGGTAAGTAACTCTCAACTTATTGCAGAAAAACTCGTTTGTTTTTGTTTCTGGATTACAACGTAGGTTTAAAACTACGTGAACAAATCTAACTTGATACGAAAGAAACACATTATCAAACACCTGCATACCTACCTATCACGTCAAAAGATCCTTGAAATTATCACTATTTCTAAAATGAGACTATCGTCGTATACGTCAATTATTTTTGACTTTTGGACTGTAATAAAAGTAAGCTAAGTTACATTTTGAGCAAATTCTTCCGCTAGCGATTATGCATTATGATTTGAAATGGACTTAATTATGGAATTTTTCTTGTATAAAACGGCCGATAAAGGTGGTTTCACGCGAAACACGCATAACAATACTGGTGGAGAATTAGCCGTATTCAAAGCACCATATTATAAGCAGTTACTAGAACAATATGCAAAATCTTGCGTGTCAAACTCAATACTTGTGTTTTATTGGCTCAACGTGACCGTCCAACCTTCCAAGACTCAACTTCGAACTGCGCGAAAGTTGCGCGTTGGACTGAGTTTAACGAGTTAAGACGTTGGATTCTTTAGATCAGTCTTACTTCGGTCGTACAAAAGGAATACATTTTTTTAATAAGGAACTATTTATTAACATGATTATTTTTAATCTTTAGTTATTAAATAAGCAAGCAAGACAAATTTTAGAAGAAAAGAACAGGTATCGTCTTCTTTATGCTACAATAGGAAATGATAATGTAAATCAATTATTAATAGAGTTTTATTTATCAATTTATATACCGTTTAAATTTTTGCAAAACAGTAGCAATGTATTACTATAGGTCACTTCACTAGTGTCAGGAAGGAATGCTGGCATTGCGAACAAACCGCACGGTGGGTGGCACCCGCCTTTACAACGTATGTATTTCATTCAAAAACAGTTGAATTTAACTCGGCATTTTGGTTGTAATGAAAGAACTGACTTTTATTTCCTTGATTTATGTTCTAAGTCTTTGTACAGTCCAATTAAATACAAAAGTTGGGGAGCTGTAAATTAGATTGGACAGATAAACAAAACGTTTGGGAACTTAGCATAGTAAGGGCCAAAAATTTCTTGCCTTTTTACGAATTCTCGGCAACAGTTCAAAGATAAATAGAAAATGTTAAATATAGGGTACCAATATTACTAGAAACGCCTATTTAGATAATATTTGAATATAAACTGTATGTGAAAGGATATATAAACATTTGTGAATCTTAACAATCTTTTGCTTGAGGGAAAAAGCTATATCGAGATTTTATTTCAATTCAACCGATTTCCCAAGAAAGCCTTCGTCAAAGGTGTTCATGCGATTCCCCCGACGCTTGACAGCCTTTTCACAGCGCCCTAATTAAGGTAACAGGCAATAAAATCTCGCGTGCTCAAGACCCGTTTCACGTGGGCATTCACGGTCGCATAACTTACTTACTAAGTATTATTTATACTGTGTATGAAGATGAGATCAACAAGTCAAGAACAGTTATGCTTAAAGGATTCAGGTACAGACGCTGTTTGAATGTCAAGCCTCCCCTCTCTTGGGCAGACAACTGCAGAATGGTTAATGTGAATGTAGCGACGGAAATTCACGGAGCCAGAAGATGTCAACAGCACTGCACCAAGTCTGGAGCATAATATTTCTCCATTTGAGAAATACTTCCTATGGTATTTCTCGATGGAAATAAAAATGTACGTTGAAAATGAAAACTGAATTTCATATACAAAATGTGACTCTCACATTAAATTAGAATGCCAGTTACACCCGTACCCAGTCACAATACACAAGCATTAATTAATATTAAAGCTAACACAATTATGTATTCTAACCATGCGAAATAAAACAATGATGCTCCGTAGTTCATGAAAAAAGGCCCGCCTAATATGCAAATGGTTATAATAAAACGAAGTTACTATATTACTAGTTGCCACAATAGTCCCGGAAGCACAAATCGGACTATAACTTTGTTTTTTTTTCGTTTATGCGTTGGACTGCAAGATCTCGATTTTGCGTTCTAGAATGCACGCAACTATTACAACTTTTGTTACACGCTATTCTTTTGGTCGAAGCGATATGTCACCACATCGATGTCTCTTCTCTGGCTAATCAGTATGGACATCCAGTGTTTACAGTGTGCACAGGGTATGGATCTGGATGAGATTCTAAGCCATAGATAGTTGATCGAGCAAAGCGAGATCTCCAATTTAACTTGGACGTATCGGCGTTGTATGTATGTATATTTGTTTGTCCGAGGATAACTTTTGAAGCGTTGATCCGATCATCGCAAAATTTGATATATAGGTAGGTAGTAGTAATGGCATAATCCTGGTGTGACTAAATGAACTAAAAACATTGGGGCGGTTGTTGAGATATTGGGGTTCAAGAGGGGTAAAAAAAATCAAACTTAATGAGACTATTAGGTCAAATGGGACGTCTAACGAAAGGTTTTCATCATTACATTTCGACCCCGTTTTTATTTTTAGATGAATCCTTATCGTTTATGTTTTTAGCCATTGTAAAAACTGAACTTTGACAAAATTCACAGGGTACACCAGTGACACCACAGTGCTAAAATTTGGTATTCGTGTAGCTTTAGTGCCACGAATATAGGGAAAAGTCTGAAATCTAGAATACCAGCAATTTTTACCCCTAAAATAAGTAACCAAAGAACATGAACTCCCATTACTTGTAATTTGAATGAAACTGTAGATCAAGTTGTGCATTTTGTGGCACTAGTTTAGTAGTCAAAGATTATGTATAATATTTTTTTTTTCAAAATTTCCGTTTGGGGCGAACCACTAGTCAGTGTTTGAGTTTGGTGTGTATTTTTTTATACTTCTAAACTAGCAAACAAGCATACGGCCCACCTGATGATAAGCGGTATCACTCGCGTGATGCTGACCCTTTATGATTTATTTGTATTTATAGTATATAATTTTATAAATTGAGTGAACCAAACAACAACAATCAAAAATTGCTTATTTAAATATTCACAAAAAACAAGGAAGACACAAATCAGATTCTCCGATACAACATTGACACCTTAATTTCCGTTTTAATTTACTGTCCTAAACTTCATAAGAAACTCCTCTTTTGTTGGGCCAGTGCTTCGCTCAAACCTGGCTTATAAATTCCCTTTTGTTTAGAGATAATGAGCCATGACTTTTATGAAAAGGTTTCTTTTAATTTTGCTACCAAATTTATTCGTTCCGGGAGCTATCTTATCCGAGAAAGGCTTCTAAATAATTTCACATGAGATAAAGGATTTTATTTTCGGGCTTAAAATTCACTTTTAGAGACCAACGGACATCCTCTTAAAATATTCAAAAAACTTAATTCCTGACGTTTAAATGACCGCACTCGTAAATTCTCGGAGCTAGAACTATTTCGGAGGACAGGAATATATTTCAGTGTTCAGATACCACGTCCACATTTTGATAGCCAGCTTGAAACATGTAGGTATAGGAATATCAAATTACCTCATGCACTTCCAAAAGGAAGACGTTCTAAAATTATCGAGTGCTTATGGAGTAACTTAATATAGCCTCAGGCCACAATCGATACTCTTCATAGAGTGGTCGGTTCATGTACAGTTGCCACCAAAAATTAAAACGCAATTTAGGTACATATTATATACAAACATCACACTAAAAGTTAACCCCATTATTAATAAACTCCCTGTATTTTTCTATATTAGATTGGCATTAAAAGGCATTTTAAATCAGTACTACTACAATACTATATCAGTGGGAGTGTATCAAACTATTTATATAATATTGTTACGCTGTTACACAATAAGAAATAACCGAAATTTCTCGAACGCTTTTGTCTTACCTGCTGTGTTATTGTCTACGGTTGCGCAGGATGGGGAGTGGTCATTCTGTCGAAACACTAACCCTTTCCTGGAATGTTCGAGTTCTAGTGTAGTGAATTGTGTGCGATATAAATAGGCCGGAGAGATGGCCGGACAGTCAGTCTGGATTTTGCTATACGTGCAAACATTTCGGTGACTTTAAGTGGTGTGAATGTGTTGTGTTGTTTGTTGTGATTACGTGTGACCAAGTTCGTGTATTCATCGTTTTAGTGTTGAATAAAAGTGTTATTTTGGTTAGATCGATTCCCATTATTTTATCCCGAACCCTCAGCTCGTAACAATATTATAAATGTGAAAGTTTCGATGTTTATTTATTTTTTTGTTTGTTACTCAATCACATCATAACAGCTGAACCGATTTCGATGAAATTTGGTATATAAGTAGATTATAACCCGGATTACCTCATAGGCTACCTTTTATCCCATAAATCAGTTCTCATGGGATAACAAATTGCAACAGTGAGTTTAGCTTTATTTCTAGGTTCCCTACCCATTTAGGAGTGTAACGCGTACGAAGTCGTTGGTAACAGTAGTATAATTATAAATGTGAAAGTTTCGATATATGTTTGTTTGTTATTCAATCACGCTGTAACGGCTTAACCGATTTCGATGAAATTTGGTATATACACTGCCGGCCAAAAGTTTGAGACCACTGTAAAAATCTTTGTCACCAACAAAATATTTCAAAGTACACATATGATAATGAGCTAATTTGAACACCTGCGTATTCTATTATTATTAAAGAATTTCTAAGAGTCATTATTTATGTTGTTGTTTAAGTTATCATCCTAAAAAGGTCTATTGTTTCAAAACATCAATGAGCGCCGCGCAAGGACCAGGTGGTAGAGTCATTGTAATATTTTTATGATCTGCTCATTACTTATTGTTTTGGGTTTGTTTCGCGTTAACCGATATCAGGGATTATGTTAGCTTCCTAAAACATATTTAGTACCAAAGTTTTTATGGAGTAAATTATTTTCTACCTTATTAGTCTGAGCTCGTCGTTGTTACAGTGAAGACATCTTAAAATGGGAAAAGTTCGCGAAATTAGCAGTGAAACTCGCTCTGCCATAGTTGTTTTATACGGCGAAGGCAAATCTGAACGTGCGATTGCCTCTCAACTTAAGTTGTCGAAGACTTGTGTTCATAACACAATAACCCGATACAAGGAGACTGGCAGTAATCAAGATCGTTCGCGTTCGGGAAGGCCGAGAACTACCACTTCTCGCGAGGATCACTTCATCGTCACTACCAGCAAGCGGAATAGACGCCTAACAGCACCAGAAATCCGCGTAGAAGTGAACAAATCCCGATCAGAACCTGTATCATTGACTACAGTAAAAAGACGTTTGAGAGATGCTAAGTTATTTGGTCGCGTCGCCGTTCGAAAACCACTACTAAGGCCACAAAACAAAAAGAAACGGATGCAGTGGGCCCTTACCCATCGAGACTGGACTGAAGAAGACTTTAAACAAGTTCTTTGGTCAGATGAATCCAAATTTGAAATATTTGGTTCAAAACGACGAATTTTTGTTCGACGTAACGTCGAGGAAAAGATGATGCCAGACTGTGTGGTGCCAACAGTCAAGCATGATGGTGGTTCCATTATGGTCTGGGGATGCTTCTCGGGCCATGGAACCGGAGATTTGGTACGAGTCGAAGGAATCATGAAAAAGGAGCAATATAAACGAATACTACAGCAAAATGCCATTCCGTCTGGTTCAAGAATAATTGGAGATGGATTTTTTTTCCAACAAGATAATGACCCAAAACATAGTTCAAAATTATGCAGGGGTTATTTAGAACACAAAGAAACAGAAGGGGTTTTAAAAAACATGGTAAAACCCCTCAGAGTCCGGATCTCAACCCGATTGAGCTTTTGTGGGAAGAGCTTGATAGAAATGTGCGCAGTTGTTGTCCCACTTCGCAAGAAGACATGTGGAAGGCTTTACAAGAAAGCTGGAACAATATATCACAAGATACAATCGACAAATTGATTGCTCGTATGCCAAGAATAGTGAAAGTAGTAATAAAATGCAAGGGAGGGTTTTTCGACGAAAAATCTGTATAAAATATGAGCGACATTTTTAAGGTAAATGGTTGATTTTTCTTGATTTTTTTGTTTTCTTCATAATGTATGTGTATTAGGAAATAAGTATTTTAATTCATAATTAAACATCTTGCTTTGTATTTTGAGTTTTATTTCATTTTCCTACTTTGCTGTAGGTGGTCTCAAACTTTTGGCCGGCAGTGTACGTAGATTACAACCTGGATTAACACATAGCCTATTTCTGCCGTCAAGCAACATAGCTGTGTTTCTGTTTGCCGGTGAAATTACAGGCAAATGAGGCTTTACACCTGAATGCCTAAGTTGATGTACGCAGAGTAGTGCATCGTAGGGCACGCTTCGAAGGAGCATGACCTACGAAGCAATACTTTGTTATAGGCGATGGTTACCATTTAACATCAGGTGGGTCATATGGTTGTTCCATCTCCAATAGTATAAAAAAAAGTTATATCTAGAATTGGTATGTGTAATGAGTAAGAGATTTGATATGTCTATCATGAGGATTATTAAAGTTGAGTCTATTAGTTACTTTTTACCTACAAGTCAGCCAAAAAATTATAAGATTAATTACTTAATTACTGTGTTTTTGTTTGTACTTTTAAGATAAGATAACTCTTTACTGTCGACGACCTCCGTGGCGCAGTGGGCGAACAGCCGGCTGAGACGCAGGAGGTAGCGGGTTCGATTCCCGCTGCGTAACAAATGTTTGCATGATCTACATAGCATTTACAAAAAAAGTATATACGTATTCTATCAGTTATCTAGTTCCCATAGTACAAGTTCTGCTTAGTTTGGGGCTAGATAACGCTGTGTGAAATGTCCAGTAATATTTGTTTCTTTATTGTACACCAAAGTAAAATACATAATTTACAATAAAAAACATAAATTTTATAAATAGATTTAGTACAATGGGCGGTCTTATCGCTAAAAGCGATCTCTTCCAGACCACCTTTGTATGGACAGGATAATAATTTATCACATGACGGCGGTGCTTCATATAAAATTAATAATAACACAAATTTAATTATAATAAAATAATCAATTATAAAATTGGTTTTACTGTAATTTGTAGGAATGAGTTTGCTCAGCTACTTTTGATCGCGAGTATACAATCAGTATGTATAGTAATAAGTTCTGCGCTATTCTCAAGATAAGCATCGGTAAACAGGCTGTGGTAGCTTCCTGTGGAATACGCCGTTTAGGGCTGTGTATAGTTCCTCTTGTATTAGCTCTACGATTTATGTACTGGGTATATTGCTATACTTGATTGTCTTGTTTTTGCGAGATTTGAACTGGGCTGTGGCACAAATTTATAGTATTATCAGGCCGTACAGTATAAAAGCTCTATAAAACGAACTGATTTAATCACCTATTACTTCTACAGCACCGCCGCCCCTGCCGCCTGTACGCACGCGGTTTGTACGTGCGGGAATTTACTGTAGGGCTGAGGTAAGCCAATTGACCGGGCCAGGGACAGCAGATAAAATAGAAAATCGTTTTTACAATATTTCACAGCTTGCTTTGTCTTATCTCATTCACTATCCTGTCCATAACGCCCAGCAATGGGCATTATTTGTACTACAAGCTGACCTATCCGCAGCTTCGCACGCGAGGTTTGTTAATGAAAACATTACCCTCCTTCTGCGCAGTCGGGTAAAAAGTAGCCTATGTCGCAATCCCGGTCATAATTTATTCATATACTAAATTTCATCGAAATCGGTCCAGCCGTGAAAAGTATCAAACAGGCAGAGACAGAGTTACTTTCGAATTTATAATATTAGTATAGATATAATTTTTTATTCTCCAATCGGATAATCCTCTTTACTTCCCAAGAAATTAGAACTTCAATGCCTAAAGAAAATAACAACTCCCCAACACAATTATTTGAAGCCGAATGAAGGCTATCGAATAAAGAATCTTTAGTTTCCAATCCAATTTGCTGTATTCCCTTGCGTGTCTTAGCGAGAAGCGATTTATTTTGATTATAGCTGTTCGAGTGGTGGAAAACAAGCTATAAATTAACAGCGACGACTTAATTAGGGCTCTGTTTCCAATACCATTAATGCTTGGTGATGACAGGCTGATGTCTATTGATGGTGTTAACATGAAGCAAGGGATTGACCGATTATGGTGAGTGGTTATGTTTGCTTGAAATCTTTGGTGATGCCGCATTTGCACACGGAAACGACGCGGCGAGGCGAGTGACCAGATAAATAAAAGGAAGAAAGGACGTTACACACGTGGTAGGTAAACTTATAAATTATTCATACTAATAATATTATAAATTCAGTAGCTCTAAAATATAGCTCACGACTATATTAATCTCCAATGGTCATCCTGGTGGGCATCCTCGGATTGCTTCCTCAGTAAGCAAACCCGGGAAGATATCCCACATGGGGTTAGTCAGAGCCAAGTCCAAACATTATGATGCCGCCCACTTCTTAGAAATATGGCTGTGTTTAGAAAAACGTCTGTGTTACCACAGACGTTTTTCTGCTTGTAAACAGCTAGGACTTTTAAAGTATGCCTTTTTTTGAAGAAGTAGAAGCAACTAACTGTGTTCCTCGAAGCAATGGTAGTCAGGCCATGCTAAATCTGCATATGACCGTAGGTGGTCGGTTCAACAAAAGAAGACGACTCTCAGCTACCTTACTCTCGTGTTCATTATAGCAAACGTGAAATTTATTTACTAGGCAACCACATTAAAATTTCTGGAATTAAATAAACGCGCGGGTGAAAGTTACCCCGCCTGCGCGTTGCATTCCCCTCCCCGCCCGATACAGTCAGTACAAAAACGCTTAGCATTGTTTCTTTACTCATATAATGTAAAACGTAGTTGATAAATTAATAGACCGTATGTTGCTATAGCAGCGCGGTCACTACGCGAAAGGTGCGTTGTATAGGTGCCAAGAAAATATATGTGGACGTGTATTTGTACGAAAATATAATGAACGTGAGAGCAGTGGTAGAGTTTCTTGTGAATGGGCTCGCCCGGGGAAGTACTACCACCAAGCAGCATTGCTGTGTTTCGGTTTGAAGGGTATGGTTGCCGGTTAAATTAAAGGCACATGCTGTGTACACCTCAAGAGGATGCATGTTCCATCGCCAGGTAAGGCGCGCTAACCGAGTAGTGTCCATTATGCGTGAGACTTTGGAGCGTTATGCAGAGTTACCGCGAACTATATGTTTCAGTATGATCTATGACTTGAGGGCAAACTTTAACAAGATGTTGCATAACAAGTGCTAAAACTTTACAACTTTGCATCTTCGCGCTTTTGTTGCTCTTCAAAGTATATTTTTACAGTAAATACTTTTGAATGTTCGATGCTATGCTTAAAGATGATGGATGAGCAATTCCGGTAGGTACAATAATCCTGTGTCTAAACGTAAGTTACTAAAACATAACCAGTGTCAGTCAGTTGCAAATTAAAATACCTAATTTACCTACATTTTGATGTCATTGCACCAAGTGAGCTTTTAACTTAGCCATTGGTGGCAATTCTGTTGTTTACGCTGACTAACTAAAATTGTATAAAATACGAACGGTCTTATTTTGTTCACACCAAAGATTAAATTGGAATGACATTCAAAGTAACATTCTAAATTTAAGTATTTTAAATAAGAAGATGTGTTTGCGGGCTAGTTTTAGTCAACACCAATTTGATTGATCACTACACACTACACTAGCCCGCAAACATGCCATCATAACAAAAATTACTTAATTTTAGAAATGTCACTTTAAATTTCATTCAAATTTGATCTTTAGTGTGAACAAAATAAGACCGTTCGTATTTTACACAATTTTAGTTAGTCAGCGTAAACAACAGAATTGCCAGCATTGTAATACTTAATTACATTTAAAGTATTTTTTACACATCTGTATTTACTTCGGTGTTATATAGATTTTTCACGAGATTAAAGTACTTTTCTCTGTTTACTTTTTCTGTATATAAAAATGTCAAAAATGGCTGACTTTTCTGAGCGAATGGTTTTTTTTTAACTTTATAGATCTTCGTTTGACCACAATCTCACCTGATGGTAAGCGATGATGTGGTCTAAGATGAAGCACGAAGATCTAGAAGAAACCTATTCACTCTTACCTTAAAGAGGCCCGGATTGTATTCTTTAGGAAAAACAGATGACGGCAAAGTATTCCACACCTTAGCTGTGCGCATCAAGAACGTAGAACCAAAACGGTGTGTGCGAATGGTTGGTATATCAACTAAGTACGGATGGTACTGAGCCGTGCGCCTGCTTGTCCTTTGGTGGAAAGGAGATAGCGGTATCAGGTAGTAAACATGTTTTTAGCTGTGCTAGCCAACTGTGACCAACAACCTTATGTAACGTAACGAACATATAAAAATTAGGGGGAACGAAGATTCTCAAAGGCACCGTTCAAAGATTTCAGTACAAATCAACGTTTTTCCTTTTCATCAAACCGTTGATTTATGTGGGTCGACTAAGTTGATAACGAACAAAAACTATTTGTCATACGATACGGCCCACTACGTGACAAGCGTGCGTACCAGCGAATTAGTAAACGTTCGTATCTTGGGAACAATCTAGGCTATACTCGACGGAAGCACTTTGTCTAGAACCCGTAGGGATGGGGCCGACTCCGAATCCGATCAACAGATTTTTTTATGTTAAAGAAGTATGGGCAAAATGTTTTATTTTAATTTAAAATTTATTTTTCATATTTTATTTATTGCATTCATGTAAATGTAACTGTGTAATTCATGTACGTACCACATTTGTTGGTAGGTCTTATTTAAACTTATGTTAGGTTAGGTTAGATGGACCCCGTTAGGGCGCTGCGAATTAATTTTAATTATTTGATTGATCATAGTTTATATAAAACACATTATTTACTACATTAAGAACATTCAATTACGTAATAAAATTCAATCAGAGATGTCATTCTTGCGTCTAAGTGCATGCATTTTCGGCGAGATTTCTAGGTAGGTATGTAGGCAGGTAGTCCAATGTTTATATACTTAAAAATACGAAATTTCAGATGTGGCCGATTTTTTGGACCTAAAGTCCTCATCCTCCTTTGTAGACACACAACAAGCTGAGAGGCCTCCTGATGTTAAATGGTCATCGTCGCCTATAACGCTTACAGCACTCGTGGTTTAATCACTCCATGCGAAAATACGAGTATAATAAAAATGTTTTCTTTATTTCTACTACACACAAACAACACTTTTTAATTTCGAAATCGGCATCAATATCAAAATTTAAAAGATCTTGACCGAGATCTCGAAATCGGATCTTACAGGAATTCCCAGCTTTGAAGTTTGCTTGTTATTTCAATGCAATACAAACTTACGCACTTTGATGCTAACACTACCAAAATAAGGAATAGAAGAGAAAAGATTCGCTGCCTCTATCTTATCACTTCCTGTAATACAAAATGTTACTGTTTCCCTCTCTTTTTCTTGCTTCTATACACTCCGATTAAAATAATGTCTTATGCACGCACATCCCTATTCGAAGCCAGAGATTATTTAGCAGTCACTGTGTATGTACGGAAGCGTAGATAATGGAGTATATCTCCGAAATACTGTGGTATACGTTTGTGAAATGACCAGCATTACTTATTTATACATCCAACCAATAAACCAAAACAACTTATAGGTAGGTACATGATGTATTAGTAAATAGTTAGATTACCTTGAGGTGATAAGATCATAATCACATGTCATTGTCTGTCTGTCTGTCTGTGGATCGTAGTTCTCAAACCGAAGGACCCATCACACATAGCGTTACAATAGCTAAGAACACACCCAGTTAAATTAGCTTTCTATTGAAAACCGCATCCAAATCGGTCCACCCGTTTGGGAACTACGATGCCACAGACATAGGCGTCAAAAATATAACACTCCTTTTTGCGTCGGGGGTAAAATAAGCACTTCGTAGGTAATAAGTACATTAGCACTACATTTCATTACCTGGGAAATAATCGCAGTGTAATCAGATCGCTTCCCGCTTTCTCTTAGAAACTTTCCGCACTTTCCGGCCAATTAGCGGCACCTTGTTTCCAGTGAGATCATCTGATGATGTCTTACTAATTTGGAAACTATTGGGGGTAAAGCGAACCATTGTTTGGGAAAAGAAAGGCTGGTCTGTTCGCGCTCCACTATTAGACATAGACAATCATTTATTTGCTATAAATAGCACACATAATACATTTACAACAGATGAGTGAGACACAAGAGAGAAAGTAAAACTATTTTAAATAATGAACATAAAAATAATTATTAAGCAGTACATGCGAAAACAGAAACAAACAATATAATAAATAACATAATGATTTACACATACACATACTTTATACATAATAGTATATATACAGTGTGGCCCTGGATAAAGTGCAACCCCGAAAGGGGGTGAAACTAGATCAAAAATTATCGACAAAAAATAGAAAAAAAAATTTAAAAAAAATTAAAATTTAAAAAGTTGACCACTGACCCAGTGGTCAACTTTAAATGCTCCTAGCCAGCACATTTTTTATGTTAGAACGTAGGTTTTTATTTTATTTAAAAGCTATTATGATAGACAATAATAAAAAGTCATAAAAATTTCTAGTATTATAGGCTTAATTTTAAGATTTTTGGAGTTTATTGGAAATTAATAAGCATTTAAAGTTGACCACTGACCGTCAGTGGTCAACTTTAAATGCTCCTAGCCAGCACATTTTTTATGTTAGAACGTAGGTTTTTATTTTATTTAAAAGCTATTATGATAGACAATAATAAAAAGTCATAAAAATTTCTAGTATTATAGGCTTAATTTTAAGATTTTTGGAGTTTATTGGAAAAAAACAGCCTAAAAAATTTAATTTTAATACAAAAATTAAACTTTAAGTCACGATAGCCACTTGTTTGTCAATTATTTGTTATTTTATCGTCATCGTCACATATCTGACATGATTATGGTTTTTATTTTAACAAAATAGACCTACTACTTTGGAAGAAATAATTTTTTTATTAAATAGAGTCATTAGTGAGCAACAAAAATTTTAATACATCAATAAAGTATATACAATTTTTTTTTAAATTTTTTTTTCTATTTTTTTGTCGATAATTTTTGATCTAGTTTCACCCCCTTTCGGGGTTGCACTTTATCCAGGGCCACACTGTATATAGTATATATAGTATAGTATATAATAGTATAATAGACAACATAATTTTATACATGAGGTAGGAATGTTGTGTGCAAAAGGGCCTCGACACAGCATTATGTCAACTATTAGCACCTTGGGCCCGCAGCCAAATTACATTCGCTGGGAATCTATTCGATTCCTACATACTTGTTGTCGCTGTATCACGTGGTATTTCTATAGCATGTGTCAAATGCCATACATTTTCGGACTTGTCGACTAGCATCATCGCTAATCGACTGTAACTTGGCTAAGCCCTCTTGATAGATAGAAACACTTTATACAAGCCAATTCGGAATTCTTTGTGAAGGTATAAAATAAAGTGACCTTAAAGTGACCTAATGATAAAGTAGGCACCCCAAATACCCATGTTTAGTTAAGTAATACAATAGAGGTTTTATAGCAAATTTACGATCTTGAAATCGACTAAATGAAATGATTTTTATCAAGTTTTTAGGGCAGATATTATCATGCACATTTTGACTAGAAACAGATACAAGCTTTTGAAGTTACTAGGAGCCAGGTGAGTTTGTTCCAAAATCTATGTCAAGAGGAACGCTCACCACGAATTTCGTGCCAACTATTCCGCACAAATCTTTTTTGCGTTTATACCAAGGATCATAGTGTAATAGAGGCTCGTAAATAAAGCTCGTCGACGCCGGCGTCATAACCGGCGTTTTCACATATTTCCACCATTTTTGGCGTAGGCTCGCCTTCGACAAAATTGATGCTGAAATTGATATTAATTTCCACAGACCAACCCGCATCGGCTTATTTAATTTTCCTAATTGACAGGGGAACTGTTAAGGATGAACAAGCTTTTGAATCGCGACTTTACGAGGCGACAACTGCCCGCGACTCGAACAAACCGAGACCAACATGGCCCGCAATTCAAATTACAGCCAATTAACTCTTGATACTTACCTAAGTATATTTACATGTCCGGTAACTCACTGTCTAGTGTCAGTCAACTGTTAAATCAATTGGGTCCAATAGACAAACCAGACTACCGCAATGTTACGTCACATCACGGTTCACTGCTGACCAAACTATCTCTGGTTTCAACATTCGGTGAAGATGGTTGAAGCTTTCTTGACACCTCACCAAAATAGAAAACCATTAGCAGTAAATTATATAGTGGTACATTGGAAGTATCTGTATATATGTCGCATTAAGATCTATTTTTCACACCTTAACAGATAAGTTGATACTGATAATAAAAAGTCGCGTCTGACATAAACCCAATACCATTTCGCGCTGTTTCGTCATAGTTAAGTAATGAATGCGCGCGCGATGAGATTTTTATGTTAAAGAATTGTGATTTATGCTGTGTTAACGAAGGTACTCAGAATATAATTAAGGGTCGTCGTTACCCCATTTTCAGTATGCACGGGGGAAAGTGGTGGCTTGGGAATTTGTATTAAACGCAACCATTCGTGTATACAGCGTTAACCTACTTAGTTGAATGGAAGCTTGGTGAACTACGGAATACTGAGGCGTGAAATAGGTAGGTTTAATCATCTTATGAAGGTTGGGACAATTTCTTATCGGTTTCTGTCAGTTGTCTGAGAGCCGTCTCTGGTATAATAATAGAAGCTACCTTATCGTTAGGCCTTTTGCTGAAAACTAAGTGACTTATACAAGCAAAGCCGTGTTTACTTACACATTCGTGCGAGTGACAAGACGAAAAGCAAGCGCACACGTGTAATAGCTATACAAACGGTCAATCAGGTTGGTTCATCTAAACGACCGTTTCTACAAGCACGAGTGACGGACACATTGGACGACAATAGAAAACCAGTAAGTAAAGCTGGGTTCGCGGTTCTCGTTTTATTTTAAACTTTGCTTAATTTATAAAATTTAAAAGAACAACTTAGATTATGGTTCGTGACGGCGTCCTGCGAGTTTATGAAGATTTATTGTTCTTCACGAATAGCAGTGCACAATCAATTCTCGCTGGAATGACAAGTTAATATGCTAGTAAGTCGCTTGTTCATTAATATCCTGCAATGAATTAAAATTAAGTTTTTGCAAACGATATGTACAAATTTTTTAAACCAGATGCTTAATTTTTAGAATATAATATATTATCAAACGAACTTGCAAGTGAAGTTCAATCGATATTATATGATTAAGCTTCATTTGAAGAAATATAAAATTATGTACGTTTGCCTTACAACAAAATGTCTCGATTATCGCAAACGACTGAGTTAAATAATACTTTGTGGTAACATTCTGAGACCTACGTAACGATTTAAGTCGCAGAAGATGTTTGAAAAAATATCAAAGGCGAGTCTTAGTCCCACATTCGCAAATCTCCTGTGAAGATTGACGCACTGTGAAGGAGATCCGCGTTATAAGAGCTTCGTTCTTGTCCGTGCAAATGCAATCTTTCTATTGTTGTATTTATCTTTCTAGTTCTTTTATTATTAGATAAAACTGAATATGATGATACTTTGTTTAAACCCCTTCAGCCTGAAGTGACTAAAGTTTGGCCTTGACTAGACGCGGCCACAAGCTGATAGATCTCTCATACATTTTGTATGAACTCATATTCAGCGTTGAAGTCGTCGCGACCAAGCCACAATGTAGAGCAGTGGCCTTTCACCGGAGGTCGCACACGCCGGCCACCAAAAAAGTGGACGCGTTTGAGCTACAAGTCAGCCGCGATTAGTGGCACCAACCACGGGCTTGGTGTGGCCACTAAACGCGGCCACATTTGGCAAAGTCTGTAACGAACAAACGGTAGGAATTAGGAATCGAGGTTCCTAAGGTATTTGTTATTAACTTTAAGCTAGATCTACCTAGTTGAATGGTGATATAATGGATTTCGCTTCGTGTACGTGACACAATGCAAAAAACCTCATAGCCATACCTCATGTCGGTGAATTTAAATGCGGTTCACGATTTTTTTGCCGTGTTGACTTCCTGAGTCAACGTTGAGGACAGTAAAATATGCAGCATACTCGTCAAAGAATTCCGGGATTTTTTCACTTTATTTTTTACTGCAGGGACTTTAGCTAAGAAATAGACTTCACGTGACCAGATTACATTTTACTTCAAAGTTGCAGTCTTCATTTGTTTGCATCAATTTTTCAAGACAATTTCTCAAGCTTCTAGTGCAAATTCTGTCATGATCAACCTCATCTTACGGTCAAAACAATAACTAACAATTTTAAACCAACCTGTCCCACGCTTTCATTAAGTTAGGTATTATTCAGTGAACAAACATGACAAGCACTTTAAGCTACGTACACACATGCCAGACAATAGTAAATAACTATGATACATCAAAACTCCTTTTACATGCATGAATACCAGTCATGTCACTAAGGACAAAATGTTGCAATTTGCAAGAACTCGAAAATTTTAATACAATATTTTGATGATTTAGAGGTTAATTATTTTAGTATGCACGTAAAAATAGTAAGCTCTTTGGTCATTCCCTCACATTGCATATACTACAAATATAGATTCAGTGACGATCAGGAAAAACACATTTTACTTGCCATAAACTTCAGAATACGCTCGCCAAAAACTTGCCAGCGTTTCCGCCAAATTCTGGCTAGTCTGGTTCATTTCTTGGCATTTGTGGGCTATTTACTAGCATCTGTGGTCTATTTACTGGCACGTGTGGCCGAAGCTCGAACGAGTCATACTCAACGGCCACGCCAAGCCGGTGCGTTACGACTTACGGCATGTACCATAAAAACTGAAGATAAGCCATACTTTTATCACCATGAGGTCGAGTTTCCATTGTTTGGCGGAACACGATTTCATACTAACTACGAATTTAACGTATAACCTGGGGTACTAGTGCTAAGATATGTTCGCCGTTCGTGGTATTTGGTTTTAAGGTTCGTTCTACGTAAATAATGATTTAAATATTGCCCTGTACCTATAATTATAAAAATACGTTTTTTTATACTACTAAGGTAGCAAGCAAGCATACGACCCACCTGATGGTAAGTGGTTACCGTAGCCTATGGACGTTTGTAATACCAAAGGTATTATTACTCGCGCGTCCCCTCGTGCCGACCCTTTAAAATATTCAAAACGCCCTTTATGAAGAACCTCATACTGTAGTCCCTGGAGAAAACCTCGGCAGGAAAACCCTTCCACAAGCGAAATTCCTCTGGAACCTCACGGTACGCGACCACATCGTCTCCAAGGTGTGTGGATGGATTTCCTGCTGATGGCGAGCGGTGCGCTGATAAAAGGAGCCTGCAGGCACCATGTCAAACAACCCTGTATTTGTATTTGTACCCAATGTAATTTCCCCGTTTACTCAATAACTCCTGGACAGATATACTTCCCAGGTGGTCCCATTAGCACCGAGTCAGGATCTGACGATGGGATCCCAAAAAAACGAGGGCAACCCTCAAATTTTATAGGGACGCATAATAGTTTTTACCTCAGAACTCCGTCATTTACCATCCGATTTGGAAAATTCTTTATTTATATTAGACTTTAATATTGGTCTCATAGAATTTTCATCAAAATCAGTACAGTAGTTTGGTTAAGTCGGTTATATTTTAGTTAAAAAGTTATTTGTAAGACAGAATAGGAGAATGCCTTTTTAATATTTACGCTTTTAGCATAATTGGTCGAGCGAAGCGAGATCTCCAAATCAACTTGGACAAATCGGCGTTGTATGTATGTATGTATATTATTAGTGAGACGTCAAATGAAAGGTTATTAGTACATTTCGACCCCGTTTTTACTTTTAGTAAAGTTTTTGTAGTTTTTGAGTTATTAGCCATAATGAAAACTAAACTTTGACAAAATTCACAGGGTACACCAGTGACCCCACAGTGCTGTAATTTGGTATGCGTGTAGCTTATGTATCACAAATATAAGCAAAAGTATGAAATCTAGAATAACTGCAATTTGTACCTCAAAAAAGGGTAAGCAATTAACATGAACTCCCGTTACCTGTAATTTGAATGAAACTGTAGGTCAAGTAAACGGTTTTTATTTCGTGGCACTATTTTGATAGTCAAAGATTACGAATAATATTTTTTTTGTTTTTATGGTAGACTCGCGAGATCTCACGTTCGGGGCGAACCACTAGTTATATCTCGTAGTTTTGGGCTTCAGACGTTCATACGTTACAATTCATAAATGTGTCGTCTTGTCAGTGTATGGAAACGAGCAGTCATAAGCTACCTGAAGTAAAGTTGTTGACTACTCGTAAACGTAATCAATAAACGTAAGTTATGAGACAGCCCCACTTTTTAGTGATGCTTAAAAGGAAGCCAAAATATATGAAGCGTAAAATTTGGTGTTCTATATAAAGATGGATGGTTACTGTACTGACTTATTAAAGAAGTAAAACTGAATGTGATCCGTTATATTTTACGCTCTGTATAAAGTTCGTACTTAATTTGTTTTGAAACAATGCAAAAAAACATTTACTGATCAAAAATTCTAAAATAAAAATATGGTTACCCTAAAGAAAAAGGTGTGCACTGACGACCCATGTATCTAGTATTAAACAACTTACATTATTCTCAATTCTTGGAGCATGCCCTAGAAAAAATATTCAAAGTTCTTGATGGACTCCCCACTTCTGGGCAAAGATTCCCATATTCCTCCACATCTTGCAATCACTCGCCACGTCTCACCAGCCATCCTGAAAGGCATCATGTTGAGGGAACATACCTGAAATAAAGAAAATATTCGTTAGTTACGAGTATGCAAGAGAAGGAGAGTTTCTTGTGAAAGGGCTCGCCTGGGGAAGTAATAAGACCATACCCATTGATGTCGCCAAACACCATTGCTGTTTCGGTTTGATGGGTACATGAGGCTTATACCTGAATACCTCAAGTTGGTGGTCGCAGGGAAGTGCATCGTAGGGCACATTTCTAACGTGCGTGACCTACGAGGCAATACTTTGTTATAGGCGATGGATACCATTTAACATCAGGTGGGTCGTATGCTTGTTCCATTACCCTGTCATATAAAAAAAAGTTAAGTAAATACAATTTACTTACGGAGAATAAAATAAATGCACCATCTCACTTGTATGTCTTGGGGGCAACCTGACAATGCGAGAGTGATAACTTTGATGATCCAAACGATAATATCTTTGATTGCCAGCTTGGTGGTATAAAAAAAGCAAACATTAAGATAACTCTTTTTTGTAACTACCACACAGAAACAATATAAAAAGAAAGAAAAAAAATAATTTATTGGACATACTCAGGTTTTTACAGATAATACTACTTACTAAATAACACTATATAAAACACAACACAATATAAATACAAAGGATACAATGAAAGATACACGTAGGCAAGAATATACAGGGTTACAGGAAAAATCGTGCTAGATCCGTTAAGGGCGTGGGGTACCCATCATTTCTGACTTATTTCACTATGAAACACCCTACCCTAAACTTAACCCTTTTCGAGATATTCGACTTTTAATTTTTTTATTGAAAATTGCCGATTTTTAGGCTACTAAATTTATTTTTGTTTATTTTGTGTATCTTATTATTATTATTATTGCATTTTTACATGTGTAATAAGATGCTTTAGGACGTCTATCATTAAAATAGTGCATAAGTTAATTGAATAGACCGTAGTAGACAAGTGAAAGTTAAGAAATAAAAAAAAATATTAGAAAGTTTATTTTTCTCTAAGGGATATCTAAAAAAATATTATGGCAATTGTTCGGCAGATGTTTTTTAAAATATCTACGTTTCATCAGCTATCTAACGAGGTATAATAATCTAGGGTTTTATTCAAATGCATTGAAAAAAATTTAGTTTTATAGGCGACAGTGGAGAAGAAAATTTATACTTAGCCCTAAAAAGTAAAATAAAATAATAGGTAAGCATGAAATGTCATTTATTAAAGATTTTCACACAACTTTTTCTTATTCTACAGTTCATGTTCAACATGGCCGCCTCTATTTCTGATACATTGTCGCATCCTTCTACGGCGACCAGTCTTTCCTACTCCAGTGGTTAACGTGGTCCTCATTTTATTGGCTGCATCCACAATCCTTTCTCGTAAGTCTTCCACAGACGAAACTGGATTCGGCTCGCTGTACACAAGACTTTTCATGCACCCCCACACGTGAAAATCCATGGGGGTTAGGTCCGGACTTCTTGCTGGCCATGGCAACGGTCCACCTCGTCCTATCCATTTGTTTGGATAATTTGTGTCCAGCCAGTCTCTGACACTTCTCCTGAAATGGGCAGGGCAGCCATCGTGTTGGAACCACATGTCCCTGATCAGGTTGAGTGGCAGATCATCCAGCAAATCACTTAAGTCTGCTCTCAGGAAATTTTCGTAGCTTTCCCCATTTAGATTATCCGGGAGAAAGTAAGGTCCAATCAAATGATTGGAGATAATGCCCATCCACACATTCACGCTGAATCTTCGTTGGGACCCCTTCACTCTTTTCTTATTGGGATTCCTTAGCTCTTTTGGGGCCCAGTAATGGGCGTTGTGATAGTTAGTTATGCCATCTTTATCAAATTTGGACTCATCCGTCCACAAGATATTTCTTAGAAAATCTGGGTCTTCTACGACCTAACCCCCATGGATTTTCACGTGTGGGGGTGCATGAAAAGTCTTGTGTACAGCGAGCCGAATCCAGTTTCGTCTGTGGAAGACTTACGAGAAAGGATTGTGGATGCAGCCAATAAAATGAGGACCACGTTAACCACTGGAGTAGTAAAGACTGGTCTCCGTAGAAGGATGCGACAATGTATCAGAAATAGAGGCGGCCATGTTGAACATGAACTGTAGAATAAGAAAAAGTTGTGTGAAAATCTTTAATAAATGACTTTCATGCTTACCTATTATTTTATTTTACTTTTTAGGGCTAAGTATAAATTTTCTTCTCCACTGTCGCCTATAAAACTAAATTTTTTTCAATGCATTTGAATAAAACCCTAGATTATTATACCTCGTTAGATAGCTGATGAAACGTAGATATTTTAAAAAACATCTGCCGAACAATTGCCATAATATTTTTTTAGATATCCCTTAGAGAAAAATAAACTTTCTAATATTTTTTTTATTTCTTAACTTTCACTTGTCTACTACGGTCTATTCAATTAACTTATGCACTATTTTAATGATAGACGTCCTAAAGCATCTTATTACACATGTAAAAATGCAATAATAATAATAATAAGATACACAAAATAAACAAAAATAAATTTAGTAGCCTAAAAATCGGCAATTTTCAATAAAAAAATTAAAAGTCGAATATCTCGAAAAGGGTTAAGTTTAGGGTAGGGTGTTTCATAGTGAAATAAGTCAGAAATGATGGGTACTCCACGCCCTTAACGGATCTAGCACGATTTTTCCTGTAACCCTGTATAGAATGTAGGAGATGTAGGTTTATTGGCAGTCACCGCGCGCATGAACCAAATGGTCCTGTCTCAGCATAATGCTGTACACATGCATGGATGTGTAGCAGCGCTGGTTTTCAGACAGGACTAGAGTGGGTGACTTCACGAACGCAGAACCTCGACGTAGCATCAATAAATAGGTGATTATGGTAATGAATAAGCAGTGAAAGTATACACATATCTGCAAGAAGAGTAAAAAGATAATACAATGGGCGACCTCGCTGAGAGCTATCTTTCAGGCAACCTTTGGATGGAAAGAAATTAGTGAAATTATAACGGAGTGCGATTACAATTGTAATTGATTAAATACGTAATGGGCCGTCTTTTCGTTACAAAAAATGTCTCCCAAACAGCCTCAATATAAAAGTATTCAGGATACAATTAATCCGAGTTTTATTTAATTACAAACGTTTTTCACACAGTTAGGAGCACTACCAATTAAAAATTGACTCGGATATTCAAATCAGTAACATATTGGTCACGCATAATGGAATCGAATGATATATGGGAAATGAGATATCATGAGAACGTTTGTTAGCCACAAGAGCGAGATTATATTGTAACGGTTTAATCCACGACAGATTGATATTAATTTCTAGCTAGGTACCTACCTAGCTAGAAATTAGCTCAACTATATCTTATCAAAAGTCTACTAAGAATTCTGAGTACCTATTCCATATTCAACTACGATTAGTAAGTTTACTATAGATGCTTGTTATAATTAGAATATTTTGATTTAACACTTATTTACTAACTATTTTGTTAGTAAATCAAATTAAGGTATATGTTTATATAATGTAATAATAGCCAATACCTAGTAAATAACAACGTACTCCTGTAAATTTTGTTGAAAAGCCTAACAAATAAATTAAATTAAATTGGTTCAGCATATAATGTGTACATATTACGCTTATGTATTATTTTATGAGTGCTATAAAGAATTTTCTAGTCTAATATGATTATTTATTTATTTTATTTACAGCCTAGAGCTGTAAAGCCTACTATAAGTTCTAATAAACTAGCTACAGTTTTTTTAAAGGTTTTTTTAAGTTCTGTTTAAATAAAATTATTCTTAACCTTAGAACTAAAATTTAGAATGGAAAATAATATACTCGATTGTTTTGGGTAGTTGCTAAGAGTTTTATTCGTCAAACGTTGATGAACGTTGCATTATTACGTGTGCCAGTTGCTGTCGCGTCGCTGTCGCTGGTCAGGTTATCCCTTTCATACGTGAGGTACACTGTAGGTGTGAAAGGCTACGGGTAAGTTTCGGAGGAAACCGAAGCAAAGCAGTGCTTAGTTGAAAATGATGGAATCAGGCTTGTTCCAAAGACCCTAAGCACGAATTTATTGTGTAAGAAAATTAGAGGCGCAACCGTTGTAAATACAAAATTTGACCAACCAAATTATTTAAGATAAAGATAAAAAAAATTATTGTATCACCAATGTACACAGAAATGGAATTAAATATTAAAACAAGGCGTAGGCTAAAAGATACATAGTGACAAAAATTATTAGGTAATTACATTGGACAGATTTTGCCTATTTTGTGAATAATAGAAATGAATTTACATTAGAGTAGATACATTTATTTTGTTCTTTTTTTTCATTTATATTTTCATTAATTAGAGTACAGACAGTTATATCTACATTCATAGTATCTGAAAATGTATAGTCTCCGTGAGAGGTATTCAGTAGCAATTATGTTAGCACAATAAAGTATTTCGAAAAACACTGCTGCAAATTAAATCGCTCGGAAATTTTCGGCTCATATAAGCCGTAACAAGAGACGTGAGATAATTTTATTACTGGCTTCAGTAAAACCATTTCCTGAAATCACGGGAGGAAAACAAGCTGAACTGAAACGAAAACAGGCAGGTGAAAAGAATGTAAATTGGACTGGAATTTTTATACGGGTACGAAAATCCGTAGAGCATACAGGCAGAGAAATAATGTAGTTCTACTAAATACGTAATCACTTTTATTATTTACATTCGAGCGAGACGAGGCGAGTGATGAGCGCGAAGAAAGATCTCTGTCGTACGTTCGACCGAATTGATCTGAGATCCTCATACGCGCGCGTCTTATGTGTGGGTGCTGTTGTCGCTCGTTGTACTAAACTTAACTGTCGTACGTTCGACCGAATTGATCTGCGATCCTCGTACGCGCGCGTCTATGTGTGCGTGCTGTTATCGCTCGTTGTACTAAACTTAACTTCTTTACTATCTATCTATTGCGGTATACAGACGTGTTGCCTATCAGAAAAACCATTTCTTACTAGTGGTTCGCCCCGAACTGAGATCTCACGAGTCTCCCATAAAAACAAAAATATATTATTCGTAATCTTTGACTATCAAAATAGTATCACGAAATAAACAACCACATAACTTGACCTACAGTTTCATTTAAATTACAGGTAACGGGAGTTCATGGCAATTGGTTTATTTTTTTGGGGTAGAAATTGCAGTTATTCTGGATTTCAGACTTTGGCCTATATTTGTGTCACTAAAGCTACACTAATATCAAATTTCAGCATTGTGGGGTGACTGGTGTACCCTGTGAATTTTGTCAAAGTTTGGTTTTTATTATGGCTAATAACTCAAAAACTACAAAGATTAAAATAAAAATAAAAACAGGGTTGAAATGTACTAATAAAGACTTTTCATTTCACGTCCTACTTGACCTTATAGTCTAATTTTCATTTTTTTTACCCCTCTTGAACCCCAATATCTCAACAACCCCCCCCCACATTTTTAGCTCATTTAGTCACACCAAAATTGTGGCATCACTACCTATGTATCAAATTTCACGATGATCGGATCAACGCTTCGAAATTTATCATCGGACAAACAAACATACACATACACACAACGCCGATTTGTCCAAGTTGATTTGGAGATCTCGCTTCGCTCGATCAATCATAAACTACAGGCTAAAAAGTTAACGATGCAACCATATTAGTTGCTGCCGGCACTTTTATCGATAAAAGTGCAATAACCACCTTGACTGGTGAAGTAAAGTGTGTTGCTAAACCAGCCATAACACATAATGTCAACAACGGCTGAAATAAGAAAACACTATACCCGTTTTAGACAATATGGTCCAATTGCCAGAACAGAAGAAAATTTAATAAAAACATTGGTGACCCCTTTGGCGCGCAACCAACTGCGCGTCGCGCGTCGGCAGAAACCGAATTGTTTGCGAATTGTAAAGCGCTAAGTAAGAACTTTAAAGCTCTTGGAATTCCTCAATGACTTGGTGGGTGACCCATTCCAATAAAATTATGCTCAGCAATTGGCATTGTGAGATAAAAAGGCTTAAAAGGTTTTCGGGATAAAAGAACGAAGCGGCATGCAAAAATTTAATGGCATTAAAAGTTTTTCTGGGCGATACATACATTATTCCGAACTTTTTAAACCGTGTTAAAAATAAGGGTTAAAAAGTTTGATTGCGTTGTCTGCCTGTGTTACCAAAGGAACGTTATTTTATTAAGTTTTGTTAACATAATAAATTGTTAATTACTTATTTGATCGTTTGAGTTGTAACCGGAAGTTTCTTGCCTCCTTATTCCATGACAATGCCGACAATGCTTTTCTTGCTAAAAGCATTAACAGACGATCTAATTTGGCTGGACCCAACCACCCGATGTGACGTCACGTCAACCATATTGCATTGTTTTGTGTGTAGGCTATTCCAGCAATGCCGTGCCAACCATTTATTATTTTTACTAGTAGGGCAGTTGGGTAGTGACTTATGACGTCACATCGGGTGGTATGGTTAGACCCAGCGGAACTGGGTCGTCTGTTAATTCTTTAGGATTTGCAAGGTCGTCGTCCATTACAGACGCAAAGTCCAGCTCAATCAACGTTTAGATTAAGGACTTGATTGGTGGCCGTAAGTCCTATTTACAACTGATAGCTCCAACTCTTGAAGGGTATGGTAAACTGTCAAGCCCGGCTGTAAGAATCGTTAAACTAGAAGGCTTTTGGGTGGCCTATAAAGTTCAACAGGATTGGCCACGAATATACTTCATATAACCAAATAGGCTTAATAGTAGGCCTGAACTCAGAGTGTGTTGCAGGCAGGTTGAAATAGATATATAGAAAATGATTTATTGTTCTAGTAAACAAATGGCTGAAAATAGAATAGAGTTATAGTAGCAAACTAATACATAATAAATGCTAATTTGCATTTTCCTCCAGCTACCCTTTGTGTTATAGAATGGCTTTCTAGAAATAAGGATACGTGAAAAAAAAATAATATCTTCCTAATTAATAAAAATATATTAATACCGATATACAACATAACATATCACACTAATATTATAAATGTGAAAGTTTGGATGTATGTTTATTTATTTGTGTGTTTGTTACTCAATCACGTGGTAACGGCTATACGTAGATCTTCCTTTTATCCTATAAATCAGTTCTCGTGTGATAAAAATGGGGTGTCAAGTCAAGTTGCAACAGCGAGTTTAGCTTTATTTCTAGGTTACCTACACATTTAGTAGTGTAACGCGTATGAAGTCGCGGGCAACCGCTAGTAATATATGTGAACCATCGTACATTAGTAAGTTTCACACGATGATTCAGAGTTAGTTACACCTCAATCGAGTATAACAGTATTCCAATCAACATCAGCGGTATTTGTGAGTAACACGAAACAAGAAATCAAAACTACACTTCGAAATGAGGGCAACGTTCTACTTTCAGACTAAAACTGGTTTTGGCTGGAACCAACTTCCACCGCGATTTTACTCACACTTACCATATTTTCGGAGGTAATATTTTGAACACTCAACGGTTTTGCCATTTTAGAATGATACCGGATTCTTTTCCGAACGCTAATTAACTGGGAGTGGTTTGACGACATTATAAGATTTAAAGACATTGACGGTTGAGGCAGAAAGGTTCTCAAGCGGAGATCACAGGCTGGGCAGCGTAGAGAACATCCCTCTACTAATAAGGTTACTGGGATCCGTTGGGTGCAGGCCACACAAGATCGGTCGCTTTGAAAATCTGTGGGGGCCTAGCTTCACCAAATTGACATCCTATGGCTGATGTGACCGTTGGACTTATTCGTTTATTTTTAAATATTTAAAAGAACTGCCATGGTTAAGTAAGTCTTACACAAAGTGATTTGAAAAGTGGCTAAGCTTCGTCGCGTTTAAAAAACCTTCGTGATAGCTTATCTCTGCTTTTGTTTTAAACTTAATCAGCATAATATCCTCTACAGGACGTCCTGAACTAGGCTAGGCTTTTGCCTGTCTCATAGATTTCCATAGTAACCATCATGTGCCGCCAGCAGGTCATCACCCAACGGCGTCCAGCAACCTTTATAAGGTACGTCTTTCTATCCAAGAGCTGTCCTATGCTGCACTTTTTAATACGATCTCCACTAGACAACCTATCTGCCATAACGGCCGTCAGTTCTTCGTTTTACAATTCCACCTCTAAATATTACTATTTCCACTGGATTTTCACAGTAAAACTTTTTGATGGCTTCGGGATAGACATGTTTATCGTCAGCATAGATTGAATAATAAATAAATCCGTACCAATCACGTGACGTGCGATTCGTGTCACCGCACCCGTCAGGTAACAGTAGAAATAATAGTGGAACGTAGGGAAGTTTCACTTTATAGTTGAGTCAAAAATCTCTAGGTTGGGGATGCTTTAAAGAAATTGAAACTTGGACTGGATTCTGGACTGGTCGTAGGTTTCCCCCAGACTCCCTACCCCCTTGGTGCATCCCCCACTGAGCGCGGTCTTCGGCTTTTCTCCTCCAATCTACCAGCTACCTCTAGATTGGGGTCGTTTGAAAGAAATTGTAACTTTAAGTCAGTACAGTCTACTGCTGGTCGTAGGTCAAGACACTTCTTCTCGGTGCACCCGATCTTCGGCTTTTGTTCTCCAGTCTCCACCAACTATAGTACACAGATGGTCGCTCTAGCCGGCAGGCGGCGTCCCTAAAAGGTTGGAGACCTTGCCACGGCAAGCGTAGGGTAGAGACTCTAGTGCACGGTTCTTCGGCAAATAATATCTACCCATTGCCACTTCAGCTTGCTTATTGAGCTACGTCGTCTACTTTAATTCTGTCGGATCGCCTCGTTATGGATTCGTGTGAAACTACGAGTATAGTTCTCAGCGAGCACGTGACGGCTCGAGTCCTCAATTTTTTTTTGCCTCAACAATACTCGTATCTGTTAGCGCGCCTCGTCGCGCTCAATGTAGGCTAAAACTTATAGTGACACAATGCAGGTAGCGCATTTTGAACGCGGCTGAACTTATTCAAACGTCGCTTGTTCCAATAAAGGTTTAAATTTAATTTTACATAACGCGGCTTTTAAAGGTTTAGCTATCGGAATGTTTCTATTCAGTGCTATTTTTATGACAAATGAATATAGAATTTGCATTTGCTATCCCATTTTAGACACGACAAGTGAGCGACTTTATTTAATTTAAAACGCTCTCAGGCAAATAGCTGATTAAGCTCTAAATTAAAGAATTTTAAAGTGGTGCATGTTAGTCGCATGATCGAAGCACTCTGAACTAAGTTGATCACTGAGTGGTCACCAGAATTAGCGGCAGTCACGTGGTTTTACTGACCACCTGTTTGGCCGGAACCCGATGGGGCCGCGGTGACGGTATGAGCTGGACTCCCACCATAAAGATGGCCATAAATAGCACAATATATGATGAGAGAAAGAAAATGGGGTCTTTACCTTGCACATAAAACATCGGATTAAACGAAAATAATTAACATCAATAAATTGAAAGTTAAAATAAACTAACAAAAGTGTCAAGTTAAATACGAGCCACTTCTGGTGTCAAAATTTGGTTCAACTCGCTTTTCGTACTCTTCGAAGCAAGAAAGCTAAATATTAAATGCTACTAACGGTCACCTATCCATTGACTGCACTAATCGTCGTTTAACCTAGTTGATCTATGATAAGCAACACTTAAGCGTTTACTGACGATTCACCAAGGTAACGATCTTAATGCCAAAATTCCAAGTCTTTCCGTTATGTTGAGAACATTATGTATGAGTCACTTAGGCTGCTAATTCAAATAAGCGGAGCGTGCAGCGGGGCGTTCTAGCGTGCATTTTCACGCGCAGCGCGCAAAGGACTTGTTTTCACTGCAGCTTTGTGTTGACCAGTCAGAAGAAGCCGCTCAAAAAAATTGTCATCGTATGCTCCCTGGGAATTGTTTTTAAGGCCTGTGCAAACCGAATGCCATATTTAATAACGCCCCGCTCTTCCACAGGACATGACGTAAACAGCAACCTGTAAACGCGCTGTAACAAACAAACTTCAAGAGAAGTCTGTTATTTTCACTACAATACAATAATTTATTCATAAATCCAATTTTACAAGTCCATAATATTAATGTTATAGTAAATATTAAATTTCTGGTAGGTCGTAGACTCATCTACACTGTAGAAAATTCTCTGCAGTAACCACTTTTTAAATTTATTTTTAAATATCGCTGTGGAAGCAGCATCCCTAATGTCCTCCGGCAGTCTATTATAAACAGACGGGCCCATTACGAACACAGACCTTCCGGACTTGTTCAGTTTGTGTGGTGGTGTGACCAGGCGATAATGGTGGTTATTGCTACGCAACGCATGGGCTGCGTTCAAGCCGACCGACGCTGGAACAAGTCCAGGTTTGTATGCGCAAAAAGACCCACCTGGTAACCACTAAAAAAGGTATACGAATATGTTTGTGAGTTTTTGAGTATCTAGACTAGATTTTACCAATGTAAGAGTCTGTAATAGTTAGACAGATAAATCAATGCCTTAATCTACAAAACTAAAAGATATTAAAAATACGGAACGATACGAATACCGTTTTACGTTACGTACGACTGACCATGTTTCGGTTCAATTAATGAACTTTCATCAGGATGAGTGCAATCCGCTCCGCACTGCGTCTCATCTCGCACTAACTCCGATAAAACGATACGTTAAAAATCGCGTACTTATTTATAATAATGATTGAAATAAACCGCGAAAGTTTTGAAGTAAAACTTAAAGACTTATACTCGGTGGTACAATGGGCTGCCTTACTGCTTAAAACGTTCTCTTCCAGGCAACCTTTTAATTTGTATGTTCAGTAGAGCTACACCCCTGTTACAGTACCCGCTCCATTCCATAAAACGCCCGGAGTATTTGCCCCCACTGAGAAGTCTTTGTTTGATTTTTCTTGTTTTTCTTAGCAGCGGCATGTGAATAATTTTACGGTCGCACTATTGTATTGGAATAAATTACAAAGTATGCTATGTAATCGATTTTTGCTACGAAGTAATTATAGTGGGATTAGGGTTCACACATAGGCATGACGCTGTATGACCACTTGCCCTACTTGATACAGCTACTACAGCTAGCTACTTAGGGACGAGGGTAGTCTATTCGCTACACACCAATTCAGTCTTAAGTACAAATAAGTTTTTCTTTGTTATAAAATGTCGAATCAAAATTAAACAAGCTACCCACGAAACCTTAGGACTACTCCCAAAAACTTCGGGCGTAAAAGCGCTCACAAATCTGCCCCGTAGTTTGACATTAACCAAGGAAAATCATTTCCTTTATCGAACAGATCGTAAATAAAAATATGACGTATAAAATGTTATCTACCGACTATGAACATAAATATGATCCATGATCTTGCAAATTACGCGAACACGGATCCTTGTTATCAGTTCCGAGAAATGTATTAAAGGAGATAGTCACATCAACGAGTGTACTATTCTAAGAAAATTAAGAAATTAATAAAAAACAATGCACATTACTAACCGACTAAAAACAGGAGGGGGTTCTCAATGAGGTTGTATTTTTTTTTTATTCATGTTTACATCATTTATCAACCGATTTAGCAAATTCTTTTATTATTTAAGTCCTTCTTCCAGATTAGTGTCATAGAAATTTAATAGAAATCGGTTCAGTAGTTTGGTTAAATCGGTTATATTTTTGTTAATAAGTTAATTTGTTGCATCTGCCATGATGGGTTTGTAGTCAAAACCAATTCCCATCATAAATATCCCATCAAATTATAGTTTCGATAATCTCGATGCCTGTGAATAATAATCAATACAACGTAAAGATGTACCATCCCAATCCAAAAAAAAGGTTGCTTGGTCGCGAAGGAACAGGCAGTAAAATTGACGTTTCAGTGATCCTTATGATTTGAAAGAATAAAAAGATTTTGAATTTTTTTAAATATTGTAAGTAATGCGACTGAAACTAAACTTAAATTAAACGGGATTGGTACTGTCCCCTTAATGTTAACGGACGACAGCCTTGACGCAGGAGGTTAAGGGTTTGATTCCAACTACAGAACAAATGTTTGCAGGATCTACAGATATTTGTTCCGGGTCTGGTTGATTTACAAAAAAAAATTATGTACATAAGTAAGTATTCTATCAGTTATCTGGTTTCTATAGTAGAAGCATAGCTTAGTTTTGGGGTTAGATAGCGCTGTGTGATATGTCTAGTAATATTATTATTATAATGTCTAACTTTTAACAGGAAGACGAGATGTCAAAAATCTATGACCGATTGTCTTCTCAGCTAATCTTGGGATCTTGTACGAATTTTAATTTTGCATATTTGTCAACAAAAAGTAGCCTATGTGTTAACCCAGGTTACTATCTACGTACATACCAAATTTCATCGAAATCGGTTCAGCCGTTACGACGTGATTGAGTAACAAACAAACATCCAAACTTTCGCATTTATAATGGTGTGGTGAGCTTTTTGTAAGATATTTATCAATATTCTTCAAGATCCGAAACTGAGGAGGAAACGCATGTGGTCTTCGTCTTCAGTTAGACAATTCAATTCATTTATTCAATTTTCAGATGTCAAAGATCCATATTTGTTAGTAAAAAACTTAAATCAAACATGTCACATGAGTTAGTACAAAATATAGTCACAATAAAAAAAAAACAATAAAACTTTAAGTTTTTTAGTTAAAATTTAATTTAAGTCCCTCACTCAAGTCCTGCGCCAATAGTCTCTCACAAAGACTATTCGATCAGATCCCGATTGAAGGACTTCATAATCGGTGAGTCGTACTTGTCTGCTATGACCTGCAGGATGGTGTTGGTGCTGCCTCGCACTCTACTGAGCAGTGAGGCAGTCTTTTTGCGGATGATGGCGTGGAACCCATCGACCCGCGCCTCTGCAAACATGTTCGAAGCACTGCAGAAGCGAGGCAGCCCCACCAGCATCCTGAATCCATCATTATATTGTACACGCAGTGCACTGAGTGAATTTTTGGAACAGCTGGCCCACAGGCTGCTCGTGTAGAATGATTGGCAGTAGGCTTTGAAGAGTGTGGTTTTTACCTGCCTACTCCAACGGGCTAACCTGCGCGCCAGCATATTACTTGTAGCCGCCAGTGCCCTGCATTCCCTTTTTATGTCATCATGGTCGTCAAGGTCGTCAGTAATGTAGTGTGCGAGATATTTAAACTTATGTACGCGTTTTAATACTGTTACGCCGAGGCTGTTAAACAATGAATAATAATCGAACCTTCTCGAACGCTTGTCTTGCTGTGTTATTGTTGCTATTGTTTGTGGTTTCGCAGAATGGGGAGTGGCCATTGTGTCGACGGACCGACCCTTTCCTGGAAGGATCGACATCGTTCTCGAACAATCGAAATGTGTGCGATATAAATAGGCCGGAGAGATGGCCGGACAGTCAGTCTGAGTCAGTCAGTGAGTGAGTGAGTCTCAGCGAGGCCCTGGAGGACTAACGTGGAGAAGGGTCTCGCGTGAACAGTACTTTCTCGCGACTCAGTCTAGATTTAGATTTACGTGCGAACATTTCGGTGACTTTAAGTGGTGCAACAGTTGTGTGAATTAGTGTGTTGTGATACGTGTGTCCAAGTTCGTGTATTCATCGTTTAGTGCTGAATAAAAGTGTTATTTTGGTTAGATCGATTCCCATTATTTTATCCCGAACCCTCAGCTCGTAACAATACGTTTCCATTTAGTTGAATTGCTGGTTTTGATGCTGGAACTTTACCAGCGGCCCTGAAAACCATGAACTCACTCTTCTTACTATTATATACCAGGCCATGTTTGGCAGCGTACTCCTCACAGATGCCTAGCAGCCTCCTAAGAGCACCGACCGTTGGACACAGCAGCGCCATGTCGTCCGCGTAGCTGATATTGTTCATACAAACATTATCAACCGAGCAGCCGACACAATAACTCCTCTGGTCCATGTATCGTGGTGTAAAGGGTATTGTGAATTTGTGACCAAAAAAGAACCAGATAGTTGTCAGATTAATGAGGTTCGTATGTTCACGATCTTAGGAGTGAACAGATGGCAATAAACTACTACTAATTCAAGTATTTCCGTATTTTACTTATCCTGTTAGGTTATCGACCACGCAGTAAATCACGAAGGAGATTAAAGGGAGGGCAAACCTCGACAAATCATTGTGACTCAGATCTTGCGGTGACAAAAATATCCCAAGGAATTACTGGAACAGAATAAACAAACTTTTCGGTCCAAATTGTTTTAAAACGCTAATGCTGGAATATTTATTGTTCTGCCGATTTTCACCAAAAGTTTACAGGACGTCTGTCAAATTCTTTTTTTTATTAGAAACCAGTTGGTAGTTAATTGTCGGCGAAAATGATCATTGAAGTTCATTTACTGAGCAACTTTTATCACCATTAATTCATTCTGTTAATTTTTACGACAGATCTTTACTAATCTGTTATTTAAGTACTTGCTCTTCACTCACCAGCTTACCTTAACTATTTCACCTATCGGTCACAGATAATTAATATGCTAAGTACAATGCATGTTTCTGCACTACCTTTCGATAACTACTTACCTACTCAAACAGTAAAAGGTTAGTCACCCACACACAACACAAGGTATCCCAGTTGGGGGGCTAGTATTGTTTTATGTAACCTACCTACTTAAATGTTGACACCTTATCTTTTATTTAAAATGCATGCTAGCAAAGGGAAGGACTATGCTCGGAATGTCTTTGAAAGATAGAATCCGAAACGAGGTTATCCGACAGATAACCAAGGTGATCGACATAACTCAGAGGGTCAACATGCTGAAGGCGCAGTGGGCCGGTCATATCAAACGATAACCGTTGCTTTGGGATGAACGTGTTCTGGAGTGGAGACCACGTCTAGGCAGGCGAAGTGTAGGACGCTCTCCAGCTAGATGGAGTGACGATTTGCGTGCTGTGGCTGCCAAAGATTGGATGAGAAGAGCTGAGGATCGGGCTCAATGGCGCACCCTGGGATAGACCTACGTCCAGCAGTGGACTGTTATAGGTGGTTGTTGATGATGATGATGATACATGCTAGCTAAGTAGTGTATTAGTAACATAAAATATTGTACACGATGTAATTACGTTGCATTTAAATATATGTTGTATTTGTATTTATCGCTAGTTAAGTAGTGTAAAAGCATCAGTTGGTTCAAATGGTCCATACGAGCTACGGAATAATTCAAAAGGCACTTATCTCGTCAAATGTAAATGACATGGACCATTTCGAGTTTCGATGCATCCTTTGCGTGTCACTCGCCTGTCATTATAAATGGACAAATTGTTGTCATCCGCTGTCAGTGGACTTGTACATCGAGGAATGGAAAGAAATCTCTGGTTGCATGAGCTGTTACACAATTATTTATGTTTTGTACTAAATCACGTAGAACCTACTTCGCCCGGAAACAAGCCACGTGACGCTTGGGTCCCGATTAGCCGCTCTCCTTTATTTCCGTTCGGAAAAATACTAACCAGAAATCAAAAACGTTTTTCTCGGTTAAAAAAGTAATTGAAAATGTTACTCTGAATGAAACAGGGATCATTTTAAAATGTTAAAATGAAACCACTTCAAGCTAGAGCGGTTCTTCCAATCTGAATCTGACAGATGTGCGCCAGATTACAAGGTAGACTGGCTAACAAAGGAACTGCAAAAAAAGGACCGCGTAAGTTTAACAAGCATTAAACGAAGTGTTTTTTCGAGACAGCAGGTGCCTGAGTGAGGCAGCCATTGATTAGTCGTCTGAGGGGTTTGCGTTACACTGTTACTCGTTGCAACTTTTATTATCAGGAGAATTCCCAACGAGATAAAGTGTAACTCGATGGGGAAAAAAATCCCAACGAGTAACACTGTGATTCGTTTGGGTATAACTAGTTGGGAACCCACATTTTCTGAGACTTACGACGACCTTAGTCTTAGAAAATGTTTTATATGGGTCTAGTTCCCATGTTGTTAGATGTTTCACACTCACCTACATACATAAACACACGTATCACACTCACACACGCACACACACACCCCCACTCACACACGCACACACCCACTCACACTCACTTATTCAGTGTACACTATTACCTATATAAGATAAAATAAGTATGTATATAATATATACATATAAAATGTTAGTAATGTATTTTAAGTTCATTGCTTTTTGGAATATGTATTTGATTTTGTAAACCTTAAATGTTTTTCTTAAGTTACGTCTATTTTTTATATTACGGAAGAGCGAAACCTCCTAATACAGGTATTATTTACTTAAAAGGAGGTTTCAACTACTAGTTAAGATATTGTAAACACAAGTTATCGAAATAAAACATTTGTATTTGTTGTTTGTATTTGTTTAATATTCTCCTTGACGACAATTTATGGGACCTCCGTGACCTCCGTGACGACCTCCGTGGTACAGTGAGCAAATAGCCAGCTGAGACGGAGGAGGTAGCGGGTTCGATTCCCGCCGTGAGACCAATGTTTTATGATATACAGATATTTGTTCCGGGTCTGGATGTTTTTCTATATCGTGCCCTCCTTCAAAGTCGATTTCTGAAAAAAGTGGTTTTCGGAGATAACACGTTCTTGTCGCAAGGACGCGATATATTATAAATATGTATTTACAAAAAGAAAGTAAGTATTGTTACGAGCTGAGGGTTCGGGATAAAATAATGGGAATCGATCTGACCAAAATAACACTTTTATTCAACACTAAACGATGAATACACGAACTTGGTCACACGTAATCACAACACACTAATTCACACCACTGTTGCACCACTTAAAGTCACCGAAATGATCGCACGTATAGCTTAATCCAGACTGACTCGCGAGCAACTACTGTTCACGCGAGACCCTTCTCACGTCAGTCCTCCAGGGCCTCGCTGAGACACACTCAGTAACTGACTCGAGACTGACTCACAACTGACTGTCCGGCCATCTCTCCGGCCTATTTATATCCACACATTTCGATTGTTCGAGAAGGATCTCGATCGTTCCTGGAAAAGGGTCGGTCCCTCGACACAATGGCCACTCCATTGTGCGCAACCGCAGACAATAACAACAATAACGCAGCAAGACAAAAGCGTTCGAGAAGTTACGATTATTACTCATTGTTTAACAGCCTCGGCGTAACACTGCCCCCTCCTAAAACATGCTCGTCCCGAGCATTCTTAGCCTCATATCGCGGCAGCCGATCAACACGAAAAATTTTAGGCGCACCTCGCGCTGAAGATGTAGCAACTAGAGGAGCCACATTGCCGTATCCAGTACTTCAGGACACCCAGAGTCCCTTTCTCATCAGCGATCCCAATTCCAGCCTCCAAAACACGGCTCTCATGATTTCTATCTGTTCTTTCACTTCCTGGAATTACTTTCCAGATAAACCGAACGATTCCCTCATCAGTCGAGCTCAATTCCAGCCTCCAAAACACGGCTCTCTTGATTTCTATCTGTTCTTTCACTTCCTGGAATTCCTTTCCAGATGAACCGAACGATTCCCTCATCAATCGAGCACGCTCTTATGGCCAACGTCGCTGATCTTCCTGTTGACGACGCTGCTCTTCTTTATCCTGACGTCGCTGTTCCTCTTGCAACCGAGTCTGCTCTACCTGTTCATGTCGCTGTTCCTTCTGCAACCGAGCCTGCTCTTCCTGTTGACGACGCTTCTCTTCTTAATGCTGACGGCGTTGTTCCTCCTGCAACCGAGCCGGCTCTTCCTGTTGACGACGCTTCTCTTCTTTATGCTGACGGCGTTCCTCCTCCTGCAACCGAGCCTGCTCTTCTTGCTGACGACGCTGCTCTTCTTAATGCTGACGGCGTTGTTCCTCTTGCAACTGAGCCTGCTCTTCCTGTTGACGACGCTGCTCTTCTTTATCCTGACGACGCTGTTCTTCTTGACAACAAAGCATTGCCATAATAGCAGCAATATCGCCTGTCACAGGAGCTTGCCCCACGGATGATGATGATGATGCTCCAAATGATTCGGTGGCGGCTAATTCCATCTCCATCGCCTGACGACGCTGCCGAGCTTCTTGAACCGGAGACTCCCCAAACCGCCTTTCATCCATTTCCTGTTGTCGTTGACCTCTCGTCCTGACACCGTCCACGTTATGCTTTGGTAGAACCGGCATTATTTTATCCCACTTCTGACACCAAATTGTTACGAGCTGAGGGTTCGGGATAAAATAATGGGAATCGATCTGACCAAAATAACACTTTTATTCAACACTAAACGATGAATACACGAACTTGGTCACACGTAATCACAACACACTAATTCACACCACTGTTGCACCACTTAAAGTCACCGAAATGATCGCACGTATAGCTTAATCCCGACTGACTCGCGAGCAACTACTGTTCACGCGAGACCCTTCTCACGTCAGTCCTCCAGGGCCTCGCTGAGACTCACTCAGTAACTGACTCGAGACTGACTCACAACTGACTGTCCGGCCATCTCTCCGGCCTATTTATATCCACACATTTCGATTGTTCGAGAAGGATCTCGATCGTTCCAGGAAAAGGGTCGGTCCCTCGACACAAAGGCCACTCCATTGTGCGCAACCGCAGACAATAACAACAATAACGCAGCAAGACAAAAGCGTTCGAGAAGTTACGATTATTACTCATTGTTTAACAGCCTCGGCGTAACACTATTCTATCAGCAATCTGGTTCCCATAGTACAAGCTCTGCTTAGTTTGGGGCTAGATAGCGCTGTGTGAAATGTCCAGCCATATTTATTTATTTTAGACTAATTCAAAGGTTTTAGTCATTACTTATTGAAGCTAAAATATTAGCACTGGTAACCCCCCACTCAACCAAACACATTACTGACTAACTTATAAGATTGCGTGCATTCAACTATCCAATCATTTCTCATCGATTGAAAGATATCTATGCATACTATACTAATAATATATCTATAATATATAATGTATAATATATATAATATGTGTCCGTCATAATGAGGGGGATTTGGACTATAAAAAGTACTAGCCACCAAAGCCGCTCAGCTGAAGTGGAACTGGGCTGGGCATGTCTGTCGCATGCCAAGTGAGCTGTGGGCAATGATAGCCACCGAGTGGCGTCCTGATCCAGCGAGAAGGCGACGCGGCAGACCAAAACGTAGATGGCGGGACGAGCTGGATAAATTCCTAACGGATTGGCCACAATCAGCTCAGGACCGCCAAGTCTGGAAAGAATGGGGGGAGGCCTTTGCCCAGCAGTGGGACACGAATGGCTGATAATAATAATAAATAATATATATAGTATACAGTGTGTCCCTGGATAAAGTGCAACCCCGAAAGGGGGTGAAACTAGATCAAAAATTATCGACAAAAAAATAGAAAAAAAAATTCGTATATACTTTATTGATGTATTAAAATTTTTATTACTCACTAATTACTCTATTTAATAAAAAAATTATTTCTTCCAAAGTAGTAGGTCTATTTTGTTAAAATAAAAACCATAATCATGTCAGATATGTGACGATGACGATAAAATAACAAATAACTCACAAACGAGTGGCTATCGTGACTTAAAGTTTAATTTTTGTATTAAAATTACATTTTTTAGGCTGTTTTTTTCCAATAAACTCCAAAAATCTTAAAATTAAGCCTATAATACTAGAAATTTTTATGACTTTTTATTATTGTCTATCATAATAGCTTTTAAATAAAAAAAAACCTACGTTCTAACATAAAAAATGTGCTGGCGTGTCAACTTTAAATGCTCCTAGCCAGCACATTTTTTATGTTAGAACGTAGGTTTTTATTTTATTTAAAAGCTATTATGATAGACAATAATAAAAAGTCATAAAACTTTCTAGTATTATAGGCTTAATTTTAAGATTTTTGGAGTTTATTGGAAAAAACAGCCTAAAAAATGTAATTTTAATACAAAAATTAAACTTTAAGTCACGATAGCCACTCGTTTGTGAGTTATTTGTTATTTTATCGTCATCGTCACATATCTGACATGATTATGGTTTTTATTTTAACAAAATAGACCTACTACTTTGGAAGAAATAATTTTTTATTAAATAGAGTAATTAGTGAGTAATAAAAATTTTAATACATCAATAAAGTATATACGAATTTTTTTTTTAATTTTTTTTTCTATTTTTTTGTCGATAATTTTTGATCTAGTTTCACCCCCTTTCGGGGTTGCACTTTATCCAGGGACACACTGTATATATATATATATATATATATATATACTAATAATAATATACTAATGATATATACTAATAATAATCATTCTGTGTCACCAGCTGGTGTAGTAACTCTATATTAATCTGTGTCTTTCAAGGGCAGACAACCCCCAGCTGACGTGGAGTAAATAATAATACATATGCTTCGATTGTTTCCGCGACTTTATGACCGAGACATGCAACGCAAGGGACCGACTTTGGCGTTCCATTTTTCAAGTGGCTGGTTTTATAGGGAGTGCTGGCAAAGTCAGCGAAATATTAATGTAACTTTCATATTGCTTGCCTTGCAAGGTTATTACAAATGTACCTGCTAATAAATACATTAATATGAGTTGAGTTAAAACTAGGTAGACTCATTTTTCTCATGTCGATATGTAAATAATGTTTGATTAGTTCCGTTAACTGCTAAAAGTAGTGTGATCAAGTTCAAAGTCTAGCTCATATAATCCCGTGACGCTAACGAGAAGATCGTAAAAATTATAGACAATAGGGGCAATTCTGTTTGTTCAAACTAACGAAGGTTGACAACACTAAAATAATTGCCATTCCTTTTTGCTTCAAATGAAGTGACAGATGTCATTTTAGTGCTGTCAAACCTAAATTTAATTTAGATTTTGCCAACAGAATTTCCCACTATATCAATTGTCAACAAAGTGGTCCATATGACAGTACATATGACTAGTAGGTATGTATGTCGATTTGTTAACATGACGATCATAAAAAAAACTGAGAAATTTCAAACGGGTAAGTGAACCAGATACAGTCATGGCCGAAACAACAAAGCATTATGTAAAACCAATGACATGCGTGAAAAATAACACAGTCATTTGTAAGTAAACCAATACAAGTCTTGTGTCATAAGCTAGGAGGCAAACTCAACCTACATACTGTTAATATGTTACTTTTAAGGCTTCGTCTGAAATAACGGCTAAACGGCCGTTCGATACCATTCAGTCTCGGACCGTGACTCACCTCGAAATCCAGGCTTGCGAAACTTGGCTAAACAAGTCACTTCAGGCTTTAACTGCATAATGAGCTTTATTACATTGACTTTAGATTCCATTATAGTGCGGATATATATTTTTTGTCAGAACTGGCATATGGCTTACCTGCTTGGGGTTGGCGATTTCATCAAAATAAACTCTAAATCAATGTAACTTCTTTAATTTTAACCAACTTCAAAAAATGAGGCGTCTCAATTCGACACGTAAGCATTTTCTTTTTGTGGTTGTTACCTGATCTTCGCCAAATATGAACAGATTTTGTTGATTATTTTTATTGAAAAGGGTGTATTGCAAGCTGGTTCTCATACAAATTTGGTAAAGATCTGATTAAGATCGTTGGACCTAGAGAATGAAACTCCTCAACGGACAACGGACAAATAGCATATCACTCACAATGGAGTAGTTTTTTTAGTACTATTTATTATTTCTTTAGTGTCTTACTGCACAATTCTATTCATTTAAATAAGAATAGCTGGGGATAGTTCGTTTATTTCCTGCGATTGTGTAGAAGACTTTAAACAGGTTACTTTGACTTAAGACTCGGTTACCCGCACTTTGCTGTTTGCTCATGAACTTGTTTGAGGAAAACTGGAACGATTTTTATTCCTTTTATGAGTGCACGTTTAACTTTATTTACAGGAAAATTCTTTCAGTTTATCTTTAGTTAATCTGCCTCTATCCCTTCCTCAAATGAAAGACAGAAAAAACAGATCAAGTGTACAGTTAGTTAAACTTTAGTTATGATTTTTTTAAAGTCACAATTCTTTGTAACATATTTTTTTATTTATAATGACGTAAGTGCACATTACAATAATAAAGTACACATCTATACCAAAGGTACTATATCCAAAGGTTGTCTGGAAGAGATCGCTTTTAGCGATAAGACCGCCCATTGTACTTACCTTAATTTTTGTGTATTTTTATTGTATTTTAATTTTGTTGGTGTGCAATAAAGAGTATTCTATTCTATTCTATACAAAGTAATGTTCTTTTTTTTTATTAAACTACGTTGTCCTTGTCCCAACGCTGGGCAAAGGTCTCCCATTCTCCTTTATATCTACCGCGGTCAATGTGGTCTTTAAAGTCACCTTTAGAGAAAAAAATTACAGTTTATTTAAAATCTAGTCTCATAATAAAAAACAAGATGTTAAAGTATGTAGCACATGTGGGGATAGAGGGTAATGAAAGAGCAGACGAACTAGCAAAAGAAGCAGCATTGAAGAAAAGGACAACACCAGACTATGATAAATGCCCGCCTTCTTACTTAAAGAGACATCTAAGAACGGAAAGCATAGCCGAATTGCAAATAAGATACGAGAATAGTGAAACAGCAGCGATTACTAAATTATTTTTTCCAGACCTTGCAAGGGCTCACCGCACTCTAAAAAGATAAAAATCAATCATAAACTTACACAATTATTAACAGGGCATGGAGGGTTTGCACATTACCTAAATAGATATAAATGCAAGTACGCTTCAGGAGCATATATACAAGCAGGATGCATATGTGATCCTGAAGTAGAAGAAACAATTGTACACCTTATTTTGGACTGCCCAAAATATTGCATACGACGATTCGAATTAGAGATAATATTAGATAGGAAACTTACGAAAGATAGTTTATACGAGTTAATAGAAGAAGACAAAACAAGGTTAAAACTGTTAGATTTCGGCATTTGGGTTGTAGAAGATGCAATTAAAAGGAATACAATTATGCAAAGACAAACCTGTAAATTAGTAACAATGTGGAAAGATAGGATATATTGTGTATTGTAATATATTAGATATATATATAGAAATATTGTTGCATATTTTATATAAACATATTGTTTTTTAATATAAGTAGATAAACTGTAGATTAAAACAATAGTAAAAAGGCAACACAGAAAAAAAAAACAAAAAAAAATAAGAAAAAGCAAATAACAGAAAAGAAAAGGAAAACAACATAAAAAAAAGAAAAAGAATAATTGTATTATGTATAAATATAACCAAATTGTTATTAATATATATATGTAGTAAGTAAATATAATATAGTAAGGAAATTATTATTATAAGTTACATATAAGTAAAAAAAAAAAAAACTATATAGGTATCTAATCTACGACCAGACGCAGATTGCACTGATCGCTAAAAAAAAAAACACAGTAAACAGTTACGTACAAAATGTTAGCCTAAAAATGTCTCCGATCTCCATGTCGGAGGAAAATCTGGCGGAACAAACATTAAAAAAAAAAAAAGCATAGAGTTAAAACTCCTACAAAGTAACCATTTAGTCCTCCAAAGTTGTCAAGATACCTCAAAACTTCTCTGAGACTTTAATAAAATTTCCTTGTTCAGTGTTCACTTCGGCGGAGTGACACCGCCTCGATACTTAATGCTTTTCAATTATAAATTATACGGTTCGTATTTTCTATTTTAAAGGTGGGGTTTGACGTCGAGACCGAGAGCGGAGTCCGAGACCGTAGACCGAGACCGAAGATAAAGACGCAACCGTGGTCTCCTACCTCGGTCTCGCTCGCGAACTGAACACATACAAAAGCCTATATAGAGAAGTAGTATAGCGATCTGTGTATCTCTTTTCGGTATCTTGTCGATGTCTGGACTCAAATCGCACCGAAATCTTAAATGATGTTGTAGGGTATCGTATGTTAAATTTTAAAGGTGCCGTTTGTGACGAGACCGAGAGCGGAGACCGAGACGAGAGACCGAGAGCGCTACTTTACTTATGGGTCCCAAACACGTCAAGGATTTCTTTGCGCAAGCTTCTGTAGAAAGAATTTATTCAAATTTCTAGACTTGTGCAAGGCTTGTGCAAAGAAATGGTTGAAGTGAGTGGGCTCCATTATGTTACGGTTTTGTCTAGGTCTCGTTTGTGAACTGAACACATACAAAATCCTAAATCAAGTAGCAGTCTCCGTCTCCTGTCTTATTCTCCCTACGGTGTCTGTCTCGACTCGAACGGCACCTTAAATAATGGAGGATATCGTAAACATTTTAATAAAATAATGACTGGCTTGTTGACACTCCTTAATCGTTAATCATTGGAACTGATAGGATATCAATACGGGGCGAGATTGATAAGAACTGAACATACATTAATATACAATATAAGAATTGGGCATGATTATTTGTTACAAGGTAAATGTTACGCGTTCGTTAACTCTATTCGTTTCTTTTCATCTTGATTGCTTTAGGTGTATTTCTTGTCACGTTTGAGACATGTTGACTAGCAAGACGACCTCCGTGGTGCAGTGGGCAAATAGCCGGCTGGGACGCAGGAGGTAGCGGGTTCGATTCCCGCCGCGAAACAAATTTTTGCATGATATTAACTTATTACATAAGCTGACACTCTTGCTTGTGTAACTAGTCAATTGAATCATCAATATCATAGACACATTTTTATTCGACAGCTGTTATGACAATCGCATTTAAATTTGTTATTAAATTTTCAGCTGACACACCAAATAAGATCACATAGAAAACGTATTTGGCACCATTAATTACTGCAAATCGAGCACAACAGTACGGAAAACGGTATTGTTGGCAGGGTTGTCAAAAACAGGAAGAGCGGCGCTGCACAGAGGGCGCTGTCTGGCAGCCCTGGGATCCCTCGTAACATGTCACTGTTTCATGAAAACATGTGTTAAGCGAGTTGAGGCTCTTATACATGATATCCGTTGGGCAATGCGCACATGATTTTATAAATTTATTATAAGTTTATTTTACATAAAAATTTTAGTGTAAATTAATTTTTATTTTTATAATGTAAATTTGTTATTGTAGTAATTAATATTGAAAATTTAAGAAAATAAAGATTTAGTAATACAAAAATTATTAACTAATGTTGTGCCAGCAGTTGCGAAAATCGTTTAAACAACTTCAAACAAGTAACTTTTTAAAAAACATAACAGACTTCAGATATTTCTGATATCTGAAGTCTGTTATGTTTTTTACCAAACTACTGAACCGATTTTAATTAAATTTTATAAATAATACATAAGTGCATATAACGTAAATACATATAGCAAAATACACTGTAGAATTTAAGTTATTCTGCCTCTTAGACGGCTATTCACCATTTAAACATCGATAATCATATTGATAAGTAGCTGGTGTGTAGTCGAAAAACAGCAACATTGAAAAAAGCATTGCTAGGTTCCTAGCATCAAAATCTAGCCAAAAGTAGGTACGTTATCAGCGTACCAGACAATGCAGTTGCATCGACAGAGCTGAACAAGTCTCACGACATGTTGCCAGCGTGTGAAAGAGCCTTACACAGGACGGGACGCGTGTCACAAAAAAACATGGATGTTTTCGGCATTTTGTCGCACTCGACATGTAATAATTGTAATAAAATATGACGAGATGTTACTACATCTTAAAGATACCGATGTTTGAGACAGTAAGACGCCGATTTAATTATGATAAATGGTACAGTGATTAATGTAGAAGCATCGCTGATGAAGACAATGTTAATGGATTAATACCTGCTTGATAGATTACTTTCATTAGTTTTCATTTAATCAACAAATCACTCAAATTTCAGTGATATTTCAAAAAAAGTGAAGTCCTTTACATTTTTTTTAAGTATAGAACACTATTGTTTATTAGTGTATAGTGTACTTACTTATAGGAAATATAATAGTGCATAATGGGAAACATGTTCTAGATACAGATATTTATATGATACTAGCTGACCCGCCCACGGCTTCGCACGGGTGGTTTTTCAATAAAATATTACCCTTATTTTGCGCAGTTGGCTAAAAAGTAGCCTATGTCCTTTCTTAGGATCTATCTCTTTGCAAAATTTTATTACGATCCGTTTAGTCGTGTAAAGGTAAGAAACAAACAGAATTATGTATGTATTATACCTACATATAAACCTTCCTCTTGAATCACTCTATCTATTGCTGAAAACTGCATTAAAATCCTATGGGTAGTTTAAAAGATCTAAGCGATGAGACAGCGAAAGCGACTTCATTTTATACATCTATACATATAAAATGCTTTGTCCTGAATGACTGATTAACGGATCAACGCACAGCCTAAACCGCTGATCGTAGAGTCCTGAAACTTGGAGGGTGTGTTCTTTGTCGTAGGCATCCAATAAGAAAGGATTTTCCGAAATTCTACCCCTAAGGGGGTGAAAAAGGGGGGCAAAGTTTGTATGGGACAACGTGATTCCTTGGTCCAATCTACTTCAAATTGTGCATAAACCTTTTTTTAACAGAATTCATGGAAGACGTGTATCGTATTTTATTGAAATTCATCCCCTAATGGGATTAAAAAGGGGTAGAAAGTTATTTTGGCGGTGATTTGCTTCGAAGTTGATATCAATACTGCTTAGTGCTTTTGATTTATAATACATTGTATTTTGACACATGTTTGAAAATTCAATCCGATTTTTTTGAAAAAAAGGTTGAACTCACTTAAAAACATAAGCAAATACTCTTTAAAATAGGAATGTCTCGAAAGTCACTGTACTATATTAGTACCTCATTTGAAGGGTTCTAAGCTTAAAGAGATTATGCACTTTTAGGACACAGCCTCATAGAGTTCGAAATTTGAAATGGTAAGGATTTTTGTTTATTTATTTGTTTGTTTGTTAATCAATCACGTCGTAACGGCTGAACCGATTTAAATGAAATTTAGTATGTATATAGATTATAACCAAGATTAACACATATGCTACTTTTTATCCTATAAATCAGGTTCCATTGGATAAAAATGGGGTGTCAAGTCCAGTTGCAACAGTGAGTTTAGCTTTATTTCTAGGATACCTACCTACACATTTAGTAGTGTAACGCGTACGAAGTCGCGGGCGTTCAGCTAGTGTAAAGATAAAGAAGCGTTACCGAAAGAAGACATCGGGCATTTATGTCTGTCTGTTTGTTGCGTTTTCACGACCAAGCGGCTAGACCGATTTCGATGAAATATGGTATACAGTTTTATGACCGGGATTGAGACATAGGCATAGACTTTTACCCGACTGCGCAAAAGGAAGGTACTGTTTTTATGGACAAACTACGCGTGCGAGGTCGCAGGCAGGTCAGCAAGTTTCATATTAAAACAGTATTTATCATTTTCAGTGTTCTTTCTTTAAAACAACATCTTAGTATATATGAATTCATATATTCCTAAGATGCTTACTGTACAAAATGTCACATACACGATTCATGTTCCAGTCACGAACAGGTAACTCGAATCGAGCATCGATGACCAGAATTGCAGTCTCCTTTCTTAGAGAATGCCGAGTCGGATACAAACATTGTATTTTGAAGCCAAAAGCGTATTCAATTATTTTAAATTCAGGTTATATTTTAGGAAACAGTAAAAAAAGGTTTAGGAAACCTTGAATAACAATCAAGTGTCAGGTTTCTAGTTAGGAAGCCCATCCAAATTGCCTAAATAAAAACGTGAGGAAATCTGTCATGGATACTTTTCGCCTGCCTATGGCGAAAGGTTATGACATAACCTTTCGACTCTGATACTAATATTTCCTACGCTAACACCCTTCTTAGTTTGGATCCCAAACCTAACTTAGCTTAGATCCTGGATTCAGGGTACCGGTAATGCTCCGCGCTTTGTGCAATCCAAAAAGGGAAACGCAAACTGTGATAACTGCCCAATAGTACTAAAGTCAGCAAACAGCATAGTTTTGAATTCTTAGCATAGAAAAAGATACACTGGTTTCAATAAAGCACTACTGAACATTTTCGCCGGCTTCGTTCAGAGCAGATATCAAAAGATGAAGTATTTTATATCAATTTGCGCATTCGTGCAAAGTATATTTAAGTAGCTCTCTTACCGTGCCGGTCTTAGCTTTTTAATGGCGCCATTTATGGGGGATGGGGGTAAAATATCCGTATTTAAGGTAGACGGCCGGCGAATTCTGATAATGATAACGGTCGTGACACTAATAGCACACATTGAAATTATGCATTGAAATTGAAATTAAGGTCGACGATTTTTTGTAGACAGTCTATTCTGAATTCTGACTGACACAAACCAGGTCCATTGAGAATATACTGATACTCAAAGTAACCGGCAATTCTATCAAGATGGGAGATGTGCTGCGGGATTCGCTTGTGGCTAATATGACGTGCAAAGTTAGGTATATGAATGATGGGAACAGGCAGTAAAAATGCTAGCATTAAAGAATCACCTCTTAAAAGATGACACAAAAACCGCAATCGTTAGGTGCTTTACTAGATTCAGCAACAAAATCTTGGCCGAGCGAATGGACATTGATTGGCTATTGTGGCAGGCAACAATAAGCAATCATATGGGTCTAGTGCTAATAGCGGCAGGTTGAGCGCACTTCATTTTACGGCTCTCGTTATGATGGTACTTCACTTGGCTCGTCAGTGTTCCTGACAGTACGTATTCGCTTCTATATCATCTGAGCATTTTGCAGAAACAATATGGAATTCAAAGCTAATATCTCGTAACATATAACTTATAGAACGACTTGACAATCCGCACAGTGGGAAGTAACTAAAAAAAGCTGCTAAAGAATTATTTCTTTTTTTTTCTGTTGTCTGTTATCAATCTTAGTGAGTAGGTATTGATTAACATAAAAACACAACACATGAACCCTGCATAAAGAATTAAGGCTAGATGACTGGTAGAAACTGCTGTTTATCATTAAGTGTTCCTTTTTTCATGTTTTTCTGTGCAATAAAGAATTAAATCAATAAATAAATGAAGGGCGACTTGCGCAACGATGCCTAAACGTATTTAGTGGTATCCGATTATCTGATGTTGTACGACAACATCAGATTATCGGATATGGTTAAATTAAAATAAAGTTAGTCATAAAAAATGCAAATCCAATTGATAGTCTCATTATTTTAGGTACAGTTTCATAAAACCAAAAAAGGTTTCTCCCTCAACCTCTTTTTTGTTTTAAGGGTACCTAGTGTACCTAACCTACTACCCCCTAACTACCGCCTAACTACTGCCAAACTATTATCTTATTCAGTCTTAAACCAACTTTATAACTCATAGTCACAGTAAGTTCAATTCAAACTTACCAATACCAAACTATTGCTTACGCTGTATTCCAAGAATTGTAACTTATAATCCCGTAGTCGCATTGTAACTTCTGAATCACTTAACCAGAGCCGTATTGAGAACAATAGCGCGATGGCGGCGCAACGTATGCAAAATAACCTCCTTAGCTCAAGAATCACCTTTTCAATATAACCGGGCTCCGCTTGGCTTACCAAGTTAGCATGAATGTAAACATTTGTATTGAGACTACTTACTTACTATTATGTCTTCTGTGGCGTTACTTCAGAGTTGAACTGTGAATGCGGTAGGAAATGAAATTTTATTCCATTTACCACGTGTGATGTTAATGAATGTTTTATGAGATTGCGTATAAAAATGCGGATAATTATTTTGCATTTTTGCTCATTCAGCGTCATTTTTGTCCCGTTTCGAGTATTTTCCAGGTGCATAATTTTGCACACCGTAATGTTATCTACTCGGTAAAGTATTCAGTACTAATGTTACGTAGTCAGTTAAATACAACTGTCTTGAACAATCGGCTGGGCTCAAACTACTCGTGTAACCCCCTCGTAACCCGACCGCTTACCAATAATAATTTCCTGTCCCTCACACAATAAGTCATTCATTAGCCTTAATTTATGCTCCTTGCACTCACCTCACCCACTGACTATTTAAAAGCATAACTCGTGTCCCCTACGTATTTGCTGACCATTGCTGTCCGAGCAACGACCGCTTCAACCGATCGTAAATTCAGCCGGCGATGCATACCGCGCTTAGCGATTAGTCACCGTCGACAGTGTCCGCTCTAAAGTATGGCTTCTGTGACATGGCTGCCTGAACGATGACGTCATCTCAACCGGACCATACAATGACGGTTGGTTGGTATGCACACTTTGTTCAGGGCTGACCGTACGGTTGGCGAAAATTAAATTGCATTTTGCAACCTGAGCAAATTGATTTCGCGATACGAATAATGAAGTTATTTTTGCAATAAATTTCCAATTTACAGGCAGAATTACCAATAAAGCTAAAAAGCCCATAAAAGTCATCAGGGCGGTGTTTAAAAGCCTTAAATTCTGATGAAGCCTGAAATGTCATGTTATGATAGGGAAAAGCATTATATTTTATGCCGCATTGGTTAATTAAATATGTGCTTAATGCTTGATAGTCATATTTTTGTAACTTCATATAACATATTATACAAGCTTCTGTCCGCGGCTGCGCTCGCGTGGTATGTCAATAAAAAGTAGCCTAATGCCGCAATCCGGGTAATAATATATATGTATACCAAATTATAATCGAAATAAATTCAGACGTTTATTCGTGAAAATGTAACAAATAGACACAGAGAGTTAATACTTGCTAATTTATAATACCTATTAGTAATTTAGTATGTATAATTTCAGGTAAAGCTGAACCTGGCTTATGTTTTCTGTCTTTCTAAATTCCAATCATCCCGGATCACAAATTATCACTTTGTCACCAAAACCACAATAAAATTTGACAAGTTGACAACCCTACAATTTGACGCTTGTAAATTAACACGTTGGTTGCGCGGGCGCGGCAGTTCAAATACAAGAAATTCTCAAGTTGATAACCGACTGCTACCCGTTATCGATATGTAGATAACAAAAACTAGTACGGTATAACACCGCCAAGTTACATTATACAAGTCACGCGAGCAACTTCGCCGATTTTGATGAATTTTAGATTTGCCCGCTTTAATTGGCCGGTAATTGCTGCGAATTGGCGGTTTCGAGTTTTAATTCTGGTAGCGTGGAGCTTAACACTTGTTTTGACCCTGTATCTCAATCTAAAATGTGACCACGGTCGAGAAGATAGGATTCAATTACGTAACGATAGGATAAATAAATAAATAAAAATATTGACGTAACCAAGTCTTCTATTGTGACCCTACGGTTAAAAAAAAGTACAATAGGCGGTCTTTTCGCTTTGAAGAGATTTCTTCCGGACAACATTTGGATGGAGAGGGCTTATTTATGTCAAACATATGGTCGGTTTTGTCCGGTGATATAATGAGAGAGCCTAAGATCAAAGGAAATAAAAAAATCAAAATGAGCCCAATACTCAGCAGTGAGTTTGATGAGAACGCCCGAGATGATGATGAGAGAAAAGAAACAGAATACCTCAGCTATTTAAAAATGCAAAAGTCTGAGTACGCTTACACACCACTTCGTCCGACAATACCCTTAAAAACCCACAGACCAATTTTAGAAGCAAGTAACCAAGTTTCCCGAACAGGGTGTGAAAACCTCACTGCACCGTACGTATTCAAAGCAAATAATAAAACTAGAGCTAACCTAATTTAGGTCTTCCTACCCTCGATTGCCGCTTTTCTCGATAAATTCTAGTGGAACGCGAACAAATTTAAATGTCTGCGCTTATTTGTGTTTCTGTTGCCATGTTGCTCTTACTGTCTTTATTTTATACTAGCTATCGTCCGCGGCTTCGCACGCGTAGTTTGTGAATAAAAACATTAGCCTCCTTCTGCGCAGTCAGGTAATCGTCAGGTCAGGCTTATGTCCCGAACCCGGTCATAATATATCTGTATAAATAAATAAATATTGCTGGACATTTTACACAGCGCTATCTAGCCCCAAACTAAGCAGAGCTTGTACTATGGGAACCAGATAACTGATACAATACTTAATATACATTTTTTTTGTAAATATTGTAAATACTTACTTATAATATAAACAACCAGACCCGGAACAAATATCAGTAGATCATGCAAACATTTGTTCCGCGGCGGGAATCGAACCCGCTACCTCCTGCGTCTCAGCCGGCTGTTCGCCCACTGCTCCACGGAGGTCGTCTGTATACATATGATAGTCTGATTTAACTAAGAATATGTACAGGTAAATAAAATTAAGCGTGGTTGGCGACCATTTGTCTATCCTATCTTTTGTCTAAGTTTTACTTTTATTACGCTTATTTTTTGTTGACCTAAGAAGTCCAGACATAATTCTGTGTGGCGTCCATTTTTCTGCCGTACGTAAGTACCTTCTGCCTTAGTTTTATGACACTTTTTTTATTGACCTACCCTCATAACATAACTCAGTATCGGACTATTCCTTACTAGAAAATGACTAAGGTAATGGGTGCGTGTTGCTAAATACAGTGAAACCTGGTTAAGTGAGACATCAAGGGACCTGCAATGTCGTTTCACTTATAGAGGTATTCCATTTACCCAGTGTCTCAGATATACAGGTATAAATAAATATCTGTCTCATTTACAGAGGGTTCCATTAATAGAGGTGAGAATACAGGTTATTTCAGTTATACAGGTGCGATCATTAAATAAAATAACGTGTTATGTATGTAAATGAGTTTTAATAAAAAAATATTATGTACTTAAAGGTAATCATACAAATGTAATCAACAAAAATATTCAAGCACGTTTTTACACGTAATATGTATGTACGAATATGGAAACAGAATGTATCAATTATAAAATTTTTTGGAACGATTTTTTTAAACGATTTTGGTACATTAAATTCGGCACAAACTTCTTCGCGTGTCTTCCCACTTTCATAAACGGATATTAACTTCAGTTTTTCACGTAATGATAACGATTGTAGCTTTCGTTTTGACATTTTTCAAATAAACATCTGTATGATAGTAAAGCGAAACTAAAACTGAAGGTAATTGAAGCTCAAAATTTGTACTTACGTACTTGGAATTACGTGTGGAATTTGTGGGTAGAATAAGAATGAGTAAACAAACAATAATATCTATGATGATAAATCGAAAGAACAAATCCCAGATATAGAGGTTTACCTCGTCCCACTAACAGAGGTAATTCAGTGCCAAAGTGTTGGGACTTCAGCATGAGTTCCAGTTATGGAGGTTTCTCACTTATCCAGGTCCCACTTAACCAAGTTTCACTGTAATAGAAGAACTAGCTCGAAACATTTCCAAAACATCAAGATCAAAAAAACAGAGAATTATATGATTTTTTTTAAAGATAGGACTATCTAAAAAGAAATCATACAATTCGTTCAAAGATATGCGTGGAAATAAATACCGAACGAATTGAGAAGAATACCTCCTTTTTTTTTTGAAGTCGGCTAAAGCTATCTTTATCTTTATGCTCGAGACCCCTGATGTAATCACAAAAGTGGGAGACGAGATGCCTCCCACCTTTGTCACGATAGGCAGGTGTAGCTTTTGGCATTCTTCTGTCTCCACCCAACTACTTGTTTTTCAAACGAGTGTTTCCAAGTGTGGTGTATTAAGTTGCAACTGCAACATTGATTGTTATTGCTCTTGAAAAAGTCTCGCAATTATATTGTAATGTGTTTCCATTCCCTCAAATAGCCCATTAGGTTTTACTGCCTCGGAATCGTTAGGAGAAAAATTCAAGTAGAAAACAAGGGATTATATTTTTCAATCCGATAACGGGTTCTCTTGTTGCGAGACTTGCTAGTTTCAACTTTCAATTCACTTTGTACGCAAGTAAGGAGAGCTAACCGATTGAAATGGCTTTAGCTATTTTGATTAAATTTATATGCTAAGGTTTTTGAGATGTATTTATAGTTAACGATTATATTCCACACAAGATGAACCGCCCGCGGTTTGCACGCGTGGTTTGTCAGTAAAACATTACCCTTTTTTTAATCAGTCGGGTAAAAAGCAGCCTATGTCCCAATCCCGGTCATAATCTATCTATAACACCAAATTTCATCGATATCAGTCCAGCTGTTTAGTCGTGAAGCGACAGAGACAGAGTTAGGTACTTTCGAATTTATAATAATACTAGCTGACCCGCCCGCGGCTTCGCATGCGTGGTATTTTAATAAAAACATTACCCTCCTTTTTCGCACTCGGGAAAAAAGTAGCATATGTTCTTCCCCAGTATATAATCCATCTCCTTGCCAAATTTCCTTACGATCTGTTCAGCCGTTTAGTCGTGTAAAGGTAACAAACAAACAGAGTTATGAATGTACATATTATACATATAAACCTTCCTCTTGAATCACTCTATCTATTGCTGAAAACTGCATTAAAATACTTTGAGTAGTTTAAAATATCTAAGCGATCAGACAGCGAAAGCGACTTCATTTTATACTATGTAAAGAAGAAGTATGGATGATGGACATCGTCGGATCTATTACTCAGTATGCAGACCCTTGAAGATATTCCACAAAGGGATAGTTACGAGTATGAGTTACGATGCAAGTCCAAACATTACGTATAATACAACTAGTGGTTCGCCCCGAACTGAGATCTCGCAAGTCTCCCAAAACACAAAAAAAAAATCTTAGGGCGACTCGCGCAACGATGCCTAAACGTACCTACTTAGTGGCTAAATATGATTAAAGGAGTTGTCAAATCATACAAATACGTAAAATTTAAAAATGTTTAGTCGCTAAATACGTCTAGGGACAGTTGTGCAAGCCGGCCTTAATCTTTGACTAATAAAATAGTGCCACGAAATGAACTTACTTGACCTACAGTTACATTCAAATTACAGGTAACGGGAGTTCATATAACTTGGTTACACTTTTTTGGGGTACAAAATGCAGTTATTCTGGATTTCAGACTTTTGCCTATATTTCTGTCACTAAAGCTACACGAATACCAAATTTCAGCATTGTGGGGTCACTGGTGTACCCTGTGAATTTTGTCAAAGTTCTGTTTTTATTATGGCTAATAACTCAAAAACTACAAAGATTAAACTAAAAATAAATACAAGGTTTAAATTTACTAATAAAGACCTTCCATTTGACGTCCCACTTGACCTAATAGTCTCATTTTTTTTTTTTACCCCTGTTGAACCCCAATATCTCAACAACCCCCCCAACATTTTCAGCTCATTTACACCAAAATTGTGCCATCACTGTATCAAATTTCACGATGATCGCATCAACGCTTCGAAAGTTATCCACGGACAAACAAACATACATACCTACATACATCGCCGATTTGCCCAAGTTGATTTGGAGATCTCGCTTCGCTCGATCAATAAAGCCATAAGACCGCCCATTGTACTATATACTTTGTGACTTCTATTTTGTCTGTAATTTTCGTTTTGTAGTTTACAATAAAGTGTTTTCATTCATTAATTTAATACAAACCCACTTTTTGCATAGAAGTTAAGCAATCACGTGACAGGTAGCAACTTCCAAGCCCATCACCGCTTATTAGAATACTAACCCGATAGCACTGCCATGCCTTCCAATATTTGATTGTATGTCATGCCGGTTTCCTCACGAATTTTCCTTCGCCGTTTTGTGAACGTGTAAATAAACATAAAAAAAATTAAAATGTATTATATTTTTTTCGGGTAGAAAAATCCATTGTACACGGCCGGGATAACCTACAATCTCTGAACCGGAAGTTGGGGTACAAACATCCCACTAGGTGGTCACCAAGGCTCTTTTGTAAAAGTTTGTTTATTCTTATATTTACTGACGATTTATGTAGGTTCCAAAACCTAAGCCGTACATTAGAAGTTTGTACGAACAGCTTACACGTCTACTCCTGAATTAAGTCCCAAACAAAGCACTTATCTAGTCCCAATTCTTGGAACCAGTGACCAAGTTTCTCTTGCAAGGCTTATCGAGCCATTTACTTATAGCAGGATATAAATAAAAAATCGGTCAAGTGCGACTCGAACTCGTGCGCCGAGGATTCCGTACCTACCCATACCTACCCATTGTCCTCTAAATTGTATGAGCAACAATTGTTTGTATACAACGCAGAGGACTATCTTTATTGGCGTCAACTATGTATGTATGGGAACACCCATTAAGTTTCAACTTTTTTGCCAAATTTCGTGATTATAGGTCAACGGGAACTACCATATAGGTTTTTGACCCAAAACCTATAGGGTACTTCCGGTTGACCTAGAATTGTCAATTTTGGTTAAAAGCAAAATTACACAGGTAAAGGGGAAATTCCGAAAAATAAAAAAAGTTGAAAATTAAGTTAAATTTTGGTACAAGACTTACAAGTTTTCGCGAAAATCTAAATTTGCCCAATCTTTTTATCGTGTTGACTGAGGACCTTGATTTTTATACACCTAATAGGGACTATATACCTCAGTATCTGGTATAAATTTCAACTTGCTAGGTCCACCCGTTCCTGAGAAAATCGGTGGTGACACACGGACAGACGGACAAGGAAGTGATCTGATAAGTTCCTTTTTTTACCTTTTCAGGTACGGAACCCTAAAAATGGTGGCCAGCAAAATTGCCCTGTATAGAACAGTTGTAATTAAGCCCGGGTAAACACAATAGATCCCTATTAGAGGTAGAATGTCGATATGTTTCCCAAGGGTGCTATGCTGTACGAGTCTGGCCTCGTGTCCCTTGTCTTCCTGTTGCTGGTTTACTATCATGGTTAGTTTCATTTTGTCGAGGATAAAGGATGTTAAGGATCTATTGACTTTAATTGCGATGGTGGAAATATTATAGATACTTACCCTAATTCTTATCAATATAACACAGTAAACCTTGGGACGCATTACGACTATTTACGATCCAATAAAGGCAGCATATAAGAGATACGGAAATTATTGAAGAAAGATAATTTTTTAGACACTTCAAACGTTTTATTGACAGGCATCGAGAACTTCGATCTTAACTTAAATCTGACTACATTCGTTTACTGGGATCGGCCTCCAGGATCGTGATTTTAATAGCAATATGTAATCGGGAGTATGATGAGAATTCTCAATTTCCGTTTGGATTCTGTGTGGCAGGGGCAACCCGAAATAAAACGCCTTAAGCTTTTCTCCGACATACATGTTACTGGCTTCCAAAAATAGTCTTTTTATTTACCAATGAGTCCGTAATTAATCGTCACAGATACTACAATGGATGCTATTAAACGAACATCGTCTGTATGTTCCCCTAGGGCACAATTCGCCACAAAGCGAACCATTGCTCGCTTTAAAAATAAACGATTTATGGATGCTTTGGCGACAGAATTGTAATTGATTTTTAGAGATCATTTTGGCGTTTATATAAAGTTTCTGAACTTTTACAAAAGCAGTGGGGTTACAGTCTAATTATAAAGACAAACGAACATACAGAAAATAATAATGGAAATTCTGTTCGGTTTCCGATCCGTTGGCATTGTGTATGAATTTTTCTTGTCGTTATTTGTACATTACCTGTTTTTTGTGAACCTACTACCTACCTACCTCTACTGAAGATTGGATGCATAAGCGCCCACCACACCTTTTGTCACAGAGTTTTAGATGTTCTTATCTTTCTGTCATGTCTTTTTTAAGGTTCCGTAGCCAAAGGGTAAAACGGGACCCTATAACTAAGACTCCGCTGTCTGTATGTCCATTTGTCTGTCTGTCTATCCGTCTGTCACCAGGCTGTATCTCATGAACTGTGTAGACAGTTGAAATTTTCACAGACACAGTATTTCTGTTGCCGCTATAACAACAAATACTAAAAACAGAGTAAAATAAATATTTAAGTGGGGCTCCCATACAACAGACATGATTTTTTTGCCGTTTTTATAGATAATGGTACGGAACCCTTTGTGCGCGAGTCTGACTCGCACTCGGTCGGTTTTTTTACTAACGTTTCAAGCTAAAGTCAGTAATCAAGGTTGGAAAATATAGAATGCGGTGTGAGCGTCCAATTTTCTTTGAAATCCACTGAAACGGCTTCCGATGACTTCCGATTGCTTTTTGTTGACACAATGGGTTCATATCGGCTGAATAGTAGTGAACCAGTTTGTCTGGACTTGGTAATGCTTTGATGGTCTCGTTAGATTAGTATTGTGTACATTCCTTGAATACACTGTAATTAATCATTATAAGACAATGGAACTATCACAAAATTAAATCTTTATCGTGATCAATCTGAATTTCTTTTACATTTGGTAAGTATATAAGATTTTTATAATTATCCTAAAATTAACCGATCTTGGGGAAGGTTTCAGGTTCGAATACTATCTGGTTCGTATTTTTTTAAATTATGTTAAAAAATTTAAAACGTTTTTATTTAATTTTTTGTTATAAGTTTTTTCCTAATTAATATTTTCTTAATTATTATTTAGGTACCTACTTACCTAAACCAGTTTGTTCTAAGCTAAAGTATGAAATTATTATAATGTTTTCCTCAAACCAGATTGTTTTAGGTAAGTAAGCGCTGTAGTTACTTACTGATAAGTAAGTAGATAGTACAGTTGCGGTAATGTTGAGGCAATTACTGTTCAGTGTATGTGTGTCTGAACTAAAGTTGCTTGGGTAATGATAGCAAGATTTTTTTATAATCCTGTTTAAGAAAACTACCTTATTTAAACTTTTTAGTTTATATTGCTGATCGTAAAATTCCGCGCGAGTACAACAGGGATGGGAGTCCGCTATTGGTATTAAGTTAGACGAATTACCGACACTCGGGATATACAAACTGGCTTCCTTAGTTTATACATATTCAGTACTAGGTACGTACAAAGGAGTAGGGCGACGACAGATTAGGGGCTGAGGAGTGACTATAGATAGGACGACATAGTCGACGATCGATGGGTAATCGTGGTGGATAGCACAAACTTTTAGAAAATATTAAAAACTTAAATTTATCTTATTTAAGTAAGGAAGACTTATACTCCGTTGGTGAAGTCAGGCTGTGGATGACGACGATAACTACCTACAAAAAGCTGTTTATGTATTATGTACACTTTCCACTACAGGTTACACAAGGTCAGGCCGCACAAGACCACCCAGCGGCACTGAAAATCAACGCATGGAAGGAAACGCGCCCACCACCGTCTGACTTCGTTACTCCGCAGGAAGTCCCCCCAGGTCATGATCTGCCTTGGCCAGTCTGGAAGTCAATGAACAGACTCCGCACCCAAATTGGCCGCAGCAGACAAAGCCTGTGTAAATGGGGTATAAGAGACTCCACCCGGGCTGAATGTGACTGCGGAGCACCCATTCAGTCAAACCACCTGCACTGGGTAAGACCTCAACAAAGCCACGCTCAACGCTATGGAAGTGGTAAAGTACTACACTACAATAGTTTAGCTTACCATTGACACGAAATCAGAAGACTACAGGTTAAACTATTGTCAGTTTATTTCCACTAATAAGGAAGGGTTTCCTTCGTGGTCACGATCAGCTTTCGCCGACACAAACGTCTTTATTCTTCATCTTATTTTTCATCGTTATTAGTTGCCTTTTGTTCAGGATACCCGACTACGAAAAAATAATAATTGAAGAACATTTTGCTATTCAATTTTAATAAGTATAGCATAGAAACCTAGATTCATATTCATACATATATGAAGCCGCGGGCGGAAGCTAGGTATAATAATATAAAAAGGAAAAAGAAAAAACTGTACTAACGAAAGAAGTTAAAGCGAATAGTTTCGTTCAAGATTCAAGTGAAGCGTGCAATTTAAGACTAGAAGTTAGATCTGTTATTTATTTGGCTAGGATTGGCAAGATGAAGTGGCAGCGGGCGAGGCACAGCGCTCGAAGAACTGAGGTTGCTGGAGCAGAAAGATTCTCGAGTGGAGACCAAGCACTGGAAAGTTCAGTGTGGCCCCCACACTAGATGGAAATACGACCTGATAAAGGTTGCTGGGAGCCGTTGGGTGCAAGCCGCAAGAGATCGGTCGCTCAGGAATTCTATGAAGGAGGCCATATTCAGCAGTTAACGTCCTTTGGGGATTATGTGTCATGTTCTTTAGAAAGTACTAACACTGATTTATTTATCAATTCCTATGTCCTAATGAGAAACACACGGAGTTAGATTACTAAGACAAGCCACCCAAGTTGAACCTATCTTATGTCAGCTATTTCTAAATGAAAGGATAGGACCTAAGTAGGTGGTATAAAAGGTTCCCAGGTAGGTGGGACAGGTATTTGTACCTTACCTGGGTTTACCCTAGCTGCGTTATTTAGGGTGAATTCAGGTACCAAACACTTAACCTTAGTGGTTTGAGTTTTTAAAACGTCAATATTACGCGAACTTTCGCGATCTCTATACATCCATAGTTAATAGGTATTATAGGTAAATTCTAATTTAACTGTATCTTTCTATATGTCTGTTACGTTTTCACGACTAAACGGCAGCACCGATTTCGATAAAATTTGGTATACAGATAGATGATGACCGGGATTGGGACATAGGCAACTTTTTACCAGACTGCGCAGAAGAAGGGTAACGTTTTATTGACAAAACACGCCTGCGCAGCCGCAGGCCGATATTTAGCCGACGTTTTGACTGTGTCATGCAGTAGTAATTTACACAAACACTTTAAAAGATAATTTTATTTTAAATAAGATTTAGAACTACGAGATACAGAGATGTTTCGAGTTTAAATGTAGAAATGGAACTATCTGAATCTTAACTAATACAAAGTATTTAATACTAAATAAATAAATAATGCTGGACATTTCACACAGCGCTATCTAGCCCCAAATTAAGCAAAGCTTGTACTATGGGAACCAGATACCTGATAGAATACTTAAATACTTTTTTTTTGTAAATACATACTTGTAATATATAGAGAAACAACCAGACCCGAAACAAATATCTGTAAATCGTGCAAACATCGTGGCGGGAATCGAACCCGCTACCTCCTACGTCTCAGCCGACTATTCGCCCACTGCGCCACGGAATACTAAAAAGGTTAGTTGAAAAATAGGTACATACTAATCAACAAAAATAAGGTCCTAGACTAATCATTTGTTACAAAACAATTCGAGAATGAACCTATTTACCTAATGCCTTAGTAGCTTAGTAGGGAAAGTACCTACTTAGTTTATTATAATGCTTACTAATCTAAAAGAGTTTACCTCTTCAAACACCGAGCGAACGCCGGCGTTCACGCTCTTCCATGCGATTAAAAACCCTATTTTCACAAAGTTACAGTCTACTTTGGTATGATGAGTTACGTTCTTTGATTTAATGAGAAATTACTAATCTAAAGGGCGCGGCGGTATGCAACACAGCCTTTGGCGCAGGCAACCTAATTCTATATTTGTGTTACCTAATTAGCAGTTCTTCATTCAGTATTTTTTTATTGTTTATTAAACCCGCGCCTCCTCCTCGAGATAAGCACAGTTGATATTTTCACATGTAGTAACGCATAGGAACAACCACTCTTGCACTTAGTTCAGAGAATTTAATTTAGAATATTTCAAAACATTCTACCCTATTTTTATTTCTGTGTGGGTACTTCGACATTGCCTAGGACCGCTCTACACCCGTTATAGCTCGTCATTTGCAATCCAATGCTCAACCACTCAACACGTCTAGGGTTTTCGCAGTGCCTTTAGTTAAAAATAAAATAAAAGTTAAAATGTCAAAACGTAAGAATTCCAGATCACGTGAGGAAGATATTGAACATTTTCAAAGTAAAATAAGAAAGTTGGAACGAAAAATTCGCAAACGGCAAATTAGTGTCGGTGATTCTAAAAGTTCATCAGAACCTGAGAATGTTGTGGTGTTTGAGGATACGGGAGCAGGTATTTCCTTTTTTATTATTTAGAAGTGATATTTTTTGTTCGTGTAGGCATTGATATTATGCAACCTGAACAGTCATTGGGGCTGTTTCAAAGCATTGAAACATGGTTGGCGTTCCTTCCGTTGGGGATTGAAACCTAAACTACCTTATCAATAATTTTTGCCTTATTTAGGGCCTTAAACAGTCCTTGGGCTGTTTTTTTTTTCAACGCTGCGGTGATAACATTGCGCATACGTGCATTGAAATAAATAGTTGGCGTTCCTTCCACTAGGGATTGTAACCTAACTTTTTCGATCATTGTGCCTTATTTAGTGCAAAAAATAAATGTAAATATTATTTTCAAACTTTCGCGATCACTGTACATAATTATTGATTAAAACGGGTATTTATCGCGTATGTACCTTTTTTATTTGTTATCCCGGCGTTTCGGCTGTGTTGCAACAGGCGTGGGTCATGGGTTGACTGGAGTATTTGAGTATTTAGGAGTATTGAGGATCGTCAGGATAACAAATAAAAAAGGTACATACGCGATAAATACCCGTTTTAATCAATAATTTTAAGCAAAGAAAATGTATTTTCAAACATTGTTCATTAGTTGCTTATTTTATTAGCGGGTAGAGTAAAATCCTCCACAACTTCTCATGTCAATCGACTTTTGTCGCTTACGATACAGTCATTGACAAAAGTGTTTATTACTCGCTTTTACCGTTCGCAAATTTCGTAACATAAAATTTCGACATTCGTTCACATTCACTCATGCAATCTAAACTTCGTTCGTTTGAGATATGTTATTGAATTCAGTTGAGGTGGGGTTTTGGTAACTTAAAGATTGGATCACCTGATTGACGACTTAAAAGGTAAGAAGCCTACAGACGTAGGTAACTCTCTGGAGACAAAAATGATGGCAGATAAAAAGAAAATTCTGGCAATTTATTTACACGGAAGTTATTGGTGAATCACGTTTTGTTTGACGTGATGTCAAGGTTCACTGACTCGAGAAACCTTTGTTGTGCAATTTAGATAAGAAACAGTCAGTTATCGAGACTTTCTGTTTGACATTCTGAACGCGGAGAATTGTTGATTTCGATTTGTCAATTTTTCTGAGCTCGATTTTAGGATGTGGTTCTACCTAGTTCTTTATCAGTCAGTGGGTTTTTTTTGGACTAGGTAACTAATTGATTTTTATTAATTTTTTGATTTTTTTTATAAATCGGAAACCTGATGTTTTCTCACAGTTTCGAAATCTTTATTATTACAGTGAAAAAAACAACACTTTTAAACCACAGTCATTGACACCAACTGGCATGGTGACCAAAAAAGAACGACGACACGACTATAGATACCTAGGCAGAATAACAAATCTAGCAAAAAATCTTATGTAGGTAAGCAAGTAGGTATGTTGGTAGGTTAGGTACCTACCTACCTATAACCAGTTTGTTAGAAATGAGTAGGTAATTAGACCTGCAGTAGAAATTAACTTGTATTTTAAGATTTGGATTTAGACATGTAGGTAGGTATTTTAGTAGGCTTATTGAAGGTACCTAATTTAAACTGTTGACAACTTTTGTTGACGGCTGTAGGTAGTACGTTAGGTAGGTAAGTTACCTACCTATTACCTTCAACATAATTATGTACCTACCTAGGTAGTTAGGTATGTACCTACTGATGAAAAAGCAACCTCATTTCGCTCAATCAGTGTTTATATCATCAGAATCTCGACCAATTCAAGCTAACTTCGTTATCACACTCGAAACATTACTCATGATTTTCTCAGAAATCGCGACAGGTAAAGGTAATTGAAACTGACGTCACGCACGTCCTATTTTATGTCTACAAAATGTCTTAAACAAAAGAGCATGGAACAAAGGCGTACACACAGCAAGCCAGCAAGCCTGCCATGGCACAGGTAGAAAGAGGTTTTTACCTTTTGTGTACTGCGCTGACGCCACCGCCAAGAAGCACACCAGCAACGCGGCCAACATGCCTGTCTCACTCCCGCGCACCACCATGTTCAATTCTAACTTTGAAATTACAATTTCAAACACGTCACTATTGTAAAAACTTGTCACAAACTCCACTAACGCTCTCACGGCGATGTCTTGCTGCACATACACACACTAACTCACTATACAAACGCATTTGAAAAATATCCGTTTATCCGATAAGGTTGCCGTTTCACAGTCGTGGGACGCAAGCAGGTAAGACGATAGAGCCTATTAAATTACAATGACTTAAAACTACTTATACGAAGCGTTCTAAGTTATCTAAGCACTAAACTTCAGTTCCGACACGGCAGTACTCCACGTTTTTATGTTTGGTAACTTCACATATTTTCGTAAAATAATTTCGAAGTTGAGAGCGAAAACGGACGCGACAAGAGACACGACCGCCCGGCGCATCGTTCGCCTCAAACTGGCGTGAAGTGAGCGAACAATCAACAAGTCGCGGGCAGCGCGCGGGCCGTTGCGCTCGGAGCATGCGCGGCTATGTTCATACTTGACCACCTCAACATTGTTGTCACCCCTCCCCGCGTGGACGCCGAAGCCGCAGCCTGTTCCCCCGCTACGCCTGCCTGCCTGCCTGTTCTACCGGCCGGCAAATAACCGGTAACACTGGTTTCTTTTCGCGCAAAAACGAAGACAAGACCGCGACAACCGAACCGAGGTTCTATTCAAAGGCTGTGTCTGCCTGCATCTAGACAATCCAGGTTAAAAATAAACTGGTGTTGCATTGCATGCATGCATCTCTGAGGTAATAATTCGGTATAAATAAGTTATTTATAATAAATTACTTTTTCAAAACAAAATTTGTAATTTGAACCGCAAGCAGATTCAAATGAGTCCAAACACTAGTAGCCCACTTTCCATTGTCTCCGATGACCTCTGTAGCGCAGTGGGCGAATAGCCGGCTGAGACGCAGGAGGTTGTGGGTTCGATTCCCGCAGCTGAACAAATGTTTGCACGATCTACAGATATTTATTTCGGGTCTGGTTGTTTCTCTATACTATATTATAACCTTATAAGTAGGTATGTATGGGCAAAAAAAAAAATATTAATATTCTATCAGTTATCTGGTTCCCATAGTAGAAGCTTTGCTTAGGTTGGGGCTAGATGGAGCTGTGTGAAATTTCCAGCATTATTTATTATTATTTATTAAATGTCTCGCATCCGTCTCTATCACAAGACCACCTCCATGGTACAACAATACGAGTCTATGCTGTTAACCGTTGAGGAGTTATCAATCTATCTAATCTAATTTAATCTAGAATCAGGTCACGCTTTTCTTAAAAATGCATTATCATCGGAACTAAACCCACATGTCAAATTTCAACTCCGTAGAATAAGAGGAATGGGTTCTAATTCAGTTCGCAAGATTTGACCTAAAGTAACAAACTAATAACTAACAAACATTCAAAAAAAAAAGGTTTGATTAGATTTACTTTATCACACATCTCACCTACTCTGCTTTCAGAGTTAAAAGCGATTCTTTCAGACAACATAATTTTAGTATTAAAAAACTTACATTTTACATTTCAATCTTCAAACATACAGAGGGGTTACCAAATTTTTTTTTTACTTTGCCCAACAGTGGGAAAACGTAGGCTACATTTTCCCACTGCTGGGCAAAGGCCTCTCCCAACTCCTTCCACCTATCACGCTCCTTGGCAGATTCCCACCATTCCTTCTCGAATCCATTGATGTCGTCGCGCCAACGCTTTCGCGGCCGACCGAGACGTCGCTGTCCATCCTCCGGTACCCAAACTGTTACGTTGTTGTCCCATTTCTCCGGAAGCATTCGACTGACGTGCCCGGCCCAACCCCGTTTGGGGTTACCAGTTAGCACTTTAAAAAAAAATGCGCACTCCTCCACCTTTTTACCTATGTTTATTTACAGTAAAACGTTTCAAAATGATCCCTATGGTTGCAATGAATAAAGATTGTTTGACTTTGACATAAAGAATCTTAAAATAATTGTGTCATAAATGGGATACCACTCAGCATAAGTAAATAAATATGGCTGGACATGTCACACAGCGCTATCTAGCCCCAAACTAAGCAGAGCTTGTACTATAGAAACCAGTTAACTGATAGAATACTTAAATTCTTTTTTTTTTAATACTTATAATATATAGAAAAAACAACCATACCCGGAACCAATATCTGTAGATCATACAAACATTGGTTCCGCGGCGGGAATCGAACCCGCTACCTCTTGCGTCTCAGCCGGCTATTTGCCCACTGTACCACGGAAGTCGTCATAGCGCAGCATGAGCTATGTCATCAGCGCTATAGCGCTGGTCTTCCGTGGTCACAGTAGCAGAGGCTAGTGGCCACTGAGAGGCACAGTATCAATACAATTACCATTATGCATCTACTTATAAGTATTATAATGTTCACATTATATCTTTATCGTCTTCTTTCCATCTAGTGGAAGGCCGTCTTACGCTGCGCTTTCGAGTGCGTGGTCTCCACTCGGGAACCTTTCTGCCCCAACGGCCGTCAGTTCTTTGAGCTATGTGCGCTGCCCACTGCGACTTCAGCTTGCTAATCCTTTGTGCCATGTCGGTGACTTTGATTAGTCTACGAATCTCCTCATTTCGGATTCGCTCTCAGCTCCCGTTATATTTTCTGTAATATTTTTTGGGGCTCTAATAACTAGTGGTTCGCCTCGATCTCACGAGTCTACAATAAAAACAAAAAAATATTATTCGTAATCTTTGACTATCAACATAGTGCCACGAAATAATCTACCATCTGACTTGACCTACAGTTTCATTCAAATTACAGGTAACGGGAGTTCATGTAATATGGTTATGCTTTTTTGGGGTACAAATTGCAGTTATTCTGGATTTCAGACTTTTGCCTATATTTGTGATACTTAAGCTACACGCATACCAGATTACTGCACTGTGGAGTCACTGGTGTACCCTGTGAATTTTGTTAAAGTTTAGCTTTTATTATGGCTAAGAACTCAAAAACTACAAAAACGTTACTAAAAATAAAAACGGGGTCGAAGTGTACTAATGAAGACCTTTCATTTGACGTCTCACTTGACCTTATAGTCTCATTTTTTTTTTTTTTTGCCCCTCTTGAACCCAAATATCTCAACAACCCCCCTATATTTTTAGCTCATTTAGTCACGCCTATATTGTGCCATCACGGCTTACCTATGTATAAAATTTCAAGATGATCGGATCATCGCTTCCAAAGTTATCCTCGGACAAACAAAAATACATACATACATACAACGCCGATTTGCCCAAGTTGATTTAGAGATCTCGCTTCGCTCGATCAATAATTTCTTTAGTTACTTTTTGTAGGACCAAATGGAGTAGAAGTATGAGAATGAGATAGAAGTGGTGGCGCGAAATTAAATACTGGAATTAATGAATGAAAAATCTTTATTAAAACATACAAGGTAGATACAACAGAACGAGAAACAAGTAAAAGTATAATGGGCGGTCTTAACGCGAAAGAAAGTGATCTCTTCCAGACAACCTTGGGATGGAGTCTAGTTGGTTGGTACGGTACTCGGTACCTTGCCGGTTTTTTTTTTGATGGTAAGTGATGATGCAGTCTACAATGGTACACGCTTGCCTAGAAGAAACCTATTCACTCGTGACTTGAAGATCTCTAGGTTGTAGTTATCAGGAAACACAGACTCAGGTAAGGCGTTCCACTCCTTGGCGGTGCGCATAATAAAGGTGGAAGAAGCTTTGTGCATATGGGAGGTATGTCTACCATGTAGCGGTGGCGCATCGCGGAGCGTCTGGTTGTCTGATCATAGAATGGGGATGGTGGGATCAGGCTGAAAAGCTCCGCAGCACACTCTCCGAAATGTATCCGATAAAAAACCGAGAGGCTTGCAACCTTTCGACGATGCTCGAGGCTGTGGAGCCTTGCATTTGCTAACTCGTCATTGCAAATGAGCTTCTTGGCTCTTCTCTCAATTGAATCTAGAGCCTCTAGCTGGTACTTCGCTGATCCATCCCAGAGGTTTCTTTCCAGATATAAACTTTAGTAACCGCTAATCACACGTTTCTCAGTTTATCTTTGAAAGTGTTGCCCGTGGAAGTACTACCATCTACCACCATATCTATTTCTGCCGCCAAGCAGCATGCTGTGTTTCGGTTTGAAGAGTAAATTATAGGGACACAAGGCTTTACACCTGTATGCCTAAAGTTTTTAGACTCAGTGCAATGCATTGTAGGACAAGTTTCAAAGGTGCGTGAACTACACGGCAATGCTTTGTTATGCGATGGTTACCACTTAACATCAGGTGGGCAACTATACAAGCCGAGGTGCGTACCTAAGTGGTGCTTGCGCTAGTTGCCTCATAAAAACTTATTGCGCTCGCCAATGACAGAGGCCTGTTGGCCTTTGTCATGTCTGTCTGTTGGCAAGTTAGTCCTTCAGAAAAAAAACGAGTTGACACGACCATGTGCGTGCGCTGGCAGCGAGGCGTCAACTATTCTATCGAGTCATTATAAGATTTACTTTCATGCACACAATTTAAAACCCTAACTTGAATGGCTTATTTGTCGTGCCGGAGCTTAGCTGTTGTTGTGGGTGATGTCCCGAACTATCAATAAAGCCACCGTGTCTGGTCGGAGTAGCTGTTGGTATCTTGTCGTTGAGCATTGGCGGCGGCCGTGCTATGAAGAAGCGCCCAACCGGATCGTGTATAACCGCTAACATTCCACGTAGCAATGTTGTATTTCTTGAAAGTTTGAGTCTTCTTCTTCTTGACAGGGTGAGTCATCGTTGTTATCTTTCTGCAGGACAAAAATAAGTAGGTCAGTACAGTAACAGTCACAGTTTGGATAAGATAGAATAGAAGAGAATAGAAGGTGGATGAGAAAAGCCGAAGACCGAGCTCTCTGGCGCGTATTGGCAGTGAACTATTAAAAAAAAACAGGCCAAGTTCGAGTCGGACTCGCGCACGGAGGGTTCCGTATTTATAAAAACGGCAAAAAATCACGTTTGTTGTATGGGAGCCCCGTAAATATTTATTTTATTATGTTTTTAGTATTTGTTTTTATAGCGGCAACAGAAGTACATCATCTGAGAAAATTTCAACTGTGTAACTATCACGGTTCATGAGATACAGCCTGGTGGCAGACGGACAGACAGACAGACAGACGGGCAGACAGACAGCGAAGTCTTAATAATAGCAGAGACCAGTAATATAAATAGACTGCCAGTCTCGAACAAATTAATGTAACTCGATATTTGATTACCTGTTAGGACGCGAGATGTCGCTAGGAGTTCCAAATCATTATATTTATGTGACCTCTAGCCAACATCTAGCTTACTACCGCTCACGAAAAAAACGATAAAAAATAGATGGCGCTATTTCCAATTTAACGTGCGCGATAGTATTAATGCGACGTTGTCAGTTTGCACGGTATGCGATGTTGCCGGTCTTCAGTTTCGTTAAAACTTCAGTCTTTAGTATTTTTTGAGACTTGCGCACAATTTTATCGGAATTGCCAGAACATGAAAGTTTCCGTCAAAATAGGGTTTTTTTAGGAAAGGAAAGCCTTGCTGGTGCAATAATAAATAGATATACTTATTTAATTCATTACTTAGGTCTATGATCGTACCATTATCACCTAAATGCGGAAATACCTATTTGTAAAATACGTATTTGTAGTGATATGTACAGATATGTAGAATACTTTTTGAAACAAAATAAAATTCATTTGTAAGTACCCGGCAAATGCATACTACAAGATAATACGATATTTACTAAAATAATAAACTTAATTAAGTACATAAGTACACTACATATAATAAGTGCAACAAAATTTCTTAGACTTGCTAGTCGTGACTTTTGAGAAGTGAGGTTTGGCAACACAGCATGCAACATATTAGATGCAAACAGCGTGGCTGTTTGCTTGCTTGCTGGCTGTCATTCAATGTCAGTCAGTTCATGGTTCCCACTCGTTCCCGCTCATTTTCTTGTGGCTAATTGTTTTGTTTTCGGCTTTCGGGTGAATTTCTTTGCGTTTGGATTTCTCAGTACAATAATTCTGCTTGCCGACTAAGATTATGATTTTTTTTGTTTTTATTGGACACTCGCGAGATCTCAGTTCGGGGCGAACCACTAGTTATTGATCGAGCGAAGCGAGATCTCCAAATCAACAAATCGGCGTTGTATGTATGTATGTATGTTTGTTTGTCCGAGGATAACTTTCGAAGCGTTTATCCGATCATCGTGAAATTTGGTATATAGGTAGGTAATGATAGCACAATTTTGGTGTGACCAATGAGTTAAAAATTTTGGAGGGTTGTTGAGATATTGGGGTTCAAGAGGGGTAAAAAAAATAAAAATGAGACTATTAGGTCAAATGAGACGTCAAATGAAAGGTCTTCATTAGTATATTTAAACCCCTTTTTTATTTTTAGTAAAGTTTTTGTAGTTTTTGAGTTATTAGCCATAATAAAAACAAAACTTTGACAAAATTCACAGGGTACACCAGTGACCCCACAGTGCTGTAATTTGGTATGCGTGTAGCTTATGTATCACAAATATAGGCAAAAGTCTGAAATCCAGAATAACTGCAATTTGTACCCCAAAAAATGGTAACCAATTTACATGAACTCCCGTTACCTGTAATTTGAATGAAACTATAGGTCAAGTTAATTGGTTTTTATTTCGTGGCACTATTTTGATAGTCAAAGATTACGAACAATATTTTTTGGTTTTATGCTAGACTCGTGAATCTCAGTTCGTGGCGAACCACTAGTCCACTAGTTATGTATTCTAAATTAATTAAAAGCTTACATATCCACTTGTAAGCAAGTAATTTGATAAAAAGAAGGAAAGGGAAGGTTTCACTAACGATTTGGTAAGGTGATGTTTTGATTTGAATGACATAGTGTTATTTATTTAAATAAAAATACACAATACTATAACAATATGAGTTTTTATTGCAAATTAAATCAAACTTAAATCTTCTTCTTAACTCAAAGTCAAGCTTTAATAATATTCTTTGCCTATAATCAAAAATAAACTTAAATCTTTTTGATTATTTAATAATAAAAAGTTTGATTATTTTATATTATTTATTGAATATTGTTTAATTTTTAAATCGAGCACTAGGAAATCCGCATCATTAGGTATAGAATCGTATTGGCTTGGTCCGTAGAGCTCTGATGGTGAAAGAAAGCATAGTAATTAAAACCGTTATGCTCTAAACTAGAACAAAACAGTTTGAATTAATGTGTCTCCAATAAATAGGTAGGTACCTATTTATAGCGATAGACTCGCCAACTTAAAAATCCTGCAGCGTAGGATTTTTGTTGTAGTGAGTATATAATGGCTAAGTACCTACATTGCATTGTTTTTTTAGGCGACGATACCCTTAGAAGTAAAAAAATCTGCCATTTAATTTTGTGTTAAGCGCTATCTAGGTAAAAAACAATGCGTTTTTTTGTATGCTACCTTTCATCCTATTCCTACGCCATCTGTGATTAAGCATACAAAAGTGGTAAATAATCAATATGAAATAAAATCGATAAATCTTGTTGTATGGACAATATTACTTATTCTAAAAAAACCAGAAAAATTTTGGTGTGTTGTAGTGAAAATTCATTTTAATTTGTTTGGTTGCAATGGCCGCTATGAAAGTTTCCAGGCTATGAGACAGCGCCATCTAGAAATAATACGGGATTTTGAGCTTTTTGCGGATTACGTTTTTTTCAATGGACTTGACAGTCTATTTATATTACTGGTCTCTGGTAATAGGGTCCGGTTTTACCCTTTGGGTACGGAACCCTAAAAATGCCGGACATTTTACACAACGCCACCTAGCCTCTAACTAAGCATAGCTTATACTATGGAATACTTAATTTACTTATTTTTGGAAATACACTTACTCATCATCATCATCAAACTTTTGAATTCTCTAAATCAACTTGGGCAAATCGGCGTTGTATGTATGTATGTTTGTTTGTCCGAGGATAACTTTGGAAGCGTTTATCCGATCATCTTGAAGTTTTATACATAGGTAAGCCGTGATGGCACAATTTGGGTGTGACTAAATGAGCTAAAAATATAGGGGGGTTGTTGAGATATTTGGGTTCAAGAGGGGTAAAAAAAAAATTAAAATGAGACTATAAGGTCAATTATAAGACTATCAGCCCACATCAAACTTTACCTTAGTTTGGGTCTAGAAAACGCTGTGAGAGATAGCCAACCATTTTGTTATTAAATACTAGTTGACTTACCGGGTCCAATCGTGAATCTAAACCCTCCATGGACACACACACACCAACGATCAATAAAATACTAGATATACGATCGGCCCGTCAAGGACGTCCACGCTGGAGAGTGCTTAAACGCCGCTTAAGCACTCTCGGCTCTTAGTCGCGCGCTTGCCGTCGAAGTGACAACATGCCCAAGTGCTCCGTCAAAAGTTGCAAAAACAACACTTTAACTACATTAAAAAAAGATGGAATTTCGTATTTCCGGTGAGTATTTCCTTAAAGTTTGATAATTTGATTTTGAATTAGTCTATAATATGCTTTAAAACAATATTTTACGGAAATATTTGTAACTACAGACACACGACTACGCTACGCTACTGTCCCTTTCCCTCGCGTTGCATCGTTCATTTATCTGTACGTGACCGAAGACCAATGAACCGGACTACATTAAATTTCGAATGAATGGAGCCGCATACTAAAAACATTTTAACAAGTTTAAAAAACAATTTTATTAGTAAGCATTATATACTAATCAGATGCGGCCAATTCTAAAACTACCTTCATGAAACAAACAACTCTCGTGTTTTATTTTTATCAAATTCATTAAAAAACACGCGGTAGCCTACCCTACCGTTAAATTGTGGGCAACGAGATAAATTTTCGGTACTAAAAATACAGGCATTTTTACCACCAGCGCCACCAAGCCCCTTTATCTGAAGTACAATAGCCTAATGTCAACTGCTCGTTATCTGTTACAAAATACACAATTAACAGCAAAAGAGAAATTGAAACTCTTAGCTAGGCTTACAGCACTCTATATCTTTGTCCTACTTCTTGCAATATTTACTTTTTGCTGATTTCTGCCTATACTGTTAAAGTTCTAGTACTAAACATGGTTCTGCAATATTGTATATAATACAAAATTCGATTTTATTCAAAACTAGAGGTTGCCCGGGAACTTCGTACGCGAGGATGAAAATGTTATGACCCTCCTTTTTGCATCATTGACCTCGGTCTCATACATTGAAGGGAGATTTACGATTTTATTATTGTAGAGAAGAGAATTCATCTAGGACCCGAGTAGTCGGCAAGACAAATTAATCGAGCCCAAAAACTCGATGAGGTGGCATCGTTTAATCACAGTTCCCATAGCCATCTTCTGTATCCATCATCAGACCCTGGATATCATCTAGGTAAAGAATACTCTTTAACACTAATCGAACGAGCCCACACTCGATGTAACTATGTCATTTTATTACAGAGTTCCCATCGCCTGGCTCCGTCATTAAACCCTGACCTGGATATCATTTAGGATCCGAATACTAGTTAAGACAGATCAAATGAACCTAAAGTCGATGTTGTTGTGTAGTTTAGTTTAAGCATCTGATGAGGCACCATCTTACTGCATCATGAGATCAGCTTCATGTCGCATATGCATGCAAAATTTCAACTCAAATCAGAAACCGGGCAGGTCTAATATCGCAATATTTTATTACCTATAAACGATAGACAAGACAACGAGGCACATTAAACTGAATAGGAGCCTGTAAAAATGAAAGATTTTATCAAACTATCCGATTATTAAAAAATCCGACTTTTGAATTTGGTTAACAAATGATTTATCCCTACGTAATAGATTCGAAATTTCATTTCTCAACAAAAAAATATTGTGTACGTTTCTACTCCTCCACACTTCTGTTCCGAACGGAGTAATTTTACGATCTTCGAACAGCACATTTTGAATCCGACCTTATTGACATACTGTTAAAGTCAACAGTTTTTTAAAGGGCAAAAGAAGGCAATAAATTTTTACGACTTAACAGCTGCTTCATTTCATAACGTCATATCTCCAAAATGCGAATGCTTGAAATGAAACTTTTAATCTGCGGAATAAAGTCGAGTTTAGACTATTTAACTTTTGGTATTAATAATGTTAGGCATTTTCGGCACTCACACAAATGCAAGGTATCGCTCGCCGCTTTTCGGCGGTGAGTTTGTTAGGGACAGTGATTCCTGAGATTATAATTTCTTTGACACACACACATAAAAAAATCATCAAAATCGGTCTTGTCGTTATTGAGTTTTAGCGAGACTAACAAATAGCAATTGATTTTTTATATACTGCGTGTCACCGCATTTACGAGATTAATTTAAATCAGCCCTCATGGCTAAAATTGTTGTAAAATAGTTTTTTTTTTCAAATTCATTACTATGATGTTTTTTAATCATCATGTACCTTAATTTCAATTCCTAAAATATCAATGAAACAGCCTGTATAAAATAGGTAAACAAATAATATTCATTCATCATGTAAGTAGGTACCTGTTAGACTAACTAAGCGGCATCGGCGCAAAGGCGCCACCGATTGACGAGGGCGAATGTGTAAAGTAAACACAGTATAAATAAAGGCCTTTGCAGAGATTTATGTTGCGGATGGTTTACTTCATCATCGTCAACCCTTCTCATCACACTGCTGGGCATAGGCCTCTCTTCGTGGCCGCCATTCGCCTCTGTCTTGCGCTGTTCTGACCAACATACGACCTTCGGTTTCGGCGGACGACTTAGGTTCCATCTTGGGATGTTTTACTTCATCATATGAGCCAAAGTACGTTTACTGCTGAACATAGGCCTCCCTATGTTCAGATATATTTCCGAAGCGACCGATCTAGTTCTTCGGCTTGCAACCAACCTTTATCAGGCCGTCTTTCCGTCTAATAGGGCGGTGGTCCTACGTTGCGCGTCTCCTCTCGAAAACCTTTCTGCCCCAACGGCCATCAATTCTTCGAGCGATGATTTACTTACTTCAACATAATAAAGTCTCGGCTGTTGCCTCGTTCTTGTCTGTGCTCCTATACCGCAGTTGCCGACGTCGGCTGTGCAAGCTGACCATTCACCCCACTCGCCGAGATAGCATCCAGGATCTAGTCTCTGTCTGGATTCGCTGAGCATGGGGTATGGTTGCGGCTCACTGGAAAGAAGAGGTGAAATTTTTAGGAGATGCCTCTCGTAAATTCGTAATCCATTTATATTCAATTTTAAAAGTTCGCGTACCTATCTATTATATGTATATGTATCTATGTAATATTGTACTTTTTATTACCTTGTAGCACCCAAACTACAGTATGGGTTAAGATGTCAAAAGAATCAGTGGCGGATTAAAACATTTACCTCCAGTAGGCTATTCGAATTTTGCCGCCTCTACCGACCTCTACAATTTGATACCCTAGTTCAGTGTTTTTCAACCTTTTTAATTCGCGAGCTCTTTACACGTAAAAAAAATTTGGCAACCCTGGTCTTTAATAAATTTGAGTGATTCAACAAAACCGGTCAAATGTGGGTAAAACAGTGGGTGCCTTTGACTTTTTCCCCAAATTTGCCGCCCCTAAAATCTGCCGCCCTAGGCTCCAGCCTACTCAGCCTGCTGCTGCTGCTGGTAAATCCACCACTGAAAAGAATATTCGAGTTCTCGAGAGTGACTAAACGTACTACACGTTTCATATGTACTCGTATAGCGGCACATAATGTCATGGTATCATTTTGTATCTCATGTGAAAGTACTCAAGTATCAAAATAAAGATGTTTAAGACACGATTTAAAAAGTTAAAATAACTTATCCGATAACACTACGCTTTTAGTTTATTAAACTGATCACCAGACAACATTCACAGCAAGTTAGTTTTTTATTGTTATAAATGCAGAATTACTTTGTTTTCATACATACTTATAAGATATAATAGTTATAGTGGAACTTACTCTGAAGGCTCATTAGTTTCCTCTTGTTGGTCAGCATCGGTGCCTTAAAACAAACCAAAATTAGTTTCTAAGAAAAAACCTCCGCAGAGTTTGCTCTAAAATACTAAAAGGGGCATTCTGTAGTCCACAACACCAATGCAGGAGGATAACCAAGAAAGATCCAGTTATATGATCACAGATTAAATATTGATGTAATAAACGACGTAGATTAGCAATTACTGGCACTGGTCGTTCATAGCGAGGTAAATAGAAGAACTGTCGGCCGTTGGAACAGAAAGGTTCTCGCACTGAAAACCGCTGCGTAGGACGGCCCCTTCTAGATGAAAATACGACCTAGTAAAAGTTGCTAGGAGCCGTTGGTTCCAGTGCAGAGCGGGCCGCATTGTGAAGACACCGTATTGTGTACCTTTATGATCTCGGAGTCTTCAAGTCTAGAGAGAACAAGGCCCGTAGCAAGTTACATTCGCTTCGAATTGATTCGCTTTCTACGTAGGTTTGTTGTCGATATATCACGTGATATTTCCATAACATATGTCAAATCCCACACATTTTCGGACTTATCGACTAGCGTCATCGCTAATCAAATGTAACTTGGCTAAGCCCTCAGGTCCCTTCTAAGCCAGCGAAATTCACCACCATCTCTTCCCATCAGGTGCAGTAGTGGTTGAACTGATTAAAAAATGTTAATTTGGTTGGTGCTTTACCAGGGCATATAGACTCATCCAGAGGGTAAACGTCCAATCTCCTCACTTGCAGCGTGGCGAACCTCTGCAGATCATTAAGGTTCTTCTGGTAGAAAGGCGAATCCTTGTTAAAGGAACCCACTTCAACTCTCTCTATGTTGTCTTGAGTTGCTGCTGTGTCCGACTAGAAGAAACATACAATAATTAAAGCCACGATGCAAAAAGAGGAGTGTTATACGTTAGACGCCTAGTTTGTGTGTCTGTCTGTTTTCTCACGCACGACGTTTTAGCACGTGGTTCTACTTCCAATTACCGCTTTGAGCTGGCGAAAGAAATAAACCACTTTAAAAAAAATGATCCTACAAGAACAGCAATTCCCCAAATCTAGTTTTGATTTAACTGCGATGTCTAATAATGCAATGTTTATCGTTAACTGGATGAAAGGTGATACCAGAAAATAGATAGATAAGGTATAGAAGTTACCGAGCATCGTTCCGAGATCCTCGTACGTGCGCCTCGTTAGCATAACTTCCTTACCTATCTATTTTGTGGTGATTACTGCCTCGATCTCTGCACATGAGATCCTTGAACAGGCCAAATGAGCATAAAGGGCTGTTAACTTAGCTGTTATATTTAGTTATGGTCACACGTCATAGATATAGGCCGTAGAATTAAGTTTTAATATTTTGTACTCCTCTATTGTTGCCTGAAATAAAGATGTATTATTATTAGTATACCTAATTGTACACTTATTAAGCAATTGAACATTTTGTAGATTCTGATATGACCAATAGTTATGTTTAGGTAAAATTGGCCTGCGTTTTTTTATAATAAGCAGGTAGACCAGAGCTGGTAGCCAACTCTGGTTTCGGAGTTAAGGACGCACTATACCTGGAGAGACGATAAATCGCTTATTTAGAAACAATGTTTTGTTTAACAAATTTTGTGTTTTCAATTTATTATTCATATATGTTATAGTTAAGGATACGTGCTAGAACGCCTGTGTTGTGAAAACACGATTCCGAAAAATTTTCGCTAGAAAAAAAATCCAAAGATGACTCCAAATTTATCTTAAACCCGTTCTTATGCGATGAATACTTCAATTTAAATCTTGAAACTTTGTACAGTAATTCTACACAACATAAATAAGTGCACCTGTGTTTTAAATTTTCAAAAAACCTTTTAATTTTAACATAAAATGAAAATACCAAACTTTTGCACTAATGAAACCATTCGCTTCGGACGCCCGGTCCGCGATTCAGTTTGGTCTCGGCTTTCAGACGGGGTACTCATGACGCTTGACGTTCCAAACGATCACATAATTCTTAGGTAGAATTTATATTAAGTTGGTTTTTGTAAAGATGCAGTAATGAGAAATAAGTACAACAAAAAAATGAAGAGACTGAATGATAAAAAACCGGCAAACATTATGCACCACGGCGAGATAGGACGTGCAGCGGCGCGCGGAGAAGCGAGGTGAATCCGAGTTTGGGCTGGGATTAACTGAAAGGCTTTTGGCATGATCTTCCTTTATATTTTAGTAGTAGTTACTTACGTAAATAAAATAAACAAGTAGCGTAAAAAACGCATTCCAATGTTTTATATGGCACCACTTAGGGAATTCACGAACATCACTCTTCCCATACGTCGGCCTGGGACAGTGTGAACTTGATTGATTGATATCTCGATATGGTTGACGGCACCCGGCTTTTACACATACATGCTATGGTTAAACAAACATTTACAATTGCTCGTGCCTGACGAACTATGAATGTTATAAATTGATAAATTCAAAAAACACCGATATAGATTAAAGAAGTCTACTGGTTACGAAACTCTTGGTATTTTGATAGGTACTGTTAGACCGAGAGATATACACAAAATGTAAGTTTACTTCTTTGTAAATGTCACAACGAACGCTTTAGAAAAAAAAACAACTGCTGGCCACCCACGCCCATTCGACAATTCTAGAGCAGGACGTAGTATTTGCCAGGGATGTGATCAATCCATGTAAAATGTCTTGCGTAAAGTAAGGCAGAAGTGAGTGGTGAAATGTTGATGATGGGTAGGAGAAAAAAAAACATGTATCGAACCAACTAAGTGCGATTTATGACAGAAGATAACGATGGTACCTCATAAGATACTCCACTCTTGGTCCCCGCGTCCCATGGAAACAGCATCACTTCAGAATAATCTACCCAACGGTCTTCAAGGCAAAGTTCAAACTGCGTCATTCCTAGGAACCAGTCGGGCGAGGGCCGCAATCCCACCACAATGGAGAACAGATGGTGGAATCTGTCGACCCTAAAAAGCGAGTGCGATGGCTCGAACATGTAAGGGTGGTGACGGCGTTTCCCGCGGATCAGGGTTCTGGTGCCAGATGTCTCGTTCATCTGAAGAAACAGGAACTATTAGACAAGTGACCTTTTTGAAAATACAGAATAGGTTAGCCCTTCTCAAAACACAAAAATTTCGGCTTCTATCACTATTTTCTCCTTTCCGCCGTCTGCGTTGTCACTCGCGTCTCACCACTTCAATCATCATATCAGCTACAGGATGTCTACTGCTGAACATAGGCCTTCCCCATAGATTTCCAGATTAACCGATCTTGTACGGCTGCATCCAGCACCTGCCACTTCACTGAAACTTAAATATTATGTTTTTCATCCTTCCGCTACATCTTCTCTCCGATTACAATTTGCACTTTGGTAAGTAATACCTAAAGTAGTAAAGAAATCTACATCCTAATCCATAAGTTCTCAAGTTTTTCTCAGAACATGAATGCTCCAACTTACTGCTCCTATAATCTCTCTCTCAAGCGCAGTTGTGTTTGCATTTTCGAGTAGAATCCTCAAGCCCTCACTGGCCTTGGAGCCGGCTTTCCACAGGAAGTAGGAAGGGGCATGAGAAGCCCCTAACATATGGGTATAGCCGTTCTCATCAGGCTTGGTAGGGTAGTGTCGGGGGTGCGCTACTCGGGACCACTTGCCATTGAAGATTACCTGTAGATAAACGACCGTTGTTGTAGCCCTAGGTATTGTGACAAGTTTTATCTTCGTTGCTATGGGTTGTACGTAGTATTGTGAAACCAACTAAAAATAGCCTTGTGAAAGATTCAATTAAAACAGAAAAAAGTTCACATCATATTCTAAAAGCATGTTAAAATACCATCATTGCTCAGTCACAATTAAGTGCGTGCATCAACGCACAGGTCCTATGTCAAATCGTGACTTAATTCCGCTCAATAAATAAATTGAAGGAAATAAATATGTGCTACATTTATAATATAATAACTTAGAATAACTATAATATTAACTGGAAATAATATATACATATTGAATTTATATCGCGTTAAAAATACAAAAGAAACAGTATTTTTTATTTATTACACTTAATATTTATCTATACGATCTATATTCTGAAATATGTATTTACATAGTATCTGTGCTTACCTCATACCGGGCTTCACTACAAAGATTGCAATTATTATTGAGAGGATATGGTGAACTATCTCTGGCTTGACGTTCTTCTTTGTACAGCATCATGGTTAAATCAGGCCCTATATGCCAGACCTCATCGTTCTCAGCCACCATGGCTCTGATCCTCACCACACTGGTTTTGTGAGGGGATACCCAGTGGACCTGTTGATAAAAAGATAATTGCACTAGTAGGTTGTGTGGATATTTTCACACCAGCTGCTGGACAATGTCAAATTATGTGTCATGTAAACCTCACTGAAAGCAGGTGGTTAAATCCCTACGGCTGAGCCGGGAGTAAAGTTGTACCGAATTTCATTACTTTTTGAATTTGGAATCTCATCTGTATTAACATTTGGACCAGAGAGACCCACGCAATAAGTATTTATTAAAGTGAAACTTTTATTACATCGTCTCAAACTTTTTCGTCTGTGTGTTACATGTCGCGTGACGGTCGGCCGCGGAGTAGGCATAAAGTGAAAGGCGCTCGACAGAGCAGTCGAGGCCAATAAGGCGGCGCCTATAGTTCGCATCAGCTGACCGTGTAGTGACTATTACTCATTTGTACCAACGAAAATTTTTAGTTAAATGTCTATAATGTGAAACAAAGTTTCACTTTTACCGTGGTTTCATAAAACTACACAATCCTTTTTTCATAAATAGGACTAACCTCTGGACAGAATGCATCAACGTAGATTTGGTTTTATTGTCTTGCAGAAAGTGTGAAAAGTAGAGTATTCTCCTCCTGGATAAAACTGTCTGCGTCTTGGGCGTGCTTATATCCCTCTCTGAACTCAGGATTCTCGTAACTCACGAGCGGAGCGAGGGAGTTTGGGATGCAATATAGCACCCGTGCGTGACGCAATACACTGCTTTATCACCTCGTTTAATAATCTACTATTAAAATTTTAATGCTAAAAAAGCTGTGTCATAATATTGAGTATCATCAACAACAGCACCCCAATTTTTAGGTCCATCTGGTGAGCTACTGTTGCTGTTTTCAAAAGATTGACACAGTCTGAATCACAGTACCGACGATCCAGCCTTCCATTCAAGATTTTGTAGTAAGTAATTGACAAATACAAAGGACAAAGAGACACATGCACATAAAGATTTACATAAAATAGAGTAATTGTATACATACATACCCATGTATATATAAACATAAAATAATTGTTAAACATAAAATAGAGTAATTGTATACATACATACACATGTATGTATACAATTAAGTACTCTATTTTATGTTTTACAATTACACTATTACACCGCGGAACAATCGCGGAACAATTTGCATAATCTATAGATATTTGTTTCAGGTCTGGATGTTTTTCTATATATAATAAGTATGATAATTAATTACTAATTAAAACAGGTATTTATTGCGGAAGTACCTTTTTATTTATTATCCCGACGTTACGAGTGTGTTGCAACAGCCGTGGTTGCGGGCGGACTGGAGTACATGGAACTACCGTCGAGAAGTGATGGCAGCTGCAGCAACTACCCTCACTTGGTCTTCAGTTAGTCCGCCAGTGACTACGGCTGTTACATCACACTCAAAACGTCGGGATAACAAATAAGGTACATACGTGATAAATAGCCGTTTAAATCAGTACTTATGTACAGTGATCGCGAAAGTTTGATAAATACCTACTAAAAAGTATGATTTACAAACAAAAATTACATATATAAGTATTCTATCAGTTATCTGGTTCCCATAGCTGTGCTTAGTTCTGGATAGCGGTGTGTGAAAAGTTCAGCAATATTTATTTATTTCCAAAAAAATAGGTTTCGGTTTCATGTTTATCATGTTCACAGACCTAGAGACCAAATTCATTAGTCATACAAACCTCGATCCTCGTCTTATCGGCATTATCAAAGTTTTCAACGGAGTTGGCGCATCGCTCGCTGTGACGTGACTGCTGGATGTCCAGGGTCTTCAGGCTGCCCACATCCTTGGATCGCAGCTGATTGCTGGCGATATTGTCTACGTCGGGATCCTCCGCGGTAATCATGAACCAGCGAAACGTACGGTTCGATTGTGAAGTGGTGAGAGACACTGGAAAAATCACAATCGACATCTATATACTAAATAGATAATACTTTATTGCACACCATAAAACACTACAATTAAAAAGAACAATGTAAACATATATGATACAATCTGCAGTCTTATCGCTAAATAGCGATCTCTACCAGACAACCTTTGGATGGTATGGGCTGAATACCCCATTAGTAGAAGCTACCACGTTGTAGGTGCCGTTCTTGGAAACATTTTAAATATTTTTTGTAAGTATGCCACGAAAGCCCAAATATTGATAGGTGCAGTTCGTGGAATAATTTGGTGCTATTAAGATAGGTGCTAATCAAATCGGTGCAGTTCGTGGAATCCGTCATCAGAGGAGGTTATGACGTAGGTAAACATTTTACATGATGATATCGTCGGCCTAATTATAATTAGTATAATAGGCTGACGACATGGGTATCGCTATTCATTCAAATACATTAGGTACGAGGTTTCATCGACATTTTTTTGGTTACAGGAATCCATTTACGAAATACGAATCTCTGAAGTGAGCATTTTCGTAAGTAAACTTAAAAAGCTACAACGCCTTTTGAAATAGTCTTAGCAATGCGATGGATGAATTGCGTGTTATTTCACAAATCTTTAGACACGGAAAGCCCTAAAATTGCTTTGAATACAGGTACAGTAATTTCTCCTTATTCTCTTAAACCCAAAAAGAGGTGATTGTACTCAAAATTTATAGTGGGATCAATTACCGGCAAGACTCAGGCAAGTTATTGCTTTTGTTTGGTTGGGAAGAGTAAATTCAGTACAATCCATACACACCATACAATACAAACCTAACCCGCTATTTGGTCATCTAAATAACACAATATTTTATAGAAAACTTTTTATAAAGTGATTGTTTAATTACGTTTTTAATCGATCAGGCTCCACACCCATACAAAAATTGATTGGCGTTATCCTTGGCGGGTAAAATTGATAGCAGACAACTTTTCAACAATGAGCTTCCATCTGAGGTTTTCCCGTTAGGATACGATATAGTACGCTTAAAAAAAAATTACAAATACAATACAATACACTATAAAAAAACACAAGTTTATTCTACAATTTTTTCTTGCAAAAAAATGTTAACTAAGTACGGCTAAAAATACTTACAAACATATGTCTGGTCCGCCGTATAGATAATCTTCCCATCCCGCTTACCAGCGTTATCAATGTGGATGCTGAAGGGATGTTTACCATCACTGGGTTCCTTGTCCTTAGCGTCTGGTGGGGTCTGGTCGCATCTGCCGGGCTGGCCGCGGGAGGTGGAAGCCAAGGCTAGTAGTAAAAGGACGTATTTTAGGCACCTGAAAAAGTCATCATCATATCAGCCATAGAACATCCACTGCTGAACATAGGCCTCCCCCATAGATTTCCAGAGCGACCGATCAAGCATCCTTTATCAGATCGTCTTTCTTTCTAGTGGGGGGCCGTCCTACGCTGCGCTTTCTAGTAGGTACGTGGTCTCCTCTCCACTCTAGAACCTTTCTGCTGCAACGGCTGTCACATTGACCTTGATCCTTGATGAAAGTGATCCTTGTGATTTTAATGCATAAAAAGATTTTGAATTTTTGTATCTTAGTTCTTCGAGATATGTAAATACCTGAGAAAGTAATAAATGCTAATATTGGAAAAAGTTGCGCATTAAATTGGATATGGAGCAAATGCCAAGTTAAGAAGTGTAAGGGTCTGAAATTGATGTAATTTCATGAATCAATAATTGCAAAAAGTTTAAGAAATTAATTAAAGTTAATTGTAAAAAGTTGCTTTCAAGCTTCGTAACTTTTACTCGACTTTCAAAGGATGGTTATGTTAATAACGCGAATTTAATTGCTCAGGCCTCACAAACAGAAAAAGTATTAGAATGATTATTGTTGAGTTCAGTATGTTATAATATATAGTCACTTATTTTCTCTATAAGTTATCACATGCAGTTATATTTGTATCAAAAGTAGTTAAGACCTAACGTATTTATATGATTTGACAACTCTCTTAAACTATGACTATATTTTGTACTAACCCATGTGACATGTTTGATTTAAGTTATTTACTAACAAACATGAATCTTTGACATCTGAAAATTTAATAAATGAATTGAATTAAATTAAACATATTTTTGCACTAAAACTATTAGCCATTGTTGCACAAGTCCCCTTAAGTCCCTAAAGTCTTCAAGGATAATATTGGAAGTGTAAAAAATGGCAGCTTTGTTTACATTATTTGTGTATTATCACCAAACCCGACTCACCTAAACACCTGTTCACACAAAACAACCTAAACATGAATGAAAGTACACAAAACAACATATTAATCAAACTGAACAGCAACACATAATACACACATTTTGAACTGGTTCTCTGCAGTTAAACTTCGTCCATTTCAAACACGCTCCTTACAAACTGTTACAGGTTGCAAGGCTTGCAAGTCTTTGTAAATATAGATATTTCTCGACAAATCGGTGAAAATTCTGAAGACGGGTTATCGCGTCAACGTGGGCTCCTAGAAATAAACGCGTCCGTTTTGAACTGATTGGAACTCGGCCAAAGCATAATATAATGTGTATTTTAGGAAGCGAAACTCGTTTGTAAGCATATGCTGAAATATCGGGGGCGCGCCCGCCGCCGCCGCTGCCTCAATGCGAGATCTACAATATAATGAATAAGTAGTAATAGTGTTATAATAAAATGAAGCATTCCATAATGTAATACTTAGATAAGATATACTTAGTAAAATCGAATTCTTCTATAGGTAATAAGTAGAAATAAACATTACTATAAGGAATGAGTAGTTCTTCCATATTTATAAACTTAAACACCACAATCTGACATTTTACTGCAGTGAGTGAACAGCTTACTGAAGTGGGTGCCACTTCAATAAGCTGTTTAATTCGTACAAAATTATTTCAAGTCGCATCACAAAGGTTGTAGCATGAATTTGATAAATATTTACCATATAAGAATACAACATGAATTTATAAACATTGGACGAAGAAACTGCTCTATTATTTACGTGTAGTAACTACATATTTACACAGTAGATATTAGTGGTAAATGTATAATTCCAAAATACATGTAGATGCTTATGATCTAAGAAAATAGCTAAACAATGAACTTATTTCCATGATGAGTTTCACTTCTAAACGCTAAATTTATCTTTTAATGTAGCTAGTTTGTGGATACACCTTCTTGATCTGTAAAAAGGCGCCTATTTTTGGTAACGCGGCCACAGTTGGCCGGCTAATGGCAAGGGCTTTTGATGAGGGTCTTTGCAAGTCTTTGATTTTTACGTCACTTCCTACTAGCTAGGTATTTCGGTACATAGGATGCTTCAGAATGAGCAATGTAAATGAATATCTTTCTTATATACCTACTTGTATTAAATAGTAAAAATATCTTCTCAATAAAAAATAGCATTTAAACAATATTAACATTCTCTATTAATTGCCATACATTTTTGTAATTCTCTTCTTAATACTTTGTGGTTTTATTTCCCAAAATGAATCATTAAGTTCAGTTGAAAATTATACGATTAATTGCTACATTTCCAATGTAATTAAAGTTCTCTTCCATGTTAATATTAATTAATGGAAAGTCAACAAAACCGTTTAAGAGAATAATTAAATAATTATTTTTAAGAGTTAATATTGTTAACTTTTTACCCATTTTAATAAAACAATGATACCATGGCGCAGTGAGCGAATAGCCGGCTGAGACGCTGGAGGTTGCGGGTTTAATTCCCGACGCGAAACAAATGTTTGATTGATCTACAGATATTTGTTTCGTGACTGGGTGTTTTTCTATGATATTATCTATGTATTCTATCAGTTATATTCTTCTTCTTAGCGTGTCAAAAGTTCTCCGTTTTAATTTATACTAATATATGTTGGACAGGTGTTTGGTAAAGCGCTGTTTTTTTTAATATCAGTTATCTGGTTCCTAAGTACAATCTTGGCTTAGTCTGAGACCGATAGCGCTATGTAAACGATCCAGCACTGTTTATTTACACATCTTTCACTCTATCCTAACATTTTCTGGGAGAATTACCTTCAAACTACAAGACCGACAATTGTACATTTAAATTGTTTTTAGTTCTTTAAGTACAGTTTAGTATCTCGTCCTGTATAAGTTTTCTGTACAATAAAAGTGAATCTATGTATCTATTGATTTCGATGGCAGAGTACTTAGTATATATAACTATTTATTGATACAGCAAATTACCATTACTTACCGAAATTTCAACACTAAGGGTCGTACCACAAAAAATTAAACACTGCTTAGTGCGTGTTTAAAAAATTCCTATACAAAAATTGGTAAGGATTTTTTTAAACATGCATTAAACAGTTGTTTAATTTTTTTTTGTGGTAACTAACTGAGTGCCTATTTCACGGCCTCCAAGTTACGTTAATTGACGAATAAAAATAATTCTCTCTTTATCTGGTTTCATGTGAAAACAAAAGTCGTACCTATACAGTTTTTATCCGTTGGATAGCGTTACTCAGATATGGTGAAATAAGCACAAATATTAAATCTGTAGCATGATAGGTCTGGACGTAAATTATGCTAGGTACATTATATATTTACCCATAGCAACGACCACTGATGGATTTAGACTGGACGTCCCAGACAGCCTGTGCTCGGCCACCATTCGGTCAAAGGTCTAATCCACCTGCCGTCACCTCGTCTAGCAAAGTGTCCTGCCTAGTAAAATGTTTTAGTGTTTTATAATCGTTAATATGTGTTTTATTTAAACTATAATTGCTCACGGCTTTCTCGGTCGGTCCAATTCGCTCATGAATTGGCCGCTCAGTATCGCGGCCAATCACATACGTTTTTACGAATAAACTCGCGAATTCCGAAAAATATATGGGACCATTTTTAAGGGCTACGCACCTCAAAAGGAAAACAGGAACACTTATTTTGTATTAGGACCCTCAACTTTATACGATCGATGAAACGTGCTTAAAGCTTTTCAAGTGTATGCTTTTATAATCTGTAATCGGGATATTTGTAAATATGACAGTAAACTTAAGTCAGCATAATCGTCCTAGTACATCCACAAACCATCTGTTTCCTAAAGGCACTTAACCGCCTAATAGGATTTACGATCATAAGAGCTGGAAAGTCCCCACACTCCATAATTCTGGATCTAAATATCAAATACTCACGTACCGCATTCGGGATGGGAATGGAGTTGTCCATGAAATCTGAATGCACCCGAGAGTCCCGTATAATTTCCGCAAAGAAAGCTTGCGTTGCATTGAATCGGGAATGCTTCGTTACAGCTCATGGAAAGACAGCTCGTAGAGTTTTGTAAACAGCACGACTGCACGAGTCTATAAGGATGGTGCAAACCAAATGCGTGTGCGTGGCGTGTGCGTGACGTGAGCGTGCACGCAGCGGTTGTAATGTATTAAATTCTAAGAAAGATGTCAGACCGCCTACGTGTCATGCGCATCGCCCACTATTCCCACGATGTCGTCGCGCCATCTTCGCCTCGGTCTTCCTCGAGGGTGGGTTGTACCTCGAGGGCATCAATGCTGGATTTTTTCACTCCATCTTCCATCGGTAGTTCGTGCCAGATGGCCAGCCCATCTCCACTTGAACTTGCACGCAAGTTCTGCTGCATCAACTTCTTGGGTTAGGAACCCTTAACTTATTGAAATGAAACAGTTGTATTTGTATACAATCATCTGCAGGGCAAAGGTCTCCTTCCATTTTTCTGTTCTTTACGATTCGGTTTTCCAGGATACCGTAAGGGCATCAAGTTCGTAATGCAATCTCCGCCGTCCTATTTTCTATGTAAGGAAAAATAATGTTAGAATGTTAGGAGATATATTTAAAACTCCACCATTTGTATTATTATGCAGACTAAACTAAACGTGGCAGGTATAAACAAAGATGATAAACAAAGGTGATAAACAAAGAATAAGTCGGCTAAGGATTAAGTACCTGTTACCAAGTATTACATACCAGGTATACCAGGTAAATTCATATTCTTTATTGTACACAAATAAATTTACAGACAGAAACCGCTTACAAAATGGACATGTACAAAGGCGAGCTTAAACCTAATAAGAGTTTTCTTCCAGCAAACCTTTGAAGCTAGAGATCGTTGATTAAAGTGATGGGTACTGATGCAAACAACAAGATGGTTAGTTCTGAACTGACACTTTATTCAAATAACAAGCCTACCCACATTATGTTTAGAAGGTAACAAATCCAGTACATCTCTCCCTTAATAGATAAAAAACAATTAATTAATTTAGTACCTGCAGGATGATCGTGAACGAGGTTTAAGAATCGTGTTGAGTTGATGTAATTTACTAACATAACATACATCCTTTCCTCTCAAAATAATATGTATATGTAGGTAGGTTTATCACTAAACACAAGTTACAATCAAAATTCAAGACACAATTTCATTAATACATGCATTTATAGTTTGTGATAAGATATTGAAAGTACTTACCTAATTGAAATGCTACATTACCACTTATTTGTATTCTCAAATACTTATATAAAGTAGGTAATAACATTACAATAATTATTTAATTTTTTGTTGAACATAACTATTCAATAAATAGTTACTACAACGCATATTTATTATTATGGCAATAAAGACACATTTAAATAATATAAATTAATTACATTGATTTGATATCCTAATATTATAATTATTTTAACAAATTTACAATAGCACAGCTATCTATAGCTTTAATCCAGTATAATGTTATTTACTCAGCATTCTAGGACGGTACCTAGGTACCTGGGTAAGTACGAAGCAGTAATTTAATTTTATTGTAAGTTTAATAACTTATTTGTTTTAACTTTATTTTAGCCTTTCTTGCAGCAACCCTTTCAGAATATGGATTGGAGTGATTCGGTGATTTGTCCGGTGAAAAATCGTGATCCGTGTCATCGTCGGTGTTTGTGCATGACCTGTATAATTCAGATTGTTCTCCGGACAAGTCCTCGCAGCTCGTCTTATCATCGCGAACTGTTTCATATAACGGTGCCGTGAGAGACAGAGATTCAGGGAGTTTAACGAGGTGCCTCCTATTCCTACGCAAGACCTTTCCTGAGTCATCAGTGACAAAATAGGAGCGCGGTTGTGGAGCGCGGGAGGAGACTCGCGCGTGACGACGCGTCGCGCCGTCCATTGCAACCACCTCGTCACCGAGCTCCAGCTGCGGGAGCGCTCGAGCGGTTCTATCGTATCGCAAACGGCTCCTTTCTTGATTGCGTAAAATATTTTCAAGGTCGGCCGTGTTATCTCTGTCTGGCTTTAATTTCTCGGGGTGCGAAGGTAAGCGCGTGTTGAGCCTTCGACCCATTAGGAGTTGTGCAGGACTCGCTATGCCATCTCTCGAGGTTGACCTATAATTGAGCAAGGCCAGGTAAAAATCTGCATTGGAATCTATACTTTTTCTTAGTAACTCTTTAACCGTGCGTACGGCGCGCTCACTTTTACCGTTAGATTGCGCATAATTAGGAGAAGAGGTGGTGTGCTTGAACCCCCAGGCCTGCGTAAAGCTTCTAAATTCTTTGGCCGCGTAAGCTGGTCCATTATCAGTAATAAGCTCTTCGGGAATACCGTGTCTGGCGAACTGATCCTTCATAGCTGTTATCACCTGTTTAGATGTTATGCCTTTAAGTGGACAGACTTCTACATAGTTCGTAAGATAATCGACTATTATTAAGTAATATCCATTAGAATACTGAAATATGTCAGAACCCAGCTTCGTCCAAGGTAAATGTGGAATGTTGTGAGGGATCATGGGTTCGCGCATGGGGCGCGCTGCGTGTTCAGCACACACGCGGCAGTTGCGCACTACGCGCTCGACGTCGCGCGCCATGCCCGGCCAGAACATCACGTCTCGTGCCCGTCGCTTGCACCGGTCGATGCCGAGATGCCCCTCGTGTACACGCGTTAACATTTCGCTCCGCAGTCCATGTGGAATAAAAACTAAATTATTGCAGAATATTACGCCATCGACATATTCGAAGCACTCCCTGTAGCTCCAATACTGGCGTATATTTTCTAAGGTTTGGTACTTATTTAGAGGCCATCCGTGCAGTATGTAGTCTATTAAAATCTTAGACTCGCTATCATTACTCGTGTGTTCTCTTATCGCCCTCAACCGCTCACTACTGACTCTCACGTTCTGTAACAGGAAGCAGCTCTGCTCCTCGATTTCCTTGGTCAGCTTAGTTAGCATGCGCTCCGGCAAGGGTGCTCGCGAAAGGGTGTCTGCAACGTACATATATTTTCCCGGTTTGTAAACTACCTGAAAATCATATCGTTGAACACGAAGCATCATACGCTGCAATCTGGCCGGAACCGAGTCGAGTGACTTTTTGAAGAGCGCCTCAAGCGGTTTATGGTCGGTTTCCACAGTGACATCGCTCTTACCGAAGATGTACTGGTGGAATCTCTCTAAAGCGAAAACGATGGCAAGCATTTCCTTTTCTATCTGAGCGTAGCGTTGCTGCGTGTCAGTTAGTGTAAGCGACGCAAACTCAACCGGCCGCCCACTCTGTAGCAGCACGGCGCCGAGCGCTCGCGAGCTCGCGTCCACAGACAGCAACACAGGCTCGCGCGCCACGTATATCGCCAGCACTGGGGCAGAGCACAGCGCTTTCTTTAGTGAGCTCACCACACGCTCCTCGCATACTCCCCAGGTCCACTCACTGTCTTTTTTGAGTAGGTTGCGCAAAGGACCTACCTTTTCGGCGTAGCCGTGAATAAATTTACTTACATAATTAACCATACCGAGGAATCTCTCCAGCGCTTGCCGATCATTCGGACTAGGCATCTCTGTGATGGCCCTTAACTTTGCTCGATCTACCTTCATGCCTTCGACACTAAAGGTGTGCCCCAGGTAAGTGATCTCTGTGACGCAAAATTCACATTTATCGCGGTTAAACTTTATGCCTACAGACCGCGCCCTATCTAGAAGACAGGTGAGGCGTCTATCGTGTTCTTCTTTTGTGGACGCCCAAACAATGACGTCATCGACGAAGGAGTCCACTCCCTCTAGGTCTTCGAGCAGCTGTCGAACCTTAGCATGAAACACTTCTGACGCTGAGTTAATTCCGTAGGGAAGCCTCAGGTACTGGTACCGGCCAAATGGTGTCCCAAACGTACATAAGTCGGCGCTCGCGTCGTCCAACTGAACCATCCAGAAGCCAGACTTCGCGTCCAACTTACTGAAATACCGCGCACCCCTTAACTTGGTCGCTATTTCAGTTATAGTTGGCAGCGGGTAGTGTTGCCGCCTGATCACCTTGTTAAGTGGTCGCGGATCCAGACAAACTCTAATGCTGGCATCCTTTTTAGCGACGATAACGATACCACTAACCCATGAGGTTGGGTGTGTAACCTTCCTTATAACCTCAAGCTCCTCCATCCGGGCCAACTCTTTTTGCAGTTGATCCCTCACTCCAATAGGTATTTTTCTTACAGGGCATATGCAAGGGCTAGCATCAGTCTCTAACGGTATTTTATAGCGTCCCGGTAACTTACCTAAACCTTTAAACAAATCATCATATTTATCCAAATTGATTGTGTAAATCCTTTGTACTAATCCCAATTCCTCTAATCCGTACTTTCCTAGAATGCTTTGACAGGACTCACCAGATATTATAAATTTTAATTGATATTCACGATGTTTGTATTCAAGTTTAACCGTAGCTGAACCCACAATTGACAAATAGTTGCCACAGAATGACCTTGCCCTTACGCTGTCCGTACAAATTAGAGACAGAGAAAACCCTAACTTAACAAAATTGTCCCGTGATAAAACATTTAAATCGGAGCCTGTGTCTAATTTAAACTCATGCTTACAACTACACTCGGGTAAATAAAATGTTTCATGCCATTTATCGTCATTTGTCTTCGAGATCGAATCGACACTCTCAATTGTAGAAATGTAGTACAACCCACCGTCGTCGTCGCTGTCCTCGTTTACCTCATACACTTTATTATATTTTCGTGCCGGACACATTGCTTTATAATGGCCTTTGTTGCCGCAAATGAAACACTTCACTTTTTTGGCTGCACACCGATCACCACCATCACACTGAACACTGGCGCAGGCACCACACGCTCCGGCGCGCACTGCATGAAGGCCAACGTTGCCGCCGGTGCGGCCGGCCCCGCTCAGCCAGCTCGGTCCCGCTCGCGGTCCCCGCTCGCTGCCGCCGCCGCCGCTGCATGCCCGACCGGGCCCGCCGCCACCCCGCCCGCTCGTGAACGACTTAGCTCCTCTCTGGAACGCTCTGGACTTCCATAACGCATCCACCGAGGCGGTTTTTGTTTCAGTTTTGACACACTCAATCTGACGGCTCCCATCAATAGAACTTTCATTGGCTTGACAGATTTTCACAGCTTTCTCCAGCGTTAAATTATCTGCCCTTAGTAATCGGTCCCGCACACCACTGTCGGCAACTCCGCAGACGATCCTGTCTCGAACTAAGCCATCTTCTAGTTGATCAAATTCACATTTTTGACTTAAGAGTTTTAGGGCCGTAACGTACTCATCTATGTTTTCACCAGTTTCTTGATTCCGGGTAAAAAATTTAAATCGCACCATTATTATATTGGGTTTTGTTCCAAAGTATGCATCGAAAGCTTCGATTAATTTTTTTATGTCTTCGCGATCTGCTTCATCCTTGAACTTCAGTGTCAAATAAATATCGTATCCCTCTGGACCGACCAGATTTATAAGTAGACTAGCTTGTACGTCACTCGTTTCTTTGTGCACTCCAGATGCTTTAATAAATACTTGGAATTGTCGTAACCACCTGCGCCACGCGTCGGCACGAGCCATTGGTCCGCCTTCCAAAGATAACTGTGCAGGAGGTCTAGCATGCTCCATTATTTTATAACACTGGTTACTAAAACAACTTATTGTCCACTGCGATATGTTTTTGTGCCAAATAATAACTTTAATTTCGTTTTACCGCTGTCACCATGATGCAAACAACAAGATGGTTAGTTCTGAACTGACACTTTATTCAAATAACAAGCCTACCCACATTATGTTTAGAAGGTAACAAATCCAGTACAGGTACGTGCACAGAAAAAGGCATTGGAGTAAAATACGAATAGTAATACATTTCGTTTATTCGTTATTTTAGATTCTCGTTAGTGAACTTTTCAGATAATACAAAAATATCAAATACCCCATCACTAGAAGCATTGTAGGTGCCCTTCGTGGAAACATTTGAAATAATTTATAGTATTCCACAAAAAGCACCAAGCCAAAATATAAATCAGTGAACTCCGTGGAATACAATTAGTGCTCATAAAATACTTGACCTTAAATCGTTGCTTTTCGTGCCTCCTAAGAGAATACCTCAGAGGAAGCGTATTTCACAACTGATCTAGCTGTTTGTTGTTTTCTGGGTGATGCTTTCTATGAAGAGAAATGATTCGGAATAGAAAGGTGGACGCAAATAATATATTTACGATCACTAACAAATAAAGTCTATTTTCCTATCCACACAAAATAATATACAGATCGTATGTATATATTGACCGCCTCTAAAAGCCGGTATATACTTGCGTTATACCTTTAGTTTATCGTTTTTCTCTCTTTTTGTTTTCCTATGGCAATAAGTAGAAAAGTTTTTTAGTTGAACCAGTTTTTAAAACAATAGGGTGAAAGTTTAATAAATCGTAAAACATGAGGCTTCACACCTATATGCCTCAAGTTGATGGACGCAGGACAGTGCATCGTAGAGCACTCTTCTAAGGTTATAAGGACTTATAAGTTATTGGCGATGGTTACCACTTAACATCAGGTGGGCCATAGGTTTGTTCCTTCTCCAGATAGTATAAAAAAAATAAAAATAATTAGGGGATATCTATTGCTTTATACTAATCCTGATACCTAGTTGCAGGATTAGCTGAGTAAAAGACGTAGTTGTAGTGCCTGAGCTAGAACTTAGATTGAGCATGCTTGCCCAGCACTTCTAGCATCTTCTCAGCATGCATACGAGCAGAGCTAACCAAGCTAACTTACATCGCGATATTTTCTTTCAACTAATAAATCAATAGTTTTCAACACTAAAGCTTCCAAAGTTCAGTGTCCCAGTATTGTCCACAGATGGCGTTTCAAATATTCTAACGTACACGTCATTTTGTAACGTTGCCTACGTTACAAAATGACGTGTATTGACGTGTATGACGTCGCTCGCTCGAGCGCTTTAAGCGTTGCGAAAGCTCGCGATACGGACGCGCTATAAATTCAGCTGAAATAGCACCATATTATATATTGAGTATCCATATATTGAAATAGCAAACAGTTATATATAAATCAGGTAGTTATGTTGTAAACCCGCGTACTGATTATTCGCAACACAACATGCAATGCAACATTTTCCATACACTTTAATGTGTTTGCGAACACACTTTATTAGTCCAGGTTTCCATTATTGTCGGTTTTTTAAAACATTGTGTGCGCGCAATGCTTTTTAGTTTGAATATTTAAATAAATTTCAGCCACGATAAATTTTGTATAATTTTGTCAAATATAATATAGGATCAAAAGAGCTTCCGTGAAGTTCGATCATTATTATATGAGTAGCTTTATTCGAAGATATTGATATACACAGGTAGTACTGAGAAGCTACATAGAACCTAAAAGTATATCTACCTGTATATCTTCGAATAAAGCAAAGAAATATAAATATAATGAATAAGGACTATTTATTTATGTATTAGGAGTATATAAGTACCTACAGTTTTTATTTGATATAATTTTTATATAGATTATTTCATTCGTTTGTAAATATACTCTGTGCACCGCTGCCCATTACTGCTTCGTTATTTACTTTCTATCCAAAGGTTGCCTGGAAGAAATCGCTTTCAGCGATAAGGCCGCCCATTGTACTTTATTTAGCTTAAATTAGTTTTTTAAGTATTCCTGGTGTACAATAAAGGATTATTCTATTCTATTCTATTCTATTCTAACGACTGGGACTATGAAAAAAGTCTTTTGTTGATCTCCATCTACAAAAAACAGACAGTATTATGGGATCCCAAAAAACAAAACGTTTGCAAGAAAAACGATAAGAGAGATGTGTAGAAAGAAATTTCTGACATGATGCAAATTCTAATATCAAGCGGCTCAATGACGTGCGCGCTGAAGGCTGCTGGGAATGGATGTTCGTAGATGAAGCGCGTAGACCGTCATCCATATACGTTCGCGTTACATTTCATGTTGCGTTGCAAAGAGTTTGTACGCGGCTTCAGATAATCTATTGCTGCGTCCATTCGTATCGAGCAATGTAATGACAAAAACTTATTAATCAATCCCTCGTTTGAAAAGCTCTGGATAAAAGCGGTAAAAAACTGTGGGCGTTTTTTATGCAACGCATATTAAAACTCCCGCGCAAACGAGGTCTTAAATCATAATCCGTTTGCCTATATTTATACAAAAGTAATGTAATATAGTAACGTGACACAATTGGTAGTGCATCCTCGTATCAAGGGGAAGGTTACATTTATGAGATGGTTTTAAAATCTTGAATTTTTCCGTAAGTTTTCAGATACCACTATAAAAATAAAAATATTATCCATCGTATAATATTATAAATGCGAAAGTAACTCTGTTTGTTTATTTGTTAGTTTGACTGACGACTGTTCACGACTAAAAGGCTGAACGGATCGCAATGTTTGCCAAGAAGTTATATTATATCCTGGAGAAAGGACATAGGCTCTTCTTTTGTCTCAAAAACGAATCTTGAAGGGAGTGAAATAGGAGTTGAAAGTTTGTATGGGCACTCCATAATTCCTCAAGTTAGAGACCTGAAAATGACCTGAATATTTTGATTTTTGGTAAGAAACAAAAAAATACGCGTTTAAAATTTTTTGCAAAATCATCTCTAAAGGATGTGGGGGAGGGGATGGAAATGAAAAGGGGAACCAAAATAACACTTTTATTAACACTAAAACGATAAATACACGATCTTAAACACAAGTAATCACAACAAACTAATTCACACCACTGTTGCACAATAAACCACTAAAAGTAACCGAAATGTTCGCACTTATAGCCAAAACCAGACTGACTCTCCGGGCTTTTTTTTTCGGATGGACTAATCTCGCTGTTGGCCTCTGAGGCCGTGACAGCTTAACCGAACTTTTGGCGAGCGCAGATGGCGCTCAGCCCAGTAAGTTGTTTAGGCAACTAGCGCAAGGGCACCACTTAGGTACGAGCCTCGGCTTGGGCAGTTGCCGGGGTGGGGATAGGAGAGAAACGCCCGGGTACATGTCTGTGCCTCGTATAGGCGGCGACTGAAGGGACTCGTCGACCTCGCCGGCGAGGTCGGTGTTTCAGTGAAGTGTTTGCTCTGTCCGATATAGATGACTCAGCTTCCGCATTAGCGGAGTTGATTTCGTCATCCGGCTCTCCGAGAACGTGTCTCGGACGACGGAGGATTTACTCTCCGGGCGTCTCTCCGGCCTATTTATATCGCGCTCAGTACATAACCCTCGAACGCTCTAGAAAGTTCAGCTAGCAACTAGAATTGTGTAGGTATTTCGACCGAACTACTTTTTCTTATTCTTTGCAACTGTAGGTAAAAACGTAGTATGTAGGTATATTCCATACCAAGTATTACCTATTCTGTGGCACAGTAGGTATATTTTCGAGTCACGTCGACTACTACTTATTCTGTAACAGCCTCGCCGTAACAATACAATAGAAACAAACATTCATTTAGATGTAGCAAACCTGAATATTACGTATTAATCGCACGGGAATATACCGGAATATTCTGGAATTAGCTGCGGATCATCCTCATTACTATTCCGGTGGAAAAACCGCGTATCATTCATTACACTATTTATACAATCCCGCGAATTTGGGAAATGTGGCATTTGATTCCCGGTTGGTTGTTTGCGAAATAGTCGAAATGGTCACCTTCGCAATTTGCGATTACATTATATAGTAGATATACATAAACATACCTACATTAACTTTTAATTATAAAAGGATAACTACGTAAAATCCATACTTACTAATATTATAAATTCGAAAGTAACTCTGTCTGTCTCTCTCTCTATATGTCTGTCTGTCTGTTACATTTTCACATAAAATTTTATACCAATTTCAATGCAATTTGATATATAGATAGATATCCGTGACGCAGTGGGCGTATAGCCGGCTGAGACGCAGGAGGTAGCGGGTTCGATTCCCGCCGCGGAACAAATGTTTGCATGATCTACAGATATTTGTTCCGTGTCTGGGTGTTTTTCTATTTATTATAAGTATGTATTTACAAAAAAAAAGTATATAAGTATTCTATCAGTTATCTGGTTTCCATAGTACAAGCTCTGCTTAGTTTGGGGCTAGATAGCGCTGTGTGAAATGTCCAGCAATATTTATTTATTTATATAATATAATTATGAGCGGTATTGAGAACCAGGCTTCTTTTTACCATACTTTAAGAACAACTACAATACAATAAAAACTCAAACAAATTCTAGTAATTGACTAAGAGTTGTACAAAATTAGTCTTCATCAAAGACTCGCAAAAACTCGAAAATGACTCGACCGATTTGAAAATATTTTTATTGTTGTTTTTGTAATTTTCAGGACAAGAATAGAATAGAATAGAATATATTTATTTGACACACACAAAGAAACACAGAACGGATCACAAACAAAATAGTAGACAGACAGGAAAAATACAGTAGAATGGAATGTTGAATTACAGTACAAGGTTTGTATAAAAGAAAATTTTGAAAAGTTGTCCTGGGAAATTAAAAAATTCTGGAACAACTGAAAGTGCTTTTTTCTACGGGATCACTTAGTATTTTTATGAACTCAAGACCATCACACTAATTTTATAAATGCGAAAGTTTTGATGTTTGTTTGTTTGTTACTCAATCACGTCGTAACAGCAGAAATGATTTCGATGGAATTTGGTATGCCCGTAGTAACCTTGATTAACGCATAGGCTACTTTTTGTTGACATGCATCGCGTGCCATGCCGCTGGCGGAAGCTAGTAAGACTATATTTTGAAATCCGTACGAAGCTGGGGCGGATCAACTAGTTTGGTATACAAACGATGTTACTATTTTAGAACTTAGAACGGAACGACGAGCGGTACATTTCCGGTCATCAATTCTGCTTCTAATTGAACGTTAAAGTTTGTTGGAAACGAAGAATATAAAAACCGAGAAATATGAAGCTTTTAATGCATTTTTGATATTCAGGTAGTTAGAAGACAATCTAATAATTCAACTCTCCACTTTTCTGATTATAAATGCGATCACGAAACCGATTATTTCGAAGACGATCATGATAACTACGATGCCGTTCATGATAATTACGAAGACGATAACTATAAAACCATCACGATAATTACACAAATGAAGGCTATCACGATATTTAAGAAGACGATTACTATAACAACGAAGACGATTACGATAATTACGAAGAAAATCACGATATTTAGGAAGGCGATTACGATAATTACAAGACGATTATGATAATTATGAAGGTGATAGCCATGTCAAAGTCCAACTCAAATATTTTTATTCATTAAAATCACAAGTATCACTTTGAAACGTCAATTTTACTGCCTGTTCTTTCGCGACCAAGCCAGGAAAGAAAGGCAAGAAACAAGGCTGGTTGTTTTTTTTAATGATCCTTTTACAATACATAATAGAGAAAATAAATTACGTCTAAATTGTAACATTTTGAACGAGTGGGAGCAATCAATTCTAAGCTTCTATATCATCTAAATAATCCGATATTTTATAGTAGGCTCTTTTATAAAGATTTTGTTTAATTACGTTTTTAAATTTGTTAATTGTCAATTTTTGTACATCCCTTGGGAGTTTGTTATAAAAGAGTACACCTTGCCCTTTAAACGATTTACCAACTTTATGGAGTCTACAAGTGGCAACAGCGAGTTTATCTTTATTTCTAGTATTAAAATTATGATTATCGCTATTTTTCTTAAACAAATTAATATTTTTGTGGACATACATCAGATTTTCATAGATGTATTGACAAGGGAATGTCGTAATATTTATTTCTTTAAACTTATTGCGTAATGATTCTCTGGGGCCCATATTATAAATTGCACGAACAGCCCTCTTCTGCAGCACAAAATCGGTGTTTATATCTGCAGCACTCCCCCACAGTAGTATACCGTATGACATAATGCTGTGGAAGAAGCTGAAGTAAACTAGTCTAGCTGTGTCTACGTCTGCAAAAAGACGGATCTTTTTGACTGCGTATGCCGCAAAACTAAGTCTCTTCGACAACCCATCAATGTAAGGGCCCCATTGAAGCTTATTATCTAGAGTTATACCTAAGAATACGGTGGTGTCCACAAGAGCCAACTCCTCGTCTTTGATTTTTATATCCGCTTAAACTTGTGTAACATTAGGTAGTATAAATCTAATACACTTTGTTTTCTTTTCATTTAGAAGTAGATTGTTTACATTGAACCATTTTACCACCTTAGAGATTGCATTGTTTACATCGTCAAAATCGGTTTGTCATCGCTTTAATTTAAATAAAAGTGACGTGTCATCTGCAAACAACACAACCTCATGATCGTTCGTTACAAGTTGGGGAAGATCATTAATATATACTAAAAACAAAAATGGTCCTAGAATTGATCCCTGTGGTACACCCATTTTAACCAGAGACCCCGGAAACGCTTCCCATGATTATGAATACGATGATTACGAATGAAAGCGAACACGACAAGTACGAAGACGATCATGATAATAACGAAGATGATTACGATTCTTACGAAGGCGATTACAATAATTGTAAAGGCAATTACGATAATTACGAATACAATCACGATAATTAAAAAGGCGATCGTAGCCCAATTCTAATTAAAGAAATATCTGCTATTGAGTATTATGTAGTTTTTACAAGATTGTAATATTTACGAACCATTTTGTTCCTTCTTCTCATTAGAACTAAACTATTTAGTTTACAGCTAAACAGTCCGGTTGAAACAGGTAAATTAATTTACAAGCTCGTAAAACAGCGTTCACGGTCGTATAGCATTCGTATAGTGGTCGTATCAGAGAAATTGCTAATTTGGTTATATAACCGTATTCAATTTAGACAGGTCATGAATAAAATGCATGGTTAACGGATGAGTATATATAGAACTCGGTTCGATTCGAGTATTGGGGTAGATTCAATATTATTTCATCTAGATATCGTCTTTGATGCAAATTTCTATAATGACAATCGATTTTCGAAAAGGCGTATACCGAGCATTGTTCTTGTCTGCAACATTTTTTTTATCGAATGAATAAATGTAAGCACTACCTAACAAGGTAGATACAACAAAATGAGCATCAAGAAAATGTATAATGGGCAGTCTTATCGCAAAAAAAATTGATCTCTTCCAGGCAACTTTAGTATGGAGAGCATATACATTTGTAGTGATTCTGATTCATGATTCTATTTGTTACTGTTTGTTAAAGAATGGAACGATATATCTATACCTAATAGTATAAAGAGGAAAGATTGTATTTTTGTATGTTTGTAACGAATAAACTCAAAAACTACTGGACCGCTCTGTGAAATATCCAGAAATATTTATTTATTTATATTTATGTACGCGGAAGAGTGTGTGACCACCCCCAACTTCCACATCTTTAACGAAGTTAGGGGTGCTTTTTTTCACTAAAACTACACAGGAACCCTAAAAATATAAGTACATGTCATACTAGGTCTGACGCAACTTCAGCTTTGTACATGAAGTGGCGATATCATATTGATATAATACTCATACCTCGTAGGATATCTAGTGCTGCTGACGGATTCGTTTTCTACATTCGTTGATCAGAGAGCAGGTGTGCCTCTAGACTTGTTGCAGCCTGTTCGTTGCCATGGTTAGATTGGCCACCATTCCACTGCGCCATAGCGTATACGATCTTGCTTAGATACTTTACCATGCCCACCAGATGTTAAGTGGTAACCATCGCCTATATCAAATGCCTCGTAAGTCACGCACCTTAGAAACGTGCCCTACGATGCATTGCCCTGCGTCCATCAACTTGAGACATACAGGTGTATAGCCTCGTGTGCCTGTAATTTCACCGGATACATACCGAAACGAAACACAGCAGTGCTGCTTGGCGGTTAGAAATAGGTACAGTGATATTACTGTTAAGAGTTGACTTATACCTCAGCCCAAACTCGAATTTCACCCCCGCTTCTCCGCGCGTCGGACGCCGTGGTTCATATGTTTGCCGGTTTTTTTTATAATTCAGTCCCTTTATTTTTTTTTGTGCTTATTTCACATTACTGCGTCTTTACAAAAACCAACTTAATATTAATTCTACCTAAGAATTACGTAATCGTTGGGAGCAACAAGCGTCATGGGTACTCCGTCTGAAAGCCGAGGCCAAACTGAATCGCGGACCGGGCATCCGAAGCAAATGTTTTCATTAGTGCAAAAGTTAGGTTTTTTCATTTTATGGTAAAATTAAAAGGTATTTTGTAAATTTAAAACACAGGTGCACTTATTTATGATGTGTAGAATTACTGAATAAAGTTTCAAGATCTAAATTTAAGTATTCATCGCATAAGAACGGTTTTAAGATAAATTTGAAGTCATCATTGGAAACTTTACGGATTCGTGTTTTTACAACACAGGCGTTCTAGAACGTATCCTTAACTAAAACATAAACTTCAGGGCAAAAAAATCGCACATTCATGATTTTTTGACATAACTAAAAAAAAAACAAAAAATATTATGTTTCTGTAATGCAGATTCATAGTCTATTTTAATACCTATCCAGTGGTATCTGATTTGTCTTTCAATCATTACATAAAAATGCTTTTGTGGATCAATAACAAAAATGCATGTTTAGTAAAAAATTCTTTATTCAAGTATTGGTGTCAAAGTTATGAAATTAAAAGATAAAATTAATTAAAAGTTTGTTATTAATACCGAGTGTTCCCTCCCCTAGCCTGAATCACTGACTCCATCCGTGTTTTCATTGATGTTACTAGACTTTTGATAAAGTCTTGAGGAATAGCCTCCCATTCCTCTGCGATCGCCTGTTGCAGCTCCTGTAGAGTCGATGGAGGAGCATCTCGGCCTCGAACTCTTCTTTTCAGCTCGTCCCATAGATGTTCGATGGGATTGAGGTCTGGGCTTCGAGCTGGCCACTCCATAACGGTCACATCCACCTCTTGAAGGTACTCGATCACTATGCCAGCAGTATGCGGTCTTGCATTATCTTGCATAAACAGAAAGTTTTCGCCGATAAACCCAGCAAAAGGTACGACGTGGCTCTCGAGTACTTCCTCAATGTATCGTATGGAAGTCAATCCTCTTGATTGGCGACCAGTATTCGGTCCGGTGATGAAGGCAAGCTCGGTTTTTGCTTCCATAGACATGCCTCCCCAAAACATGATTGATCCACCGCCATAGGCGACACGTTCTGTTATGCAGCATTGGGCAAATCGCTCTCCCGATCTTCTATACACCTTCTCCCGTCCGTCGTTGCCATGCAAGCACATCCTGCACTCATCAGAGAACAGGACTGCACTCCACTGCTCTTCGGTCCAATTCAAATGGTCTCGAGCGAACTGAAGGCGGGCTTCTCGGTGGGCTGGGGTCAATTTCGGCCCGTTTGCTGGCCTGTGTGCAGTCAGGCCACCTTCTCTCAATCGTCTTCTGACTATCCACCGGCTAACTTCTACTTCACGAACTTCTTGAAGTCGTTGGCCCAGTTGAACTGCGTTCAAACGACGATTTCTTAAAGATGTCGTTATAAGAAAGCGGTTATCACGCTCTGTTGTAGCACGGGGACGGCCCGATCCTTGTCGCCGTTGGTAGCCACCAGTCTCTTGATACCTCTGGTATACACGCCGAACGGTAAATCGGCTCAAACTCAATTGTCGAGCCACTTGACTTTGCTTAAGCCCCGATTCAACAAGGGCAACCACTTGAGCGGCTACTTCTGGTGTAGTATCCATTTTCGTGTTCCGTTTGAAGCCAATATCAATAGAGAACCTTTCACACTGTACGTTGGTATGCAAATGATGACCATTCCCTCAATATGCACTCTTTTATACCTGCGATAAATCCCGCCGCCGGCCTTACCTGGATCGAGCGACATAAGGGGGTCTATTGTTTTGTTGCTAATGAGTTGTTTTTAAAGGTAAATGTCAACCCTTTATCAGTTCTGCGAATGCCTAGATTATGCACTTTAATTTAATTTGATTTTAATTTGCTGTAAGCTCCAAATAAAAAAAAATTTAACTTTTAAGTAAAAATGTGCGGTTGTGCGATTTTATTGCTCTCAAGTGTACATTTATGAATTACAAATTGAAAACACAAAATGTTTTGAACAAAACATTGTTTCTCAATAAGCGATTTATTGTCTTCTCAGGTATAGTGCGCCCTTAATAAAGATGTGATCCTTAACGAATATGGACAAGAGAGGACTCTTCTAACAAAAGTTAATGCAACTTTAAAGAAGAGTTCTTAACCCTAGTAATGTAGTCTGGTAAAAATCCGTTTGTAACCATATTTATTCTTTGAATTATCTCAAGTACCTACGTTTTTTTTAGATGATAAAAACCTCGATAATTGCCTGTATAAATCTGTATACTACACATAGAATTTCACATAGAATTTTAGCATAATTAGGTACTTGATACTTTACTCATAAAAATACTAGCTGTTGCCCGCGACTTCGTACGCGTTACACGGCTAAATGTGTGAGGTAACTTAGAAATAAAGCTAAACTCGCTGTTGCCACTTGACACTCCATTTTTATCCCAGGGGAACTGTACTGGAATTTATGGGATAAAAAGTAGCCTATGTGCTAATCCAGGTTATAATCTACGTATATACCAAATTCAATTTCACAAATAAACAAACAACCAAACTTTCACATTTTTTATATTAGTGTGATTATCTCAAGTACGTATTTTTTTGGATGATAAAAACCTCGTTAGTTGCCTATATAAATCTGTATACTATATACATAATTTCACATACAATTTTAGCATAATTAGGTAGTTGTAGGTCTAACGAGGTAAAGCAGTCTGATGCTCATAACGATAACAAATTATTTATAGCACAATTAAAGTGGGTTCGTAAATTTGACACTAAAAATACTATGTCTGCGAATGCACAAGTTTCTTATAGGCAAGCGTGTTCCATCGTGGACTGCATCATCGCTTACCATAAGGCGGTATCGTGGGCAAACGCGAGCCATAACTTATGATATAAACATAAATTCTAGTCCTGTTTGGTCTTTCAAAAAATCTTTAATAATATACTTGTTGAGTTTCCAAAAGTTTTCACACGTAGGTGGTTGTTCTGGGCCTCGTTTCTAGCATTTTTTGGATTTTTAAATTTTTATTATTATATAAGACAAATTATTTCATTTTCAAAGCTCATATAATTATGCCTGTTAACTGTAATAAATTCTTTATTTTTATTGTTTCATTTTAAGCTATTTTAATTATGTCTGTTAACTGTTTTATTTTTTATATTTTCATGTTTTGTATATGTTTTAATAGTTCGTAAGTAGATACCAGTCCGAAAGTTTGAATCGACTAGTACTGTATGTAGTAGTATGGACTGTTCTAAGCTTGTAATCCATAATTGTAAACACAGTTGCTGCCCTGCGAACGTAAAAATGGCACCACAGAAGACCAGCGCAATAGTGGTATAAATATGCTACTGTAGCACAATGCTGAGTGGTGATCGTTTTTGCTCACAAAATTTGCTCTAATTTAGACTCATTTGTCTAAGCTGTAATGTACTCTTGTGATGCAAAATAAATCGTATTCTATTCTTTATACTATAACGTTCTTAATTAGGTTATTACTTATCGAATTAAAACCTACGGAATATGTTGCCAGAGAGATATTTTGCAACTCTCTGGTTGAATAGAAAACTTGACTACTTACATACATATTTCATAAATGTCGACGAAAATGTACAAAAACAGAATTGAGACACTATCTTAACCTTAGGTCCATTCGTTTAGGAGTAACATACTCGGTTTAAAGTTCTTAACTCAAACAGGCTTTAACACCCTTTGACGACCTTCATGCGCATTGGGTGAAGAGCTGGCTGGGACGCAGGAGGTTACGGGTTCGATTCCTGCCGCGGAACATATGTTCGCATAATCTACAGATAGTTGATTCTGGTCTGGGTGTTTCTCAATTTTATTACTATCAACATGAGTTCACAAAAAATAAATATATGAGTAATCTATCTGTTATCTGGTTCCCAATTTTCCCAAAGTACAAGCTTTGCATAGTTTGGGGGTTGATACCGGTGTGTGGAATGCTCTGCATTATTTATTTATTTAAACTTATAAATGTATAGGATTTGAGACATGTGAAAAGTGGAAGGTAGAAGGGAAGGCCTTGACACAGAAGAGGACAGTATAGTCTAAGAAAAAAGAGCTTAAAATAACAATACATGTTTTTGCTCAATGGTATAAAACTAAGAGAATATTTTTTTCTAAAACAAATGAAATGATACATAAAACACATTAGTCAGATACATCTAAGAATATTATTTTGTAGATAAAAACTGTATCTACGTGCATCAGGGTTGAAAACAAACCAGTAGGTATCAGTCTACTTTTATCTATTTTACACAACTCGGCTAAGAATCCAAAGTTCAAAATGAAATTAACAAACCAGTAACACTAGAACACTACATTCTGTGACCCTAGCACAAGTTTCTAAATTCTAACGTTATGGAGTCGCTACGCTAGTAAGTTGAACTCAAAAGTCAAGTGTGGAGCTTATTATCATACTAGCTGTTGCTCGCGACTTCGTATGCGTTACACTACTAAATGTGTAGGTAACCTAGAAACAAAGCTAAACTCGCTGAAACAAACTGAAACAACGCTGACTTGGCACCCCATTTTTATCCCATGGGACCTGATTTATGGAACAATAAGTAGCAAATCCAGGTTATAATCTACGTACATACCAAATTTTATCAAAATCGGTTATGCAATTACGACGTGGTTGAGTAACAAACAAACAAATAAATAAACAAACATCCAAACTTTCGCATTTATAATATTAGTGTGATTATCCACCATTTTGGTGCCGACACATGAGTTGAACTGTTTTAATAAATGCAATTGTATCCAATGTTCTTCATAATTGTTTCATGTGTTATTTTGTGTATACCAAATAAATTATTATTCTATTATATACCCACTATTTTTTTTAAACATACTATAATTAAAGGTACAGAAAACCACCTAAACCCGGAACAAATATAGATGGTAGATTATGCAATGTTCTGCACCGGGAATCGAACACGCAAGCTCCTGCGTCTCCGCCGGTTATTATCCCAAACGCCACAGTGGTACCTAAGTTTTATATTTCTGTTTCTTTTTTTTCGCTTTCTGGTGCGTGGTCCCCACCCGAGAACACTTCTTTCTTAGCAAGTTGTTCTGACATATGCTTTGTAGCAATTGTTAAAGTCAGTCAAAATATATAAATATTAACAGGTTTCTTTCTAGCGAGTAGTGTAGTAGCTGCGTGAAGGTCGCATACCAGTTGACAGACCACTAGCCAGATGATTGGACGACATCAGCCGAGAGGAAGGCAATGGGCATCCACTGCCTTCCCCTTGCCTAGCATAAGACTGGAGAAAGTGGCGTGATATCGAGGATGCTTTTTTATCAGGAAACCACCCACCTACTTAATTCCCTCGCAGCAGCTGATGGCAGCCGGGAATAATAGATGCTGTGCGATCTGTTGTGACAACATTACAACAGTTATAGGTGAGGCTAAAAAGCAGCGAGGCTGAGTCCTCTACCTTTTCATTTACTATCACAATAATTATTGTCACTAGGTACCATAACATTATAATAAATAAATAATGCTGAGCATTTCATACAGCGCCATCAAGCCCCAAACTAAGCAAAGATTGCACATAAACAGATAACTGATATAATACATAAATGCATTTTGTTGTAAATACGAGTACATACTTACAATTATAGACATATATTCTACCGACAGACAAGAACATTCTTGAAAAAAGTTTGTTCAAATGCTGGTGAGTTAGAACTAAAGTTCGCTGCAGCGCTAAAACATTATTTATGTGATCTAACCAAACTATTAAAACACGTAGCGCTAGATCGCTTATTGTTTAGTTTACTCGCGATCAAAACGTAGTAAGCGCCATGAAAGTCATGGCGCTTACACGTTCCGTTCAACATAGTGTAACAGCCTGTCGCCCCTATAGATTTTACACCACAGACGTGACACAGCTATTGTACCTACAAAACTACATTAGAATTCATACTCTATTTCAAAATGTATAATAGTAATGTAATAATTGAAAATATGATAAAGTAGAAAAGTAAAATAAAATGAATTGTTATGCGTTTAAGTATGTTAACAATAATAACAAGTTTGAAATCAAACTATCACCTGATGATTAACTGACACTTCTTGATGTATTTTTGCAGTATCGAATTACGCACGTCGGCATATTTTCTGACCTTTGACAGATATTATATACAAAAAAGAAAGAACATAAAATACATATTAAAAAATATCAAACTGGCTAGAAAACATTTACATAAACAAATTAAAACACTTTCTAAAAACACCACGTCAAGTCTGTGTTCAGTAACATATTTTTACCTACAATATTGTAATGGTTTTGTAATGGAAAATCTGCTTTTTTTTCTAATGTGGTATTATTATATTATTACCTATTTATTCACTTAAAAAACCAATAATTTTACTTACTTGACTACTGATTTTTTATATATGTATTTCATACTTTGATTCGAATTCTCGTATTAATAGTGCCGCTCCGTACGCGTCCAAATTGCGTGGATGTCAAAGCCGTACTAAAGTAAGGTGTACGGATTGCAGTACAGTTTAGTGGAACAGAGTGAGTGTTCGGATCGCGATATCTAGTGCGTAGTACATATATATCGATGCTTACAATATATAGAAAAACAACCAAACCCGGAACAAATATATGTAGATCATGCAAACAGTTGTTCTGAGGCGAAAATCGAAACAGCTACCTCCTGCGTCTGAGCCGGCTATTCACCCACTGCGCCACGGAGGTCGTCAAAATGTACGTACCAACCTACTACTTACCTGTTAAATTATAGTGTAATGTAAACTTACATGAGGCATCAGGTACAAATTTGTGGTACCTACATGAATAAATTCTCTTTTATTTTAATTAAACGTCCTATAACGTCTCGTGAAATCCAGTCCATTCAAAGGTTGTCTGGAAGAGATCGCTTTTAGCGATAATACCACCACTTGTATTTCTGCGTGTATTGTTATTTGTTTTTTTTTAATATTGTTTTATAAATAAAGTGTGATGTACAATAAAACGTTATCTATCTATGTATATTTATTTATATAGGTACTAAGCAGCGGGTGAATGTGGGCTAACTAGATAGATAACGTAAGAAACAACCGCTAGCCCCACTTTAAGTCCACACACAGACTGTCGAGTCACGTTTTATATTGGAACGGTTCGCGCGACAGTTGCACAAACTATGCACCGCGTTGTAAGAGCAACCACAAGAAACAATGATAATACATAGTGATACCACTTGTGGTTCTGTACTCATGGCTCCTTCAAACTCTTATTCAGGAAAACAATACTTTTAGAGTTTGTAACGAAAAAATCTTATTTCACTCCACCTGCTCGACAATGTCAAATTATGTGTCATGTAAACCTCACCAAAAGCAGGTGATTAAATCCCTACGGCGAAGCCGGGAGTAAAACAAAAAAAAGTGAACACGAGCCTTTGAATATGAAACCTCATCTGTATTAAAATTTGAACGCAAGAGTCCCACACAATAAGAACTTATTCGTAAATCGAACTAATCTCTGCACAGAATGTACCAACCAAGATTTGGTTTTAATTGTCTCGCAGAAAGTGTGAAAAGTAGAGTATTCTCCTCGTGGATAAAGCTGTCTGCATCTTGGGCGTGCATATATCCCTCTCTGCACTCAGGATTCTACTAAATCCCTCGCTCCGCTCATGAGTTAACTCTAGAACCCTTCGTTACGTTCGGGATTAATATAGCGCTCGTGACGCTAGTCACTGCTTTATAATCTACACTTTCGAAAAAAGGTAGTGTGAGATATTTATATCTTCGTGGTCACACAAATATGACAAAATATCATCGAGGTTAAGCAACGGTATGCGCGGTCATAATTGTATGGGTCACCAAATCTTTTTATATATTTTTTTAAACTTTTACGTACGTAACTCTGGGTGGGCGAGTCTGACTACTTGTCTGGTTTTTTTATTAGAAAGCTAGTTTAAATGGGGTAGTTTTTAACCTCGACGCAAAAAGAGAGGGCCGGGGTTTTTTTTAAATTTTGTTTTTTCTGATTAACCGACTCCAAATAAAGAAGGAGGTTCTCAATTCAGTTTTTTATGTTGTTACCTCAGAACTCCGTCCGTTAACAACCGATTTATTAAATTATTTTTTATTTGAAAGGAAAAACTTTCAGTCACATAGAAATTTTATCAAAATCGTTATTTAGGTTTAGTCAGTTATATTTTTGTTAAAAAATTAATTGACTTAATTAATTTATACATTTGAGCAAAGATATTTAGGTAATGCGAATATTTTCTGTTTATATTAGTCTTCCATGAGCTACGGTGTATTTTATAAAGGAACTAAGATAGGCAGTGTATCCTCCATGAATAAATATTTGACGATATTTGATGATACGAACACCTGCAGCGTTCGGCGTTTTCATAAGGCTGACTTCGCGTGATTTATATCGTATGATATTGTTAGATACGGGGCTTTGTGGTGACTGTACACTACAGAACTTGTATAAGGTAAAACCATCATCATCAAGGTTAACTGGAAGAGAATCCTATCTAGCATTAAGTTTGCTTATGTAAAGATTATTTTTGTTTTGTGCAATAAATATTTTTTTATTCATTAACTCATCATCATATGTATTAGTTGACCCGCCCCGGTTTCGTATGGATTTCAGAATAAAATATAGCCTAAGCCTTGAGTTAGTTGTCATACTAATATGACTAAATAGGTATGTAGTATGAATCGAAGAAACGGCGGGCGGGCTTTTCCATACATTAGGAATAAACGCAAGTTGTTTTTGATTTTTTTATACCCTCTCATGATGGAAACCATCGACTATATCAAAGTATTGCCTCGTAGGTCACCCACCTTCAAACGCGCCCTACTATGCCCTGTGTCCATCCACTTAAGGCATACAGGTGTTAAGCCTCATATGTCTGTAATTTCATCGGCAACGCTGCGTGTAGCGGCAAAAATAGGTAAGTTAAATAATAATCATTTTATAAATACGTATTTATCAGCTGTGGATAAATGCAGGTTATAGATGATGATGGTGATGGTGTAGTAACAAATCCGACAAATTATATAAAATGTCTGAAAAAAATCTATCAAATAAATGGGTTCCCATAACACAAGTGTTGCATTAGGGCTAGATAGCTCTGATTACAAGAAACTTTTTAACAAAAATATAACCAACTTTAGAATAGATTTTTTTTAAAGAAAATATATACAACACATTATGCGTCCCTATAAAATTTGAGGGTTGCCCTCGATTTTTTTGGGATCCCATCATCAGATCCTACTTAGTGCCAATGGGACCACCTGGGAAGCCTTTTTACCTCCTTTTAATCAAAAAAATAATAAAAAAAAATAATCGGAGTAATCGGAAAACAAACATAAAAAAATATTTCGACGAAAATTGTGAACCTCCTTTTTTGAATTAGGTTAAAAATGTCCGGTATTTCTTGTTATTAACCTCTGATGCAAAAGCGGGGTGTTATAAGTTTTTTTTTTTTTAAATGGGATAGAACTTCGTTTGACCACAATCTCACCTGATGGTAAGTGATGATGTGGTCTTAGATGAAGCACGAAGATCTAGAAGAAACCTATTTACTCTCACCTTAAAGAGGCCCGGATTGTATTCTTTAGGAAAAACAGACGACGGCAAAGTGTTCCATACCTTAGCTGTACGCATCAAGAACGTAGAACCAAAACGATGTGTGCGAATGGGTGGTATATTGACTAGGTACGGGTGGTACTGAGCCGTGCGCCTGCTTGTCCTTTGATGGAAAGGAGATGGCGGGATCAGATCGTATAGTTCCTGGGCACATTCCTCAAAATGTATTCTGTAAAAGATCGATAGGCTTGCAACTTTACGGCGGTGTTCGAGACTTTGGATCTTAGTCACCGCCATATATTGCTCACCTATAAGCCTAAAAGCCCTACGTTCTATCGAGTCTAAGGTAGCGAGCTGGTATTTGGCCGAACCATCCCAAAGGTGGCAGCAGTACTCCATACCAGACCAGACTTGAGCTTTATAAAGACTAAGAAGCTGTCCTGGTGTGAAGTATCTCCTGACCTTGTTGAGGATGGCCAGCTTCATGGCAGCTGTTTTAGCCTTAGACTCGATGTATGAGCTAAAGTTGAGAGTAGGCGTGAGCGAGACCCCTAGGAGCTCGAGGTGATCTTTTACAGATAACGGTACATTTTGGAAAATTGGAACTTGGGTAAACTGACTCTTTTTCGCCGAAAAGAGACATGCTTGCGTTTTTGAAGCATTGAATTTGACAAGATTGGAATCGCCCCAGTCAGAGACGGCCTTGAGTGTCAAATTCAAACGCTGCAACATCTCGTCTCTCTGCCTCTGAATTTCAGCTCTGCTGGCTCGAGCATTAGAAGTGTACCTCTCCACAACTGTACTGTCGTCTGCGTACCCAATGATACCGGGCATGAGCAGATCATTGATATGCAGCAGAAACAGCGTGGCAGAGAGTACTGACCCCTGAGGTACCCCGGCGTTAATAGCCAATTGATCAGACGAGCGGCCATCAATGACTACCCGAATGGATCGTTCCCTCAGAAAGTCTGCAAGCCAAGAGCAGAACTGAGCTGGAAGTCCGTATGAAGGAAGCTTGCCAATAAGGCTGGCATGCCAAACCCTATCAAAAGCCTTCGAGATATCTAGTGAAACAGCCAGTGCTTCACCATACTTCTCGATGGCTTCACTCCAGATGTGTGTAGTATACGCAAGAAGAGCCCCAGTAGACCGTTTCTGGCGAAACCCATATTGACGGTTACTAAGGAGGTCATTGTCTTCAAGGTATGCGAGGAGCTTCCTATTCAGCACACGCTCCATACATTTACACAGTAAGGAGGTGACCGAGATAGGGCGGTAGTTTGATAAGTTTGGCACCTATGTCTGTTTGTGTGCCTATCTGTGTGTATGCCTGTCTGTAGTTCACAAATGAATTGATCGATTCGGACGTGTTTTTAGGGTTCCGTAACTCAAAAGGAAAAAACGGAACCCTTATAGGATCACTAATAGGCAAGTAATATCGTCTTATACTACAAGTACAGATAAAAATGTTAAAACATTGGAATTAAATCATGAAAAATATAGTCGTTATTTAAAGTACGTAATCAATCATCGAGGTTAAGCAACGGTATGCGCGGTCATAATTGTATGGGTCACCAAATCTTTTTGTAATTTTTTAAAACTTTTACCGTAGTACGTAACTCTGGGTGGGCGAGTCTGACTACTTATCTGGTTTTTTTAATAGAAAACTAGTTTAAATGGGGTAGTTTTTAACCTCGACGCAAAAAGAGAGGGCCGAAGTTTTTTTAAATTTTGTTTTTTCTGATTAACCGACTCCAAATAAAGAAGGAGGTTCTCAATTCAGTTTTTTATGTTGTTACCTCAGAACTCCGTCCGTTAACAACCGATTAATTCAATTATTTTTTATTTGAAAGGAAAAACTTTCAGTCACATAGAAATTTCATCAAAATTGTTATTTAGGTTTAGTCAGTTATATTTTTGTTAAAAAATTATTTGATTTAATTAATTTATACATTTGAGCAAAGATATTTAGGTAATGTGAGTATTTTCTGTTTATATTAGTCTTCCATGAGCTACGGTGTATTTTATAAAGGAACTAAGATAGGCAGTGTATCCGCCATGAATAAATATTTGACGATATTTGATGATACGAACACCTGCAGCGTTCGGCGTTTTCATAAGGCTGACTTCGCGTGATTTATATCGTATGATATTGTTAGATACGGGGCTTTGTGGTGACTGTACACTACAGAACTTGTATATGGTAAAACCATCATCATCAAGGTTAACTGGAAGAGAATCCTATCTAGCATTAAGTTTGCTTATGTAAAGATTATTTTTGTTTTGTGCAATAAATATTTTTTTATTCATTAACTCATCATCATATGTATTAGTTGACCCGCCCCGGTTTCGTATGGATTTCAGAATAAAATATAGCCTAAGCCTTGAGTTTATACAAAAATCCCATAAAAAGCAGCACTTACAGTTTTCCTAGAATTTTCAAATGCCCCAAGTTTTCATAATTTTCCTTCGTACAAAAGTTGAACTGAAAATTACAATTACAAAATAACGTGTTTTTGCCAGACTAACGCACGGCAATTGATTTATATACAGTCTGCCACCGCTTTCATGACATTAATTTAAAACACATATGCAGAATCGTATTGACTGATTTTAGAGGTTGGCATAATACCGGTAGCTTGAATATTTATCCAGTAATCGATACATTTCCAATAAACAGCGCAAATCCGGCCCCACATGGTGTACTGTTCTCACATCTGGAACGGTGCACCGAAATACCAACTGCATCCCCTAGACTCCTCGCAACGCAGAGCCCTTCGTATCGCTGGCGACCCAGTAGTATCTAAGGATCTGGAGCCGCTGAGTCTGCGCCGTGACATCGGAGCGCTCAGCGTTTTCTATTAAAATATATAACGGCGAATGTTCTGAAGAGCTGTTCAATTTATCCCTGTTTCTCACTTCTACCATGGTACCTCCCGCAACCGACAACTAGCTCACCCACATATTGTAGATACGTGGAAGTCTCACGCGTTTCACTCGCTCGTTTCTTCCACGCACCTGCAAGATGTGGAATGACCTTCCTCCGGAGGTTTTTCCCGTGGGTTTCAAAAGGACGCCTTCAAGAGAGGTGTAAATAGGGTTTTAAGTGCTAGGCAACGCGACCGCAGTACCTCGAGTGCTGCAGGAGTTTATAGGCGGCGGTGACCACTTAACATCAGGAGGCCCATCAGCTTGTGTGTCTACAAGTTTAATATAAAAAATTAAACAGATTTTAACGTAAAACGGCGGCGCCATTGCGCCGATGCCACTTATTGAGTTTACCAGGTACCTACTTACATGATGAATTAATATGATTTGTTTACCTATTTTATACAGGATGTTTCATTGATATTTTAGGACTCGAAATTAAACTAGAAAAAAAATAAAAAAAGTGGCACTCCGGGAGTGCCGACAGAAGTGGAAACTTGAACAATTACGAGATACTTAGGACACAGAGGTGTCGGTAACGGTACAGGTAACAGTGTTACGAGTTCAATGATTTTTTCCCATCTCAAAAAATTCCCAACGCGCCTAAAGAAGTTTTCACTTGAAAAGTTCAAGGGTAATGAATTTGAAAAAAACTCTTTTACAACAATACTTAGCCATCAGCTCTACCCGTGATTTAAATTAATGTCGTAAATGCGTTGACACGCAGTATAGGAAAAATTAACGATATTTATTATTAGCTAAAAACTTATCAGTCAAATTACTTTGAAGACAATTTTTGTAATTAATTTAAGATGCCTGGTATTATAGCAATACCTAAACATAATTATGCAAAGTTCGAGACAGAAGGCACTACTTATAAACACAGTTTATGAGACAGAGAGTTTTTGGTCATGGTGGACACTCAAAAACTAACAAATACTTTACTTTATTCTTATGTTTCGTAAAATTATTGTTAAAAATAATTCTGGATAGTTTGAAAAGTAAAAAAAAATACATCAAATACCTACCCTTTAAATCTACCCTCATATTCCACAAAGGCAATAGCAATTTAGAGTAAGTAGTAGTGTGAACGGGCCGTAATAGGATATAGATTGATACGGCGCACTTCCGGTGCGAAGTGACACCGGAAGTAAGTTCTACTGAACATGATCGGCCCAGGAATCGGGGCGATTTCCTCTACTTTATATTAGACCTTTTTCAATTTTCTCTTTACTGTGTGATTGTAAGCCATTCCTGGTTTTAGTTTTTAAATTATTATAACTAGATGCCAGTTTCAAAATTTCAAAATTTGAACGTAATTTTTTTTTCTTATATCAATTAAAAAATTGTACTTTTGTATCTTTATTTTTAAATTGTACTATTAATTGGGCATAGCTATATCTATCTATCCATCCAGCCTCCAGCACCCACTGTTGGGTATAAGCCTCCTCTCTATGTCGCTAGTCCTATCGGTCTTCCAATCAAACTCCAATATCTCAACAGCCCCCTCACATTTTTAGCTCATTTAGTCACACCAAGATTGCGTTATCACTACCTACCTATAGACCAAATTTCACGATGATCCAATCAACGCTTCGAAAGTTATCCTCGGACAAACAAAAATATATACATACAACGCCGATTTGCCCAAGTAGATTTGGAGATCTTGCTTCGCTCGATCAACTAAACCTAACAAGATTTGTACTACAGTTTTGTCAGCCCTATTCAAGTATTGCTACCAGACCAAGACCTGCTAAAAACCAAGAAACCTTAAGCGAGACTGGCTCAATAATCTCAGAAGTGAATTGAATAAAGTCATTAACCATTAACCCGCCCTCCCACCGTCTATTGTAGACTACGTTAATATTGACATTATATCCTTGTTCGACACAATGAAGAAGTTATTTGAAACTATTTGAACTCGTGCTTTTGTTCTGACGTCAAGATTCTAAGATTTACTTCAAAGCTGAGGAATGATACATTGCAGGTTAAGTTAGGACAAATAAATCTTGATCCTTTACTAGTTATAGTCATCATCATCATTTCAGCCCGGAATCACCCACTGCTGATTATAGGTCTCCCTTATTTTCTGCCAGTTTCCTCTATCTTGTGCGTCTCTTATCCAGGTGTTTCCCGTGATTTCACAATGTCGTCTACCTATCTCGCCCTCGGACGACCCGGGTTTCTTTGATCTGACTTTGGCCACCAGTCCATCATCAGGCCTGGCCAGGTGTCCTGCCCAACTCCGTTTGAGATTTACCGCTCTATTCCCGACGTCAAACACACGGCTTCGCACACGTAGTTTGTCAGCATAAAATATTACCCTCCTTCTGCGCAGTCGGGTAAAAAGCCTGTCTCAATCTTATGTTTATGTCTCATAATTATTTGCTCTCGTATTTCTATTATGACTTTCACTAAAATGTGAAATAATTATTAAATTTTTTTTATAGATTCTATTTTTTGACTATATTCATAGTTCATATTATTTTGCGAATAATATTATCAGTAAACCTGGCATCTGGTAGTTAGCTACGACTGTGCTACGAGAGAGCTACGAAAGTGCTACGACATAGTGAATTCCGTAGAGCGAACGTTTACTAGTTTACAACTTGTTTTTCCAAAAACTTTTAAATGAAAGCAATCTTTGCTATTTAAATAATTGTACCTTAAGTCTGTTTTCGAAAACAAGTTGCGTAAAAATACCTCGAGATGTTATTGATAAAACTATGTATTTACAAAGTTCTTATCAAAGACTCACCCTGATTAAAGTTTGTTTACCTTTCTATTTTCTGGCACTACTACTTTATCCACACTACACAAAAGTTAGCTGGAAGAAAATGCTAATTAGCATTAAGTTCGCCTATGCATTATTTTATTAGTGCAATAGAGAATTTTCTAATCTAATGACGCTTCACGAATTGAACCGAAACATATTCGGTCGAAACACCAATAAAACGGTACGTGAGAAATCCTTTATTTATAATTATGATTCTTATTAAACAATTCTGTAAAAAAACTTTGTTTTAAGGTTCTTATGCCACCACATTGTCGGACTACAGAGACTGGTTTTTGATTTTGTGTTGGGTGTTTTTGTCTATCTAACTACATAATATGATAAATAAATAATTAATAAATAAATAAATATTGCTGAGAATTTCCCACAGCGCTATCTAGCCCCATACTAAGCAGAACTTATACTATTGGAACCACTTATATACTTTTTTTTGTAAATACATACTTATAATATATATAAAAACACCCAGACACGGAACAAATATCTGTAGATCATGCAAACATTTGTTACACAGCGGGAATCGAACCCTACCTCCTGCATCTCAGCCGGCTATACGCCCACTGCGCCACGGAGGCAGTCAAGTTATAATAACTATAACCTAAGTGTCTTCAAGTCGGAGTGAACAGGTTTCTGCTAAGAAAGCGTGTTCCATCGTAGCCTGCATCGCTTACCGTCAGATCGTAGTCAAACGCGAGCAAATCATTATTATCATCAACACCATCATTCAGACCAGAATTACTCTCTGCAAGTATAAGCCTTTCTTGTTCCAGCACTTATAAAAACATAAGTGAAAAAAAACTTTAATATTACTTTTATTAGCCACCTACAATACGAATAATCGCCGTGGACTGACAATGTGGCCTGGGCTTTATAAACTGTACTACAGAATGTTTCGGAATATGTATGTTATCTTTAAATAGGGTTATTTGCCTCACTAACAAGAAGTACACCCAAAATATAAGAATTATGAAAAGTCTAAAGAATTTTTAAGTCCTCAACAGTGACATCATCAGTCCATGAAATGATAAAAAACTGGCGACATGAATTCTGATGCTAAAAACTATCACTTCCATCTATTATTGATCTAATCTCTCTATAGATAAACGATCAATTCAATTGTTTCTTTTGTAATATTAATTTAATGAATCTGTTTTGAAAACTTTAGTATTTTTGATAAGAGTTTTGTGTTTCTTTCCAGTTTAAAATAATTAGGGGTTTCCACGAATCTTTAAATTGTACACATATTTTTTATATACAACATGGAGATGGAACAAACATTTTTGTAAACGTCCAACTGACTAAATGTTTGTAAAAAGTAAGTTTGTAATAAATCCAACCGCCGCATAAATCCACTAATATCACACGTCGTTATAACGTCGAGGAAAATATGTCAAGGAAATATCTCCTTAAGGAAATACTCGTGAGCAGGAAAAGTGTTTCCTTTATTTACACCAAATTGTAACATTATCGTAAATATAAAAAAAAATAAAAAAAAATCCTTCGAGAGGCTGAAAAGGCAATAAGTGACAGGCAACGCGTCGGCAATACCACAAGTGCTACAGGAGTTTGTAGGCAACCGGCGGTAACCACATAAGACAGATTATTAAACCTATATATTACATAAAAAACACATAAAAAACAAAGTCGGGTTAGTTTATAACTCAAAAACAGCTGGTCCTAATTTAATGATCTTTAAATTGTTGAATTTGTCTTTGCCCCGAATAACTATTAAAATATCAAATAGATGCACGTAAAAAAATTATGAAGAAAATTAATTTTCTTATACATGCAGCTAATGATGGCCGATAGATAATTCTAATGTCATATGCGTGTCAAGGTGGTACGAAGTTCAGCGGGTCAGCTAGTAACTAATAAAAAACAATAAAGTGTATGCGTTGCGATGTTACAAATGATTAAAACAAGTGTAATATTGTAAAAGCATAAGTTAGTTAGATTGTTAGACAATATTTCACGTCGTAACGGCTGAACTGCTGAAATTCGGTGTAAAGATAGACCTGGATAAATTGGCTACTTTTAAGGGCAAACCACGCGTGTGAAAACGCGCGCGAAAGGTAGTAGTTAATAAAAAAAACAAAGGTTTTACTTGTATCGATTGTAGATGTTTTGTGCAGTCTGATGACTAGTTGTGGCATTAGCAGAGTGAATAATGCAGTCGTTAGATTAGATTGGATAATTCTTTATTGCACACCATAAGACATCCAAAGGTTGTCTGGAAGACATTGTTTGTATTTTTTTGTTTATATTGTATACAATAAAGTGTTTTCATTCATTCATTCATTCATAAAACCATACAACTAAAAAGAACACCATAAAACTATGCGATACAATTAGCGGTCTTATCGCTGAATAGCGATCTCTACCAGACAACCTTTGGAAAGTCGTTATAGTGCCTGAACTGAATCTTTGATATATAATCTCATAACCATGAGAGTTTGAAGTGTTAGTTTTGCTACACTTCGGAGTAAATTCAGCCACCTTAATCGCTATCTGTGCAGCTGAAATCGAGGGCTTTCCCAACTTCGTCATTACGTGACATATTTGCAGGATATTAACATTTACTCAATGACGACTTATTACTCCTCTGAATGAGTGTCGAGTAAATTAGTGCCAGTTACTATCTTTCAAGACGTTCAATGGAATGGTATTAATAGCGTTAGTGGATGTCAATAATGTTACATTATTGCTTGGGGACACTTCTTGTAGTGATCTGGATCAGATGAGCTAAATATAGATAATTTTCAACGGTCTTTAGACAGCTCATTTGTTGGTTTTTTATTTTATAATGAACTAGTTAACCTCGCGAACTTCGTACCGCCTTGACATGCATATGACGAGGGCTGTCAATACACGTCGGCCATAATGATCTGCATCAATATACGAGAAAATGATTTTTCTTCATAATATATTTTTTCGTGATTATTTCCAACATTTTATTAGTTATTGTGCTATTCGGGGCGGAGACAAATATAACAAATAAAAATCATTAAAATCGGTCAAGCTGTTCTCGAGTTATAAGTGTTCGAACAAACCCGATTTTGTTTTATATATTAAGACTAGCTGACCGATTCGCAGCTTCGCACACGTAGTTTTTTAATAAAAACATTACTTTCCTTCTGCACAGTTGGGTAAAAAGTAGCCTATGTTACTTAGGAGTAATGTAGCATTCTAACAATGAAATAATTTTTGAAAGTGGACCAGTAGTTTTTGAGTTTGTTCGTTACAAACATACAAAAATACAAATCTATCCGCTTTATAATATTGGTATAGACCAGCTTCAGCCCCGCCGTTTTGCGTGGGTTGTCAATAAAACATTCCTTCTGTGCAGTCGCAATCAGATAGTTTATCTCAATTCTGGTCATAAACTATATAAAAATATACACAAGATTTAATCGAAGACGGTCCAGCCGTTTATCCGTGAAAACGTCACAACAGCCAGAGAGACAGACTGACAGATGGAGCTACTTTCGAATTTATTATATTAGTATGGATAGAGCTTCGTGAATCCGAACAGCGGTTATTTTTTGGTAGTTCGGATTATCGAGGCTCTACTGTACTATTTTATCATATCTCACCTAAATTGATAGAATCACCGATGCATAAAAGCTTCAGCTAGCAGATTAGCCGCTTCTGTTGTAGGTTCTGCTAAGATGCGACTAGTTCCTAGTAAATACATACTCCTTAGTTACATACAAGGACCATGTTTTGACATGACCCTAGTCTGACGAAGGCCAGCCCTGAAGGCAGTCATTAATTAACCCAACTAACCACTGTGAATAAACATCTCCAACTTCCAGCTATTTGTCTTGCGAGGCAGCACTACGTGTACCTTTATGTGATAGTTATCGTAAAGTACTGAGTATTAATCTATAAAAACCACATTTATGGACTGAAATAATATTTAAGTTTCCATCAACATCATATCAGCCATAGGAACGTCCACTGCTAAACATAGGTTTCTAGTAGCGATCTCCAAAGCGGCTGACCATGAGCAGCCAACGGCTCCCGGTAACTTTTATCAGGTCGTCCTTTATCGCAGCGTTTTAATTCCGTTGGGGCAAAAGGTCCTCATTTCTGCAGTTTTAATATAAATCGGAAGATAAGCGCGCAATATGCTTAACACGTTCACTGCGGCAAGTAAAATCATAATTCTTCATCTGGTGCGGTGGCGGGCCAAAATGCGCCCCCAATGATATTTCCGCCAGTGCGTGGCAGGTCTTTCTAGACCCACCGGCACTAGGATAGATTAAATTGCTATAACTTTGTGGAAACATAATGTATGTATTTTTTTTATATTGTTAGAATGACCTTGAACCCAACTTCCTTAGGTTTGATTCGCCCCGGGATCTGCCAAACAGGAAATGAGAAATAAAGCAGGAAAAGCGGCAGGCCGATATCGACCTGAACCGCACTAGAAATTATTTTCAGTAGTGATGGGACAGAGAAAAATGAGGGGATATCGAAAATAAAACAGAATTATCGTAAAAGAACTGAAAAATGTTTTTATTTACTTATGCCTGTCTTGGAAACATGTTACGCAAAAGTTTTGGTTGCATTTCCTGCAATATTTTTTTATTTCCTTTACTTTTTTTTTTGCTTGGGTACTATTCAAGGTTTTTTGCAGTCTGTCGTAGCACCCTGCACAATTTCTTCGTTTAGCGCTTATCTCAAGGACATGGTCATTGTCGTTAGGTATTACTTGATTTTCTGAAATGAATTTTTTTTGCTTAATTCCGTGTGATTTATTGACCATTTATGAGTTTACCACAGAACTCGCGAAACTGAACAACTTTCCCCAAAGAAATAGGTCGAAATATGAAAAAAAAAATTTGGCCCTTCCTTACAAAATTGACAACCAGCTGATTGATTTACTATTACTATGGGAGGTCCAACATTTTTTTCATAGTTCTACCTATGTTCTTTGGGGAAAATTGTTCAGTTTCATGAGCACATTCACCTCCTTCAGGGTTGATACCCCTCTTCCGTGACACGCTGTATAAGGTCATTTTAAATTAAGTGAAAATATTTTAAGGGTGTGTTCTAATCATTAAACTGAACAACTTTCCCCAACAAACATGGGTCGAAATATGAAACAATATTTTTATCTACTAAATCAGTCAGCTGGTCGGCAATTTTGTATAGGAGGCCAAATTAATTTTTTCATATTTGACCCATGTTCCTTGGAGAAAGTATTAAATTATATTTTATAAAAGAAACTGCATGTTCCTGGAAGCCATTTTAATTCACAAGAAGGAGTGAACATCTTTACGAAATGAGTGAGTTAACAAAACAACAACCACAGACGACCTAGCACAGAGTTCTACAGATTATAATACATTCCACACTATGGTATTAATTTCTCAACAGAAAGGTGTTCAGTTTCATGTGTAGAGCACACCATTAAAATATTTGCACTTAATTTAAAATGACCTTATACATAGTGTAATTCCAAATGCGCAAAACCTCTCGTGGGGTAACTCAGCCCATGTAACCGAACAACTTTAGGAATTTGGTAAAAAAAATTGGTTTTTCATACAAAATGAGAAATTTATCGGGCCCATCTGTATGAAAAATCATTTTGATTTTGCGAATTTCAAAAAATCTTGAACAAAAATTGTTCAGTAACATGGACTTAGTTACCCCGCGAGAGGTTTTGCGCATTTGGAATTACATGTTGTATAGGTGTTAGGGTAATATCACATAAAAAATCTCCACGTCATTATGAGTCTAAGGCTGATATGTTGATATGTGTAGGTAGTAAACAAAACTTACCGCTTGTGCTTCGTTTTCTGTGAACATTTGTTTCCAAATAAGTTTTATTTTTCTTAGTGGAAAATATTTCTTCACTGCTGTCACTATCACTGTCAATAACTGCAAGGCGAATTACTCTATTTTCCAAAATTTTTATTTTTCTTTTATTTCTTGCCATCATTGATTATATCGAACGCTACGTCAGATCAGTTAGATAGCACAACACTAAATGGCGGGGCGCGCACTCTGTGCGGTATCAGGTCGCCAGCTGCCTGTTGGGAGGGCGGGCCGAAATAGGCCCACTGCCGCACTCGCGGATGTTTGTCACCGTCAGTGCGTGGTAGGTCGATAAAAGCCTGCCGTTATGTTTTGATGGGGAACACCTAGAATTTTGACCGCAAGATGAAATATATATTTGTCTCTGTCGAATTTTTACAAACACCTAAGATAATCGTTTCGCACAAGCGAGAGGGACATAGTTTTCTTCGTCCGCACCAGGTGAAGTACCGCGGCAGGCGGATATCGGCCTGTTTTTTTTTTTTTTTTATGCCCTACCCGTACCACCATCTAGAAATGGCACTAGTAGAAGTCTATCCCCTCTGACATGGGTGGTCAGAGACTTTAATGAAACGCAAAGTGTTTTTATTCACTGCCCTCATGCCATTGGGCGTACATGCTAATTTAAGGCTAATCTTAATCTATTGTTTTAGTTTACATATTATCTTATCTTTATTTATTTAATAGCTACCCAAGATGGGTTACACATAATCTTAAATATATACAGGGTTTTTACAAAATAATAGACATTTAACAGGGGACAAAACGCAGTACAAATGGCAACAGTTTACACAGCTTACAATTTATACTTATTTACTACACTTATTTCTATACAAACTTATTTATCTACAATTTTTATATTATTCTAATTTATTACTTGTATATTATCTTAGTCTTAATATTTGTAGTACGTTATATCTATTTACTTGGTGTTCTAATTTATGTTATATGAATTTTATATATATTACTATAATATATATAAATCATATTGTTATTTAACTATTTATTTCTTTTTATTACTATATTCGCGATATCTGTACAAAACTTTAGAAACATTGGTCTAATATACTCGTCTGAGACGATGTTGCTGGCATTCCCAGCATTTAAAACACAGTCCATCATATGTTCAGTTTCGTATCTCCGACGACCAAAAGCTGGGCATTCAAACAGGATATGTGCAACAGTTTCATCTACATCTGGATCACAGGTGCACGATGGGTTTTCCTTACACTTAAACCGGGTTAGGTATTCTGAGAACCCACCGTGCCCCGTGAATATCTGCGTGAGCACGTTTGAGATTGCGATTTTTCTAATTATCCTGTTTGCCGCCACAGCGTCTGGGAAAAACATTTTTGTAACGGCTCCTTTGTCCTCAAATTTGTATCTCCGGTTCCATACGTCGAGCGAGTCCTTACGGATCTGTCGCTTGACGTATGAGACCGGACACGCATCGTACTCCGGTTTTGTCTTTAGACGAAGGGCCGCGTTCTTTGCCAACTCGTCGGCTCTCTCGTTTCCACTCATCCCGGCGTGAGCTTTAATCCAGAACAAGGATATTTCCTTGCCCTGGAGTACGACAGTTTTTAGGTTTACGCGTGTTTCTGCTGCCAGGGGATGAGTGGACCCGTTGTTGACAACTGTTTCCAGCGCTGATCGGGAGTCACTGTATATCCCAAAGCTTGCCTCCTTGCGCTTGACAATTTCCCGTGTGGCTCTGCATATGGCGTAAAGCTCCGCCTGATAGACCGTGCAGTACGATGGCAGTTTAAGTTTGAGGTTCTTGATTTCCGCTTCGCTATTCCATAAGGATAGCGCTGCGCCAACCTTCCCCTCAATCTTACTGCCATCTGTGAATATGCGTACTGCCTGAGTGTTGTGCCTCTCGACATCTTGTTGGTCTATCAGGTGAACAATCTCCAGGCTCATATGCTTTGCCGGGTGCGGGGTCATGCCATATGCCACTCTACGCTCTACTTCTCTGTCTCCCAACATCGGCTGGGGGACTCCACGTTTGGCCTCATATAAAGCTGCCGCCTCCTGGATTCTGAGATCCAGCGGCAGTATTCCGGCCAATAATAGAGCCGAGTTGAGAGAAACAGTTCGGTAAGCTCTGGTGAGTTTCTGGGCAAACACACGCTGTACGGCGTTCAACTGTTTTCGCACCTTTAACTTTTTTGTCGCAGGCGCCCAGACACTGGCAGCGTAAGTCATGACAGGCTCGACTGTGGCCGTATATATGATGCGGACCACCTCCGGGTGCAGCCCCCAGTTGACCCTGGCGGCTCTTGACAACTGCTTGTAAAATTTCAGTGCTTTCGTGCAAGTGTTTGCAGTGTGTTGGTTGAAGGTAAGCTTGTTGTCAATGGTGAGCCCCAGGATCTTAATCTCATCAGAAAAGCCAATGCTGACCCCCCCCCCATGCTCAGGAGTGGTGTATCGTATTTAATTTTGCGGGTTATGATCATTGCGCATGTTTTATGCGGTGCAAATGTGAGTTTATTTTTGATACCCCACTCCCGCACATAGGCGAGAGCAGCATTGGCTCGCCTCTGCACCTCCAGAGCTGTGTCCCCATCAAATATAAGAACCACGTCGTCAGCAAAGGCCTGCACATAATCATTTCGCTGTTCCAGGCCCTTCAGATGGGGATCCAGAAGAAGGTTCCAGAGGATCGGTCCACCAATGGATCCCTGGACACAGCCTTTGCTAGTACGCTTCTGGTATTCGTGTCCAAGGAATCGCACTTTGACCCTTCTGTCTTCCAGATAACTGTCGATCACCCTTCTCAAGTTCACAGGGCAACCTGCTTCAGCCAACCTCAACTTGATGGCCGGCCACCATGCGTTGTCGAAGGCTCCCTCTATGTCCAATGATATCATGACTATGAGTCTCTTCTGGTCTAGTTTTTTACGCGTGTATTGCATTAGGTCATAGAGGGAGTCTTCGGTGCTCCTTTGGGGCATGAAGCCATATTGATGGGTGCTGATTTTTGAGACAAGGTGCCATTTGAGCCGTCCAACGATCATTTTTTCAATGATTTTGCCCATAACGGGTAGTAGTCCTATGGGCCTGAAGGACTTTGGGTTCGATATCGGCCTGTTACGCAGTGAACGTGTTAAAAAGGGATGCAAAGTTTTCTCTTCGAGCATTTATATAATGATTTACTTACATTATATATGCAGGATTGTTCCGTATGTACTTAATGTATCCAGTTGATACAACAATAGGAGATAGGCGCTTGTATTTACATTGTTAACACAATGTCATATAATGAGATATATCCGACTTGACTGCTACTGACAATGGAATTGTATCATATATCCACATGTAATAGATATCTAACATAATTATATTATAACAAGATGATATATCCATCGAATATGATTTGCAGAGCGCCGTTAGCAAGATACAGGATTAGCTGCGTAAAGGACGGCTCGATTATAATGCCAGAACTGCATTTTAGACAAAGTAAACTTGCCTAACGGCTTCCAGCAACCTATGATTGGTGCAGTTGCTTAGTTAGGTACAAGCCGCACAAGCTCGGTCAGTTGCTCTGGAGATCTATGGGAGAGACCTACGTTCAGCAGTGAACATCCTATGGCTGATATGATCAAGATGATAAAGCTTTCCTAGTCATTCTTAATTCGTAGAAAAATGCTCAATAACTGCAGAGCTAATTTTTAATAAATACAATAATACATACAGTGACGGAATGAAAAGGTTCGTCACCTTTTTTTTTCAGTCTGTTTTTACAAGATAAATATCTTTTTGACAAGATAAATAGTCAAACAACTTTGATATGAATAACTTTGATCTTTATTAACGAACAGTTAAACATTATTATCCCTATCTCAGTCTATTCTGTAACAAAGTTTTAAATAAATAATAATACTAAATAAATATTGCTGGACATTATACACAGCGCTATCTAGCCCCAAACTAAGCAGATCTTGTACTATGGGAACCAGATAACTGATAGAATACTTATATACTTTTTTTTTGTAAATACATACTTATAATATATAGAAAAACACCCAGACACGAAACAAATATCTGTAAATCATGCAAACATTTGTTCCGCGGCGGGGATCGAAAAGGTAAGTATGTACTCGTACTTACGATACGTTGAATCAATCAATTTGAAAATTTACGAACCTTTTCATTTCGTCACTGTACATAACAAGAACATCATCATCATTTGACGACCTCCGTGGTGCAGTGGGCGAATAGCCGGCTGAGATGCAGGAGGTAGCGGGTTCGATCCCCGCTGCGGAACAAATGTTTGCATGATTATAAATATTTGTTCCGGGTCTGGATGTTTCTCTATATATTATAAGTATGTATTTACAAAAAAAAATGTATATAAGTATTCTATCAGTTATCTGGTTCCCATAGTACAAGCTCTGCTTAGTTTGGGGCTAGATAGCGTTGTGTGAAATGTCTAGCAATATTTATTATTTATTTATTATCATCATCGCCCGCAAAACGTCCACTACCGGGCATATACCTTTACGTATTATAGAGTGTTCATATAAATTTACCAAAAAAAAAGTAAAGTATATACCGGAGGTGGGGCAGAAAGGTTATTGATTGGATTAGACCATGCATAAGAAAGCGCTGTATAGGACGGCCCCCCACTAGATGGAGAGGCAACCTGATAAAACTTGCCTGTAAAGTTAAAAAATAAATTTTTACCTATCTAATTTAGCTCACATAGTTGGTAGCTACGTAAGCTTAATTTGCGATGTGGCCTGCGCTTTATAGGAAACCATTTTTTTATTCTATGTTTGTAAACTCAATACTGAACGCAGTTAAAGGCTTTAAACAAACGAACTCCGTTCGAAAACACAAAACGCGTCAATTAAGAACAAATTAGTGTACAGTGTGACACACTACACTGATTACACCAAGCAGGAGGCCCGAGGCCAGGGCTGGACTCAGGGCTTTTATATGTTAGCCTTCAGGGATAACGCTTAAAATAGCCAATCCTGTAAGGTTATTTCAAGGCGGTCGTTTACGATGAGTTGGCCACGTACAGAGGATAGAGGTTGACAGAACACCGAAACGTCTTCTACGAGGCAAACCAAAGATCATAGACCCCGCATCAGGCCTAAACTCAGGTGCCTGGATGGCTCAGAGCAAGACATAAAAGCAATTTGAGTCAGCGGCTGGAGAGAAAAAGCTCAAGTTAGACCCGGCTGGAGTAATTTAGTCCACCAGGCTAAGCCTACACGTGGATGTAGCGCAATAGATGATGATCATGATTTTCAAAAATATGTGTATCGCACAGAATACTAACAAAAGAAAAATCTAACAGCGGGCGAGAGTTTTATTCAAATGAATAAATGAATGAGAAAAATCTTTATTATACCTTATAGATACAGGGTGACTGGCGGCAGATTTATATTTTCAAAAATTCATAAAAAAATAACTGTTTGACATATAGTTTAATTAAAAGTAAAGGTACATAGTGTAAAAGTGCGGATTCATTTTTTAAAGATTACATCATCCAGATGTCTTCCATCGAGTTGCACGCAATGTTCAAAACGGAGCCTCGTGTTCCGCGCCACACGCTGCAGTAAGCTCGGTTCAATTGCGCCGATTTCTTGACGAATGTTTTCTTTTAAATCCGCAACTGTTCGCGGATTGTTAGTGTATACTCTCTCTTTGAGTTAGCCCCATAAAAAGAAATCCAATGGAGTCAAGTCGGGCGATCTCGGTGGCCACGGGATGTCTCCAAAGCGACTAATCAGTTTGTGAGGGAAAGCTTCTCGAAGCAAATTCATCGAAGCTCTTGCCGTGTGTGCGGTCGCTCCATCCTGTTGTAACCACGTATGTGATGAGAACGGTGGATGAGCTCGCAGGTTCGGCAAAAAGAAATCCGTAATCATGCGTCGATAATTCTCACTATTGACATTTGTCGCCTGGCCCCGGGCATTTTCAAAAAAAAAAGGTCCAATTATCCCGTTCGTGGATAAAGAGCACCAAACAGTTACCCTGGGGCAGTGCAATGGTTTTTGGTGTTTCATTCGAGGGTTACGGGTTCTTGGAGACCAGTAACGGCAATTTTGCTTGTTAACATGCCCGTTTAAATGGAAATGAGCCTCGTCGCTCCAAAAAATGGAATTTACCGTGCGAAAACGCTTCAACACCGTTTCACAAAAAATTTTGCGACATTGAAAGTCACTTTCTTTGAGTTCTTGAATAATTTGAATTTTAAAAGGGTGGAACTTCAAATCCTTTTTCAAAATTTCTTGAATGATGGCTCTTGGAAGTCCCAATGAAGCCGCCCTTTTCCGTATTGAAAGTCGTGGATTTTCATGTAAACTCCGTTCGACCAGTTCAATGTTATCGGGGGTCCTTGAAGATCGACTAGGCCCTGGCCGTGGGGTGTTCAAAGCCGAAGCAGTTGCGCGGAACCTCTGCACCCAGGAACGAATTAAATTCACACTCGGTCCGTCACTTATCCGCCGAATACCGAAGCGTGAACAAAATTGTCGACGAGCAATCACGTAAGAATCGTTACTCTTGAAAAATGCCTCGATGGCGAACGCGCGATGGTCACCCGACCACTGCGGCATCGCGACTGATAAATCCGCACAATCTGTGATTCTAATGATGCCACCCTCCCCCCGCACCCTTTATTACTTTATAAAATAATCGTGTTTAAAAACATAAATCTGCCGCCAGACACCCAGTACAACAGAATGAGAAACAACTTAATGTATTAACTTGTTTTTCATTAAGTTGTACCATATATGTTGTGTGTACCTACATCAAAATGAATTACATACATACTTATTTCATTAAACTTATATCATCAAAAATTTAACGTACATATTTACTTACTTTAACTTATCCTAAACAGGAATAATCTTAGTAACTTCAGTAAATTCAATTTGACCTGTTATTTTTAGGATGAATTATAGAGAATAGAATTATTTATTGTTATTACTTGAGATCGGTTAAACGGATGCATATTTACCTAAAGTAGAAGTTGGCTAATATGGATAACACTTTTTTATCGCATAAATTCCGTGATTTCGGGATCAACAAATTTATAATATGTTAATTTTTTTTTAAATTTATTTATCTACTAAACCTAGATATCCCTTAAAGCGGCTTAGGTTTTTATTGTATGTCATTCATCCCTCATATAGTCTAAAGAAATTAACATTCTATGAAAAAACGCACACTTTGGCACATAGGTAGGATATTTACCTAATATCCTATTACATAATGCCTTGTTACAACGTAATATGGTTTCTTTTCCCTACTTCTACTGTCAGTAATTTTTGACGAAACGGAAACAACCTTGTAAAAAGTGTCAAATCGGGCCTATTAGACCTCAGGGAATATAAGCATTTTGTAAGTGTGCGAGTGAGATGGCAAATTCTACCTGCTTAATATATAATGTTAAATTAATATGCATCCAATCCCGGAATTTTATTTTAATAAAATATTCTAAGAAGCCGCCTCCATAATTTGCTAGCATCCGAATATCCGATCACTAGTTATAACATTTAAAAAATTAAAAATTTAACTAGTTTAGTATGTAATTCCTAGATGTTTTAGTAAACCTAAATATGCCCCTGGCTGACAGTAATTATGAAACAATTACTAAAAGCCAGTGTTGTCTTACTATTAGAGACAGAAAATGCAGAAAATCTGCGAGGATTTCGCAAAGAAATGTAATGTGATAACAAAAGGAATGGAGAAAGAGGGATTTAGGGGAGATTCTGTGTTGTGATTCGTGCTTAAAATTACTGAGAGATATGTAAAAATAAGCTTTTCACTTCAAGTTGATCTGTGAAATAAAATTCAGTATTAAATGTGACTTTTGAAAATGGTTTGCCCAAACTGAGACAATTTACACAGCACTTTAACTTTGTACTGACAGGCACTTTTAAACTTGATATAATGAGACAAAACATAGTGGGTCTAACCACAAAAAAAACCGGCCAAGTGCGAGTTGGACTCGCGCACGAAGGGTTCCGTGCCATTATCTATAATAAATTGTATGAGCGCCCATACAACTCAGAGGACTATCTTAACTGGCGCTAGCTATGTATGTATGGGGACTCCCTTTAATTTCCAACTTTTTTAATTTTTTGGAATTTTTCCTTCATTTGTGCTGAAATCAGACCTTGCTTTTTGCCAAATTTCGTGATTCTAGGTCAACGGGAACTACCATATAGATTTTCGACCCAAAACCTATAAGGGTACTTCCGGTTGACCTAGAATTGTCCATTTTGGTTAAAAACAAGGTCTTAACAGCACAAAGGGGAAATTCCGAAAAATAAAAAAGTTGCAAATTAAGGTAAATTTTGGTACTTACAAGTTTTCGTGAAAATCTAAATTTGCCCATATCTTGTCCTACGCTGCGCTTTCCAATGCGTGGTCTCCAGTCTAGAACTTTTTTGCCCCAACGACCGTCAGTTCTCCGAGCCTTTTTCCCCACCCACTGCCACTTCAGCATGCTAATCCTCTTGGATATGTTTGTGACCTTGGTGAAGCCTATAGTAAGAGACCACGTTTTTGTACCATATGTTACACATGACACACATTTATCTTTTTGTCTTCAGACACTGAGCTCGGCTTTCACAGGGATCCCTAAACGTATTTAGCGACTAAACATGTTTAAGTTTGATATATTTGTATGATTTGACAACTCCTTAAATCATAATAAGACACTAAATACGTTTAGGCATCGTCGCGCAAGTCGCCCTTAGGTATTTTGGACGCGAAGACGTCACGTAGCTATCCGAACGCAGATACGAACAAAGAAACAAAATAGGGGTCCAATAATGGACAATCGCTTCTATCAACGACCGACTCTTTGAGAAATTTGTATGGTCTTAGATTGGACTTCTCTTACTAGGTAGTTTTAGGGTTCCAGACAAAAATTATGAAAACGGAACTCAGATGTGAATTCGTTTGCCTACCCGTCCGTTCGTCTGAAAAAAAATCAAATATAACAAATATTACAGGAAACATAAAACAAAATCTCTATCTAGAACAACTTTTAGAAATGTTCTAAAATACTTGGTTTTTGAGTAATTTCTCATCTTCTTCGAAATTCGGTGTAATAACGCTCATATAACTAGATGGCGCTGCTAAATTATAATGTTACGTAGTTATGGAACCCACGGCGCGCGAGGCACACTCGCACTTGACCATTCTTGTTTTTTTAGGTTGACTTAAAGTATACGGACAATTAAACTGACACTGGATGGGCTTGATCAAATTAATGCTAGTTTTCTTAAATTTAATGTGTCTTATGACCAAATATTTGTGGTATGTCAATAAATAGTAGCCTATGTCACAATCCAGGTCATACAAAAAATCATCGAATTGATTCAAGCGCTTTGCCTTAAAAAATAACAAATAGATAGACAGGGAGATAGTCAGATAGTTACGAGTACTTTAAAATATTAGCGTGGATTTAGAGTTCTATGAGATAAAATGTACGATACAAGTCTAATCAAAAATTAAACTCAACCAAATTCTAAACTCGTATTCAAAAATAAGGAAGTTTTAATGTATGCAGTGACATAATGACAATGGAACTTTTTATAAGAAAATCAACTTCATAAAATCTTTGCGACAGAATTTACCACAAACACACAGGAACACATGCACGCACTCACACTAAACTATTGACAGTATTAGTCATTTTTTTTTTTCATTTTTGTCGTTGTATCCGCTCACGGACCTTTCTGCCGCGCTTAGGACCTTTAATTTAATTAAAGCAACTTTAATTAGGTCCTAAGTGGCCGAATTGGCACCACTTCGGGAACACTTCGGGAATTCCCCGGAAAAAAGATGTGGTCAGTTTTTTGGATTGGGTAATAAACCAAACTTTTGAAATTTATCTTTGTTCGTATAATTTACTAATAAATAAAATATCTTAGGTATACTCTATGAATGATTGTTTATTTGAGTTATAATTTCCTTACTTCGTTTGTAGAAAGATCCGAGTTGCTCTACTGTAATTTTGTACACTGTGTTTTGGGCATCAAACAGTCAAAGTTTGTCGCTAACTCTGGCCTTCTAATTATCGGCAACGCGAGGTGCCTCCAAATTAACTAGCACTGCAACAAAAGGCAACTTTGGGGTGTACCTGTATCATTATGAAGTGAAAATTACATGAACTTGTTCAGTTTTTTTACAATGATCTAATCATATCGTTTTGTTATAAAAGTTGGAAGAGAAAATGGGACACCCGGTCATTGTACTGGAATAAAAACTATCATGGTTAAGACTATTTTCACTACAAGTAATTTTATAACAAAAATACTGTTAGGAACATTTTAAACGATTTATTACAATTTGTGACGTCACCCAACAATACTGCCGCACCGCCGCTGTCAGGCGATCCGGTCATCAGATCTTGACCAAATTTATATGGGTCCTCTGAAGTATACTTAAAATCTGAAAACGTGGTCTAGAAATATAAAAAAAAAACATTTGAAAAACCAATGAGTTGTGCACCTTCTTTTTTTTTGTAGTCTGTTAAAACAGGATTTGTAAGTTTTTCCCAGACTTTAGTTTATCCATGATCATGGCGCATGCAGCTGTGCCGAAATAGCGGGACGCCCAAAAACTCGCATATCACGGGGTAAATATTCCGTTTTTGGTGAAAATAATCATATTCTCGTTATTCATAGCATAACTACATAGTTGGCATACTAAGGGCGACTTGTGCAACGATGCCTAAACGCATTTAGTGGCTAAATATGATTTAAGGAGTTATCAAATGATACAAATACGTCAAATTTAAACATGTATAGTCTCTAAATACGTTTAGGGATCGTTATGCAAGCTGGCCTAAGTTAACAACAATTTTGATTAAAATCAAACTGCATAAATTGATTGATTACTTAGCTATTAGTCATTCGTCTTCAGTCCATTAAACCCGAAGCTGGTAATTACTAATTAGCTTACTATCTGCGCCATATTATACATCATCATGACTAGATTGCTTAGCAAATTTAGCAAATTGAGTATTATTTACTTGCTTATTTATATATGCAATATCAATTTACTTGCCTGTTTTGTTGGTTGGATGCCTAATCTATGGATATATGAATAGGTACATGAGACGCGTAAAACAAGATGAGGTCTCGGCCCTTAAAGACTCCATACACAGAAGCCGTGGCCGGGCCGGAAAGGCGTGCCGAACCAGGCGTGGCGTTCGCGGTGCGGATGTCTTCACATTGCAGGCGTGCGAGAGCCCTTGCGTCGCGGAGGCGTTTTAGAGCCGTGCTCGATTTAACTTTTAACGACTTTATTTTAACTTCTTGGAAATTTGCTCCCATAGAATATTATAGCATTTTTATAGTCTTTGACTCGGCAATCATACAAACAAGGATGTGGTTGCACTAGCATTATATATTTTTCCGTACTATTTAGTCGGGTCATAAGCTTAAAGTTTTGTAAATAATTTCAACTTGTAACTCCGTTAGTAGAACGCCTCCGCGCCGCGACGTGCCGTATGCGCTCTGTGTGAAGTAACTCCTTAGACTAGTTGAAATACCACGCTCACATGCCACGCCTCTGCCTCACGACCGCGCCGCCACGGCTCCGCACCGCCACGCTCACGCCGACTGTTTGTGTCTCCGAGTCGGCCCGCCACGGCCGTGCAAAGCGCCGCCACCGCCTTAGGTGTATGTGTAGTTTTTCATATAAATTCATATGTATCATACGAATTTATATGAACTATATGTATCATATGAAATTTAACTCGCACGCCTCCGGCCCGGTCACGGTTTCTGTGTATGGAGGCTTTTAGTTATTAGCTCAGTTTATTTTGTTGTGAACTTGCCTCTAATATTAAGCTAATAATGTGGGGAATTAAAAAAAGGGTTTACAAATCGACTAAGCTCTTGAACTTAAGAATACTCCCGCGGCGTGAAGAATATTTGGACGTCACTGTTTGGACCACTCTCTAATACCTTGCATATTAAATAAAATTACTCCAAAGAACAAAAACTGTAGGTTTTCTATAAAACTTAATTATCCATTGTCGCCGTTTTTTGACATCCACATTGTTTTGATTGGCTAATTATCAGGGGAATGTCTTTGATGCTTTGCCAGGAATTCTGTTATTTTAATAAGTATTTTCTTAGATTTTATTTTTTAATATCCATGACTTGACGAACGCCCGTGACTTCGTCCGCGTAGAGTAAGGTGGAAATGGAATATGTAATTACTAATATTAAACGGATATCATCGCGTATTTACCTTTTTACTTATCTAGTCGAAATGTCGGGGTCATAAATAAAGTGGTTAATACGCGATAAATACCTCTTTAATATTAGTAATTATGCACAGTGATTGCGAAAGTTTAAAAAACACTAATGCAGTATTATGTAACTTCCAATAGGTATTTAGGTAATTTTTAATAGACCAAAATTATGCCCTGATCCTGCACGAGGGAATATTTGAATACGGCTAACCCTGAAGCTATCAATGTGGCCAAGTACCTATCCAAGTACAAGTCCAGAGTGAATAGGTTATTTCTAGGCAAGCGTGCCCCATCTTCGATTACACCATCACTTACCATAAGGTGAGGTAAAGGTCAAGCGCTTGACTATCATCAATAAAAAAATAAAAAAATCTTATCACACTCTGTGGTGCAGTGGGCGAATAGCCGGCTGAGACGCAGGATCTCATTCGGTCCGTGACGGATGTGAAGCGGATTTTTGGTTCCGATTCTGTTTAACCCCTAACTTTTTTATAATGGATAGAAAGTGTAACATTTCTTAACCCCCCATTTGCATATCTACTATTAGCCCTTAAATTATACTCCTTTTGTAATATTAAGTAACTACCTACCTGAGCACTTCATTTTTTTTTTCTTATGAACTATGTTTTATATTAGTAGTACTGTGGTAATAGTATAATATAGTTCCTTCTGCTATTTATTTTTATTCTTGGTGTATCGTATGTTTTATTTACTAATTATATCTAGCTGGCATTACGTCTCAGATGGTTTTTTTCTGTTTTTTTTTTTTAAATTTAATACGACATCAACCACATTATAATAATATGATTATGTCAAAGTACATCATATAAGCTGAATACTATATAAAGCGAAAACGCGTTTCCTTGCTGCTGATATTTATGTATTTTATATAGCACTATTTAAGTACATATATTATATTTTCTTGTATGTATGTATTAATTACTTTATGTTTTATGTTTATTAATTAAATTAGTGTTTTAATTTTTTTTTGTTTACCATATCACCTATTTATCTGTTTAATGGTGCTACGTCAAGGTTCTACGTTCGTGAAGTCACCCACTCTGGTCTTGTCTGAAAACCAGCGCTGCTACACATGCGCATGTGTACAGCATTATGCTGAGACAGTACCATTTGGTTCATGCACGTGGTGATTATGGATAAACCTACATCTTTGTATCTTCTTTGTATCAATTGTATTTTGTTATATCTTTGTATTTATGTTGTGTTGTGTATTTCATATTGTGTTATCATTGTGTTATTTAGTAAGTAATGTTATCTGTAAGAACCTGTGTATGTCCAATAAATTATTTTTCTTTCTTTCTTTATTTTTCTTTCAGGAGATTGCGGGTTTGATTGAAGCCGTGGGACAAATATTTGGATGGTCTAAAGATATTTGTTCTGGGATTGGGTTTTTTCTATATATTATAAGTATGCATTTATAAAAACAAAGTATATAAGTATTCTATCCGTTATCTGGTTCCCATAGTGCAAACTTTGCTTAGTTTGGGGCTAGATAGCGCTGTGTAAAACGTCTCGCATTAATTGATATATATTATTAGTAGAGCAAGATAACGAGAGACAGAGAAAGATAATTATTATTATTATTGATTAAAACCTTTTTATTACAAATATCTTAAGTAGGTTCATAATACATTGGTTGTTAGTAATTCTACCTATCGCTAGTTGTTAGTATTTATTATTAACCATTAATCAAATGGAAATAATTTCCCACTTGATGATATTTTGTAATACCGTTATGTATAAAGGGAAATTATTTCCCACTGCAAAACCCCCCCCCCCCCCTTTCCTCCCACTTTTCCGGGGTTTTATCTTAAATTTTGATTAATCTAATTTGATTTACTTATGTATTTAATTGCAAGAAACGGGTCCCTTCCTGGGTAAAGGTCTTCCACGACTCTCTGTCGTTTTCTTTAATGATCCTGTCTTTTCCAGCACTTTGTATTACATCATCAGCCCATCGTCTATACGGTCTACCAATATTTCCTTTACCGAATGGTCCTGACCATCGGCCACACGATGGACAGAGAAAGATAATGGGGCTGCGTAAATACCAATTTTCATATTATTTTAGCAAAAGGAAGACCAAACAACAGTCTAACTTTTCATCTTTCATTACGTTTAATAACCCCGTGCTTAAATACATAGAAAATTAGATCAAAGAAGTAGAGAAACTTGTAATTATTGTTACAAAAGAAGAAAAAAGGTCAAAAACGGACTTAATTAAACGTCCATTGGGTCGTGGTCACAGAGTAGTGAGAGCTAAAGAACGCGAAAGTAAATAGAGAGAGTAATTTTCTTTGAAATTATAAGTTTTCGAGAAGAGGTTAAGAACTTTTAATAAACGTATTTTCATCTAAAACTGGCGTTTAGGAGTAGAAAAGCATGCAAACGTCCCTTTTTCCGTATTATTCTCTTTAAGAACGTTTCAGCTCGGATTTTACCCATTTTACGATGCAGGAAAAATTCAAATGTTTGGTTGTGCGACGGATTGGTCAGAGGCCCTTAAAAAACGGTCCCTGACAAACCCGGACGCCGTATAGTCCGAGCCTGAATCTAAATATCATACTTAGTATGAACAAAATATGTACTTCCGATTATTATCTTACGCTTGTAAGCTTGCTATGAATCCTCTTAGTTTATGATGAAAATTAGAAAGTTAACATCCCAAGGCTCTGGGTTTCTTAATTAATTAATAGCTTAATTTAAAATATAACCTGTAGACAGTTTGTAAACGTCGGGTTACAACGGCTTATAACGACTTTAAGGGTATAAATAGATCACAACATTTGTTTACTACTCCTCAACACTTTCTCTATTTCAATACTTCAGAGGCAAATGAAATAATAAAATGACGATGTTTTCTTTCTTTTTGATGTCAAGCATTTAACCATTAACTGACTTGATCGTAAGTTATACTGTGGTCGAAAATAGAAACGCTCGCAAAAAAAATAAGTTTTCTCTCCCTGCTTGTAGACTCTAAATAAACGCATTGCTATTTATTGATGTGTAAGATCTTTCCTCTCGGTTTGTGGGAGTGATTTTGGCAAAAAGGGCGGAAATATGTAACGGGAAACCGGAAAGCGCGCGCTATATGATTTGACCAATGAGCGTGCACGGTGGTTTGACATGCGACTACTGTAAGGCTCGTAGTTTTTTTTTCTTAGTGTCGTCAGACTTTGTTTACCTAGATCTACTAATGGTGCCTCTACACGCTTAGAGCATTAAACCAACAGGAGGCGCCATTGACAGGCGTTCCCCTCTGCCAAAGGTACAAGACCGCCGGTCATACCGGTTATATAAAACTAGTTGCCGCGCGCCCCGCGCCATTCAGCGGATCACAGTGAGTGCGGAATGACGTGAGCTAAAAATGCCGAATTGTAACGTGTTTTCGTGTAATAAAAGATCAAAAACATCTAGTGTACAAAAGGATAACATTACTTTTCATCTGTAAGTATTATTACGTTTAAATATTATCAACCAGTACATTAAATTTGCAAAAAACTAAAAAATATTGTCAATATAAAAGTGTTGCCACTTAATGGTAGTAGGTCTACTTTAGGCCAGTTTTTAAAGTTGTCTGTATAAATATTTAATTAAAAGTTCTTTTTCACATTCGTTAATATTAACATAATTTATTCAATAAAGAAATGGTACTAACCATAAATAACGTGAAATATAATTATAGATGCTAATTGAATTAACGATGAATTAGAATAGAATACAAAAACGTTTATTTTGCTTCACGAATGTACATTACAGCTTAGATAAATGAGTTTATATTAAAGAGCAAATTTGTGAGCAAAAACGGTCCCCACTCAGCATTGTGCTATAGTAGCATATTTATACTACTATAGCGCTGGTCTTCCGTGGTGCCATTTTTGTGTGTGTTAGCAAATTCATTTGTTCTTTCATTTTCAACATATATTTTTATTTAATGCTATAAATATAGTATGTTTAAGTTTGTACTTTATTAATTATTAGCATTTTATGATCTTCACTTGTTCCGTAAACAGGCCACTTTTAATTTGCTACTCTGGCAACACAGTACTAGGAAAGCTAGTGATGGGACAGCATAAAAACAATTTTGTCGATGTAAACATTATAAAGTACGTTATTTTTATCATTTATTTTTCAGACATAAAGAAACAGCAACGTCCCTCGCTCTCGATACCTCGGAAGAAAGTGATAAATTTCAGAAATAGAGATCGAAACATACTTATCCCCTTTTGGAGAAAAGGTTGTGGAATACATAGCGGGATACGTAGTATTTTCCACTATTAAAAGAATTAAATGCTGTACATGCGTAAAGGGCTTATGTGGAGAGCCTAATAAAAAAAGTATAATGTACCAAAAAGTAGAGGTAGTCTAATGTACGCATCGAAGGAAGTTATTGATTTTATGTCGTCTTAGCGAAGTGGAAATCCGGAAGCACTTGTCTCATGACAAAAATGTTAGCCGCTCTTTTACGCCCCAATGGGTTACAAATAAAGTGTTACAACATTATGTTGGTAGACAACTGTTCAGAAACATCGAAAGTCACTACTTTGATAATGATTTTGTTATGCATAATATTGAACTTGCGAAAACGGCCATACAAAAGTATACACAAAAATCATATATTTAGTTACTTGTCTAAAAAGACTGACCCTAAGAAATGTATTAGGTACATATACACAAAACGAATTCATTTTAAGAATCAATAGTGTTTCTAAAAATAATTAATAAACATTTTGCTAATGCGCTCGATAAAACTGCAATAACTGTAACGCTTACACAATTTTTACAAATAAACTATTTTATAAAAGTTGTTTTTTTATTCTCTGTTTCACCACAAAATATCGATAAGTTTATTATTTATTATCGATGTGTTCCTCGCACTATCAATGTTTACTTCGAGCTGACGTCATCTCTTTCACGGACAGGTTGTCTGTGTGTGTGTTTATACTTGTGTGAGTATAGTTTATGCTGGTGTTTGATAATTTTGTAGTGTGTGTGTGTAGTGACGTATCGAAAAAATGCATTTGTGTTAACAGTATTTGTGTGCGTTGCCTCGTCCCCCGCGCCGAAAACGGCAGACTTTTTTGTATAGAAATTAGCGCGCGTGGCGTCTCCGGTTGGTTTACTGCTCTAAGTCTACACGTAGGTACGTTCATGCTCGACGAGTAAGTATAATCGAATATCGGTGTGCTCGACGTTTTGACGCTTTGAGAGCATTTCGGTTCGACTTCGAACATTAAGGGCGACTAACGCAATGATGTTTAACGTATTTTTCAAACTTTCGCGATTACTGTACCTTTTATACCTAGTATGTATCACCTTTTTTTGCCCGCGACCACGGCTGTTGCAACAGTTGAAACATCGGCATGACAAATTAAAAAGGTACGACGATCAAAGTCAAATATTTTTATTCTTTAAAATCACAAGGAACTTTGAAACGTCAATTTTACTGCCTTTTCCTTCGCGACCAAGCCAGGAAAGAAAGGCAAGAAAACAAGGCTGGTTGTTTTTTATAATGATTCTTTTAAAAAATAAATTACGTCTAAATTGTAACATTTTGAACGAGTTGGAGCAATTTCAATCCCAAGCTTCTCTGTCATCTAAATAATCCGATATTTTATAGTAGACTTTTTTATAAAGATTTTGTTTAATTACGTTTTTAAATTTGTTAATTGTAAATTTTTGTACATCCCTTGGGAGTTAGTTATAAAAGTGTACACCTTGCCCTTTAAACGATTTACTAACTTTATGGAGTCTACAAGTGGCAATAAATACCCGTTTAAATCAGTACTTATCTCTAAACGTGTTTACGTAACTAAGTCTTAAGTTTTATCGATCTCGCTCGATTGGACGCAAAAACACGGTAATGGTATCTATACAGTATTCTGTTTTCATACAAACGGCCGGAACGTGAGTCATACCTACCGATCTCGTCTTCGGTACCCACTCGGTACACAACCAGTCGCGAATGCGCCGCAGCACGGTAATGTTTTTAATTAAACTATTTATCCGAATGCCGATTTTTTATACTATTAAATATAACAATAAAGCTTTTCGTACGTCTCAGTCGAGGCGCAAATATTTTTCTGTATCTAATTGAAAAGGGTGGATTTTTTATTAAATCTAATAATTAAAAAAGCACATATGTATTTTTATTAAACTCTTCCTATTTAGTTCAGAACGAATTTAGTTTTTTTTATGTATACAAAACTAGAAAGAAATTCAAGTAGGTAAATGAAATTAAAACACTGCAGGCGGGCAGCCCTAACGCGTGGTCAGGTACCGCGCGGGTGTAGGTAATTATTTCAAGGACAGGGCCGAGTCATAATACTGTATAGATACCAGTACCGTGGCAAAGACATCGAGCATGTACTTACGGGAACTTACCATTAGATTGTGCATAGAGATGGAAGTGTTTATCTTTTGAAGTATTTTTTACAGTTTTATATCAAAAGCCAATATTCATGAATTCACAAAAACACAAATATATCGCTGGAAACTTTCATTCAGCATCATCACAGCGATGGATTAGTTGATATCAATTTGCATATATTTTACAGAGCAACAAAGTATTCGCATTGAATAATTTATATGGTTTAAAGAGCTTTTATTTTTGCAGTAGCTAAAAAACATTTTTGATGATATACGGAATATAATATTTAGTATGCTGTTTCTTTTAACAAAGCCTTGGTGGTCTAGTGGGATGTTCCCCGACTTCAGATTCTGAGGTTTTAGGTTCAAATCCCGGCCGTGCACCAATGGATTATTCTAATCGAATAAATTATGTGCGCGAAACGGCGAAGGAAACATCGTGAGGAAACCAGTATGTCCTAGAACCAAAGATTCGAAGCATGTGCATCGGGTTAGTATTTTAATAAACGGTGATGGTCTTGCAATCTGCCACATTAGAGAGATAGAAGAGTAGAGAGTAAGAGAGAGAGAGAGTAGGAGTAGTAGAGTTCCTTGTGAACGGGCTCGCCCGGGGAAGTGCTACCACCATACCTATTTCTGCCGCCAAGCAGCATTGCTTTGTTTCGGTTTGAAGGATATGTTTGCCGGTGAAATTACAGGCACATGAGGCTTTACACCTGTATGGCTCAAGTTGATGGACGCAAGGCACGTTTCTAAGGTGCGTGACCTACGAGGCAATTCTGTTATAGGCGATGGTTACCACTTAACATCAGGTGGGTCATATCAAGTATATGATCCACCTCCATCTCCATATAGCATAAACATGAATGCTCAACTTCTATGCAAACAATGGGAATGTTTAAATGTAATGTTTGGACTACCCACCCCCTTGTGGGATATCTTCACGGGTCTGCGTATTGACTAACAGCTCGGAGGATATCCATAACGGAGATTGATATAGTCGTCAGCTATATTCATAATGTTTCTTTACTATTTATCGTAGCTTACTATTTAGCATTGCAGGTATTGACCATATCTTTCCTAAGGCCGACTAAGTTGAGAGGATAGTACCACATCAACAAATACAATACCCAGCTGGTGTTGCAACTGGCCACAAAGCACTGTATAAAGGTGACTAATTAAGCTATTCTGCGCTATGCCGCGCTATGCTGCGCTATGCGCTGATATGCTCTATTTAACCAATTCGCTCCTCATAGATTAAATAGAGGAACAAACAAAACGTGCTGCGCTGCGCTTCGTATAAAATATTTAGTTTAAAACAGCACAGCGCATCAATGTTGATAAGTCACCCTTAATCATCTTCAATATGATGTCAAATATAAATACTAAATATTTATTCATGACACATAAGTACGACACGCGTCATCACAAAAGTGAGTGTTTAATACATTTCAAAACACAAATACAAAAATCAAACACGAAACAAAACCAAATCGAATAATAATGATGTAATGGAGTTTGTGTATTTCGCACAATATAAGTAACTAGCTGACCCGCCCGCGGCTTCGCACGCTAGGTTTGTCAATAAACACATTACCCTATCTCTGCACAGTCGGGTAAAAAGTAGCCTGTCCCAATCCCGGTCACAATCTATCTATATACCAATGGTACATAGGGAGTGCATCTAAAGAATACCTCATAATTGTAACCCCTTACTTTATCTCCCCCCCTCCCCCCCCCCTTTTAGAGATGATTTTGCAAAAAAGTTGAAACGTATTTATTTATTCATTACCAAAAGCTCAAATATGAATTTTCAGATCCCTAACTTAAGGAATAATGGATTGCCTATACAAACTCTCAACCCCTCTTCAAGATTATTCTTTGAGACAAAAGATAGCCTATGTCCTTCTGGAGGATATAATCTATCTCCTTGCCAAATTTCATTATGATCCGTTAAGCCGTTTAGTCGTGAAAAGGGGACAAACAAACTTACAAACAAACAGAGTTACTTTCGCATTTTTATAATATTGGTATGGATAACTTGCAGAAAAGGTTTTGACTCAAATGTATAGAAAAATACCTAATGAATATTGCTACTACGGCAATTAAACCATCTACTTACAAGTACATTATAATGTATAAAAAAAGTATATTATCCACGAGCTATTATGATTATAGACTGCAATAAAAACATGATTAAGCTCGAAGCTTGATTTTTTATTTACGAGCTGAATGAAGGAGTATGCAATTGCTCCACGCGTTAAATTAGAAAAAAACAGCTTTTTTGTGCTGGTGCACCCAGAAGTTTGCTCCAAATGTTTTTCATAAAAGAGCATTCTGAATAATTAAGCGCGCGTGCTTTTTAAAAGGCAATAATTCTGTAGTTGGCCATAAGTGGTTTCTAGTGTTTTGGATTTTGCTAGTTAAGTTATCGATTTGCTGAAAGGTTTTCCGTATAGTTGCATTTGAACGTTTTAGTTGGAGTGAAATGCATCGAGTGGTAAAGGATTTTAAATGTATTTACTATGTATAGTTGTTAGAGATAGCGTCACTTTGTACGATACCGTATGCGCTTAGGATGATAATTGATAGATGGAGAACTTTATCAAAAATATAAGTGTTATCTTTTATGAATACTCGATATCTCACGCAACCTACATAATGTTTAATAAAAACTTTAATAAAAAAATTAAACTGCTATGTTTATGTTCGTTTTTTATGAATCAAACTCGATTGACAATACTCATAATCAGATCCGTGTCTTATCAATCAGATTATTATGACCGCGGAGTTGGGGTTACAAGTTTATTTTCCGATAAACCAACGGCTAGACTTGAAAGAAATTTATGAATTGAGTTTTTGGAAGTGAATTTTTAGGCGGTTTATTCTGAAACTGGGATGGAGCACTCGCTCCCATTGTTCCGACAGAGCGGCTATTTTTCGAAACGTGCTTTGGATTTTTAAAGTCGGCTTTGGAAAACCCTGTGAAGCCATATTTTCGATGATATATTGTTATGTAAATTGGCGTTGTTGTAGTGACATGTAAAAGAAACATGAGTGTAACAGGCTACCAGCTAAACATTTTGAACGGGTAAAGTGTTTAGAATTTTAAAATCTCGCGTCAGGTGCAAATACTTTTAAAAAGACATTTACTTAAGTAAGCTTAAGTAGGCTTGACTGCCTCCGTGGCGCAGTGGGCGTATAGCCGGCTGAGACGCAGGAGGTAGCGGGTTCGATTCCCGCCGCGGAACAAATGTTTGCATGATCTACAGATATTTGTTCTGTGTCTGGGTGTTCAATACATTATAAGTACGTATTTACAAAAAAAAAGTATATTAGTATTCTATCAGTTATCTGGTTCCCATAGTACAAGCTCTGCTTAGTTTGGGGCTAGATAGCGCTGCGTGAAATGTCCAGCGATATTTATTTTTTATTTATTATTATTAAAAAAAACTCCTTATTTAACTCATCATAGGACATCCACTGCTAAATAAAGGCCAAAACATAGATTTCCCGAGCGACCGGTATTGTGCGGCTTGTACCCAACGGCTCCTAGTAAACCTTTATTAAGTCTTATTTCCATTTCGTGAGAGGCCGTCCTACGCTGCGCTTTCCATTGTGTGGTCTACACTCGAGAACCTTTCTGCCCCAACAGCCGCCAACCGTGCCATTTACTTACCTTTATGAATTTATTCACAGATATTTTTTCAGCAAATAATAACAGTAATATTAAAACATTCTTGCTTACAGGATAATCTATATCTTATTATTTGACGGCTCATCCAACACGACATTTCCAAAAATTATCTTCATGAGAATAGAAAATTATTTCAAACAATTTGATCATATTATTTTGATTTTGATTGCCTATCAGTACCTATCGGGAACTTGGAACCATGTAACATTAGTTATATTTTCCTGATGTGATAAAATATAATTTCATTTTTCAAGAAGCAAATTCAAATACAATATTCATTAAAATCACAAGGATCATTTTGAAACGTTATTTTACTGTCTGTTACTTTGCGAAAAAATCTGACAAAAGCCATATTATATACTTCATACCGTTCGTTTAATATTTGAATTTTTTCTTCATAAAAATACGTTCAATAGCACTTGAATACGAGATTTCCGCATAGGTTTGCAATATCCCTCCATTAGAACCTGGTAAAGTACAAGGCCGCCCTCGCCAGCATATTTTCCACTCACCGCCCGCCCAGCGCCCCGATGCGAATTTACAATGCAAAATCGTGCTGTCTCCGATTCCACGTCACATCAGACTCTGGCCACAAGGTAGGTTATCTACAGTAGAGCAATTCCGTATTATTCTATTTATGACTTTGAAACGTTTAGTACAATAATTTAGTTTGCATTTGTTACTTTTCATTAAATTACAATTTAAAGAGATAACAGTTAAACGGAAATTGGCCTCAAGTTTTCAATTTTCACCTTTTCTTTAATTTGCAAGCCATAATTCAAATACGGGATTTATCACGTACTGTCTTATCGGTGTTCCGACCGACCGACAATGTTTCGGTTCAATTCGTGAACCTTCATCAACGTGAGTGCTTAAAATAGTCGATATATATACACAATCATTTGAATGATCTTACATATATACATATGTATACAAATATAATGAAAAATTATTCAAATGATTGTTTTTGTGATGAGTAGAAATTTATGCAAGCACTTGTTGATTTAATTTATATAAAATACAATAAACGTTTCAATAAAAATGAATTTACGAATATTATGTCTACGTAAAATAAAAGTATATTAACACGAGGAGAGAAAACTTTTTTCAGCATATTACGCGCACGAAAGATATGATTATTATAAAGAGATGATGTGATTTAGCACAGTTTTTTTTATTAGACTATTATTATAAATGTGAAAGTTTAGATATTTGTTTGTTACTCAATCACGTCGTAACAGCTGAACTGATTTCGATGAAATTCGGTGCGTTAATAGGATTTAAATATAGGCTACTTTTTATTGGCAAACAACGCGTGCGAAACCGCTAACAGAAGCTAGTTGATGATAGTCAAGCCACTACCTCACCTGATGGTAGTCAAAGTTTATATGGAGAAAAAGTGCAAAAAGATAAAATTAAGGTAAAACAAAAAAAAAAAAAACCGTCCAAGTGCGAGTCGGACTCGCACACGAAGGGTTCCGTACTAATATCTATAATAAGTTGTATGAGCGCCCATACAACTCAGAGGACTATCTTAATTGGCGTCAACTATGTACGTATGTGGACACTCTTTAATTTTCAACTTTTTTGGAATTTTAAAAGCTGAAAATTAAGGTAAATTTTGGTACTTACAAGTTTTCGCGAAAATCTAAATTTGCCTATAACTTTTTATCGTGTTGACTCAGGACCTTGATTTTTGTACACCTAATAGGGACTATGGACTTCAGTATCTGGTATAAATTTCAACTGGCCAGGTCCACCTGTTCCTGAGAAAATCGGTGGTGACACACGGACACACGGACCTTTTTTTACCTTTTGAGGTACGGTACCCTAAAAATGAATAACGGTCGAATTTTGACCACTGTACTGAATAAATCATAAGTAGTTTTCTAGGCTTGTGTTACTGCTACATTGAGTATTACTGTACCTGTACAGTCGCTCTGTCCTGGCTTAGCCACCTCACTTCCTTGTCGGTCAAGAGTTGTCACTCAGCAACTCGACAAGCTCCGGATCGGACGTGGCACAGCACTGTCCAAATACGTGCTTTATCTTATCCTCAGACAGACATACACTGGACATAATACAGGGATTATTACTACGAGTACTACTATAATTAAATCCAACGGTTATCTGGTAGAGATCGCTACTCAGCGTATCCCTATCATCACAATTATATCAGCCATAAGACGACCACTGCTGAGCATAGGTCTCCTCATAGATTTCCAGAGCAACCGATCTGGTGTGGTCTGCACTCAACGACTCCCAGCAACCTTTATTAGGTCATCTTTCCATCTAGTGGAGGGCTGTCCAGTGCTCGGTCGACACTAAACTTTTCTTCCCCAACAGCCGTCAGTTCTTCGAGCTACGAGTATGTGCCAGGGCCACTGCCACTGCAGCTTGCTAATCCTTTGTGCTGTATTGTAGTTTCCCGAACGCTGCCCATCCGAGTTGGATTCGTCTACCGACCTCTTTCTTGAAGACCGTCAATTGTATACTTATGATGCACACATCCCATTCAAACCAAAGGTTATTTGTTAAGTCGCAGCTCAGCGATAATTATATACTTGGCATGCTAATCTACTTAGTTTCCGCAGTTTTACCCAGGATTTTAACACCCTATATACCCCAAACAGGTAAATATTATTTATTTATTTTATTTATTTATTTTTAATTTTTTTTAATTTTTGGAAAACTTACTGCTAGGTTACAGAAAAGGTATTTGAGTAGGAAATAAACAACAGTAAATGCTACTTATTACAAGAAGGCCAATTTAAAGTTTTCGCAAGTAAGGTAGAAGATGTATAGGCAATATATAAACAGGTAAGGTAGACGACACTTAAATTGAGAAAGAAAAAAATTAGATATAGGAAATATAGATACACACACACACATATACGATAAATGCTTAATCTATATATTAAAATAAATGTCACTAAGTAAGCGTTTAAGCTTACTAGTTTTTGTGTTAAACAGATCAATATCTTTATTTGCCTTAGCCAATCAATTATAGGAGTTACAAGCTCTTACTATAATTGAATTTTGCCTATAATTAGTCCTAACTCTGGGAACATAAAGAAGGCTTAGATTGGTTTAGGCCCAAGCGTAGGATAACTATATACCGCAGGCGACGTAATTATTAAAGGTAGTCACCAAGTGTTCAAAGGCACGGTTAGGGTAACGAAAACTTCATTATTCAACCCCGGAGGTTTAGGGTTGTTAGATGTGTCATGTGTGATAAAGGCCTTATGTAAAACCTTAAAGGAATTTCGTGAAATGAAAATACCTTCGAATCTATTTTTCAATTCAACCCAGTCCTCACTCCTCCTCACTATTGTCGGACTACGCTAACTTTGCATAACGGTAGGAAAGTAGATTAGATTTAAAATTATTAAACAATTTCATGTACCAATTTAGTTAAATGTTATTAACATTACATTTTATTAAATTGATTTATTATTTAATCATCAGTGAATGCTGACGTGTTCAGGATTGCGTACCATGGTCTTGTTCCAAAATATACTTATGTTTTTTCTGATACCCATTTACAGCAGATACCTAAGTACCCAAGTTTAAGATATTTTGTATGAAATGCTTGACTGTTTATAGCAAAATTATGAGCTGCAAGTTGGAGCTTAAAAGATAAATAATTGATCGAGTGGAACGAGATCTCCAAATCAACTTGGGCAAATCGGCGTTGTATGTATTTATGTATGTTTGTTTGTCCGAGGATAACTTTCGAAGCGTTGATCTCATAATTGTGACATTTGATACATAGGTAGTGATACATAGGCACAATTTTGGTGTGACTAAATGTTGGAGGGTTGTTGAGACATTGGGGTTCAAGAGGGGTAAAAAAATAGTATAGCGAACCACTAGTATTTATATTTAACATAATATGTCATATGCCTCGCATAAATGGCTTTACCAAGTGTTTAACTGTTGAATGGTTTGAATTGAATAAGTATGAGTATAAGAAGAGTAACGACCGGAAGTTGTTTACAACCGCATTTTATTTAATCTACCGTTCGTTACGCTGACTTAATGTGGGCAGACTTTACCCAGTTCCCGTGAGTACATTTCATAGATATAGTGAAAGAAATAAGTAAAAAAAATGACAGCTCTGTGTAATAACCGCTTGCAACTTTTTAACGAACATCGAATACGAAAGTAAAATCAACTACGCCCGAAGTTCGTCGACATAAAAGCGGGTGATAAATTTTTAGCTTCCGGCTGTTTGTTATGTTGTATCTGTTATGTTGTAGTTACAGTTATTACTCATAATTCCAACAACAAAATTGGTACATTTGGTTATAAAAACGTGTTTTGTTCTAATATAAATAATAAATAAATATATTATTTGTTGGCGGGTCGATCTCGACACCTTCGAATGACGATGGTGGAAAATATCGACCTCGATCGAATATGGTTGGAGGGACTTGGCGAGTCCTTTTCCCAGAAGTGGGACAAGATACTTTAGTTGAAAAAAAACCTTTCAAATTCATGTCACAATTTTTCGAGAAAATCTCTGTGACGGTAAAAGTAATCTCTGTGTAAATCACACTAATATTATAAATGTGAAAGTTTGGATGTTTGTTTATTTGTTTGTTTGTTACTCAATCACTTCGTAACGGCTTAATCGATTTTGATGATATTTGGTATGTACGTAGATTATGACCTGGATTACCACATAGGCTCCCATGATATAAAAATGGGGTGCCAAGTCAACAGCGAGTTTATCTTTATTTCTAGGTTACCTACACATTTAGTAGTGTAACGCGTACGAAGTCGCGGGCAGCAGCTAGTAATCATATAAGTGTTCCGTTTTACCTTTAAAGGTACGGAACCCTAAAAAAATATATTGCAGAAACTGTTGACCTGTTAAAAAACTCTTCAGATAATTAATTAAGGGGTAAATAATGAAGAAATAGAGCGGCGATGTGCGATGAATCAAACATGTCGTGTTTCTCGCAAATATTTACATAAAGGAAGTAGCAAAACACGGTTAGTTACACTCACACGAACAGCAAAAAATATATAATTGTGTTGCTGAGTAAGCTATTTGAATGTACGTAAAAACTTATTTAAGTTTTTCAGTGTTAACGTTTTTCTTCCGTTAATGGAAAATAAATCTTTTTATTTTCCTTTATTTCGTAGAACTAACTGATGTGGCAGTGGGCTGGCACACATCGATAACTGCTGGCCGTTGGGGCAGTTTGTCGAGTGGAAACCACGCACTGGAAAGCATAGCATAGTTCTCCATTAGTTGGAAAGAAGATCTGATATCCTGAAGGCAACTGAAGGCAATGGAAGTCTTTTGGCTAATATGATAATGATGACAAAAACATTTTAATTAATTATACGTTAAATTTGGGCATACACACTGGCATTACATCTATATATATAAAACAAAGTCGGGTTAATTACACAATTTATAACACGAGAACGGCTCGACCGATTTTGATGATCCCGAATAGCAGAATAGGTAACTATTAAAATATTGGAAAAAATGGCGTAAAAAAATTATGAAGATAATATATTTTCTCATACGTAGATGCAGCTAATGATGGCCGATTGACAATTCTACCGGTGACGAACATTGGCAGCCCGCGTCATATGCATGTCAAAGCGGTAGGAAGTTCGCCGGGTCAACTAGTAGTAACATAATTACTAACCTTAAAAGGATATATCTAATTACTAATATTAAACGGGTATTTATCGAGTATACACCTACCAGCTGGTTGTCTTTTGGCTTTTTTTTCAATTATTGTAATTTATCGTAAAAGGATCATTAAAAAGAATAACTGCCTTATAGTATTCTGCCTAATTCATTTCTGACTTAATGAATGACCTACAAGCGTAAATTAACGTTTCAAAGTGATCCTTGTGATTTATTGAACATTTTTTTTATTTTATATATCGCAAAGACACCTTGTACCGTTGTGTACGTATTATTTTGTTATACAGTTTCCGAATGTCTCTTAGGACCGAGGCGAGTGCGTCCCAAATTTCGTTTAATCAAAATTTCAGTTGATATTGGAAAAGTTTACCAGATTGATGCGTAGCGTGTACAGTCGGTGACAAAGGTAAGTAAATTTATCATAATATAAATAAATAAATATAAATATTGCTGGACATTTCACACAGCGATATCTAGCCCCAAACTTACTTTTATACTTTTTTTGTTGTAAATACAATAACATATAGAAAACATCCAGACCCGGAACAACTATCTGTAGATCATCGAAACATTTGTTCTGCGGTGGGAACCGAACCCGCAACCTCCTGCGTCTCAGCCGGCTATTCGCCCACTGCGCCACAGAGGTCGTCAGGTAATGAAACGCTTTTTCAAAATGGATGCGTAACTATTCTAACGCAAAAATATATGCGTTAATACAATTATATTTTTTTTAATCATAAGTCGAATATGCCGCTTACCTGCAAACAACAAAAACTCATTATGAACTAAATTAATAAGTAACTAATTAAATCTAGGAATCAACAATCTTAACTTGAGTTAAACTTCAACTCATAAAGTTTAACTAAACATTTGATCGGATGTGAAAGTGGATTTGACAATATTATGTTGCAATCCGCAGATTTTATAAATTAAAATCTTGACAAATTTTGAATCCGTTGTACCTATTTTAGTCAGGATTTGTCTTTGCCCATCAAAAGGCTACCTGGAAGAAATTCAGCATTATGTATCCTGACTTTAGTCTATTATTCCAGAACAGTATAATCTAGTAGTCTTCAAGTCCAGAGATAAATAAAAGGGGTCAATCGCGCTAATTTTGAGAGATAATACCAAAGTAAAACCAAAACAGAAACGTTACGTTATGCACATTTAGTATTGCGCTGACACGCGTGACATCAATCAAACCAACGTGAGTTCCAACGTTAGACATGTTCAAAATTAGCGCGATTGTCCCTCCCCCCAATGTTATTTCTACGTAAAAGTACTGGATCTTTAAAGGTTCGCTGGATTAAAGGCTAGAAGAAAATGCTAAATAGTATTTAGTTTGCCTAAAAAAGTATTTTATTAGTGCAATTAAGAATTTTCTATCTATTTTTCACCGGTTGAGTCTGGATGTTTTTCTATATATTATAAGTAAGTATTTACAGAAAAAAAGTATATAAGTATTCTATCAGTTATCTGGTTTCCATAGTACAAGGTTTGCTTAGCTTGAGGCTAGATAGCGCTGTGGGAAATGTCCAGTAATATTTATTTATACTCCCCTCTTTAAAAACTGACACTGCTTACTAACCTACTGCCTACTACTACTGCCTACTTTACTAACCTTGATAATACTATAAATTTTTTGATAAAAATCCACGCAAATCGACGCCGGTCAGCAGTCATTAAGAATAAAAAAACAAGATAGAATAATAAATTTTAAGCGCTGACTGTTCCAGAAACTTGAAAGAAATCAGCTGTATAGATAAGTCATTTTACAAGAAACTCCATACAAACTAGGATCAGTTTTCGGTGTTTGTTTGCGTCGGGTAAGCTTGTTTTTCGTTGTTCCAGAGAAATTAAATTACATTGTTGGCAATCTAGCAAAATTCGGTTTAGATTTTCGATACAGATTTCTCGTGGAACCTACTAACTTAGTTATTTAGAGGGGGTTTATACTGGCTACTTTATATATTTACTTTATATATTTAAGCACCGATATAATTTTTTTAAATACCTTTTCGAACATATTCAGATATTCATACTAATAATATGGGCCTGGTTTCTAGCAATATAATTCTAATTATTTAATTTTCAAAGCTCTCTTTATTATGCCTGTTTACTGTATTATATATTTTTATTTATTATTATTATTATTATTTTTTTTTATTTTTTTTTATTGTTAATTTTTCAAAACTATTTTAATTATGTCTGTTAACTGTTTATGATTGTGTATTTTCATGTTTTGTATATTTTAATAGTTCGTAAGTAGGGAGGTACCTAAACGAGTCCGAAAGGTTATATGTACCTACTGGCAATGTGTATCGATAGGTAATTGTAAACACAGTTGCTGCCCTGCACACACAAAAATGGCACCACGGAAGACCAGCGCTATAGTAGTATAAATATGCTACTATAGCACAATGCTGAGTGGTGACCGTTTTTGCTCACAAATTTGTTCATTAATTTATACCCATTTTTCTAAGCCATTGTACACTTGTGATGCAAAATAAACGTTTTTCTATTCTATTCTATTCTATTCTAATAATATAAAATCGAAAGTACTTAACTCTTTTTGTAACTGTCTGTTTGTAATGTTTTCGATGATTTCGATGAAATTGAGTATATACGTAGATAACCAGGATTGATTAATGTTTTATTGCCTCGTAGGTCAAGCACCTAAGAAACGTGACCTATAATGTACTGCGTCCATCAACTTAAAGTATACAGGTGTAAAGCCTCATGTGTGTGTAATTTCACCAGCAACTGTACCCTACAAACCGAAACACAGCAATGCTGCTTGGCGGCAGAAATATGTATGGTAATTATCCAGGCGAGCCCTTTCACAAGAATTTCTACTAGTCTATACAGCCTCATATTACAACACGGATGTCTTCAAGCTACGACTGGAAAGGTTTCCTAGAGCAAGCGTGTTCCATCGTTGACTGCATCATCGCTTACCATCAGGCGAGTTAATGTTCAAACGCGAGCCTATAATTAGAAATAAAAGTGTGTGTGTCAGCTCCGACGCACAACTGGAGTTTACTCCTTACGAACGATTATAAAATATATAGATTAGTAAATGAAGTTATGATTAGTAATGAATTAGTGAACGCGTTTTTTATATTACTGAAAACATGCATAATACATTTATTTATCTTAATTATATAATTTATATCAATCAAAATACATTACATAGTCATTGAAACATAAAAAACAAAAAGATGTTTCACAATTTGGATGTTGCAAAATAATCATGATGGACATAATGGACATTGCATGTAAAAAAAATAATGGTTGCATAACGATCAGGATGGAATTTGCATTTAAAAAAAAGTTTCTCAATGATCATAATGGATGTCGCATAAACATGAAAATTTACTAAGAAAGTTGTCTTAAGCTTCTCCAAAACCAAAAAAAAAAAAATTATACAATAAGTTGCGCACGAGCATAACGTAACGGAGATTTTATACCATATCTGAAAATCGATTCTTAAGGAATAAACTCCAAAAATCTACCCCTATCGGTACACAACTATTTAGATTTACCATATTCATACGTCTATGAAGAATAATTAATGATTCCGTTCAGAAATACTGTTTATTGCTCTCGTTTTTGCCAAAAAACATTAAAAATACAATACAAACCACTTAGTTGTCCTCTGTAGGTAAATACATTAAATTGTGCCTCCGCATACATTAATGACGTGGTAATCTCGATGACAATGCCAGCCATATCGCGGTATGCGAGCTCAAACGTACAATATGTCGACCACAGCACTAGATATATAGAAACGTCTGAACATAATGTAGAATTATTTTGCAAGAGAAAATAAGCGACGACTTATTCCATTAATTTGATAGTTTATTGAGAATTTCAGACGTGGAGGGAAATACCTACTTGTGAACCGTGACGTTTATTTTTAACCCCAAAACACGCAAATAGAAGGGTTTTGTATGCCATCCTCTGTCTGTATTTTTGTCTGTCTGTGGCGTCATAGTTCTCTGACAGATGGACCGATTCGGGCGCGGTTTATTAATAGAAGGCTTATTTAGAGAAATTTCCGATGCAAAAAGACTTGGTCAGGGTTTTTAAATTTTGTAAAGATTAACTTGTTATTCTAAAGTGATTCGCGTGTCAATTAAAATGTAAAAAACTATTAAATGTAGATGTTCGATTGAATCACAATAACACGTTATGGTATTGTTGAGCATGTGCTGGTGGTATACAATCCTGGGGGTTTCCAGGATACAAATACACAGACTCGGTTGGAGTAACATTTGAGTAAGAATACCGGTTGTGAACTATTATTTTATATATTTATATATTTATTTCGCAAAGAATTAAATGCACTTACAGAGAACTTAAAAATATTAGTTTACTAGCTTCCGCCAGCGGCTTCACACACATTGTTGGTCAACAAAAAGTAGCTTTTGTTTGAATCCAGGTCATAATCTATCAACACACCAAATTTCATCAAAATTGGTTAAGCCATTACGACGTGATTGAGTAATAAACAAACATCCAAACTTTCACATTTATAATATTAGTGTGATAAATATGTTGGTGGGCTAATCGTACTATTAACAATTAAAAGTGATAGGTACATAATACAAGTTCATTTATTCATTTATTGTGATGAATTACAAAGCCGTCGGAGAAATACATAGCGTTTTATATAAGAAGAAAGAATGCATGCGTTTTTTTGACATAGTACACGGAATGACGGAAGACAACTTAAAAATAGACTAGCGCATATACTTATAGTTGGTAGGTAAACAATGGTTGCCTTACGGGCCCTGGTTCAGTATCACATGTGCTCTTCTTGCGATCGAGTTCGGCGATCCTGACAATGTGCGAGTTGAAACGCACAAATCGCGGTGGCGGTCCAAATGTACTGCAAATCGAATCATACGGTCGCGCAAACACGGGTGACGCGCTTAGTTACGGCAGAGGACTCAACCCCCACGGATGTCCACTGGTGAACATAGGCCTACCCATAGGTTTCCATTTTTGTGGCTGTAAGTAAGATAGATAGATAACGCTATATTGTACACCACACTTAAAATAACAAACAATATTAAAAACAAAAAAATTCGTAAGTGCCGTGGAACACTTGGTTGGAGCGAAGTTCCTTTCATAATATATTATTATTTAAATAATAATATTATTATTACATTAAACACTAATATAATTATGATTAATAAAATATATAAATATATGTTGTATAATTTATTAATTTTATTTAATATTACAATAATAATTATATTATTATCTTATAGCATACGCGCTATGAATAACCGTCTACACTAAAGAAAGTCTCGTGACGGAAACTCGTGATGGAAAACTCTTATACTATTTTCACCTAGCCCCCAGCCGCCAAGTTCGAACCGTACCATAAGGAACTTCGTTACAATACAAGTGGTGGTCTTATCCTATAGAGCGGCCTCTCCCAGATAACCTGTGGTCGGACGGTTGATGGTCTTGTACCGGCCTGTACTCAACGGCTTCCAGCAACCTTTAACAGTGGGGGGCCGTCCTACGCTGCGCTTTCCAGTGCGTGGTTTCCACTCGAGAACCTTTCAGCCCCAATGGCAGTTAGTTCTTCCAGCTATGTATCCTGCCTACTGCCACTTTAGCTTGCTACATATTATATTGCGGTGAGTATATTAGCAATATCTGTCAGTATTCTCATAAGCGGTGATGGGCTTGCAACATGTCACGCGAATGCTAATTATTATGCCAAATGTGGACAATACCATGACACAAACCAATAAAGCGTACCTAATATTTGGACTTGCATCTGACTACCCCCTTAAAGAGTCTGCGTATTGAGTAAGAGATCCTAAGATGCCTCATATAGACAAAAATCTATTTCCTTTTATTAAAAGTGTATAAATCGACCTGCACTACTGTCGGTTTATACGACATCAAAACAGCTATTAGTCAGGTGTTATTGAAACCACGTTTTAAAATTTAAGGTTCATGGTTTATGTACACGTTTAATATCTCTCAAGTTTTACAGTTAGCTTAACTGATCAGATTTTTAGCTGGCTATGTGCCAGTTTATATTCGAGGACTGAAATGGAATATGGATAAGACGGAATATGTTGAACATATCAACATATTCAGTCTAATCCACATTCCACTTGACTATGAATGGCTTTTGATTAATATTAATGCAATGGACATTTATTTTATTTATATAAAAAAAGTTAATAGAAATTCACTTTGCTAGGCGAGAACAGATAGATGGACAATGGTAGTGATCGAGTGGTACTGTAAATTAGATAGATAGAAAACGCTTTATTGTAAATCACACTTAAAGTATAGAACAATATAAAAAACAATTAACAATACACTCAGAAATACAAGTGGCAGTCTTATCGTTAAAAGCGATCTCTTCCAGACAACCTTTGGATGGACTAGATTTCACGAGAACTTTATAGGACAGTAGCTTTTAATAAAACATAATTGAATATTGAATAAACAGTGTACGTACATAAGCTAAATAAATAAAAATATACATATTTATAAGTACTTAATGGATTAGGTACATAATAATATAGCATAATACATACATAACGGAGTATCCTGACCAACAACGTTTTTGAAACAGTGACGTCAGTTAAGCTGACATCACTATTTCCATCATTAGAAACACTCATTGCAAATGATGAAATAGCTTTTATTAATATTCACAATAATTATCTTAACAGCTAATTTTTAAGTAAAGTATTAGGTGGACACTTGCCTCAACGGCTCACCCTCAAAGTGTCGTCGGTCGCCCGGTTGCTTTTTGAGAGTCCATTACCAAAAATGGTGTCGTGCGGTAATAAGTCAATTTAAGAAACTCACAAAATCTCAAACAAATTGTTACAGTTACTAATTTAGTCCAGAAATTAATGAATCCATTTTTAAACGTATTCAAAACTTTCAGATTAATTTAGTTTTAATTTTAAGCAATCATCATCCGTTGTTAATAAATCTTTTTAAATAAATGCGATGTTCAGGGCTCTAAGCGAGTGTTTGCTTTAAGTTTATCTTAATGCAAACACCCGTGAGATCCATCGCTTGCCTTTTACAAATCAGGGTTTTAATTTAGCACTAATTTTCAGGTCTAGAAATCATCTCAAAACAATGATGAGTACTTAATTGTTTATCGTTGAAAACAATGACAAACAATTACGTACTCGTACCTTTTAACGGAGAAAGCTGAAACTTACATTGAGAACCGAAACATAATTCGTAATTTGATTTGATATTCAATAATTTAATTAATAAGCTTTCATAATTCATAATTCGAATCGTCTTGCGCCGACATACATATTTCATACTAATAATAAAAAGGTACATTAAATAAAATACAATAAGTAGGTACATATAATACACAGATGAAATAAAACCAAGAGTAGCGATAACGAAACGATAGATGAGAAAAAAAATGAGAAAACAGCATTGCAGTGTAGACAGATGTATAAAAAGAACTGTTTTAAAGATGGGAAGGAGTTTGGCCGCTCTAATGTGTGGAGGAAGAGAGTTCCATAGACGGATAGCGGTTACAGTGATGGAGTTATCATAAAAGTTAGAAGAGTGTACGGAGTTTTAAGTAAGGAGTTTTAAGTTGCAAGGTCTCAGAGGAGCGCAAGGCTCGAGTTTGTAATTTTAAAATTTTCTTTGGTTATTCATTTGAATAAACCCTATTTTACAACAATATTAGCCACTAGCCCTACCCGTGTTTTCATTTAATGTCTTACGTAACAAAACACGTCGTATAGTCGTAATGTATGTATTATATACATATAGGTATCATGGAAACGATGGGATTGGATTCGATTGGCACTGGAGCAGAAACAATGGTGTGCAAATGGAGAGGCGTATACAGGATGTCCCGGAACTATTTATGTTAAGCCCGAACGGGATGACTATGAAATTAACGACTATTCAATAAAAAAAATTCAACATTTTATTTTTCAGGAGATTTATTTATTTAGATAGATATTTAGATATATTTACAGATATTTATTTAGGTATATTTCTTGAATATTTTAGTTTGACTATAATTCAGCTGCTTTTTAGACTTTGCACCTTCTCTAGAACTTAACTTACATAAACGAAATGTTTCGCTTAAGGTATTTGAACTTAAATACCTAACTGAGAAACATAATTTGAACCAAGATTTTTATCAAGTGATTCTTCAATGAATAACTGATAGAATACTAATATACTTTTTTTTAAACACAAACTTACAATATAAAGAGAAACAATCAGACCGGGAACAAATATCTGTAGATCGTTCAAACATTTGTTCTGCGGTGTGAATCGAATCCGCAACTTCCAGGCGGCTCATCACTTTCGCACAACTAGTGCCGCCACTTGCCACCAGAACTTGTATTATCTTCGTCAGTTAATAGACGAAAAGGCCTCAGAGGACATGAACAGGGCCCGTAGCCAAATGTCATTCGCCACGAATCTATTCGACTTCTACATACTACATTTGTTGTCGCTGAATGACGTAATATTTCTATAGCATGTGTCAAATCCCATACATTTTCGGACGTATCGACTAGCGTCATCGCTAATCGACTGTAACTTGGCTAAGCCCTCTGATCTTCTTTCTACTGGATTATATTTGTTATAATTTTTTTCATTTCATTATATATATACCGTAAAACGGGGTGGATAGAATTCAAGGGGTGAATGGAAATGAGACCAAAAAAGTTTTATTCTGGCAATTATTAACAAACATTTTCAAATAAAAACACCAAATTCTACATACATACTAATATGTAGAATTTGGTGTTTTTATTTGAAAATGTTTGTTAATAATTGCCAGAATAAAACTTTTTTGGTCTCATTTCCATTCACCCCTTGAATTCTATCCACCCCGTTTTACTGTATGAAGAAAAAAACCAACAAATACAAAATGTAAAGGTCTGTGCTCGATTATACTCAACGAGCATTAACGTGAAGAGGCCTTTTATTAAAATCGATTGGATGTTATAATAATTATCATATTTTCATCAAAATAATTAAATTAGTAACACTTTCTAATTCACAATTCCCAAACTCATGATGGAATATGCCACAGCCTCCCCAACAAACACACATTAATTAAAAACTTCGCTTCGCTCATCAAAAAGGACGATTTCAAGAAATGAATTTTCACAATATCATAACCAAAATTAACCGACGGTGAAAATTAGGCGAGATACGTATAATAATGGGTCCCGCCGTAGACGATGTAACTCTGGACGAAAAAAAACCTTCTCTTCGACCAGCGCCAACGGGGCTATTTCAAAAAGTTGGAAAGCTGTCGGATACCTGCTGTCGGTACCTTAGATATTGTTGGATTGGATTTCGAATTAAAAACGATATTTTAACACTATTTTTAATTGACCATATAGCACAGGTATTTTTCCGACAAAGATTCAAAAGTTGATAGTTTACAAAATAGCGTTCTCGGATTCGAAATCAAATCCGAGAAAAAATGAGGTTTCTGATCCGACAGCTTTCCGACGTTTTGGAATAGTCCTGTGTATGGTATCCTCTGTCACAGATCGAATTCAGATATTTTATCAAAGAAACTTTTTTCGTAAATACGCGATGAATCGTTTTCAATTTACAATAGCGAAATGTTAAAAATTATGCATACATACATATATAACGACATTGTAACAGTTTTATAATAAGAAGAGAGAGTTGATATAGCAGTTAAAATTAAAAGATAAAAGAAATAACAGATTGGTATGGTTTGATACATATATTTGTAAAATAGAATTCGGTAGAGCGGGTAGGTACTTACAATATTTTCTTATACTTGTGGCAAGGCAACAGAGGTTGACAATATTTCCTTGGTTTATCGATGGTAGGTAGTTAAAACTAGAGATTACAATAAAAGTGTATGAATACTAAGGAATGTTCGCTGGAGGAGCACAGAATCTTGAGGCTTATGGCCTTACAGCATGACAAAATACACGTGGTAGTTCTAGAGGGTATGATTGTTACCGTTAAAATAATAAAATGGGCGCCATCTGGCGAGAAGTGCGTCAGAAAATATAATAGGGTTTCTAAGGGTTCATCCCGGGTAAAAATATGGATTAAACACACCTATTATGTTGTTCCGTCGACCGTTCCTGGCGCCAGTCCGGAGAGATGATGTGGTGCAGAGCAAGCGACGGTAGGCTCGTAGAAAAGTCGAGGCTCCCGGAGTGTGGCGGTTTAGCTGGTCGTGCGGAGGAACCGTCAAGCCTCTTACGGCTTGGATAACACGTAGGTGATGATGAGAAGAGTCAGGTTAAACCCAAAGAAAGGGTATAAATGTATTTAAAAGATAAAAAACCAAAAAAAAAAACCGACTTCCAGATTTAGAAGCGTGTTGCACAGAATTTAAAAGAAAAGAGTAGATAAACACACTGTCACAGCAAACTGAGAGGTTAACTTTTGTGTGGAGTAGAAAGAAGTTTCTGCTGTGGTCTTCTGGTGAGGAAAAGACTGAGGATGAACGGGCGTTGGCTTTTATAGTAAGCGCAGCCAACCCGCTATCTTTTTAGTAACCGTTGAATTTCATTCTCACGTACTTTGATTGCATGACGCAACAAATAAAATCAGTGCTGCCATAGAGAAGAAACGAAATCCATCCGTCAGTCAAAATAAAGCATTGTTTATGGCCACATTCTGTACAGTGTTTTACAACGCCATCTACCGCACCCATGGCGAACTACAATAGGAGTACTAGAAAAGATGTCTTGATGTGTGAGATCGTGATATGATAATGCGCCGGCATGTCGCTAGATGTCGTGTTTTGTGGTATTTGTTTGTATAGTATGTAAAAATGTTAATTAATTTAAATAATGTAGCGTGTATTGAAAATTACACGTTACAACATGTTCATAGTCTGTATGTAAGTCAACCGTCAAGTCGTCTGCTTAAAACTAGCCCGCTCAGGCGAGATAGCAATTAATAAATATTATATATAAATATATTTTTTAATATATTTATTTTTGATCGTCAACTCACCCAGTGTCGTAATTATGGTTCACACCATGAACACTGGGCGAGTTCAGCGAAAGACAAAATTGTTCATTGAAACCCGTTTGTTAAGTTTTCACTACTAAACAGCAGGACCGATTTCAATGAAATTTGGTATATAGATACATTATAACCGGATTTAGGAACCCTGTGCGATTTATATACACAATCTTCTGGAAATATAGAATGCTGGCAAGGTTTTTGAGTTTTAATAGGCTGATTGTTAAGTGGTGTGTGGTTGAAAAAATTCGTTCCTGCAGTATCTAAGAGGGCAAATGAACAACTCTTACCATTAATGGACTTTTCAGGGACCGAAAATAAGGTCCAGACGTGCACGGCACGCTACAGACAGTCCATGTAAATTTCAGACCAAGGTCTTAAAAGTTCCACAATGCACGGCAATGAGTCAACACATCATGCTAGAACGTCTAGCTTTAGAATATGACATGGTCAAGATCGATAGAAAACAAAACGTATGTTCAGCTCGACGCGTAAATCCTTCCTGGTCCAAGGCTTTACCGGGAGGCGCGGTGTGCGGGAGCAAGTGCGGGGCACGCGCGGTCCACTGTTAAAGGATTGGTGGTAATTTTCCAACTACCCTCAATTCAACAGCAGAAGCCGAACATACCCCGACTGCGCAGGAGGGTAATGTTTTTATTGACATACCACGCGTTACCCGCTGCGGGCGGGTTAGCTAGTTACTCATAAGTCGTAACAGTGGTCCAGTGTTCTTATGGTCTAACTAAGTGACGAGTGACGTGTGTTGTTTTACAATTTTCCCTTTGCGTTTACACACCCGGGTCACATCTTACGTAGAACATATTACGTAATCTGTGCTCGTATAACGGAAAAGCTGGTTCAGTCCATGCTCAACTATGCATGGTTTAATTGTTTTTCACACCACCTGCTCGACAATGTCAAATTATATGTCAGTATTTTTATTTTTTATAGTGTTATCCGAACCAAGATTCCAAGATTTTAAAAACCATCTCAAAAATGTCAAGCTTAGACGAGACTTGAACCCGCAACCTTCCTCTTGATACGAGAACGCACTATCCATTTGTGCCACTAGGCCGTCTCACGTCAGGGTTGAAATTAGTGAGCTGATTCAGATTACGACTAAAGCGGCGTTAGCTCCATCTACAGGAAAACTTATATAATATTTTTGACCTGTTCAGTGCCAAACGTTGCAGTTTAATACATTGACAAGAGATGTCACGTTGCTTATTTCAATTGGTATTTTTATTTTTTATAGTGTTATCCGAACACATACGAAAAATTCCAAGATATTAAAAACCATCTCGAAAATTTCCCTCGCACCGCTCGTGAATGAACTCTAGAATCCTTCTTTACGTCCTTCCTACTAATATAGCGCCTGTGACGCAATACACTGCTTTATCGCCTCGTTTAATAATCTACTAATGTTTTATTCATAATAAATTTTACACACTAAAATTTAAAGTTACAGTAGAATCTCGATTATCCGAACATCGATTATCCGGACTCATTAATCTCGGCTCTAATTGCCAATTTAAAAATCTTTTGCCGGCGCAACGAAACATGTTATGGTCTAAGAGCCGGTGAAGATCGACCTTCACCGATCTGATAACCAGATGAGACATATTTTTTATCAAATATAATTTATAAAGAAATATGCCTATAATTACTTGCCTATCTAAAAGTGCTATCTAAAAGTTTTTAGCTAGGCAACAGTACTATAAGTATGATTTTTTGCAGGCAATGATTTTGAAATATGACTGATTTTGTAATAAAATAATCTAAAATTTGATATAACTTTTGATAAGTTAGCAGAACGATGGAGTCACCTATATTGACTTACCTGTTCACATCGGCTTGCCAGGTAGCTATGCACAGAAATGAGTAGGCAAGCCTACTGAGGCATATTCTGTGTGTTAAAAACTAACAGTGAAATAAAATTCATTTGGTTATCAAAAGAATGAAAGTGATGAAAAACAAATCGATTAAAGTTAATTTAATTAAAAATAGCCATAAGCACTTTTAGATAGGCAAGTAATTATAGGCATGTTTGTTTATAAATTATATTTGATAAAAAATACGTCTCATCTGGTTATCAGATCGGTGAAGGTCGATCTTCACGGTCTCCTCTACTATTACGACAAGTTTATTCCCGCCTCCGATCGTGTACTCCCGCTCTCATTTGTTTGCGGGATAGTGTGTGTTATTGTTTCATTTTCTTTGATACCGTTCAACTGATAGGTTGTCTTTTATTTTTGTTTGTTTTGAGTTGGAAATCTAAAAAGTCCAAGCGAAAAAGTGTAGTGTTGTCTCTTAAAGACAAAGTGAAGATAATTGAGAGTATAAAAAATGGTGAATCTGGCAGTACGTTGGCACAAATATATGGTATGGGAACTTCTACGATATCAGACATTAAAAAGAATTCTGATTCCATAATTAAATTCACCATATACAATATCAAGTTACTTTTAATCAAAATTTTAAATTAAATAAGTATTATGTAATTCATTATCCAAACCCCCTCATTATCCATAATAAATATTTATTAAAATTTAAATATTGTTTGATTTGACTTTGAAATCGATTATCCGGAGTTTTGATTATACAGAATACCCCTGGTTTTGTTTGATCCAGATAATCGAGATTCTACTGTATTAAAGATTAAAAATAAATAACATGTTTTGGGGTAATAACAAATTAAAGGATTATAAATAGAGTTTTAAAGACATGGTTTAAGTCATTTAAGACATAGTTAACGTGAAGTGAACTACACTCGCATAAAGTGAACTACACGCTCCGTTATCTGGTTCCCATTGTACAAGCTTTGCTTAGTTTGGGGCTAGATAGCGCTGTGTGAAATGTCCAACATTTTTATTATTATTATTCTTATAGATACATGTAACATTGCACACCACACAAAATTACAATGACAAAGAAATACACAAAAATAAATCTTTATCTTTATAAAACCACCCATTGTACTTACCTAAGTCGATGTGCGGTATTATCGCTTAAAGCATTATCTTCCAGACAACCTTTGGATAGACAGGACAACACTAAATCAAAAATACGGCGGTATACCTCTTATCATGTACCTATTATCACTGATAGTTAACTGCACTCACATAAAGTGAAATACGCTTATATGAAGTGAACTAGCTGTGATGTTGTGACTTCTCAAATGTGTACAACACGTATGCACAATAAAACCCTGCATCAGTTTTTAATTAACTGAAAGAAGCGTCCACAACTCGGGTGGCAAGTTTTAATGAAATTTATTAACAACAAAATATGAAACTGTGGGTGTTGAGGCAACGCTTTGTTATGGGCGATAGTTACCACTTAACATCAAGTGAGCGATTTGCATGATCCATCTCCATGTTGCATAAAAAACTAATATCGTGGTTTCTTAGTCACCTTCATAGAGCTTGTGTAGTTTCTTTGATGCACGCTGAATCTTTATGAGCTTTATGAGTTTTGGCGATTTATACAACAACTACATTACAAAATGCACCTGCTTTACACCTGTATGCTTCAAGTCGAAGGGCACATTTCTAAGGTGCCATACTATGATTTAAAAAAATGACGGAGGTTATTTTTGGGACAATAAATAATGAACAAGAAATGTAATCCAAATAACTTAATTTTTGAGTTTTGTACCTTACCGCCCTGCTGTACGCGCTGTACGCGCTCGGTCGGGTGCATTGACGGGTCATTGAATGATACATTTATTTTGTACTAGCTTCCACCAGCAACTTCGCACGCGTTGTTTGTCAACAAAAAGTAGCCTATATGTTAATACTGGTTATAATATAATCTACGTAGATACCAAATTTCATCGAAATCAGTTCAACCTTTACCACGTGATTGAGTAACAAACAAACATCCAAACTTTCGTATTTATAGTATTAGTGTGATTTAGTTTAAATTGCTAGAGCCTGTACATAAACATGTGAAGACAAAACTTTGTATCCCTTTTTAAGGTTATTGCGCGCACGGAGGAGTGAGATTTGACATAGTTTAAGTTTATATGGAGAAGAAGAGGCAAATCCAAATTTTTTTTAATAAACTATTCTGTCCCACTACTGAGCAAAGGTCTCCCCCATTTCCTTCCATTCCTTGCGTTCTCCAGAAATCTCCTGCCAGTCAGAGTGGAACCCATCCAGATCCGCCAACGTTTTCGTGGTCTGCCTTCATCCTGTAGGTTGCCAGTCGGTGGAGATCTTAGTCCACCTTAAGGGTGCATTCGCGTGACATGACTCGCCCACTCCCACTTGAGTCTTGCAGCCTTATACCCCACATCGATGATTCCGGTCTTAGAGCGTATAGTAGTTTTGTGGATTCTATCGGTTCGTTTAACACCTTAAATGCTACGCTCCGTCGCTCTTTGACACACCCCGAGTTTGAACTTTTGTGAGTCCGTTAATGACCAAATTTGAGCACCTTAGTTTAGGATAGGTAAAATACGCATGCCGATTAGTTTTAACTTAAGTGACAATGGAAGGTTGCCTCATTAGCTCTTTCATGGACTAGTAGCTCTTCCGAGCGTTATCGACACGACGGTCTACTTTTCGAGACAAACAAAATTTATATTAAAAAAAAAAAAAAATACGGTTGGATTTCGACCACTGGCAATTAGTGCTTATAATTACACCGTATAGAAAGTTTTATTCATATTCAACAAGAAAATATGGAAGTAACAAACGTAGGGTAAGTCCGGCGATACATTACCGTATTTTGTTAAGTGGTAAATAGTTACAGCTCGACTTCCAGAGACTCTCAATTTATTTCGCTTTTTCTTTCGAATAGGAAAATATTTATCTCATGTTATTTTCCTAAAAAGGTGTCCTAGCGCCCTAGGACCATAAGTTGCGTTTTCGAAGCAGATTGTACGTAAATTTGAAAATAAAACTAGGCACATAACATTTATAATATGCTATAAAGAAATGAATTTTCCATGACAAGACAAAACACGACAGCCCCCCTCACCCCTAATTCTTTGAATAGTTATTTTTTTTAATTTAAAGATTTTTTTTACTGTAATATCTATATTACGACCTATAGTTACATCACACGTTACTTTGACAGGCATCGTTAGCCTCATTACGTAAGCCAGTCGCTGATGCCCGCCTTTTTGATGTGTAACATCATTACTCTCGATTTGTGGGAGTGATTTTGTCAATAGGGACAGAAATGTGTAACAGGAAACCGGGGAAGCGCTTTGACCAATGAGCGCGCGCGGTGGCCAGATGTTTTTCACTACGAGACTATATTATGGCCTCTTTCATTTAACAGAAATAAGGATTTGTCGTGGAGGCTTTATTTCATCATATCATATTACGAATACAATGAGCCTCATTCTTTTTTTAAATTTACGTACGGTTAATTGCATTTGCGGAGCATTTATCGAGTTTTCAATGACCAGCTTTCAGAGTGATGAATTCGGCAGATATGATCAAGATTTGCTTTGTGTTTTCTATTTTGTTGGTAATTTTTTATTTATATGCTGTACAATAAAAATGATGTCACACATAATCTGCGACTACTGTAAAGGTTATTCGACCTGGAGATGGATCAAGCAAGCATCGCCTATGCCAAAGTATTGCCTCGTAGGTCACGCAGCTTAGAAACGTGGCATATGATGCACTGCTTTGCGTCCATCAACTTGAGGCATACAGGTGTAAAGCCTTATGTGCCTGTAATTTCACGGGCAACCACACTCTTCAAACCGAAACACAGCAATGCTGCTTGGTCGCAGAAATTTATGGTATTGTTACGAGCTGAGGGTTCGGGATAAAATAATCGGAATCGATCTAACCAAAATAACACTTTTATTCAACACTAAAACGATGAATACACGAACTTGGTCACACGTAATCACAACACACTAATTCACACCACTGTTGCACCACTTAAAGTCACCGAAATGTTCGTACGTATAGCTAAATCCAGACTGACTCGCGAGCAACTACTGTTCACGCGAGACCCTTTTCCACGTCAGTCCTCCAGGGCCTCGCTGAGATTCACTCACTCACTGTCTGTCCGGCCATCTCTCCGGCCTATTTATATCGCGCACATTTCGATTGTTCGAGAACGATCTCGATCGTTCCAGGAAAGGGGTCGGTGTTTCGACAGAACGACCAATCCCCATTGTGCGCAACCGCAGACAATAACAACAATAACACAGCAAGACAAAAGCGTTCGAGAAGTTTCGATTATTACTCATCGTTTAACAGCCTCGGCGTAACAGTATACTTCTCCGGGCGAGCCCTTTCACAATGAACTACTCCTCTCACGCCTGTCATCGGGTTAAGCCATCCCTTTCATACCTACAGTAGGTATCTTACGTGTGTAAGAGACGGCTTGACGACAGGCGGACGACAGCGACTGGCTTACGTTATAAGGCTACGCTACGAGATTAGATAGAAACTGTAATTTGACGAGATTTTATTACAAAAATTGAGTACAAAAATCTAGTTATCATCGTATCATATAATAATACAACATATAACATAATTTCCCTTTCAGGAAATTGGAAATGTTAGTAATGGTTCAATTATTCATGTGACTAGTGTTGCCCAAATTCAGTCTTGGTCTTGCAGTCTTGGTCTTGTTCTTGCGTTTTTGCAAGACCAAGACCAAGAACAAGACCGCGTATTTTTAGCAAGACCAAGACCAAGACTGACCGTGCAAGACTTGAGCAAAAACAAGACATAGCCTGCAAGACTCTTGCGTCTTGCAGCTAGGACTTAGCGCTATTTCACTGAGTAGTTAGGTGTAACAGTTCGGTGTATAGGTAGGTACGCTTAGGAATTCTATGAGACGCAAAAAACTGTATCAAAGAATATGAAAAACTGGACCTATGCGCATTACGACTAATACCATAAACATAGCGAATAAAAAAATATCTATTAAAATCAAACTGAGTGCATGCATAGTTATGTTTTAACCATCGGCACTTTGATAATGCGGCGTCAAAGGTTTTGTACTTACTTCTCAAAGAAATTTGCCGCTTTTCGGAAGTACATGGTTATGATACACGCGCCGGCGGCTTCTTTTGAAATCTAAAACAATCGTTGCCGCCACGCCGAAATCATAACATTTGACACTATTTGATTGCCGCCATAGGGCGTAGGTATACTCATGCAAAATAATTTCCTAGTAGAGTACTTACAGGTGTTCCAAAGAATAAATAAGTTTCAGAGTGCTTAGAATGAAAATGAATACATTATACTGATCACGCAAGTAGTATTATGATTAGGATAAAATTGTAAGGATAGGTAGTAGATGTCATATTAATTCATTATAGTAAGTATATATTATAATATTGATTACTTATATGGTTTTAAACTAATTACTTAGGTACTATTGTTGTACATTTAGTCATTATATTTCTTAAGTTTTACAAGAAAAAATAGCAAAAAAGTGTTCAAATATCACCCGTTTAATAAATATTGTAGCCACTTTTAAATATCCTTGAAACGTGTAAAAAAATTCTACGAAACTAATAAAATAATATAAAAAGCGTAGGTACTTACCTACTAATAAAATAAAAAGCCTGCGATAAGAGTTTTGTATTACTTACCAGCCCGAATATCTCTGAGAGAGATGATGAGAGTAAGTATTTACTAGCTGTGCCCGCGACTTCGTCCACGAGGAATAGTAACTTTGGAGGTATAGTGACGTTCAGGACTTATTTATTTATTTTAAAACTTCTGTCATCAAACATACAAACGAACTCTTCAGCTTTATAATATTAGTATAGATGTACGCCAAAACATTCACTTATATGTAAAGAATAGTGATTGGCACTAATTCTATTTTATTCACGCGTCGCGTCTGTACAAGTAGGTTATATTTAGTGTGTGTTTGTACGCCGCACGCGGCATTGTTTGATTTGCGGCGGCATCCTTTTCATAGAGCCGGCACGTAGCGAGGCGGCGCGGTAGAAAGCAAGGAAACGTACTATAAATAAAGGAATTATTTTAATTCCAGTCATTTCCAATTGAGCTGTGCTTCGAGTCTAACTTAATAATTGTTTTTACTAATTCTCGTTGTTTTCTAAAAACGTATCACGTGTACAATTTAATATGAGTGACGAAGATTCAAATTATTCTAGTCCGAGTAACGAGAGTTTGAGTCACAGATCTAAAAGACCCAAAAGCAAATTTGAGGAGTTTTTCGAAATAATTCATGCATCCCAAACTGCCTTCTGTAAATTGTGCCAACATAAAAAGATTGAAATAAAAATGAAAAACAGAAACACTTCAGGCTTAAGGAAACATCTAATATCTTTCCACAAAAAGGAATCAGAAATATTTCTTCCTGTTAAACCAAAATTAAGTGGAGATATCACAAGCTTTTTAGTAACCGCTGGAAGAAGTGGACAGGTAAGAATATTTTTTTAACAGTTAAAAGAATTTTAACTCCGCGTAGCTATTCATGCGATACTTTCAAAAACGCCATTAACTTACGTAAGTATTTTTGAGTTAGTGGTGTTTTCACAGTTTTCATCTAGGGGTGCGACATATTAAGTATGTAATTATCGTCTTAAATATTTTTTATAAACACCCATATTTTCATTTAATAATAATAATAATAATAATAATCCTCCTAGCCGATTTCGGCTACAGAGACTTGACTTTGTGATTATTGGCCTAGGTGTTTAGCCTGTATGTGGCTGATGTACCCTATTTTTGCGCTAAAAGTCCGGTTACAATGAACACAAGTTAAGGCGCCATTAATGTAGTTGTAATTGATATTAGCCGGCGGTCGACTTTTAAGCTGATCTCGTTTTAAGTCTAGTTCTTGCCTCCTTTCTTCTTCAAACTCGTACACTTTGTCCTGAACATGACGCCTCCATTCAGGTCGTTTTTCAGCGAGAGCCTCCCAGCGCGACGGATCGATACAACACCTCTTCATGTGCCTCTTCTGTACGTCTTTGAAACGTAGGAACTGACCTCCGCGTTTCCGCTTACCATGTTCTAGTTCACAGAAGAAAATGCGTTTCGCCCTTCGCTCATCAGACATCCGAGACAGGTGCCCGCACCAACGCAGCTGACGCCGCATCAAATATGCCTCTATGCCACAGACATTAGCCCGTCGTAGAACATCGGTATTACGGACCCGATCCGACCACTTGATGTTAAGAATGTCGCGGAGGCATTTCAGATGGAATCTGTCTAACGTGCGTATGTGTCTGCGATACAGGCACCATGTCTCTGACGAGTACAAGATGTTAGGAAGTACAATAGCCATATACACCTTAATCTTGGTACTCAATTTGATGTTATGGGAGCGAAATACCTGGACTCGTAGTTTACCAAAAGCAGCCATAGCGGAGCCAAGTCTGCTGTTGATCTCAGAGTCAAGGTCGCATTTTGTTGTTATGCTGCTTCCCAGATATCTGAATGTATCGACCTGTTTTATGGGCTTTCCATCGATTTGCAGATTCAGTGGAGCTTGGTTAACAGTGTCCATGGCCATCACCTCTGTCTTTGTAATATTAATTTTGAGGCCAAATCTACAGCACGCAGCGTCAAGCCGAGTCATCAAGTCCTGGAGTCCCTCAGAAGATTCCGCAACGAAACATAGGTCATCAGCATACATCAATTCGGTAATGAGGTCATACGATACCTTTGTGTGCGCTTTTAACCTAGCCAGGTTAAAGATACTGCCATCTGTGCGAAAACGTATGCGGATCCCTTCGGTGTTGGCTTGTAAAGTCTCCCTCACGACAACGGAAAAGTACAGAGCAAAAAGAGTGGGTGCTAATACACAGCCTTGTTTTACACCACAAGTGACAGGGAATTGCTCTGTCTGCTCACCATTGACGGTTACGCAACAAGTCACGTTGTCGTGAAGAAGTCTTATCAAGCGTATAAATTTGTCGGTGCAACCAAGTTTCGAAAGCACAATCCACAAAGCTTCGCGAGGTACACTGTCAAAAGCTTTCTCCAGATCAACAAAACAGAGAAACAGAGGTTGACACTGTTCCCTGCTTTTCTCTTGCAGTTGTCTAAGAGAGAATATGGCCTCGCATGTGCCGCGATTGGGTCTAAACCCAAATTGCGTTTCAGGCAATATACTTTCAGAGAGCTCCATAAGACGATTTAAGAGTACTCTGGCAAAAGTTTTTCCTGGAGTAGACAGAAGTGATATACCCCTATAAGAGTTGCAAACAGATCGATCACCTTTATTTTTATACAAAGAGCAAATTAGTGATACGCCAAAACTAGGAGGAACGAACTCCATTTCCCACATGCGCTGGAAAAATTGCCAAATCTTGTAGTGCAACTCATCTCCGCCATATTTTAATAGTTCTCCTGGTATGTTATCGATGCCGACAGCCTTATTGTTTTTCTGCGCTTTGATGGCGATGATAACTTCCTCAAGAGAAGGAGGCTGATCCAGATCTACGGCTTGTGGTAAGGCAGGAAGTGATGCTAAATAGTTTATGTCAGCAGAACGATCCACATTGAGTAAGCTGTTATAGTGTTCTGCCCAGCGAGTAAGAACTTCTCCTTTGCTTACCAGGAGGGTACCTGAAAGTGATTTCAGTGGTACGTTTACTCGATGTGGACTTCCTACTAACTTTTTAATCTCGTTAAAGAAATCGCCGAGTCTATTCGAATCAGCAAGCCACTGAATATAGCGAACCTTGTTCAGCCACCACTCATCTTTTGCGTTTCGAGTTAGTCTCCTTATTTGGCTCGTACTCTCCTTTATTTTTTCAGAAGCAGTTGTCTGATTTTCCTTTCGAAGGAGCTGGCGGTGTTTTTCTAGGGCGACTGTCAATGTATTATCATTTTCGTCAAACCAGTCTTCACAGACACGAGGTTTTTGGCCTAAGATCTCAGTAGCCGCATTGATGGTATTTGTAGTTAACAGTTTCCAGCCCTCGTCTAACTGTTCATCTTCGGGGTGTATGCCTGCTGTAAAGGTATTGACAGCTTCCCTGTAATTTGCCAATATTTCAGCAGACTCTAGCTTTTTCAGATGGAGACAGTTAGGCTTAGCCCTGCGAGGTCTACGGCAAGGGCTAAGACGCAAAAATAGTTTTGTAACAACAAGTCGGTGATCCGACCAACAGTTTGCGCCCCTCATTACTCTCGTTACTTTGACATCCGCTATATCCCGTTGACGGACTATAGCATAATCAATAAGATGCCAATGCTTGGACCTTGGGTGCATCCAGGTAGTTTTGTATTTATTTGGGAGTCTAAACATGGTATTGGTAATACCCAGATGAAATTGGGAACAGAGGCTTAGTAACAGTTGCCCATTACTGTTCATGTTACCAATGCCATGTCGCCCTATCACCCGAGGCCAAGCTTCAAAATCACGTCCGACGCGAGCATTAAAGTCGCCAAGAAGCAAAACTTTCTCACAGCGCCGGATTTTAGTCAGCACTTCTGACACTTCCTCATAAAATTTGTCCTTGACGTCATCACTTTTGTCGAGTGTTGGCGAATATACGCTGATAACATTTAAGTATTTATTGTTTCGAAGATGGAAACGTAAGGACATGACACGATCAGAGATAGCAACTGGATGTTCTTCCAACTTAGAGGCTAAAGTAGTTTTAATAGCAAAGCCTACTCCTGACCGTCTAGGCTCAGAAGCTGGTGTGCCTTTCCAGAAGAAAGTGTACCCACCACCACGTTCAACAAGCTCACCTTCGTCAGCTAGATGTGTTTCGCTGAGAGCGGCTATGTCGACGTCATAGCGTTTGAGCTCGCGAGCCACAATGGCGGTTTTACGTTCTGGGCAGAGGTTGTTGGGTCGGTCTAAAAGAGTACGTACATTCCACGCACCAAAAGTCATATTCATCTGCATGTTTTTAGATTTATTCTTATTGCGAGGAATAGCCCCCTCCCCGGCTGAGCGAGGAAAGCAGTGCCTCTCTAAATAAAGCTGCTTTGTCTCAAAGAGTGCTGCCGAACCACACTGTCACCCCGATGCAGTGCTAGAGCGACCACTCTCCTCTCCTTAGGCCACCCGTGTCCAGGTATTAGACCAAGCCCAGGACTTTTTTAAACTCGGAATGACAAAGCCAAGTCAGATGCGCAGGATATATTAAGTTGCATAAGTGTGCGCGCCGTACACAGATGCACCCTCTCCTCCTTACTCCCCTTGACCCAGTGGAACGGAGAACCGCTACGACTGGAAGGGAACAGGACGCAGTATCTGGCAACGATAAAAACTCCTATCGCTACTTTCAGGCCTTCTACAGTTGCCTGGTTGCCTCGCCACTTGAGGTGGATTGCGTTGACGCCGAAGCAACGAGCACTAGCACGGGGAGTGACCGTGCCGACTCGAGGGCCGAAACACGCCGTTGCTACAACAAAGTGTTTCGGCACTCGAGCCCCCCTCTACCAGCCTAGGTTCCTAAGGTGTGGCCGCTGCATGCTATAGCGGCGACCACTAACGACGATCGAATGCGTGCCGCGCGATCTGAGGAGCCTTTTATAGGCGATGTTGCCTCGACCACTAACGACGATCGAATCTTCGTATATTCAACGGGCAGCGTAACGACGCCCCAGAGACGTCCGCACTGTACGACGGCTCGAGCACGACTCATTATCATTTTCATTTAATCGGCCAGTAACAACTAAGTACTTTATTTTGGTAAATTACAGTACAGTGCAACCTTAATATAACAAATATCAATTTAACGATTTTCTCGATTTAACAACAACAAACCTCCTCCTCTTATACGCTCAAACCTAGTATGTTTTAAATAATAACACAAGATTTATTGTTTTGTTTCAGTCGGAAAACAGCAGTGACAACATCACGACAGCTACAGTTGATTGGGTGGTGAAAAAATATCTTCCCTTCTCATTTTTCGATGACGAAGCTACACAAGTATATTTTCGACGTATTTGCCCTAATATGGTGTTTCCTAAAAGGTCTACACTTAGAAGGAAAGTCAAAGAGCGATTTGAAGAGCTCCAATTGAATCTCAAGGAACGACTTCAACAATTATCATCTAAAATGTCTTTTACCATTGATGGGTGGACGTCAATTGCTGGTAGGAGTTACTACGGGGTTACTATTCATTATATAGACAACGAATGGAAGTATCAATCTGTAGTTCTTGATTTTATACCATCACGCGGTCGACATACTGGGGAAGATATTGCAACGATTTTCCATGAATGTTTATTGGAATATGGCATAATTGATAAAATACAAGGTATCACGGTCGACAACGCAACTGCAAATACCAAATTTATGTATGAACTGGGCAAACAGCTGCCGCCACACTTTGATTCAGACAATCAACATTTCCGGTGCTTTGCTCACATTTTAAACCTTGGTGTACAAGATTTATTAAAGACCTTAGCATTACACTGTGAGTCTGACACTAACGCGCAAGATCAGCAGTACGAAGACTATGCAGACGAAACTGAGGATGAGGAAGATGAAGAATCTGCACCAAATATTGCTGACTCGCGTACATCTGTAACAAAGTTACGCAGTATTTCCAGTAAAATAAAAAGAAGTGAGATAGTGAAGAAGAAGTTTCAGTCTGCTTGTGAAGCAGCTGGCGTGCCATCAAATCTAAATGCCATTCTTGACTGTCCAACGAGATGGAATTCCACACATGATATGATTGGATTTGGTTTAAAAGTGAGAGCGGGCATTGACATATTGTGCAGTTCTGTCACCGAATTAAATGATTTTCAAATCACAGCTAATGAATGGCAGGTACTCGAAAAATTACATAAATTTCTAATAAACTTTAAACTTTTAAGTACAAAACTTGGTGGAGACAAATATGTTACATTACCGCTAGTCATTGTATCATTCAATCTCTTGCTAGATAAAATTGAATCCATGGTAAAACAGTTAGATGAGAAACCTAATCGATCTGAAGTGGATGAAAGGCTCATTCTAGCTTTCCAAGCAGCTCGAGACAAAATGCTTAAACATTACAAGAAGAGCAACTGGATTTATTGTACTTCTTTAATTTTAGACCCAAGGCATAAGGCTCAGACTTTTGACCTGACAATGTGGGGGAAGCAACTTAAAACAGAAAGTCTGCGCAAGTTCAATGAACTTTATGAAGAATATAAAAGTCTACACTCACTGAACAAATCTCTGGAATTACCAGAAAAAGAAAATAAAGTATGTGATGAAGATGAAGACGTAATAGACTTTGATAAACTCTATGAATGTCCCTCGACGTCATCTGGATCTTGTCTTCAAGGCTTGGTGATAGACGAGTTGGAGGAGTACCTAAGAAAACCAAGAACTGCCAGCTCGGAAGACATTTTAGATTGGTGGAGGACGCATGAGACAGAGTATCCGATTTTATCGAAAATGGCCCGTGATTTTCTCTCAATACCTGCAACTTCAGTACCTGCTGAGAGGTTATTTTCTAAAGCATCATTAGTAATTAGAAAACATAGAAATAGGTTAAGTGATGAGTCAGCCAGATGGTTACTTTGTATTAATTCTTGGTCAAAAAAAATTATATAAAGTATCATAACCTAATGATAAAGCTGTTGATTTGTGTTGTATTTTATTTTTTATTCAAATAAATGATAAATCGTAAAACTCTTTTATTAAATTTCTTATAAGTTGAGGGTTCAATCTCTTTCTAGACAGATAAGTGTTGTTCTTTAAAATACAGTCAAGTTATTGTAATTAATTTGTTTTTTTACATGTTTTAGCAAATGTAAGCTTATAAATCATAAATGTTTATTAAGAAACAGTTACTTCCATGGAAAACGACATATAGGTCAGTTGATTTTTCGAATTTCTTATCAAATCTTCAGTTATTTATTAATCTGCTTGATCTTTACTATGGCTATGTTAATTTAAGCTCACAATGTTCCAATTCTAATACGTTTTTCTAAGATTTAAAGTAAACTTTAATAAATAGTAATAGACTAATAGGTAATTGCAAGACTTGCAAGACTCTTGCTGCAAGACCAAGACCAAGACCAAGACTGGGAGCGCAAGACCAAGACCAAGACCAAGACCAGGTGTATTGGCGCAAGACCAAGACCAAGACTGGCTAAGTCTCGTCTTGTTCTTGCATTTGGGCAACACTACATGTGACACAGTTGGTAATACGTCACGTGACATGTGCCACAGTCCAGTATCAAACAGTAACTAAATTAGATAAAGTTTGTTTTTAAATAATAAATAAATAAATAAATATATATGGCTGAACATTTCACACAGCGCTATCTAACCCCAAACTAAGCAGAGCTTGTACTATGGGAACCAGATAACTGATAGAATACTTACATACTTTTTTTTTTGTAAATACATACTTATAATATATAGAAAAACATCCACACCCGGAAAAAATATCTGTAGATCATACAAACATTTGTTCCGCGGTGGGAATCGAACCCGCTACCTCCTGCGTCTCAGCCGGCTATTCGCCCACTGCACCACGGAGGTTGTCAAAATATATCTTATATTCAAAAACCAAACTTTATCTAATGGATTATGCCAGCAAATAGCGATTCATTTTAGCGAGCAATGCGTTTTTAAGTTAAACTCGTACCTAGAAGTTGTAAGAATTAATTAGTCTGTTAAAATTGATTACCAATAATCACAATTTGTTAGCACAACTGAAGTGCTTGTTGTTAGTATGAACATTTGCAATGTATCTTAAAAATTGGATAGCTAACAGCGTTTATAAAAATGATATGCTAAGTATTTCACTACGAGATCGAATCAGAAATGAGGAGATTCGTAGACAAAACAAAGTCACTAGCCCAGAGGATTACGAAAGCAGAAGTGGCAGTGGGCAGGGCACATAGCTCGAAGAACTGACGCCCGTTGGGGCAGATAGGTTCTCGGTTGGAGACCACAAACTGGAAAGGGCTCTTACTTGATGGAAAGACGACCTGAAAGAAAGGTTGGTTGGGAGATCGCTGACGCCTATGCTCAGCAGTAGAAGTCTTGTGGCTAATATGATCGTGATGTTGATTCCTAGTATACTGTGTGTTACCGTACTGTGCTTTGTGGGGTGTTGTGTGACATTTTTTTGTTTTTAACACCTCAGCACTTAGCGTGATTGGATGCATTTTACATTGAACATGCAGGTCACAGTTTAATCATAGATATTAGAGAAAATGAAGATGTCTTTTAAAAGTTGAATGAAAGGAACGAACATGGTCATAAAACGGATCACCTTTTATATAATTTACTGTTTTTTATAATTTACTATTTTCCGTCAAAATATGGGGATCACGTGCTCAAAGCTGTAAATGAAAATATTGCAAATCCTACGACTTAGTTAGATATTGCCTAGATGTCTTCCTTGTAGATGAAGGCTGACTAAACTAAGAGGATAGTATAGATGCTGGGTAAACCTAATCTATTATGAAGTCATACCTGCCCCGGGCACCAAAACTGCGTCATAATAGTGTTTCTTAAATAAATAAATAACTAATGCTGGAGATTTCACAAGGTGCTATCTAGTCCCAAACTAAGCAGAACTTGTACTATGGGAACCAGATAACTGATATAATACTTATATACTTTTTTTTTGTAAATACATACTTATAATATATTGAAAACATCCAGACCCGGAACAAATATCAGTAGATCATGCAAACATTTGTTCCGCAGCGGGAATCGAATAGCCGGCTATTCGCCCACTGCGCTACGAAGTTCGTCAAACTTACCACAGTACCTGGTATAAAGCATCTTCAAAACGATAGATTTAAAAATCCTTAGTTACTCTTGAAAATATACACCACAAACCCCATATATTGGTTGAAGTTCGTTTTAGTAGTTGAAAAGTAGTAGTTTGAATGACCTGCTACGACCTACTTCGCGAAACTTCAGATGCAGGCAAAGATTGTACAACATGAGGGATTTGGCCTTTTACAAATAATATCTCAAGCATATACTTTTTAAAATAAAAATCCTCCCCATTCAATTTCGTCAACGTTTCATACGTGAGACTTGAAGTGATCTCCAAATACTAGGGTGCATGCTGGGATTCAATATCGCGGGCAATATCCGTGGAGTGGCTAAGTAGTCTAAGTCAAGTTTTATGAGTTGCCGTTCAAATATACGCGAATATTGTAAAAGTGTCGGCTTCCTTGGCTTAGAAACTTCATGGAGACATACAATTATATTTGGGTCGGTGATGAACTGGGTTACGGACGACCAAAGAACCAGCAATCTATGACAAAAAATTATCACACACACTAATAGTATAAATTCGAAAGTTTGGATGTTTGTTACTCATTTACATACTAGACATTATTTACATATTATAATATTAGACGTATTTGTCAATAACATCGAGATTAGAGTTTTCCCAACTACACGAAAAAACAAAGAACGAACGTATAGTTCTATAGATACAGGATAGGGGTATATTGGCTTCGCATACTACTCCACCATCGATTCGAATGGAGTGGTTCGTATATTATTATGCGCTATCTATTCCCGTCATTCGTTTTGAAAAATTGCTGTTTTAAAACTGGGCTATTGCATATTTTTAGCTTCCGTAGTTGACTAAAGTTTAATACTTACAATGTGTTTTTGTAAACAAGATACTTACCCCTATCTCACTAAGTTACTTTTGATGCATTTAAGCGGTTTGGTAAAATTCTAACAATTACCCATTCAGCCTATAAAGTAGTACCACTTCTACTGAATCTACTTTATTCAATGGGCATTCAAGAAAAATATATATTAAAAAAAACATAGTCTTGTTCGAGTTAAAACTCGATGGTCCACCTCCGACACTAACAGAACTACTTTCCGATTCTGACAGAAAGACAATCACTTACAAACTCACAATCTCCTCAAGTACTTCGACAAACAAAATCATAAGCCCGGTTTCACAAACTAGACCAAAGCATCCATCGAAGGTGTCTGCATTCACCTTCGATGGATGCAGACAGATTCCGCATCGATTACTCGCTCGCTTTCGTCGTTATGTGAAATCGCCGCAAATTGTCGTTAATGTGTGTAGGTCCCATAATAAAACGTTTCATTTCAAACAATAAGATTTATTCATAATTTTTATCATAAGTTACATGGTTCTTTTTTTTTTACAAGTTTTAGCGGATTTCTTTCAAACAAAAATTATAGTATATAAATTACTTTCACTGTATATAGACTATTACAGTGTATAGTAAATGGAGTAAAAATAGAGCAGATTTCAAGCAGAGACACTGGACAATTACAACTAGTGGTTCGCCCCGAACTGAGATCTCGCAGTTGCAGTTATTCTGGATTTCAGATTGTTGCTTACATTCGTGTCACTAAAGCTACACGCATATCAAATTTCAGCACTGTAGGGTCACTGGTGTACCCTGTGAGTTTCGTCAAAGTTCAGTTTTTATTATAGCTAATAACTGTTAAACTGCAAAGACTAAACTAAAAATAAAAACGGGGTTGGAATGTACTAATGAAGACCTTTCATTTGACGTCCTATTTGACCTAATAGTCTTATTTTAATTTTTTTTATCCCTCTAGAACCTCAATATCTCAACAACCGCCCAACATTTTTAGCTCATTTAGTCACACCAGAATTGTGTTATCACTACGTACCTATGTATATACCAATTTTTACGATGATCGGATCAACGCATCGAAAATTATCCTCGGACACCCAAACATACTAACAACGCCGATTTGTCCAAGTTGATTTGGAGATCTCGCTTCGCTCAAACAAATGTTTTGGTTTGAAAATACGCTAAAAGACAGTTAAAGGAAAACTTTAATAATAACATTACAATAACTGATAAAATAAAACTGACAAATGGAATATTTTCATCCACCAACCAACAATCAGAGTCTACCGGAACGGATTGCAGTTTTTAATCCATTTGCGGGGTAACATTTAAAAAGCGTGTTCTTTACAAGAAGCAGACTTTACAAAAAATAGAATCTTCGCGTTGGCAGAAGTTAATTAAGTTAGAACACTCGTTGTTTTAACGGAACTCTGTGGTAACCCGCAACTCACTTTTTCACTTGCAAGCCAGTCACTTGACGGTGAATTAAATTTAAAACTAGTTTTTCCTGTTTTTAAAAGAAAGTTTAATTATTTTTCGCGTCGCGTTTGCACGATATTTACTTTGTTACAAGACTCGTTTAGTTTTCAATGGATTTTAAAGCCTTCCGTTCTTCATCTTTCGTATTCATTTAAGGCAGCCTTAGGTAGCCTTTTATAATGGTAAAGATGTTCTGCCTAATAATCTCGGAAGAAAGAAAAGTAACTTATTTTGCACCCATACCTTAAAACACAGCTTAAACACAAAACGCAAAACATAAACACATAGGTACATACATATTTTTCTACCTTACTACAAGTAACTTCGTGTTAGGTAGTGCCCAGTCCTGGTATTTGAGGTTTTAGACCACCCGCAAGCCTCCACGGCTTAACGACTTTATAACTGGGACAGAAATCTTTTCCGTCCAAAACACAGAAACGATCAGTTGAAAACGTTACTAGATGTAAAGAGTTTTAATATTATTGTAGCAACAATTTCCACATAAAATGAACTCGTGAACCGTGGCCAACTGTCCAGCAATTGAAATATTTTGCTAATTGTACAAAGAGTATGCAGTAAATATTGGATTTGTGGACGCGTTGAGACCACGCTTTTTATTGTGCTGTAGCGATGTTTAACGATTGGGTCGACTGGAGTTAAAAATGATGATGCGGATTAGCACGAGCGGTGCTACTAAATTGCTACAAAAACATTATAGCAGAGCTTTCCAGCCCTATCAACTTTTACCTGTATGGTTTAATCTACTAGACTAAAAACAGCAGATTAGCGGCTTATTGAAGGTTAAGTCGAATGTATGAGAGATCGAATGATGAGCTATCAAACACTGATTACGAACGAACTGAACGACTATTTTTTTTGTACCCAAATATTCTTTAAATCGCTACTCCTTACATATTGCCCCACACACAGTGGTCCAGGTAGCGGCATGAATACAGCATCACACTCCACAATTACACTGCCTTTGACGTGTGAGCCACGGAGAATAGCATTATGGAAGTGAAAATATTCCAACGACAATCTGTCACGACTGATGGATAGTCACTGTAGATACAGTACGCAGGTTGTGGCTATGTAAAAGTAGCAGTCTGATCCTGGTAAGTGACTGTGTGTTGTTATTTATAACCTTACACTGGAACTCAAATTCACCTTGTTGTAGAAGAGGGCGTTGCTATCTGCAACACAGTATTATTACTTATGCAGATTCCTAATAAAGGTGTATTATTATTTTAGATTTATTATTATTATTTAATAGCTGACCCACCTGGGACTTCTCACGCTTGAAATTTCCCGTTCCCGTGGGAACTTCGGGATAAAAACTATATTAAACACTCTTGTCAAAGTGACGCGACACTTCATGTAAATGACTTCACGTCAATGAACGACGGTTAAATTATACCAAAATACTAAAATCACGATTAAAAAATGGGGGCTGGGGTAGGGGATATACAAAAAAAATCAACATATTCGGTCGACCCGTTTCGGAGGAGTGAAACCACAAACACCGTGACACGAAATTTTCAGGTATTAGAGAAGAAGAGATTCACATACATTTATCTTAATACTCGTTTATATGGTTAGGTGGCGTATACTGTATTGTCCGTACACCCATTAGCGCTGCAAACACAGCTTGATTTCGGGTCGCGTTTAAATTGGCATCTACATAATGTTATTATCATATTTCACCTGCTTTTTTCGCGTGTTAAAAATGAAATATTTATTTTCATGCTCTTTTTCAGTCAAAAAGAAATTAAGTTAAACATTTTTAATGATACTTTTTGCTGTAGGCAAGTATTTCTAACAATATCAGACTATTTTATCCTGATACCTGGTCCTGATACCGTGAGTGTTGTGAGTCGGAATAGAGTTATGATCGAGAATGAAACCGGTGGTAGTAATAGTATTAGTGAATTCATTCTTAGCAAGAGACTAAGAAAGAGGGTAGATCGGCCAACAACTTTCCACTCGCAAAGACTTCAGTTTACCTATAATCATGGCGCATGCAACTGCGTCGAAATATCTCGATACTCAAAAACTCACAAATCATTGTAAATATCACGTTTTTAGTACAAGTAGTGCAAAATTACTGTATTGTACAACTAAACTTTTAAGACTTCATTGTTTTAAAAGTATAATGCTATTAACATTAGGTTCAAAAATAAGCATATTTACAAAAAACCCCTAACAAATAGTTTTGTAAAATAAAACAATCATAGGTACTGCAATAGAAGTTTACTAAAGTTTATATTACGAGAATGAGTAGTGAACTGGTGAAATTATCATTTTTTCCCAAACATTAGTGGATGTCGAAAAAGTAAGGCACAACATGGCGAAGTTACCTCAAAAATGCTATTACCAGTGCATTACAATATTGCGAAAAAAGTGAACCGTCTCAACTCCTTAACTTGTTTACTTTGCTCATTACACATAGTGGCCAAAAGAAAAAAGTATGCAATACAGTGCAATTGCAGCAAATTGAAATAAAATGATGAAAGTACAAACTTTTCTTTGCCTTTATTACATACAAGAGATACTGAATTTTTATCAGTACCTATATCAAGTGAGATAATTACTTGTATCAGAACCCTAAATCTTCGACGTCAGTATCAACCTCGGGAACTCTTAAAAACTGCAGCCATTAACCAAAAGTCCTACTCCGCTTCGTCAAGGAGGTAGGATGGCTGGGGGCAGGTATGCGAGACCCTATGCGAGACGTCAGTGCAAATCGTATTCGGGGGGAATACGATTTGCACTAGAATTAGAATAAGAATCCTAAAAACCTACTCGTACAACATAATTACTGATTAAAACGGATATTTATCGCGTATGTATCTTTTTTATTTGTTATCCCGACATTTCGGTGGTCTTACAACAGCCGTGGTCACGGGTGGACTCATGATTAATTTATCTATATCCTTACATGCGTCCGTTAATCATGTTTATTCTCTTCACTTAAATACAGCTTTTACATAGCCCATGGTTTCATAAGAAACTGAGGCATAAGTTCCAACACCGTCCAATGATTAATAGCTAAGAATATTCAAACGGTGTCTGCATGTGTCAGTGACTGTCAGAGCTGCGTAAGTTATGCTCATGTGTCTACATTGTGCGGTGTTTCATAAATGCTGTGGCTTCATTGTTTTGTATATTTCCTATATCATAAGCAAGTTGAAGTAAACAGGAAAAGATAAAAAATTGTGTAAGTGTTCAGGAAACCTTATAGTGTTTTAGAAGACATATTAAACTAAATCGCACAAGAAGGGATGCGTGTGTAAAGAAATCACTCCCCCCTCTTTCATGTAGATACCATATTATCAGGGTACCTATTAGTTTTGCCAGATGTCTCGATTTGCGCGGAACATCCCGATTTTGAAGGGGCAGGTGACACGATTTTTCACTAACCTCCATAGTCTGTATTTATTTATTTATTCTATGTACCTATCGAAATTGTTGGATAGGTCTGTAGGGGGAATAGAAATATCTACATTTTATAACAGATACATTTATCAACAGAAATAATATACAATTATTTACATGACCATCCGATAAAAATAAATGATTCACAAAAACAGTTTTTTGTGTAGCCATATTAGCTGTCCCGATTTGAAAACCAAAATCCCGATTATTTTAACCTTCCATTCCGAAATTTGACAACTGGACCTGGCAACACTAGTACCTACCTAATTACATAACTTACCAGGCGTTTTCCAAGCCCGTCATCATTTTTCAAATTTCAGCTTTTCAACACTAACAGTGTACGAGTAAAACGGCTGTAACTAGTCGGACGTATAGGCAGACAGACGGACATGGTAAAACTATAAAGAAAAGTAGAAGTAAAGGCATAAAGTCAAAGCATTCCGTACGTTAAATATATACAACCTGTTTTGTTATAAATAAATAAATATTGCTGGACATGTTACACAGCGCTATCTAGCCCCAAACTAAGCAGAGCTTGTACTATGGGAACCAGATAACTGATAAAATACTTATATACTTTTCTTTTGTAAATTATCATTTAAAGAAAAACATCCAGACCCGGAACAAATATCTGTCAATCATGCAAACATTTTTTCCGCGGCGGGAATCGAACCCGCTACCTTGCGCCACGGAGGTAGTCGACGTTATGTACGACAATAGTTGAAATCATTTATCCGGAATAGTATTAATTGATTTTAGGGGTGGGTTTAATACCGGTAGCTTGAGTATTTACCCTGTAATCGATACATTTCCAATTAACAATTTTTAAAGTAAATCTGCGGCGCCTTTCTATTTAGTCACACGATGCCATTTAGTCAGTTTAAACAGATGTATAATTTATTTCATGTTATTACAATGTCACAATACAATAAAATAAATAAATAATGCTGGATAATTCACACAGCGCTTTCTAGACACAAACTAAGTAAAGCTTTATGGGAACTAGATAACTGATAGAATACTTATATGCTTTTTTATATATACATACTAATCTAATATATAAAAATCTAGTGTCACGGTGTTTGTGGTCGTATTCCTCCGAAACGGGTTGACCGATTTGATTTTTTTTCTATTATTTGGTAGGTATGAGAATAGGTCGTAAAGTCATTTACATGAAGTGTCGTGTCACTTTGACAAGAGTGTTTTGTATAGTTTTTATCCCGAAATTCCCACGAGAACGGAAAATTTCAAGCGTGCGAAGCCACGGGCGGATCAGCTAGTAATTTATAGAAATATCCAAACCAGGAACAAATATCTGAAGACCATGCAAACATTTGTCCCGCATTGGGGATCGAATCCGCAACCTACGTCTCAGCTGGCTATTCACCCACTGGGCCACGGAGGTCGTCCAATACAATAAGATATAACACTAACGCGTGCACCTGGTACTATGCTTATAGCTATAAACCATCGGACGGGCTGTCGTTGTGTCATTAGTAGGGGATGCCATCGAAAAACGTATAGCGAGTTTTACTGATATTTATATTTATTTGATCACCAACACAACATGAACTAATGCAAAACAGTAAAATTACAACTATTGTCCTTTTAATCATAGGTGAATACAGCATTAAACAAATGAGAATAAATCAAGAATTCATTTGTCTAAAACCACACAATTACAAAGCCTCATTGCAAATTAGTTAATCCATAATACGGTAAAATTATTATAAAATAAATATCCGATACAAAAAAACTAATGACAATTAATTGTAGGTAGGTTATTAAGTCACTTACATTGTATTTTTCAGGCAAATTGACGACCTCCGTGGCGCAGTGGGCGTATAGCCGGCTGAGACGCAAGAGGTAGCGGGTTCGATTCCTGTCGCGGAACATATGTTTGCATGATCCACAAATATTTGTTCCGGATTTGGATGTTTTTTCTATATATTATAAGTATGTATTTACAAAAAAAAAGTATATAAGTATTCTATCAGTTATCTGGTTCCCATAGTACAAGCTCTGCTTAGTTTGGGGCTAGATTGCGCTGTGTGAAATGTCCACCAATATTTATTTATTTATATAGTAGCACTAAGCCGACCCACCCTGGCTACGCACGGATTTTTATAAAAATAAAATATAGACTCAAGGATAGTTTAGCTTTCTGCCCGTGAAAGAATATTCAAAATAGATTCAGTAGTTCAGGAGATTACCCATTACATCCAAACAAATAAACTCACAAATTTTACCTCTCTATGATATATGATATCTTTATGATGTATAGATTTTATAAGACTGATAATATATTTATTGCACACCATTAAAAATTGACAAATAAACTGTTTTAAACCACAAAGACAGTACAATGGGCAGCCTTATCGCTGAAAGCGATCTCTTTCATCCTTTGAATGGGCGGGATAATTTTTATTTAACAAGTTAAATTTTTGAATCTTTAAGATACCTTTTTTACATTATACGCCTTCCCTTTTAACTCATAAAGAACTCGACCTAAACGATTTTTTTAAAGTTTTTCTCCTTAAACTGTTTTTTACCAACATCAGCAAGACTCTAACGATTCAAATTCGTTCATAAACCGAATTGGTGGAAACAATTCATGGATTTTGTAGAAAAATATCGTGTTTAATGTTTCTCGTAGTGTTTAGCTTCGTAGAAGCTCTACGGCGTAGCATGTTAGTACGAAGCTGGTAGTACGTTGAAGTGGCAGTGGACGGGGCACATAGCTCAGAAAACTGACGGCTGGTGGAAAAGCAAGGTTATCGAGTGAAGACCATGCACTAAAAAGCACAGCGTAAGAAGCCTCTCCACTAGACAGAAAGACGACCTGATAAGAATTGCTTTGAGTCGTCGCTCTGGGAATCTATGGAGAGGCTTATGATTACAATATGATGACAATGACATTAGTTTTCTATTTCTTATTTTTTAGTAAAAAAAAAATTATTTATTGACATAATTAAGTATGACATAGTCAAATTTGAATCCATAGGCTCCCGAACTAGTTAAAAAACTGTATTTCAGGTGCTAGTGGCTTCTCCCATCATGTGTATATTTTAAATTATGTCTAGCAAAGATAGGATAGTTAAGTTTAAGCATTAATTAAAAAGAATAAATCATATGACTAAAAAAGTAAGTATTTAAAAGAAATACCTAAGCTCTCTCAAAAAATTTCTATCGGATATTCATTTAAGACAAACTCACGAAGTGAAATTGTTTAAGGCGAATTTTAATATTGAGTCTTTGATATTTTCGGAACCATCTGTTATGGTGGCTTATTTCAATACTGTCATTTATTGATTTTGTAATTGGTAAAAAAGTTCATTATTTTCTTAAATTACGCTCATATTATAAATGCGACAGATTAGATGTTTATTTGTTTCTCAATCACGTCTTGTTGACCGAACCGATAGCGATGAAGTTTAATTTAAAGATAAATTATGACCTGGAGTAAAACTAAGGTTACTTTTTATTGATAAATTACGCGTAGAAAGTCACGGGCTGAAGCTAGTAAACAATAACGAAACGGAAAAATAAGCGACAGTATATTGTAGCATTATTGTGTAGAAATTTATCCGGTTTTAATGTCTACAATAAGGTCTGCGTTTTCTAAAATGTAATGCAGACCGGAGTCAAACTTCAAGCTCAGACAATAACCGACACGTGTTTGAGCGTCCGCAATCCTCATATTGTATACAATGTTTGACAATTATTATGTAAACGCGACATCACATAGTATAGCTTTCAAATCAGTGGTTGATCTACATAGTAGGTACTTAGGTTACTTGACCCACTAAAAGTTAAAATGGTATAGTTTTCGAACCGTGGTGTGTTCTACTACTGGGATTGCCGATAGGCAAATGCCATAACACCTTAGCAGCCTGAGGGAATGATGTGACGTCGTAGCTAGCCGAGAAAACTTTTGCCAGACGATCTGGACGCCTTTGACGCCTTTGAAACAGGGATGTGGGATGTGCAAAACCAGCCTTGTGGGGGATAGAAAAACATAGATAATTGGAGGGATTTGAGGAAGAACTTTCCGTAGTAGAAACACGAACACACAATTACGTAAGCTTTCGGTCTACCAACACGCGATGGAGAGAAGTATGTTGGGCGTCAGAAAAAGAGACCAAAAGCGAAATGCAGACATACAAAGTGAGATCAAAGTGACTGACCTAAAACGAAAACACTAAAATGGAGATGGGTAGGACACACACAAAGAGGTGTTCACAAGTGGAGCAAGAGAGTTACAGTTTGGTACCCAAGAAATGGGAAAAGAAGTAGACAACACAAACGTTGGAAAGAAGATATCGAAAATACCGGAGGTAAACTGTGGAAAAGAATAACAAAACGTTGGAATTGGAATTGAAAAATGGAAAGAATTGGAGAAGGCCTGTGCCAAAGGGCACACAGATGATAACAATTTAGTAATCAAACCAGTGTACCTAAGTTTAAAAATTGTAAAATCTGAATAAATGGCTTATTTTTATTTTTTTTATTATGCGACGATTGATGAGACGATTAGAGGCTAAATAAAAATTAAAAAGTTTTCAAACATACGTTATCTCATTTAATTACTGTTTTTGATCGAGCGAAGCGAGATCTCCAAATCAACTTGGGCAAATCGGCGTTGCATGTATGTATGTAAATATGTATGTTTGTAAATATGTATGTTTGCCCGAGGATAACTTTCGAAGCGTTGATCCGATCATCGTGAAATTTGATACATAGGTACATAGGTAGTGATGGCACAATTTTGGTGTGACTAAATGAGCTAAAAATGTTGGGGGGTTGTTGAGATATTGGGGTTTAAGAGGGCTAAACATTTATAGTTTAATCTTTATAGTTTTTGAGACATAATAAAAACATAACTTTGACAAAATTAACAGAGTACACCAGTGACCCCACAATGGTGAAGTTTGGTGTTCATGTAGCTTTAGTGACACAAATATAGGCAACAGTCTGAAAACCAGAATAACTGCATTTTGTACCCCAAAAAACTAACCACTTAATATGAACTCTCGTTACCTGTAATTTGAATGAAACTGAAGTTCAAGTAAGGTGGTTGTTTATTTCGTGGCACTATTTTGATAGTCAAAGATTACGAATAATATATTTTAGTTTTTATGGGAGACTCGCGAGATATCAGTTAGGGGCAAACCACTAGTAGGTACTATGTAAGTACTATGTGTATACGCTGTGATTTGTTTTTTTTTTAATTATAATGAATTGTATCAAATTGTATTGTATTCTAATTGCTCCTTGTGAAAGAGTTCATCCGGAGAAGTACTACCATTGTACCTATTTCTGTCGCCAATCAGTAATGCTCTCATTGCCGGGTTCACGATAAGAAAGGTATGGGTGCCAATGGAATTACCGGCATATACGAGGCATGCCTTTTAAGTTCTGTCGTTTCCATATTTTCCGGCAATTTTGAATTTGGAACTGTTCTATATTCGAATGTGTTTACATTTTGAATCTCAAAACAGTTGAAAGTATTAGGATTAATGCTATTGTTTAGTCACAGTTTCGATTTGAATCTGTCAGGTCACGTACGAAAATGAATCTTTCTAAGGAAAATGTTCGTGCAATAATTTTCTACAACTTTAGAAGAGGCCTGACACGGCTTCAGTGTTTAGAAGAGCTAACATCTGTGTTCAGTGATGTAGCCCCATGTCTGCGGACTGTCGAACGCTGGTATTTAGAATTCCAGCGTGGACATACTAGTGTTAGTGACAGATTTCGCGAAGGACGCCCAAAATCCGCCTTCACTGAAGATAACATCATTGCTGTGAGACAACTAATTCTCGAAGATCGTCATGTGACGTATCGAGAGATAGAGGCTCTATTAGGCATCTCAGGGACAACCATTCAGAAGATCTTGCATGAAGCGCTTGGTGTGAGAAAGCTAGTTTTCCGTTGGATACCGCATCTGCTTTCCGACGATCACAAGGCGGCCCGCGTCAGATGGTGTAAGAAAACTCTGCAAAGGTTCAACCGAGGGGAGTCAAATCACGTCTACGACATCATAAGTGGTGACGAATCTTGGATCTATGCCTACGATCCTGATACCAAACAACAATCTACAATCTGGGTCTTTCAAGACGAGCCAAAGCCGACTAAAGTTGTTCGTTCTCGAAGCACTTCAAAGAAGATGGTGGCCACGTTCGTTGGAAAAACCGGCCATGTTGCGACTATTGCACTTGAAGATCGTAGAACGGTTAACGCAGAGTGGTATACTACAGTTTGTTTACCACAAGTCATCGCCGAACTTCGAAAATCTAACTCAAAGCGACGCATCATCCTGCACCACGACAACGCAAGCTCACACAGCGCTCGTCAAACGATTGAGTATTTGAAGCAGGAAAAAGTAGAAATTCTTGACCATCCTCCATACAGTCCTGACCTAAGCCCTAACGATTTCTTTACATTTCCTAAAATTAAGAAAAGTCTTCGTGGTCAAAGGTTCCAGTCCGGTGAAGAAGCAGTCGACGCTTTCAAGTCAGCCATTTTGAACACCCCCACTTTAGAGTGGAATAAATGTTATAATAACTGGTTTGAGCGAATGGAAAAGTGTATTAAGCTACGCGGTGAATACTTTGAAAAACAATAAAAAGTACTATAAGGTTCTAGTTGTGTTTTTTTCTTCAAACGACAAAACTTAAAAGGCATGCCTCGTAAAACTTTTGACCTGTATGTCTCAGGGTGGCAAAGGGTGAGTGATACTTTTGGTGTTACAAACGTCCATAAGCCACAGTAATTGCTTACCATCAGATGAGTGGTATGCGCGATTGTCAACTAAGTAAAGCAAAGAAGGTAAAAATAGGCTTCACTTTAATTACTATTATGTTGTTTTTGGTGGTATCATTTTATTGATCGAGCGAAGCGAGATCTCCAAATCAACTTGGGCAAATCGGCGTTGTATGTATGTATGCTTGTTTGTCCGAGGATAACTTTTGAAGCGTTGATCCGATCATCGAGAAATTTGATATATAGGTAAGTAATGTTGGCACAATCTTGGTGTGACTAAATGAGCTAAACATGTTGGGGGTTGTTGAGATAGTGGGGTTCAAGAGGGGTAAAAAAATATATCAAAATGAGACTATTACTCCAAGTGGACGTTTAATGAAAGGTCTGCATTAGTACATTTCAACCCCGTCTTTTTTTGTAGTTTTTGAGTTATTAGCTGTAATAAAAACTGAACTTTGACGAAATTCACAGGCTACACCAGTTACCCCACAGTGCTGAAATTTGGTATTCGTGTAGCTTTAGTAACACAAATATAGGGAAAAGTCTGAAATCCAAAATAACTGCAATTTCTACCCCTAAAAAGAGTAACCAATTAACATGAACTGCCGTTACTTGTAATTTGAATGAAACTGTCGGTCAAGAGTGTTGTTTAAGCATTTCGTAGCACTATTTTATTAGCCAAAGATTATGAAAAGTACTTTTTTTGCGAGCGCGATCTCAGTTCGGGGCGAACCCCTAGTTATTCATTAGTAATTATCATTTGTTTTTTTTTATTTAATACTTTCGTACAAAACAGAATAGTGCTAGGAGGACTTAATGTTAGCATTATCTACCAGTCACCCTGGCCGTGCTAAAAGAAGGTAAGGCGTGACACAGGGAAAAAAATATTTTAAGAGTAATAATAAAAACAGACTCTAAATGACTAAATATAAACATAAATACCACACGATAGGTAAGCCTAATTATATTTATATAGACAACCATTGAACCACTTAAAGGTTAAACATAAAAATACTCCACCTTTTACTTTTATAATTTGATAAAATTCGTACCACTGCATTAGTAATTTGCGAACATAGAAACCAGTGTCAAAAGTCAAACTTTGTAGAAACGGTGAGTGTGACCACAGCCGCAATAAAGTGTACAATGTAGCTGGAGTTGTGGTACTGTGTGTGTTTATCTCGCGACTGCGTGCCCCGCGCTCGCCGCACGACCACAGACTGTACAAACGTTGCCAACTTGTACATGTACAACATTGTCGATAAAGTACTTAAATAGTTGCAATAAATATTGCAGTAAATACTTCTTGTTCAATCCATATATTATATTATACTAGATTTCGCCAGCGGATTCGAACGCGTGGTTTGTCAACAAAAATGTGTTAATCCAGGTTATAATCTACGATTATACCAAATTTAATCGCAATCTTCAGCCGTTACAACTTGAAAGAGCAACAAACATCCACACATACATCCATACAAACTTTTGCGTTTATAATATTAGTGGGATGGGATTATCACACCAATATTATAAATGTGAAAATTTGGATGTTTGTTTCTTGCATACCAAATTTCGATAAAAGGAGTTCAAACATTTTTCTATCGAAGCTGGCATAGATAGCATAGAAGCTGTTCTAGTATTTTTCAAACTTTCGCGATCACTGTACATAATTATTGATTAACACGGGTATTATGATTAACGGGGTCTGGTTGTTTCTCTATATATTATAAGTATGTATTTACAAAAAAATGTATATAAGTATTCTATCAGTTATCTGGTTCCCATAGTACAAGCTCTGCTTAATTTGGGCTAGATAGCACTGTGTGAAATGGCCAGCAATATTTATTTATTTATTTATTTATCAAGTATGTACCTTTTTTATTTATTATCCCGACGTTTCGGCTGTGTTGCAACAGGCGTGTGACCACGCATACGCGATAAATACCCGTGTTAATCAATAATTATGAAGCTGTTCTAGATAGAGACTTCGTTATAGTTATAATTCGTTGGCTTTTACAAATTAACTACTGTTTTTTAACAAATATGGCAGACTCTAAGATATAATATACATGCAAGGTAAGGTGAGCAATTTGAGTTGTCTAAACAATGGTTAGCATGATTCCCTTTGATTTTCTGATTGCTGAGATAATCAGCTGGACGGACGGAAAAAGTCGCACCATAAAGGTTTCATTTTTACCATTTTGGTCCGGCACCCTTTTTTTTTTTCGAGGAGGAAATCTGTATCCAGATACCCGATTTGCATGCAGGGTACAATACGGGTTATGTGAGGTTGTCGGACTCAACGACCCACTAAAACCTCCCCGGTGGCCGGCCTCAATGCATGTCAAAGGGTTCTGGGATCTCGCAAGAAACGCACTAGAACCCCCCTCATGCATATCGCCCATAAAGAGCACGTCCCAGGGGCTGTCGCCCCCAGCACCCTCGCGGTGCGTGCACAGCAGCACATACCACATTGTGCGGCTGCCCTCCCTGAGTCCGCTATCCAGGTTGGCCAGAGCCCTCCCTCTGACTACCCACGGACCCGAAAGGTCCCCTGTTTGGCAGGGAAAACCATTACTCTGCCCCTTCACGGGGCGGGCGGCGCGGGGTGGCCGTTGCCTGCACCCCGCCGCCGCCTTCTCCGAGTGGGATCGGCCCTCTCCTGATCTCTTACTTATCCTGATCGCTTAGCGGCCTCTTTCTGAACCACAGAAAGAGGCCACGGCCTTCCAGCCATCCTCGTCTGCCAACATAGCCGCTACTACGTTTGGCAGATGGAGGTCCTGCCCGATCCTGGTGATCAGGTTCCGCCTTTCCACGCATCACGCTGAGCATTCCTCGAGCGTATGCTGGGCAGAATCCCCGTCCCACCCACAATGGTGAGATTGCGGTGTCCGTTCGCGTCCAATCCTATTCAGGTACTCACCGAAGCACCCGTGCCCGGTGAGTACCTGGGTAAGTCGATAGGTGACATTTCCCCATTCCCTCCCTAGCCAGCCTTCGAAGCTCGGCAGAATTACGCCAACGATGCGCTGGCGTAATTCAATGGCGTAATAAGCGATCAGGATAAGTAAGAGATCAGGAGAGGACCGATCCCACTCGGAGAAGGCGGCGGCGGGGTGCAGGCAACGGCCACCCCGCGCCGCCCGCCCCGTGAAGGGGCAGAGTAATGGTTTTCCCTGCCAAACAGGGGACCTTTCGGGTCCGTGGGTACCGCGGTTCATCGAACCGCTCGCGCCATTCTACGAGCGCACGTTCTCGCTCCTCATGCCTCACCTCCGCCGGCGCTGCTCCGCCCCCGTCATCCTGTCGAAGACGAACGTACACACGTGCGTCCATCGCTGCCAAGATGTCAAAGGGCGGAAACCGCGCCAAGAGAGTTGCCGCCTCAAACGATATCATCCGGTATCCTCGCGCGATACGAATAGCTATAGTGCGCTGCAGACTATTATACATAGTCCTGCAGCGCCTAACACCCGTCAGTCTACTGGACCACACAGGTGCTCCGTAGAGAGCCATCGATCGCACGACCCCCGCGTAGAGTCGGCGAACCCCTTCCCTCGGCCCCCCAAGATTGGGCAGCAGTCTGTGCAGAGCACCCACCACCTTCTGGATCCGAAGAACCGCACAGCTGAAGTGCTCCTCAAAACCCCAGCGACTGTCCAAGGTGAGGCCCAGGTACTTGAGGTACCGCTTGGTCCGGAACCCTGTCCTATCTCGACAATTCAATTCGACTTTTCAGCCAGACTTAGGTATGTTCTAAAATACTGTGTGGGTTTTTTACTTAGAAAACTTTCGTGGTTCATTTAAAACATTATTATTAAAACGCACAGTTTTATCGGTACGGTACGTGATAAATCCCGTATTTATAATAATGTGTGGGTTTTATTTATAAAGGCAAAGGGTACTTGCTAAAAGCCAATTAGAGTCCCGACCGTACACAGGAATTTGCGTATTGATACTCTCCAGATTTAATTGTGATACGATTCCAAGATCGAAGAGGGGAGGGGGATGAAGTTAATTTTGCTGTGTACTTTACTAAGATCTTTGAACTCTGTTCTCTTTAGTTATATCAAAGGGTACTAACTATAAATACGTACCTACGTAAAACTATGCGTATAAGTATAGTTGCTAGACTGTTAGAGAGTTACAGTAACATTGAAAGTGCAAAATAAATTACTATTACTATTAGCCCATATTGTCCCATTGTTGGACAAAGGCCTCCCCCCATTTCCACCATTTACAACGGTCCAGTGCCTCCGTATGCCAGTCCCTCTCAAAAACGTCCAGCTCATCCCGCGTGGAATAAATAAATAAAATAAATAATTGGACTGGACATTTCACACAGCGCTATCTAGCCTCAAACTCAGTGAAGTTATGGAAACCAGATAACTCATATTCTATCTAATTATATACCTTTTATAATATATAGAAACAACATACCCGGAACAAATATCAGTCGATCATAAAAAATTTTTTTCGCGGCGGGTATCGAACCCACAATATCCTAATTCTCAGCCGGCTATTCGCCCACTCCGCCACGGAGGTTTAGCTTGGAAAAAATATTATAATTTCTTGTGGTAATTATAAATGATTGATTCATGAGATCATCGGTGTGGTGTGGTACTCTGTGATAACTGAGCCACAGATCAACACCGATCTCAGAGAACATAGGCCACAGGTCCTAAGTGTTATCACACTACTATTATAAATGCGAAAGTTAGAATGTTTGTTTATTTGTTACTCAATCACGTCGAAATGGCTAAACCGATCACTATACAATCTGGTATATAGATAGAATTAGACCTGGATTAAAATATAGGCATCTTTTTTATTGAGAAACCACGAGGACAGAAGCTATATTTGGCTATATTTTGTTTAATAAAAATCCGTGCAATTCCGATGCAATTCAGCACTAGCTATCCTGCATTTGATAATCTGAATTAATTGTATTTTTAGAGACTACTCTAAAAATACAATTCAGATTATCATAATAAACGTACTTCAATCAACAAACTCTAAATTGATTCGATTCTAATTTCCGAGTAAATACTACTTGAGTAAATATAAATACTCATTAAACTTCGACCGCTTTCCAATAATTCTATTTTCATTGTTACATGCATTTATAATTATTATTTGATCAATAAACAACAGCTGTTATTACATTAGTTAAATCTACTAAAGCTTCTGAATTTAATGAACAATAAAGTTTGGTATATCTCAGCGGTTTTTTAATTTTAGATAGTAACGAAACACATAATCTTTGAGTGGCATCAGTTTACCATCACCAGCATTGACATCTATAAAAGCGTCAGGTTGGATAAGATTCTTTCTGGTTTAAAAGGCAGGGACCTACGCATTTTTTTTTGTTATACTCAAGCGCTTGTGTACTCATCTGATGGTAAGTAACGGTGTGGTCGAACATGGAGCAATTCTAGGTAGAAAGATAATATCTTTATTGCACAGCATTAAACAATAAACAAACAGAACAAAAAAATCATACAATGAGTGGCCTTATCGCTAAATGCGATATTTTCCAGGCAACCTTCGGATAGACAGGATCTATGTGAACAAATCATTGTTGCTACTAGTGATCAACCAAGTAGTGACCGTGCGAGACGTATGTCCGCAGACTATGCAAAGCGGTCAGTAACGTTAGCTCCTTTTCTCAGGATATTGCATTGTCCAAGGGGTTATTGTCTTTGTAACAAAGCTATTTTGCAATTTTGTTAACTGTCCTACAAATTCTGTTTTTAAGTTTAGAAATGCTAATCAAATTATGATGCTGTACTTGGTAAGAAACCCAAAGGAAAGAGACGCTTTATATAATCTACAGTATTATTTTTAATGGCTCAACTTTCCATTTGGAAAGTTGAGCTAGGACTTCAGATATCTATAAAGGAAGCCTGCATGTGAAGTGGCAACTTGCGTAACCCTATAGTTTTTGAGATATTAATTTTTGAAAATCCGTAATCGATTGTGAAATTCGCTCGCAAATTAATGTCCGACCTTTCAGTTCGCGTACTATCGATTATTGCGACACTAAATTGACATGAAAGTGACACATAATACGGGGTTTTTCACAGGTTTAACATTTTTATTGGCGGGAATTTCGAATTTGGCAGTGACATTGACATTGCTTTTCCAAATTTTACAATACATTTGGATTTGGTCGTGTTATCTTTCTCTTGCGGTCGAGGCGTTTTCATACTCTTGTAAAAGAAACTTACGTGACTACTATGGCGTCCTCTTTGAGTTCTGCTTCATCCCCCGCTGTGGAGTTGAGTCTTGTGCAATGTTTTGGACTTGTGAGCCGCTTGTTAAAAAAAGCCGAAAAATAGTAGACTGAATCGAGACAGGGCACCGCAACTTGAATAGGTTAGGTTCAAAAAGAGTGACAGAATCAACACGGGGCACCCTGACCCCACGTGGTCTTATGTGTGACACCCCTAGTGTGTATATGAAGAGCGCAGGAGCCAGAAGCTCGCAGGAGGTCCTGAGGGAAACAAGCCAGTCAGGGCTTCACTCAGGAGCGACCTTATAAGCTCGCGGAGCCCACTCAGAGTCCAGAGATTGGAGAAAAAAGTGGTCTATGAAAACGTTGTTCCCTTTCATCCCTCCTGCCCATTTCCAACAGTTTTTTTCATAATTAACCTCAAAATAGATTTTTTAATTTTATCAAAAACTATAGGTTTTCGTAAGTCTTCACCCACTGGGGCGGGGTTTCCAAATCCCCCTCCCCTCCCGCCCTCCCCTCATCTCTCTATCGAACCGTTCCAAATGGAAAGTCCTTCCATTATTATTGCAGCCTTTGATAATAATAAATAAATAAAACAAAAATATTTTATTTCAGATTACACAAATCCATACATTGTTAGTTAGTTACATAAAGACTAGATTAGTGGGTGCACAAAATGAAAATTAAAAAGAAAATAACATTAAAATACAAAACACAAACCAACGGACAAAAAAGGTATCGCGCTGAGAGAGAGCAACCTAGGTCGGTTTGATCGCTCTCAAGTCTCAACACAAAGCACTTCCATATCGGAGAGGTAACTCTGTCCGATATGGATAACAATTCGTATAAAATAACAAAAGTTTATTCCTATACACAAATAATATTTTTCAGACTATGTTGAAACGAGATATGACTGCACTCATTTGTCATCGAATAAATTCCAGCAAAAACAATGCATGCGCGTCAGAGCATCGATTGTACTCAGCAGCAGTTATTCAAGTCCCGATTGAAGTACGGAAATCTAGCTTGGAAAATAAAAGAACCCCATCTATTCTTAGCCTTTGAAACTCAGCAGTTTTGAAAAAAGACTACGCTCAAGCTTCTTGCTAGAGTTGAGACAGCAAGTCAGAAAGCCGAAGCCGAAACCGAAGCTGATGTAACTAAGCGAAGCTCAAATTCTGCTAAGGTTAACGTAAATGTAGGTTAAAGGTATTCCATATAATAAACTGAATAATTACGGAATACACGATGGCTTCAAAAATATACTACTAAAATTCTAGACGGTTTACCACACCTTTAAATAGATCATAAATACCTTACAAATAAACTTGCATTAAACTTTAACTAACTCAACTTGCATAAACTTGGAATTTGGAACTGCATGTCAATGTAAAAGGCAAAAACCATACAATTATTTCCAACATTATTAGTAATAAGGTTAGTGTAAAGATTAGTTCATAGTTATTTATTGGTAAAAAATAAAAATCAATTACAAGTCATTTCACAGTAAACATAACCTAAAATAAAATTGGTACTTACAGAGGTTCGTACAATAACTGATCATAAATTTCGTCACTTCAATTATTCATAAAATAAATAAAAAAATACAAATCAAATAAAATAATTATAACGTTTGGTCAACCTCATATGGCGTCAGTTCAAATAACCACCGTTTGAGCTTATTTTTGAAGGAATGTGTCGAGCAGGCGTTTCTTATATTCTCGGGTAGTCCGTTGTAAGTATTGGGAGCCATAACATGCACCAGTTATGGCTCCCTATGGATCTATGCTCCTATAGCTTAGTTTGGTAGAATTTATAAAAGTAAATAGCTAGGTAGATACGACGTTAACTGTGAAGGTAGTTAGGTAACCTACTCTTACCGCTTTTAGCGATAAGACCGCCCTTTATTTTTGTGTATTTCTTCGTTCGTGTAATTTTGTTTGGTGTGCATTAAATATTCTATAAATATAATTATATTCTATTCTACTCATTAGTTCGCTTCTTTCGTTACTCAACTAGCATCACGGCAGGTACTGACTGTCAACGAGACGTCTATACTTATAATAACATTAAAAATATTAGGTCTTTACCTATGAAATTGTCGTTTTGTATGGAATAAGTGAAAGTACTTATTTTTTCAAATTTTTTATTTCTGTTATTCAAAGTAATCACCCATGCAATCGAAGCATCTTTGCCAACGCATTGGCAGTTTATTGATGCCCTTCTTGTAAAAATCAGCTGGACGGGAGGCAACAAACTCTTCAAAGGCATTTTGTACTGCCTCTCGGGAATTGAATTTTTTACCCACTAAAAAGTTGTCTAAATTTTGGAAAAAGTAATAGTCGGTAGGTGCATGGTCTGGTGAGTATGGCGGATGAGGGAGAGCTTTCAACCCCAGCTTTTGCAGCTTGGAGACTGTCTGTTGTGCAGTATGGGGTCGCGCGTTGTCGTGAAGGAGCAGTGGGGACGACCGATTGACCAAAGCTGGTTGCCAATGTGCAAGCTTCTCCATCATTGTCTCCAGTTCTTCACAGTAGGTACACATCTGCAGTAATGCTCATGCCGTTTTGTAAAAAGCTGTGGTAAATCACACCCGCACTAGACTACCAAACAGTGACCATCACCTTTTTAGGGGTCATTTTTGGTTTAAGGCATTGCTTGGGTGCTGTACCAGGATCTAACCAACTTGCTGAGCGCTTTCGATTGTCGAACAGAATCCATTTTACATCGCACGTAACAGTTCGGTTCAAAATTCCTTCATTTCTTTGCCTATTGAGCAGCGCGAGGCAGGTCTCGACGCGTACGTTGCGCTGGCGATCGTTAAGTTCGTGGGGCACCCATCTATCAAGTTTTTTTACCTTGCCTATTTGTCGCAAATGGATCAAAATTGTTTTGATGCTAACATCAAAAGCTGCTGCTAGCTCAGCTGTAGATTGAGTTTCGTCAGCTTCCACAATCGCCTTTAATTCATCATTGTTGACCAAAGTCTCCGGACGACCACGAGCTTCATTTTTCAAGTCAAAATTTCCAGAACGGAACCGGGAAAACCAATAACGGATTGTGCGTTCGTTTGTACAGTTCTCTCCGTAAACGTTTTTAATGTTACGTGCCGTTTGTGGCGCGTTGATGCCACGACGGAACTCATATTCCATAATTACACGAATTTTTAAAGTATCTAATATGATGAAAAATGTTCAAATGTAATGAAAATACAACGCTAATCAATAAACAAAAGACTGAGTTTGTAAAAAGAATGTCATGTTTTTAAAACAAAATTAATTTGAATTTAGAATACAAAGCCATTCCAAACTTTTTTTCTATTTGAAATGACCAGTACTGAAGAACGGCAATTTCATAGGTAAAGACCTATTATTATAATAGGGTAAAATTTGTATGTAATGGATACTTTCCGGAACTACTGAACCATGTTTGAAATAACTTTCACTGAAAGAAAACTACACTATCCTTAAGTGCTCTATGCTATATTTTGTTTTGATAAAAATCCGTGCGAAGCCGGGACAGGTCAGTTAGTCATTTAATAAAAGTATACAAACCGAACACAAATGAAAAGACTGTGTTGACCCACATCATGTTGCTTGTCACTTGATTCTGCCATTATTTCGCTTTCGCGAGGTTTATTTTGCTCGAGAGATAATGTTTGCCATCTATTCATTATCCGACTAGATAAATCTATTTTCAGTACCTATTTGTAAATACTTTTCTGTAATAGTATAATATGAGGAGTAAAATGGCACAAACTTGGGGAGGCCTATACCCAGCAGTGGGTGAAGTCTGGATATGGATGATGATGATGATGAGAAATAATAAACTAACGTGGTATGGGCATGGATATAGAAGTAGAGGAATGCCGAAGAAAAGATGGATGGACTGTGTGAAGAATAATATGGGTAAGAAAAAGTGACAACTGATATGACGGCTGATAGAGAAGTATGGAATAAAAATACATGTTGTGCCGACCCCACGTAATATGGGAAAAGGACAGGAAGAAGAAGATTTGTAGGTAAATACTTTTCTGCGATTGAATAACGTATTGCTTTTAACAACGTGTAGTTCAAATTTAAAAATTCAAGTTTACGAAAGGAGTTTGGCAAACATCTAACTCCATCATTCGCTTCATCTAAAGGTTGCCTGGAAGAGATCGCTTTCAGAAATAAGGTCGCCCACTGTATTGCCTTTTTTGTTCTACCTTAGTACTTGTTTTTGAATGATTTTTTTTTGTATGGTAATTCAATGACGTTTTGTTAGTAGGTTTGGTGGTTATTTTTTGACGTAATAAGGATTCAATACATGCGATAAAAAATACCTAAATATCTATTTACATTATATTGTGTATTGTATGGTGAAGATCATTAACGTTCTTATATTGTTTAAGTTCAGTTATTTTTTTAATTCTTACTACCTAACTGGTAGAGAATGCTTTCTACCATTCAGTTTGCTTATGTTTTAAGGTTGATTTATTTAGTGCAATTCTTTATTGCACAAAATAAATCCATCCAGTCTCGTAAATCTTCTAAGAGGATTCATTGGACGGACAGTTTAAAATTAGACCGAAAGGGTTGCCCGAAAATGAGACCGAAGATCTCTTCAGCACTAGTTGAGTAAAGACATTCATTGTATCGATCCGTTCTTCGGTATTATGAATGGAATCCTTAAAGAGATAACCGCTGTGATGTGAGGAGCCATCATTGTTAAGGTGCTCCTAAACGAGCAACATTGACACAGCAACGTGTTGCCAGCAAGTACTGTAGTACGTTCGAAATGCTGACCATATTGTTATATTTCCCTAATAAATAATTTAATATATTTCTCAATGTATAATTTCACACAATATTGCCGATAAAATTAGTGTTACATCGTAGGCAATATTAGATACCATTTAATTCTATTAATTTCATTTTATTCCAATTCATCCCAACACAGAGCTTTTAAGTTTGTTAGTGCTTAGGTTAGATTGTATTGTTGTTGTGTTTATTTTTCTTTATTACTGTGTGGTTTTTTGAATAAAATGTTTTCTTTTTTTCTTCATTTTAATTATCGGCATTAATAATTGATTGAATAATTGTGTCATAAGTAATTAAAATAATTCAGTCAAGTGCGTGGTAACTAATGGACAATATATTGAGCTTGTGATGCCGGACAGTTGTATTGGGCATTGTCGTACTGTAGGTACGAAAAGGATGACGCAACAGGGACGCGACGCGGTTACTCATTTCCGTGAAAGATTACTCGTTTACGAGCACCTTTAGAGCCATGGAAGAGGGATGGTGCATTGTTTACAGGAATAATGGTTATTTCCTTGTGCTTTGATTCTTCCCTTCTATTTTTAATGTCTTTCAGTCGCAGTCTTATCTTTCTATTGTTATGGCAGAAATCCTTTACTTGAAATGACTCTGAAGAGCTAACCGGTACCTTGATTCTGAATTGTGTGGTTGTCACGACAGCTTTAACCGACTGCTGGAGGTTATCAATAATATAATTGTGGATTTACCTCCACCTTCCTTATAGAAAAGGTACAACAAAAGGGCTGTTTAAGTCCTTGCAAAATTCTGACCTAACAATCGATTGTGTTTTGGGAACCTTAATGAGTGAGTAGTTACTGAAAAATTAAAGATATAAGGCTTGATAAAAAAATGGTATTCATTTTTATCGTTAGAATTACGCTTTTAACATATTCAGTGGCAACCTGTATAAAAACATATTAAGTGATGAAAAAAGAAATATCAAGATACTTTGCCAATAAAAGGATGCAATCTCGAGACTCGATGCAAAGTTGCAAACCCCTCGCTAATTACACTCATACAACCTCCCAATAACCTCTATAAAGCTTTACAAGTTATACAATCCTATAACTTATAATATGAAGCATCTCGGGGTAACTTGAGGTTCTACTTCCGGCGTTATCTGAGCGAAGTTGATAATCGATCAGAGGCGAAGTTTATCGCGGCACTTGCGTTGTGAAACGCCTTACGCCGATGTGAACCGCTCTTTATGGTTTAAAGCCACGATATGAGCGGGGGAAAAATAAATTAGTTTTTAAAGCTAATGGCAGAAACATTAGCTCTAAAAACTAATTTAGGAGTTTATAGGCCTCCATCAGGCCTCGAACCGAACTAATAACAGATTTTCATAATTTCGCACAGCGCTATCTAGCCCCAAACTAAGCAATGCTTTTACTATGACAACCAGATAACTAATAGAATACTTGTTTTATATTTTTATCAAATACATACGTGTAATTATAGAGAAACACAACCCGGAACAAATATCTGCAGACCATGCAAACTTTTTTCCGCGGCGAGAATAAAACCCTACTGTGTCTCAGCCGGCTATACGCTCACTGCGCCACGGGGTTCGTCATATCTTTTATCATGTAGTAATTACATTTCTTTCCACATATCATTATTATTTAATCAAAGCGTTCAGATAAAAATACCAAATTATTGTATTGTTTACAGAAAGTTCAGATAATAAGCTTTAAGTTTTATAAATTCATATCTCCATTCTGTCTGTCTCTCTACTTAAGTGGAGGCAGCTTTAGCGCCCGCTCGTTGAGCAAGCTATAAGTGCTCCTGACACTTAATGGTGTCACGATACCGCAAAATTAACTCAACGCTGGTAAGGAAATACCTATAGACGCATTGCTAGAAGATTCAAATTAGATGGAAAACTGATATGGCCACTATTTTGTCTAACCGTACGTTTAATTAGACTCATATTTACGATCAAACTGTTCACAGCCTAAGTTAATACTAGAAAATATTTGTATAATGTGGAAGACATTTGTGCACCTAACATAGTTTTTGTTTAACCTTTGTATTTTTTTAATAACCTATACTGTCCCACTGCTGGGCAAAGATCTCACCCATTTCCTTCCATTCCTTGCGTTCTCCAGAAATCTGCAGTCAGAGTGGAACCCATATCCATATCGTCACGCCAACGTTTTCGTGCCTCGTTGCCGTCATCCTGTAGGTTGCCAGTCGGTGGAGATCTTAGTCCACCTTAAGGGTGCATTCGCGTGGCATAACCCGCCCACTCCCTGTTGAGTCTTGCAGCCTTATACCCCACATCGATGATTCCGGTCTTAGAGCGTATAGTATTATTGCGTTGCGGATTCTATCGGTTCGCTTAACACCTAAAATGCTACGCTCCATCGCTCTTTGGCACACCCCGAGTTTGAACTTTTGTGAGTCCGTTAATGACCAAGTCTGAGCACCGTAGGTTAGGATAGGTAAGATACACATGTCGATGAGTTTTCACTTAGACAATGGAATGTTGCCCTTCATTAGCTCTTGCATGGACCAGTAGCTCTTCCATGCGTTATCGACACGACGGTCTACTTCCCGATCTTGTCTGTTCTTGAAAGAGACTATCTCCTTTGTATAATGTAGAAAAGTGTTTTTTTTATATACTTAGTTTTACGAAACAAGCCTTTTCCAATGAAAAATCCGTTAAAAATGTACTTTTGAGTTTTGATACGCAAAAAAAAAATTAAAAAACATTTATTTTGCAACTAAATTACATTATGTCAATATTTTATGTATATAACTAGTACTTAGGGAGGCCTAGACCCAGCAGTGGGCGAAGTTGGACTGTGGATGATAATGATGATGATGATGATGAACACAGTACTTAACTAGCATGCGTTTTAAAGAAAATATAAGTATTTATAGGTTTCAACGTTTAAGTAATTGATTTAATACTTATGTTTCAATAAAATCCTGTGATACGAGAGAGAGATGTAAGAAAATATTTCCAAACATTATGAGGCGCAAACAAAATTAATAATCCCAGCTTAATTTTCCATTGTCTGGTGCAGGTGAAATACGACCCTCCCTCGGTGCAGCCCGGAGTAAATAATTAACTCCAGATATCGTCTTGGAACCGTGAAAGTAATTTATTCACTTGCAAGGAGCGTTTTTAATCGAGAGCTTAATTAAAGACGTCAATACATAATCAATGACTTGGACAGTGGCAACACTAAATTATTACCTCCGTGATAATACAAGATTAAAACTAATTTACGCCACTAATTCGACACAAACCTGCGAAAACTATTAACAACAGTAATAAATAAAACCAGCAATGTTCAAGAAAGTGTATAGCGATCGTATTATGTCAAAAAAATGTAGATTAACAATGTATGACAAATAAATGTCAGGATCATAAGGGCTGAAGAACAATCGGGTGAGTACAGAATCTTACACAATTTGTTGTGATTTGTTGACTTAATTTGCAAATAACTTACAAACTACACAATAACAAACAGGTTTGCTCTAAAGTTAAACAACGCCATCTATAAAATAGCAGAGATCGTCACACATCCGATAAACAAATAACAGAGGACGCTGCCAGATATTGTTACCACAGAGTATACCGTATTTAATTCGGCAAGTATAGTTCTGCCACCCACCGCAAGATTACGCTACACGTCGCGGGGATTTAAAAATTTCATCAATAATCTTTAAAACTGCGTAACAAGATGAGAAACTGATCAGCGTGCACCAAATACTCAGCATAATAGAAATAATATAGTATTTTTCAAACTTTCGAGATCACTGTACATAATTACTGCTTAAAACGGGTATTTATCGCGTATGTACCTTTTTTATATGTTATTCCGATGTTACACATCGAGAAATGTTAGTGTCCTGTTATCATCCATTTCATGAGTGGACCTATGTGGTCATTCGGGTGAAAAAAAAACTAGGAAATAGTATAAAAACAAAAAAAATGCTATAAAAACAGCTGGTTAATGAAAGCCATTAAAATATCATGTAAACATAAAAGAGCCCTAAAACCCCTTACTTATGAATCGAATAACAAAACTTGAAAGCTATATTTCACACAGATCCAAATTAAAAAAAAAAGTTAGTTAAAACGTCAAGAAAATCAATCAACATCAAAAATATATATATATATATGCAAATAACAAAGTAAAAACAATGTCGAATTTAATTAAGGACGTAACAAATAAAAAACATGGAGGAAAATACAAAATATGAAACTATTAAAAAATGATAAGTTTATAGACCAGCCATATTTAATAGTAAACACTTTTAAAGAATTCTACGCTTTAGAAGGTAGATCTAATAATATTCATATCCGCCCAAAAACAGTGGTACAAAAAACATATTTTGATGTAATTCGTTTGTTTTGAGATTATGACACTTAAATATTGGCTTTGACGCTGAAATAAGCTATTTTTAATACTAATATCATAACTATACCTACATGTCGGATTTACTTAGATATAAATCAAAATGCCAGCAAAAAATCCCGTACAAACAAATATGGTACCCTATTGGTTTTAAAAGCTTGTAAATCAATATTTTTGTATCAGGCAGTGTTTTCTTTTGTTTTGTCGTCCTTCAGATTGAATCTAATAAGACTTATTATACATATAAAACATAATTTATCACTTCATTTTGTAAAAAATATTATTGTAAAACTTCGTGGTATTATTTTATTCGTAATTTTTGGTTATGAACTGTTATATTTCGAATATGACTTAACCCTTATCCAAACTTTATATGTCATTCGAAGCGCTAATTCAACTTGAATAGAAAATACACACATGTGACACTTAAATTCCAATAAGTGTGTCATTAGAGGCCAATAACCCTCAGATGTCGACCCGCCGCTACCGTCCCGCCATACACAGTTTTATGATCCGGCGAATGACCCGCGCGCGGGTGACGCAAGAGGATATACTTCAAACCAACAGTGATTGTAAAAGTTCAGGGAACACTGTCATAATCACCATGTATTTCACATCAGTAACTAACAGAAAAGTGACCACCCTCATGAAAAAGCTAAACAATAAATATAGCTGCGGAATCGACGATATACCTCCCGTTTTGATAAAATCATGTATAGTTGAAATAGCACTGCCACTAACAGCACTGATAATGATCTATAGAGGAGGAATACCTTCCAGACCTCCTAAAAATAGCAAAGATAACACCGGTGTTAAAAAAGGAGGAAAGTCTACCGACGTCAGCAACTACAGGCCTATTGCAGGTCTACCGGTAGTATTTAAAATATATGAACGTGCAATCTCTGACCGTGTTCACAGTTTTCTCGAAAAATACAAGCCTTTGAACCAAAACCAATACTGTTTTCGTAAAAATCATTCGACTACACTGGCAATTTTAATATATTTTAGAACCCCTAACCTATATAAGAGATAAACATTATCCTGTTGGTTTGTTACTTGATATGACCAAAACTTACGGTAAGATTAACAAAGCTATTACAAATAGGAATTCGAGGAAACCTCTGAACTGACTACGTTCCTACAAGACAGAAAACAATTTGTCCAATTAGAATTTCCATGCCAAGATATAAGTTCCATTCAAACTGTGCAGTCTGATATACGAACCCCGAAATTATTCTATTCCACAGGGAAGTGTTCTAAGATGTGTCTTATTCATTATTTATATTAACGACCTACCAAAACCTAGTTAAATTGACTCTCCATGCTTTATTTTTGCCGATCACGTATCTCTTCTTTGTAAATGTACACCTAATATTAACTCACTGAACAATATCAAATATTCCTTTTCTAAAGTAAAATCTTGGCTAGAAACTCATAATTTAGAAGTAAATACTAAAATAATGCAATTTATTCCATATCAATAAACACCACTAAATTTAACCTCACTAAGCAGCATTCTTAACATAAAAGAAGTTAAAGATTAACTCTTTCGGGCATAAATATTCACACACATCTAATCTGGAAAGGGCACATACGAAAACCAAAGCCGAACTATCTCAATTTGTTTACGCGTTTTTTTTATCCTTAAATCCAACACCGACACAGAAACTGCAATGACTGCCTCCTATGCTTACGCGTACGCATGGCTGCGATACGGGTAGTGATATGGGGTAACAGCGTTGACGTTGACGAGCTGTTCATCATGCAGAAAAAACGCCTAAGAATAATCCTGAACATTCACCAACGCATCAGCTGCCGCCCGCATTTCACTTAATGGAATGTTTTAACTTTACTATGTATTTATATTTATGAAACTGCCGTGTTTGTAAGAAAACATATAGAATTGTACGAATATGACAAAAATCCGCAAAGATAGACGTATATAATGCTTCCAGTACCCAGGTTAGAAATAAGACCTCTACATGTCAATTAAAATATACAATAAAATTCCAATTGTGATCAAAAATGAATGTAAAGATCAAACATTTAGTATGACGCTTAGAAAGTTACAACAATGCTATTATAATTGAAATTATTTTTTTACAAATAATTATTCGAAATCTAAATAATGGCAGTACCAATTTGTATATTTATAAAAAACTTAATATAGATAGGTAGCCTATACAGGGTGTTTGGACCCTGTATACTAACGATATTCAAGTGACGGTTTCTCAAAACATAAAAAAAGACTTCTCGAAAAAAAAACCAATAGTTATATTATAAAATTTTCAAGAAAATCGATTAAGTTTAGTGATTAATTCGATATAAATCTTACTGCCTACTCTTGCAATCGACATCCAAAAATAAAGGCCGATTTGATATTTCTTTCCGAAATGTCTGCGGGTTTTGAGTTAGAAAGGGGCAACATGAGATATCTCGAGATGTCGATACAGTATCTGTGGTCAGATGACAAGCATTATGCAATAGCACAACATAAGTTTAATAAAGTGTTTATATTTATTATGCTCATCAAAATAACCCCTTTCATTTTTGTGTGTATATTATCAAACACCCTATATAATTAACTACCTATAACAGAAATGTTCCTATACCCTATAATATAATAATTATGTAACGGGCATAGTAAAGTAACAAAGTTACGATTGGCACCTATTATATGATATATATCGCGTCCTTGCGACAAGAATGAATGAAGGAATTCCTTCAAAGTCGATTTCTGAAAAAACTGGTTTTCGGAGATAACACGTTCGTGTCGCAAGGGCGCGATATATGTAATAAATTATATTATGTAAGTTTTATTATAAGGTATCAGAAAGTTATACTATTATTTTATGAGTTAGGAGCATTATTTATGCTGTTTGTTTATCTTGCCACGCCCTTACAGGATTACACTTCTTTAGATTACTTTTAAGAAAGCTGTGATATATGTTGCATTGACATTAACAAACACTAAATACAATACAATTACACAGAAATTACACATGCTTATGCTTAACTAGAACCAAATGTAACTTATATTATATTTTTAGCTATAACTCTACAACATCTATGTAGTTACCTCAGTGTCATGTACTAAACTCACTATCATGCTGTAATAAGTTGAAGCAAAGATCCCTCGCGTCTAAATACAAGTTCTCACTTAGAGCGAGGAGTCGAAGATTTCACTGTACACAGGTTTTGAGCAACCGCTACACTACACTAACACCATACTTACAGCATAGCTAAATTAATTATTATTATTTATTGTAAAAATACATTATGCCTTCCATCAAAAATTAGCTAAGGCTTTGTTATGTAAGTACCAGAACCCTATGTACACTTTGAAAGCTTTCTGCAAATAAATAAATATTTTATTTATTAATAGGACCCACAAATGGAACTATTTGCCTTACTGTATTTTTACTACCTTTGCAAATTTCAGTGATAAGACCGCCGCTTGTTTTTCCGTGTGTCTGGTTATTTGTTTTGTTATTGTGACGTGTACAATAAAGAATTAACGATCTTCTTTTATATAAATTGTGGTCTGTTATTATTGTATTTATCTGTTATCTGTAATTATACCAAATCAGTACCGGAATGGTACCCAAGAGATAGTAACAGAAACAAAGAATTATATACGCCCATTGTGCATTTCTATTGTTCTTTGGAGTTTTATTATTGATTATTGTAAGAGTTATATTTAAACACTGTTTGACCCGTCCTGGCTTTGCACGGATTGTCATCAAAATAAAATATAGCCTATAGTACGTATATGATAGTAGGGATAGTGCAGTTATCTATCAATAAAATAATTTTGAAATCGGTTTCGTAGTTCCAGAGATTACCCATTACATAAAAACTTACCGCCCTTACATCCCCATCAACAAATATAAAAAAAATCGCTGTGACCCGTATCTAATGACTTGTTTAGTAGATCATTTTAAAATTTAGTTCAATTTAATCACGCATTTTTTAATAACAAAATCATGCATACACACTTAAACCCCCTTTTACCCCTGCAACCTTTCCGTTTCAGGATAAAAAATATTTTTAATGTTAATCCATAGTTTAAGATATATAGCGCGTACAAAGGTATAAACAGACAGACGGACAAAAATAGAAACAAAATGTCGATTTGGCCACAATAACGGTTAAGAGGCTAATGTCAAGTAAAAAATAGTTCAAAATAAAATTATCGGCCCCGGTAGCGTTTTATGATATGTACAGAAGACGTTGGGTTGGTGACATGAAGAAAATAGCTGGTCCACAATGAACGCAAGCAGCCAGTATGGCGTGAATTCTTTGGATTGACGAAGGAGAAACAGTTACAATAGATAAATACGAACTAGTTACCGATAACAAAGTTGAAGATTATAAAACAACAGCAATACATGCTTATTATTTTTATGTATGTTTATACTTACGAATAGTACCAACTTTCTGGCAAATATTTTAAATTACTCGGTAACTCTATACGCTCCGCTTAATTAGGACATCAATGTAACAGGGTATTTGTACCATTAATCTCATTGCCACTACGCGACCATTTCGATAATACCACGAACGGTATTGGTCATCAATTTATCAATTTTGATTAGTCGCGTAGAAATGCAAATGATGTAGGCAGCAAATTGGCCAAATCAAATTGCTAGCGAGCCGTCATACCGAGTCACAAATCCCCTAAATCATTGGATCTGGGCCCATAACCAGATTAGATTAGGTTTGTCGGGCGAACGATTCTGTTGTAGAAATACGAGTACTGGGAAATTTTGTGGAATTATATCTTCTTGGTACAAATAATATAGGGTACTTCGGAATGTGTTACCTCTTTTAGCTGCAGAGTACTTAGGATAGTGATGGCACAATTCTGGTGTGACTAAATGAGCTAAAAATGTGGGTGGGTTGTTGAGATATTGGGGTTCTAGAAGGGTAAAAAAGGGGTTATCCGATCAAGTGGCACGTTTAATGAAAGGTCTTTATTGGTATATTCCGAGCCCATTTTTATTTTTAGTACTTTGTAGTTTTTAAGTTATTAGCCATAATAAAACTTAACTTTGACGAAATTCGCAGGGTACACCAGTGACCCCACAGTGCTGTAATTTGGTATGCGTGTAGCTTTTGTAATACAAATATAGGGAAAAGTCTGAAATCCAGAATAACTACAATTTCTACCACAAAAAAGAGCAATCAAATAACATGAACTCCCGTTTTCTGTAATTTGAATGAACCTTACGCAATAAGTTTAAAGAAATAAATATTAAGACATTCCCTTGTCAATACATTTATGAAAATCTAATGTATGTTCACAAAAATATTAATTTGTTTAAGAAAAATAGCGATAATCATAATTTTAATACTAGAAATAAAGATAAACTCGCTGTTGCCACTTGTAGACTCCATAAAGTTAGTAAATCGTTTAAAGGGCAAGGTGTACGCTTTTGTAACAAACTCCCAAGGGATGTACAAAAATTGACAATTAACAAATTTAAAAACGTAATCAAACAAAATCTTTATAAAAGAGCCTACTATAAAATATCGGATTATTTAGATGATAGAGAAGCTTGGGATTGAAATTGCTCCAACTCGTTCAAAATGTTACAATTTAGACGTAATTTATTTTCTGTATTATGTATTGTAAAAGGATCATTAAAAAAAACAACCAGCCTTGTTTCTTGCCTTTCTTTCCTGGCTTGGTCGCGAAGGAACAAGCAGTAAAATTGACGTTTCAAAGTGATCCTTGTGATTTTAATGAATAAAAATATTTGACTTTGACCTGTAGGACAAGTAATTTGGTTCATTCGTGGCACTATTTTATTAGTCACATTTATTTCACATAGATTACAAAGAATTTTTTTTTGTTTTTTGGGAGACTCGCGAGATCTTGATTCGGGGCGAACTACAGTCATATTTTCTTGATGTCTTGCTGACCAGATCTGCCTTTGGAAACCGGTATTACCGTATTATTTATAAATGCACTCTTACGAGAAATCATTACATATATAAACAGGAATTTTGAGTAGAGCAGCGTTTGTGTCATTGCTGACTTCATGTCTAGTTGACTATGAAAAAGGGCTATTTTATACTGTAAATATTCCGTTTTACTTGAACAGGCTTTTTTTAAATGCAATTTTTGACCGTCTCTCTTTATGCGTTAAAATAAATGTAGAAAATAGCGTGTATAACAATATAAAACACTGATACAATCATTATTATAAATACGTGATAAATCCCGTACTTATAATAATGATTGAAAAACTTTATCAGTTTAAAAAAGGTTAAAAATTTAAACCTTTTGGTAAATCACTCCACAAATTATGTCCAATGGTCGGGCAAAACGACAGTTGAGCATGTGAGGCAAGCTTTGTATGGAATCCATGCAGTTGCAGCTACTTACCACAGGGCCTCGCATTCCCCATCGACCCAGATTCTTCCTGCGCCAGCCAATCATTTGCCTCTAACATCTACGAGAGCTGATAAAGCGACGCCAGTTAGCCCACGTTCATGTCTTAAAAGTAGTGTCCGACCGTAATAGGGTTTTAAGCCGAAACCGAACCTTCGGCCTTGCTCTCAGTTTCGGCTGAAACCGAAACTTACTCAAACATATTAGGTCATTACCTATGAAATTGCCGTTTTGTGTGGAATAAGTGAAAGTACTTATTTTTTTTAACTTTTTTATTTCTGTTATTCAAAGTAATCACCCATGCAATCGACGCATTTTTGCCAACGCATTGGCAGTTTATTAATGCCCTTCTCGTAAAAATCAGCTGGACGGGAGGCAACAAACTCTTCAAAGGCATTTTGTACTGCCTCTCGGGAATTGAATTTTTTACCCACTAAAAAGTTGTCTAAATTTTGGAAAAAGTAATAGTCGGTAGGTGCAAGGTCTGGTGAGTATGGCGGATGAGGGAGAGCTTCCAACCCCAGCTCTTGCAGCTTGGAGACTGTCTGTTGTGCAGTACGGGGTCGCGCGTTGTCGTGAAGGAGCAGTGGGGACGACCGATTGACCAAAGCTGGTTGCCGATGTGCAAGCTTCTCCATCATTGTCTCCAGTTCTTCACAGTACACATCTGCAATAATGCTCATGCCGCCTTGTAAAAAGCTGTGGTGAATCACACCCGCACTAGACCACCAAACAGTAACCATCACCTTTTTAGGGGTCATTTTTGGTTTAGGGCATTGCTTTGGTGCTGAACCAGGATCTAACCAACTTGCTGAGCGCTTTCGATTGTCGAACAGAATCCATTTTTCATCGCACGTAACAATTAGGTTCAAAATTACTTCATTTATTTGCGTATTGAGCAGCGCGAGGCAGGTCTCGACTCGTACGTTGCGCTGGCAATCGTTAAGTTCGTGGGGCACCCATCTATCAAGTTTTTTTACCTTGCCTATTTGTCGCAAATGGATCAAAATTGTTTTGATGCTAACATCAAAAGCTGTTGCTAGCTCAGCTGTAGATTGAGTTTCGTCAGCTTCCACAATCGCCTTTAATTCATCATTGTTAACCAAAGTCTCCGGACAACCACGAGCTTCATTTTTCAAGTAAAAATTTCCAGAACAGAACCAGGAAAACCAATAACAGGTTGTGCGTTCGTTTGTACAGTTCTCTCCGTAAACGTTTTTGATGTTACGTGCCGTTTGTGTCGCGTTGGTGCCACGACGGAACTCATATTCCATAATTAAACGAATTTTTAAAGTATCCATTATGACGAAAAATGTTCAAATGTAATGAAAATACAACGCTAATCAATAAACAAAAGACTGAGTTTGTAAAAAGAATGTCATGTTTTTAAAACAAAACTAATTTGAATTTAGAATACAAAGCCATTCCAAACTTTTTTTCTATTTGAAATGACCAGTACTGAAGAACGGCAATTTCATAGGTAAATACCTATTATTTATAATTTCTATTGTATACTGAAATCTACTGAATTTTTCACACATTTATTTGCATATTATGTATATTATATAGCAGACAGTTAAATAGTGTTAAATAAAATAAAAAGACAATCATTTAATGACGTAACCTCTTTTATTAAATATAACCTCTTTTATTTGTCGCTTAAAAATAAAACTCAACACAATGAAGTTCAATACCTAATAATTGCCACTGAAATAAAAAAATAATAATTAATAACAGAAGTATGTACAGGTAAAAACATAAGAAATACTTACCTAAAAACATTTATGTACAAAATACAACCTCAACTCCATGTGATTAACAATGGATAGTGGCGACTTGAGCCGGCGGCGAGCACGAGTTAGCCGCGAAGTTCGCCGAACGACGCACGATTATTCACGAAAGAATTCAAGTTTCGGCGCGGCCGAAAGTTTCGGCCATTTTTTGGCTGAAACCGAAATTAAGGCCGTAACTAGATTTCTTGGCCGAAACTGGCCAAAACTGGCCGAAACCGAAACTAAAACCGAACTTTCGGTCGGTCACTACTTATAAGGCATATACGAGTGCCACAGCTACGACTGCATTTCTGCAGGTAAATTGTAATTGTCAAAGGAAGATCAGAACGTTGGTTCTTAAGTATGTTTCTTAGACAAAACATCGAGTCAAGCTCGGTCCTGGGCAACGCTGTTGTTAGAAATAGTTTTCCTCGAACTATTTAAATACTACGGCCCCGCTAGCCAACCTGAGTTCTACTTATACTTACGTACCTATCTACTAGTTCTGTATAAACTTATTCATCTGTATAAACTATTTCAGCTTTTCTTATAATGTACATATGTATTATTAATATTTTTATTATTATGGAATATTTATATAAGAATTATGTAAGAGTACACTGTGCAGGTATTATATACCAATAATACATATTTATATGTGTATTATATGATATTTAATCCATAAATTATACCATCTTGTAACATTCTTATGGAATCCAATCCATCCAAAGGTTGTCTAAAAGAGATCGCTGCGTTAAGACCGTCAGTTGAATTTCCGCGTGTCTAGTTATTTATGTTAATATTGTTTGTTAAATTAAGTGTGGTGTACACTAAAGCGTTATCTATGTATGTCTCTACGTGATACTAATTTGCCACGATTATTTTGTTTGACTTTAAATCTATACTTTCTCATCACTAGTGGCTTTAATGTAAACAACAGGCTCATCGCTCCGCAAGGCTTGTCCACAATGTACAACTTTTATTAGTATTGGAAAAGTTTTCCCGCGTTTTTTGCTTTTATTCGATATAATGTTTACCGATACATTCGTCTATAGGCTCAGGCTATTGGAAACTTGATAAACGGTTTCGGTAAATATGTCTTAAAATAAGTTGATTTTGGTATCGGATTGGCCTCAAGTGTAGATAAACTTTTGAGTGGATTGGTGAAACGAAAATGAAGGAATTAGGCGTTACTTATTTAGGCGAATCTTTGTTCCAGGTTAGTGGAAACGTGTGTAAGATTTAAAACCATCGAAAAATGTATAAGCCGGGCGGCTCAGATACATCTCATATCGTAGAACAGGTAGAAAGAAAGAAAGAAAAAACATTGATTTGTGGCGGTACAAAACACACACAACACACAAGTAAGGTACACAGAAGAGAACATATTCATACACACAAAAACAGCAACACCTAACAAATGTGTATCTCACAATTACCTGTACCTAAACGACCGACGTCACAAAAAGGCTCTCTCAGCATTTGTTGTGCTTTTGGCACAACGCTGATCTTCCATTGGAAGTTGGAACCATTTAAAAATAAAGATATCACGGATGACTGCCTGCACAGTACTACAATTACAAAAAATATGAATATATAGATAAATATAAATTGCCACACTAAGAAAAAAAAATAAACTAGTGGTTCGCCCTGAACTGAGATCTCGTGAATCTCCCAAAATAAATATTATTCTTAGGCCGACTTGCACAACGATGCCTAAACGTATATAGTGCCTAAATATGATTTAAGGAGTTGTCAAATCATACAAATACTTCTAATTTAGACATGTTTAGTCGCTTTGAGCATGCCGGCTTTAATCTTTGACTAATAAATTGGTGCCACAAAATGAATAACCAACCTACTTGACCTACTGTTTCATTCAAATTAGATGTAACGGGGGTTCTTATTAATTGGTATATTTTTTTGGGGTACAAATGGCAGTTATTCTGAACACACTTCTGTGTTCAGACTTTTCCCTATATTTGTGTCACTAAAGCTACACGAATACCAAATTTCAGCATTGTGGGGTCACTGGTGTACCCTGTGAATTTTGTCAAAGTTTTGTTTTTATTATGGCTAATAACTCAAAAACTACATAAATTAAACTAAAAATAAAAACGGGGTTCAAATGTACTAATAAAGACCTTTCATTTGACGTCCCATTTGACTTAATAGTCTCATTTTTATTTTATTTTACCCCCTTTGAACCCCAATATCTCAACAACCCCTCAATATTTTTAGTTTATTGAGTCACAGCAAAATTGTACCATCACTACCTACACACCTGTATATGTACCAAATTTCATGATGATCGGATAAACGCTACGAAAGTTATCATCGGACAAACAAACATACATACATACAAAGCCGATTTGCCCAAATTGATATGGAGATCTCGCTTCGCTCGATCAATAAAAATAATAGCTATATTAAGTTATAACAAAAAAACAAAAATTTAGATGATAGGGGAGAATTAGACGAGAATGTGTAGGCTTCCCACATAAATTTCTAGAGCGGCTGATCTTTTGTGGCCTGCACTCAACGGCTCTCAGTAACCATTGTCAGCTCAATCCTACGCTGCCTTTCCAGTGCGTTGTCTACACCCAAGAACCTCTCATTCCCAACGGTTATCAGTATTTCGAGCTATGCGCCCCGCCTACAGCAATTACATCGTATCGTATATCGACGTCTTTATTTGTCTACGGATATCCTCATTTCTGATTTGACGGTAAAACAGTACTGACTTATAATCGAGTAGGAAGCTTTCGGTTGTAAAAGAAGTTAAGATTATCATTCCACTAGTAATTTATAAAAGTGCCTACGAACATCTAATATTATTACTAGGGGTCATATCGCATTTATGTTTCGATAAGCACATCCCTTTTTTTAAGTACAAGCAGAAAAAACTTTTTCTGCTAGTACTTAAAAAAAGGTTTCAATTTGGGCAAATCGGCTTTGTATGTATGTATGTTTGTTTGTCCGATGATAACTTTCGTAGCGTTTATCCGATCATCATGAAATTTGGTACATATACAGGTGTGTAGGTACAGGTTTTGGTTCTCAAAATAACCTATGATCCTACAAGCACAAGATGTTTGGCTTCCAATACACATACCTAACCTCCGTGGCGGAATGGGCGCATTGCCGGCTAAGACACAGGAGGTTGCGAGTTCAGATCCCGCCGTGAAACAAATGTTTGCATAATCTTTAGATATTTGTCCCGGGTCTGCGTGTTATTTTTCTATAAAATAAGCACGATTTTACAAAAAAAAAAGTATATTACTATTCTATCAGTTATTTGGTTACCATAGTAAAGCTAAGCTCTGCTTTGTTTGGGGGTAGCGCTGTGTGAAATGTCCAGCATTATTTATGTATCTAAAATATACTACTTTACACCGAGAACTCAGTGTTTATGTAGTAAATAAATTATAAGTTTTTATGATTATATGCATAATAAGGTAATCATTGCTCCAACTCGTTCAAAATGTTCAAAATGTTACAATTTAGGCGTAATTGATTTTCTGTATTGTTATGTATTCTAAAAGGATCATTAAAAAAACAACCAGCCTTGTTTATTGCCTTTCTTTCCTGGCATGATCACGAAAGAAGGCTGTAAAATTAACGTTTCAAAGTGATCCTTGTGATTTTAATGAATAAAAGATTTTTGACTATTATGGGCCGTAGAATATGTTAATTAATATCCTGTTACTTTTGATGTTGTCTGAATTAAATATATTATTATTTACGAATAATAGAGGAAGACAATTAGAGCTGGCAAATCCGCTGAAGAAACAATAATGACTCATCAAAAATTACCTCTTGAGACCGTTGTAACCCTACATATTTGGTGAAAATATTGACCTATTTTTCATCACAATGGAAGAACTTTCATAAAATCCAACTAAAAGAATCTTCGAATGTCATCTCGAATACTATCCAAACTATTTTTTATTCTTTTTTCATTTTAACTTTATCTTGCTTGATCTTAAAAATAACTTTTGTTGGAAAACTCAATAGAGCATAAGCATTTTATCGGAATGGGAACGTATTCTTACACAAATCTATTATTTTATTCACTTTCGAACTTCAAATTGGAGAGATTAATTACAATGAGTTCTGACGTTGTTTCTCGAGTTTCTTATCGTTATCGGTGATTCTAGGAATTAGTTCGTCGTTTTTCTCTACAAAAATTTTATAGTTGAATTTTATCCTTGTGGGTAAAATACGACGCACACTATTGTTGTCGCCTCGGTGTAACCTTTTGTATTTCGCGGTAGAATAGTTGTTATATAAATTGTCCGGTAGAATGGCGGGGCAACACCAAGCTAATTTTTAAAAAGAACGGAACCAGTTGATTTTTGAAACGCGACACGAAGAACACTAAAAATCTAGAAAGCTAGACTTACGGCCGGTTTATAATAATTTATAAAGAAGTGCAAAACTACAGTGTAAAGTATTGTACTTTATGTTTTAGAATAACTGTTGGCTAAGTATATTATAATAATAGGTTGGGGAAAACGTCTTTTCGCATTATAGTATGTATGAACTTGTAATAAAATCTCTTTGGCTATATCAGTGATATTAAGTATGATACTTTGGACATCTGCTGTCACTCTCAAAATTTTAATTAGATAGATGTATTCGGAATTCAAAATTTTCGAGATTCCGTGCATCGCGATAACATATGTCGCGATTAGTCTCGCTAACGTGCATCGAAATAGTGTAAAACTAAAATAAGACCGAAATATAAACACAAGCACTCCATTTAATCAATATAATTTGTGAACTAATATTAGGTTGGGGAAAAAGTATCTTCGCATTTTTTAAGAAAATTCAAAACATTTTTTAATATAGTTTATTTACATTTAACTAAAGTATGTAGGTACCATTTTGTTCGATAACTTTTTGCCATCTTGTAGGTAGGGGCATGATCCCATTGCTATAGAAATTTTGGGGCTTCTGATCAAAATACCGCCACAAGTGGTTTTGGCAGTCCTCTCGTGATGTTAACCTGACACTGCCTAAATAATTCTGAAGAGACCGAAACAGGTGGAAATCTGAAGGTGCAAGGTCAGGACTATACGGCGGATGCATTAACACCTCCCAGCCAAACTCTCTTAATTTTTGCTGAGTGGCTAAAGATGTGTGAGGTCTAGCGTTATCGTGATGAAAAACCACACCCCTTCTGTTGATTAATTCCGGCCGCTTTCTCTCAACTTCTTGCTTTAATCTCATCAGTTGTTCGCAGTAGAGTTCAGAATCGATGGTCCTGCCTGGTGGTAACAGCTCATAATGAATAATGCCCTTCCAATCCCACCACACACACAGCATCACATTGTTGCGAGTTAACCCGGGTTCCGCCTCAGACTGTGAAGCCTGACCGGCCTTTGACCACGACCTTTTTCGCACGTTCTTGTCGTACGTGATCCACTTTTCATCACCAGTTATCAGCTTCTTCAAAAATGGTTCGGTTTCATTACGTTGTAATAAAGAATCACAAATGAGTACACGGTTCATTAGGTTTCTTTCAGTGAGCTCGTGGGGTACCCAAATATCGAGCTTTTTTCTGTACCCAGTTTTTTTCAAATGCGCTAAAACTGTTTTGTGGTCAATTTCTAGTTCTTCAGCTACGTCGTAACTACTGATATGCCGATCTTGCTCCACTTTTTCAAAAATAGCATCAGTTTTATCCGTAATAGGGCGACCAGAGCGACGAGCATCTTTGACATCAAAATTTCCGGATTGAAAACGCTTAAACCAAATTTGTGCTACTCTCACAGACACTGCACTAGGTCCATAAATATAGCAAATTTTTGTCGCGGCTTGCGTTGCATTTTTACCTTTTTTGTAGTAAAATTTTAAAATGTATCGAATTTCTTCATTAGATTCACTCATATTTACAGTACAAAAAACAAATAAAAATCACACATTTTCCTAATTTGAATTTGGAATTATCTTCTTTAAAATTTAAACTTTGAATGATACCAAAACCAGCCAGATACAAACAGAAGAACCAGCCAAAGATATTTTATTACAAGTTCATACATACTATAATGCGAAAAGATTTTTTACCAACCTAATACATATGCATTGTGGATGAACACCCGGTTTCTGGCCATAAAGAATCCGGCTGCATGCCTGGCTAAGATCCGTATTCTATTTCCAAGCATGAACTGAAACTCAAGCGAAGGTTTGACAGCTTCCAAGATTTAGTTTTGAGTTTAATTTTTGCACTAGCCCTAAGGGCGTTTATGCACTTACTCGTATTCGATTCGTGTTCGTGATTTCACGAATTACTTTGACCAATAAGGCTCCTAAGTGTTTGCAAGGAATACGTCTATTGGTAAAAATTATTTGTTAAATCACGAAAACGATCGAATACGAGTGAGTGCACAAACGTTCCAAGTGTTGTTTCCAAATACCGTACGTCATAAAACGCAGTCTACACTAAACATAATCAAATAAAATTATGCAGAATTGCACCCCGACGAGTAGATCACATTCGTTCTAATTTGACTATTCCCGTTGCGTTCACTGTTACATTTCGGTGGAAGCGAGAACAGTTAGTTGTTATTTATTGCTCAATATTACGGGCCGCCACTTACACCGTAATGTTGCAAATTATGTGCATATGCTAATTCACAACGACCCGCGAACCTAGCGCTCATGCAAGTCGCGACATAGTGCAGATAACCACTAGAAACGCAAATCTATCTAGCTAGATCTCCATTCTTTCATCGGAAAACCAGACCCTCTGCGGTGCGCCACCACTACACGGTTGAAATATCTCCAATTCGCATAAAGCGGTTCTCATCGACCTTTATTATGCTCACCGTCAAAGAGTGGAATGCCTTGCCAGAGTCTGTGATTCATGATAACTACAACCTGGGTGTCTTCAAGTCGCGAGTGAATAGGTTTCTTCTAGGCAAGCGTGATCCATCGAAGATGCACCATCGCTTACCATCAGGCGAGATCGTGGTCAAACGCAAGCTTATAAGGTATAAAAAAAATTTAAAAAATGGGAAAGCGATTTGTTTGGTCAGGTCCGCAAACCTTACTGGAAAGGTACAATTTTGCATACCTACCCCAATAATTTTATATACTGATATTATTTTACTGTTAATCATTATTTATGTAAATTCGGTTATGTATAAATTTCAAAAAATTAAATATAACTACGATATAAGCAAATATCTAAGAACGTTGGAACTAGAAAAGTTATAAATATATGGTTATAAAGTACCAGTGCCCTCCTCCCTAACATAGAGCTAAGTTCCTCAAAATATAAAGAACTTAGCTCATTTAAAAAAATAGTAGATTAGATAACCAAAAATACCTATTTAATTATTTTTCTGTTAATGTTTTAAAATGTAAATGAAGCACTATTTCAATAATTACACTGTTCTTTGGAAGTGGGTATTCTGGTTTCAATTCATGATACTCTTTGTTTGGATAATAGCAAAGTGCAGCTTGTGCATTCTGCTAGTGTTGTGTTTATGATTGTACATGGGCAATGTTACGACCCGCAAGTAGCTGTACATTGCCAGATTATAAGCATTCCGTTTTAAAATGCTTTGAGGAAAAAGAAATTCATTTTTTAGTAGCTATATTGTGTCTATATTCTCACGTTTATTTTTACTTTAATCAATAGGCATCAAGCTTATAGGTTGTTTTTAGGGGCCACGGCGAGTGTTTGTGTTGTATGTTATAATTCATCAAAAGAAAGACACGAAAAGTCGCCAAATCCTGATAATGGCCGCGGCATAATAGCGGGTAGAATGCTTAAGCCACGCGATGCCACTAAATACAAACGACAATGTTCCATTTTCAAAAATTAATAAAGCAATACAATAAACATGTCGTCAGTCCCACCCCACAGATAAGGCCGCAACTACACATTTTTTAACCGCTAAGTGATTGCTCTAACGACAGCTTAATGGTCTCCCATCGCTATTTCTGAGAAAATATTGATATTGGATTTCAGGATACACTGTTTATTGGAAAAGCAATAAATTCAGTTTATTATAAGTTGTATTTTGGGAAGTAAATGACGTCATATTGAAAACAAACATAAAGAAAATGTAGGTCACTGTTGTCTCTCTTTATTCATCGAGCGAAGCGAGAACTCCAAATCAACGTGGGCAAATCGGCGTTCTATGTATGTATGGATGTTTGTTTGTCCGAGGATAACTTTCGAAGCATTGATCCGATCATCGTGAAATTTGATACATAGGTAGGTAGTGATGACACAATATTTTGGTGTGACTAAATGAGCTAAAAATGTTGGGGGCTTGTTGAGATATTGGGGTACAAGAGAGGTAAAAGAAAAATTTAAATAAGACTATTAGGTGAAATGGTCAAATGAAAAGTCTTTATTAGTACATTTCAACCCTGTTTTTAGTTTTAGTTTAGTTCTAGTAATTTTTGAGTTAGCCATACTAAAAACAAAACTTTGACAAAATTCACAGTGTACACCAGTGACCCCACAATGCTGAAATTTAGTGTTCGTGTAGCTTTAGTGACACAAATATAGGTAAAAGTCTGAAGTCCAAAATAACTGCATTTTGTACCCCAAAAATGAGTAACCAATTAACATGAACTCCCGTTACCTGTAATTTGAATTAAACTGTAGGTCAAGTGAGGTAATTGTTTATTTCGTGGCACTTAGTCAAAGATTACGAATAATATATTTTGGTTTTTATGGGACACTTGCGAGATCTCAGTTCGGGGCGAACCACTAGTTTTGTATTAAGTATTCGATGGTATTAATGGATTTCAAAAATAATAATATATTTAAAATCAAAAACAATTGTGTTGAAAATGTTTAGATTCTAATAAAAATTATTTTACTCATTGTTAAAACTAATATACTAGATGCAAACAATAAATAACCTAAGGCTGTTAATATTTAGCAAGCACAAATAAAGTGAAATCTTAGCTCGTACACCCATTGTCTGCCTTATCGAATTTTTCGAAGATTTTTATATAAATTGCAGGACAAAGCCGTCTCTCTCTCGGCTGTCTTGCTCACAAAGAGCATCAGCTCGTTCATAACAATGCTAATATTGTTGAGTATTTTCATAGCTGTTTACGATAAGCAATTTTAAAAAATCGCTTTGTCCGATCGTCGCAGCGTTGAAGTTTGGCACTGGGAAATTGTATACGTATGGTACGAGCGCGGAAAATATTGTTGAAGTTTGTGTACCTGCTTTTACACGCTACGTCAAAACTGGCTTTTGTTGTGTATTATTTTTACGTGTTATTTTTTAACTTGTAAGAAGGTTGTATTAACTAGGCGATAAATGTCCATATCCGGTGTTTTTTTTTTATATGAATAGATCTTTGTTTGAGCACAATTTGACCTGATGGTAAGCCATGATGTGGTCTAAGATGAAGCACGAAGATCTAGAAGACACCTATTCACTCTTACCTGAAAAGACCCAGGGACACGCTAAGAAATCTCGCCGTGTCTGCGGCAGATAGGCCCAATTCATTATGTATACGATTAGAATTTAGTCGAATCTAGCCAAGAAAATTTGTCATGTCTGCTCCAGACCAGATAAATAGGAACTTGTACACGATGATATTTTTTCGGGCAGTCGTCCTTAGGGTATGTTAGGGAATACTAGTCAAGTTTAACAACACAACACCCACCTTACACCCAGTCCTGGATTAGCCTTTAAGCTATTTAAGCACTTGCTTTTCAAAATCCATGCGTTTTAAATTGTCGTTATCTGGCACTGAAACTACTCCGTCCGCCCCTCCCTTCACTGCAGCAACACAGAGCGCGTCGTGTCTAGCGCAGACAAGATTTTTTTCTTCGCCAGCGCCGGAGCTATGTACACAGTTCGTGTGTAGAAACGACACTAATTCTTGCGTCTCGGCGACTTTTCTTAGCGTGTACAAGTAGCCTAAAGTGTTCTGTTCGCAAAGCGTCTTTCATAGCAGCCTTCACTATTCACTATTGGTCTTCAGCCGAGCTGTAAACTAAATCATAACGCGACGTGACATTGACAGCGTCACGCCACCACTATCTGACGTGACGCGTGACGCAACGTGACATATCATGTCACGCCCGCGGAGTGTTTAATCAAGGAGGATTTATGTTTTGTAATCGAAAACCTGCTTTTATTGGATTACGTTTTGGTTTCAAATAAGGAATGCCATGTCTGTTTGTATAAAAGTTCGATTTATAAAACTGTTCCTAATTTGAATTCCTCTAAATTACGAATAAGAGATGTGGTCCAGTAGATAATGTGTCCAGTGTTAAATGATTTAATTACGGTTTTGCTTCTTATCGTCTTCAATGTATGTCCACTTTAGGAATAATAAAGGAATACAATGTGATCTGCTTGCAAAGCTGCTGATGTAAATTAAAGTGGCAATTTTAGATTCCCTGACTGACCGTTATGAGGTAGGTATCTATGTGACCGTTACGGAGTATCTATTGTAGATATATACATACGCCCATGTGACCGTGTCCTGCCTGGTCCTAAGTCACGGAACGTGCCTAAGGTCACGTGACCTATAACGTGCTAATGTTGACTTGCTCCTAGTTCCTGCTTAAAATGAGACGATAAAGAATTTATTTTACCAGATTTTTGAAGGTCACAAAGTTAATTTAGTTTTATTTATTTGAGACAACAAACAATTATACTTAAAGGAGTACTAACTCACGGCGCGGTTTACAAGCGCGTCCGCGCGGGGTCGCGGTTCCATCCATGGCAATTTATGTTTTTATTGGAAGCATCGTTTCATCTACATGCAGTCAGTTTTTCGATTCTAAATTTTCTGCTGCTTCTTTGAGAATCAGAATCAGAAATAATTTATTCTTAATCTGTTGTACAACAACGATTTTTTCTGAGTTAAGGCTCATTGTTTCGACTGTATTTTATACATGGTGGTGAAGAAAACAGTGTCAGTTTTTACGAAGGTAAATATGCAAGTGATATACAACAGGAATCAATAAAAAAACTACGCATATTTTTTTAAAGTATGTATTAAAATTAGTTTCAATGAATGTACTGTTTACCTACTTTCCTAACTTATACAAAGCGATGCGCGACTTGAGGACGAGCGCAGTGCAATAATACACATGAATGTCCATTTTCTCAATGGAAGTTAATGATATTTAGTGAACGTTTCTAACTAATATGGATGTTAAATTCCTTCCTATATTTTTTAAGAGCCCAGTACGACATTGTGTTCGAATATTGCTACTATTCACGTCGGCACCCTGTATAGTTAAGTTCAATCTGTCTCAGTATCCTACACTTTTCAAGCTCTACAGAGGATCACAACTCATAAAAGCATTTTAAAATAATCCACTTGGCTTTGGTTTGAGAAGTGGGTCGGGGTGTATACTGCCCGCATTAGGTTTCATTGCACGTTCCAGCCGACATACGAAATGCATCGCCCTGCCTAAAGATTATACGTACTTGCTTATTTGGTATGCCTATATAGAAAACTATTTTAGTCTTCTCATCAGCATCAGATCAGCCAAAAGACGTACACTGGTAAATATGGGCCTCCCCCATAGATTTCCAGAGCGACCGAACTTATGCGACCTGCACCCAACGCCTCCCAGCAACCTTTATCAGGTCGTCTTTCTATCTAAGCCGACCAATGCTTTCTAGTGCGTGGTCTCCACTTCAGAACCTTTCTGCCCCAACGGCCGTCAGTTCTTTGAGCCATGTGCGCTGCCCACTGCCACTTCAGCTTACAGCAATCCTTTGAGCTATGTCGGAGACTTTGGTTCGTCTAAGATTCTCCTCATTTCTGAATTGATCTCGTAGAGAAACACCAAGCTTAGCCCTCTCCATAGCACGCTGAGCGGCCACGAGCCTTCTTATGAGGCCCATAGTGAAAGACCACTTACTTACGTCATCGCTGGTAACACACACTGATCAAAGTCTTTCGTCTTATGCCACTTAGGTATTTGGGACTTTTACTTTCAGTCTTTTAACTATAGATATAAAATTGTTGTGGAGTAAGTACAATTTAATTTATTTATTTTACAACGGAATTACCGGTATTTTAATAATATAAGTAATCTTATTGATATATGCCACAGATGAGGTGGTTTTTAGATCCTCCATCGTGCAGAGGTTTAGGTACAAGGGTATCAATTTAATTTTTAATTATGGGCGCAAACCAGCCACAAAAAACAAATGATCCCTGAAAAGAATCGAACAGCGTTTTAAAACAAAAAACTAAGAACCTCCACAGGAAATTGGTCACATATTAGCACATTTCAGTCGCTCGCCGGGAACCCGAGAATTTACTGTAAAAACCACTTTGCGAGAATTATCATCATTTCGTCTAAAAAGGTGTAATAAAGTTGGCCCACTTGTGCTCTTTTTAAGGCTTTTTTAGACGAACCATATCTACAACCATTCTTTGTTGTAGATATGTGTTTTTATATAAACTTGAGAGCAAAAAAATCGCACATTCATGATTTTTTGACATAACTAAAAAAAAACAAAAAATATTATGTTTCTGTAATGCAGATTCATAGTCTATTTTAATACCTATCCAGTGGTATCTGATTTGTCTTTCAATCATTACATAAAAATGCTTTTGTGGATCAATAACAAAAATGCATGTTTAGTAAAAAATTCTTTATTCAAGTATTGGTGTCAAAGTTATGAAATTAAAAGATAAAATTAATTTAAAGTTTGTTAGTAATACCGAGTGTTCCCTCCCCTAGCCTGAATCACTGACTCCATCCGTGTTTTCATTGATGTTACTAGACTTTTGATAAAATCTTGAGGAATAGCCTCCTATTCCTCTGCGATCGCCTGTTGCAGCTCCTGTAGAGTCGATGGAGGAGCATCTCGGCCTCGAACTCTTCTTTTCAGCTCGTCCCATAGATGTTCGATGGGATTGAGGTCTGGGCTTCGAGCTGGCCACTCCATAACGGTCACATCCACCTCTTGAAGGTACTCGATCACTATGCCAGCAGTATGCGGTCTTGCATTATCTTGCATAAACAGAAAGTTTTCGCCGATAAACCCAGCAAAAGGTACGACGTGGCTCTCGATTACTTCCTCAATGTATTGTATGGAAGTCAATCCTCTTGATTGGCGACCAGTATTCGGTCCGGTGATGAAGGCAAGCTCGGTTTTTGCTTCCATAGACATGCCTCCCCAAAACATGATTGATCCACCGCCATAGGCGACACGTTCTGTTATGCAGCATTGGGCAAATCGCTCTCCCGATCTTCTATACACCTTCCCCCGTCCGTCGTTGCCATGCAAGCACATCCTGCACTCATCAGAGAACAGGACTGCACTCCACTGCTCTTCGGTCCAATTCAAATGGTCTCGAGCGAACTGAAGGCGGGCTTCTCGGTGGACTGGGGTCAATTTCGGCCCGTTTGCTGGCCTGTGTGCAGTCAGGCCACCTTCTCTCAATTGTCTTCTGACTGTCCACCGGCTAACTTCTACTTCACGAACTTCTTGAAGTCGTTGGCCCAGTTGAACTGCGTTCAAACGACGATTTCTTAAAGATGTCGTTATAAGAAAGCGGTTATCACGCTCTGTTGTAGCACGGGGACGGCCCGATCCTTGTCGCCGTTGGTAGCCACCAGTCTCTTGATACCTCTGGTATACACGCCGAACGGTAAATCGGCTCAAACTCAATTTTCGAGCCACTTGACTTTGCTTAAGCCCCGATTCAACAAGGGCAACCACTTGAGCGGCTACTTCTGGTGTAGTATCCATTTTCGTGTTCCGTTAGAAGCCAATATCAATAGAGTACCTTTCACACTGTACGTTGGTATGCAAATGATGACCATTTTTTTTTTTTTTTTTTTTTTTTCGGATGGACTAATCTCGCTGTTGGCCTCTGAGGCCGTGACAGCTTAACCGAACTTTTGGCGAGCGCAGATGGCGCTCAGCCCTGTAAGTTTATTAGGCAACTAGCGCAAGGGCACCACTTAGGTACGAACCTCGGCTTGGGCTGTTGCCGGGATGGGGATAGGAGAGAAACGCCCGGGTACATGTCTGTACCTCGTATAAGCGGCGACTGAAGGGACTCGTCGACCTCGCCGGCGAGGTCGGTGTTTCTGTGAAGTGTTTGCTCTGTCTGATATAGATGACTCACCTTTCGCATTAGCAGAGGTGATTTCGTCATCCGGGTCTCCGAGAACGTGTCTCGGTCGACGGAGGATTTTGTTGGCGGGCGGATCCAACGGGTAAACCGGAATGGTGTGTACCAAAGGGTTCGGATGATTAGAGGCAAGTTCATAAAACCGCTTGGAAGCGAGCTTCATGAACCTGGCTATTGATTCTAATTTCAAATCGCGATGTAGGTCGTTATTGCGAAAGTACCAGGGCGAGCCTGAGGCTTTTCGCAAGAAGCGATTTTGAATAACCTGAATGGCACCAACTTTAGGAGAGTGGGCAAATACTACAGATGAGTATGTCATAATGGGGCGAATGCACGCTTTGTAAAGAGTCACCTTATTTTTAAGGGACATTTTACTTTTCGCGCCTAGAAGTGAGGGCAATCGTCCTAGGGTGAACTTTGCTTGGTTGCACCTCTTAGTGATGTGCAACCTAAAGGAAAGACGCCTATCGAGGATGACACCCAGATATTTGGCTGATGGGGCCCAGCGAATGGGCTGGCCAAATAGAGAGATCGGTTTGGGAGTGAGGTTTCTCCGTGAGAAGTACACTGCTGTACTTTTCGACGGGTTTACCTCGATCCGCCACTTGCGGAACCAAGTGGCTAATGAGTGAAGGGCAGCCTGCAGCCTTATACCCACCCGATCGGGATTCCGATTGGATGTGTACAAGGCTGTGTCGTCTGCGTATAGGGCTATTTCCACTTGAGGAGTGCGGGGGATATCGCTGGTGTACAGCGTGAACAGGAGGGGGCCAAGAACGGAGCCTTGAGGGACTCCTGCTCTGACTGGTCTAGGACTAGAGAGAGTGCCTTCCACGGTGTAGCGAAAGCTGCGACCTTGTAGGTAGTCTCGTATGATGAGCACGAGTCTGTCTGGGACTCCGAGTTTGAATAGCTTGTAGATCAAGCCGTTGTGCCAGACTTTGTCGAAAGCTTTCGCTACGTCGAGGAAGACGGCACCAGTATCTGAAGGCCAGAAATGATGACCATTCCCTCAATATGCACTCTTTTATACCTGCGATAAATCCCGCCGCTGGCCGTACCTGGATCGAGCGACATAAGGGGGTCTATTGTTTTGTTGCTAATGAGTTGTTTTTAAAGGTAAATGTCAACCCTTTATCAGTTCTGCGAATGCCTAGATTATGCACTTTAATTTAATTTGATTTTAATTTGCTGTAAGCTCCAAATAAAAAAAAATTTAACTTTTAAGTAAAAATGTGCGGATGTGTGATTTTATTGCTCTCAAGTGTATATTGTGCATGACTGGAAAAAATGTTCTGTATTGGGCATTCCTTTTTCAGTAAATTGAATTATTGTGCAAATAAGAATTACCTAAATAAAATTAGTGTTGCAGTTCTCTTACAATAAGTTTAGTATTCACAAGATAAAGACACATTAAAAAAATAGTCTGAATAGAATAGAATAATCAAACATGAACAACGAAAAAGAAAAAAGTATAAAGAATAGTAGGTGCAATTTAATCTAATGAGACAGTTCGACACATGTGTCTGCGTACCAAAATGGCGTTCATCTCGGCATAATGCAATAGAAAAAAACGCGACACCAATTTTCACTAAACTTTGCTTATAACCAACTCGCAAACACATAGAAAACACAAACCCTTCAAACTCATAACAACTCTCTTTTTCCGTTGGTGGTTAGTAAAAGTGAATAAAGACAACAGACAACGCGGGAGTACCAACACCATTCTGAGGACAATAGCGGACAAGTATGACGGCCTCTCTATAAACACTGCATAGGGGTTCTGTGTAGGTAACCTATCCGCCCATATGCCTAAGCTTTGTGACACGTTACAATTTAATTTTGATTTGATTTTAATTTAATGTAATCTTTCACTTTAATATACTAACGTAGTTTATAAGAGCCTGTTTATTATTAACATTGATATGGATCATGGATATCCGAAATAAATAACTACTTAATATAATTTAATTTATAACATTGCGGTACATTTTGTGGTCGTAACACAATATGCTTATTATCTACACGGTGTTTTTTTTTGCTTTGTGGTTGCACTGTGACCATGCATGGTCGATAGATTTTATTTATTTAGCGTGGATGGACGATTGTACATATTTTGCAGTCTAAAAAGGCCTTAGTCGTTCGAGGAAAAATACCTTTTTCCTCAAAATTGGGTAATCGCCACTCGACAGGCGGTGTATTATTTTTAATATTGCCTCTTTGGGGAATGCTTAGAAATGTTATGTGAGCATAAAGGTGGTGACACACCGTGCCTATGACACGTCTCTTTGATTAAAAAAAAATATTAATTTCATTTACTTATTTACTTCTTGTAAATCTAGGTACAATGTTAGGTGATAGGGATTTTATATAAGCGCTAGATTTTGCCTTGCAGCGTACAAGTATTTTATAATTAAAAATATAAATTTTAAAATTCAAAACATTAATTAAAATTAAATTAATAATTTTTTAAATTCATAGAATACAAAATGTCAAAAAATAATAATTAGGAGAAGATACTAACAGAAGGGAAAAATGGTTGGTCATCTTATACGACATGATAGCTTTATAAGAATATTGAAAGAAAATGAGGAAGGAAGGCAAATACTTAAGCTACATGAACCAGATTAAGTTGAAGATCGCTCTAATGTTGTATAAGGAGGTAAAAAAAAACCGCCTGAGAACGACACCAAATGGTGGAAGTTGCATCAGTAGTGCCGACAAGAGCAAAGCTTTTAAATACAATTCAATTTATTACGTTTCTTTCAGACTTTAACATTAGCATCATCATTATCATATTAGCCATAGGATGTGCAATGCTGAACATAACCTCCCCCACATATTTCCAGAGCGACCGATCTTGTGCGGCTTGCACCCAACGGCTCCCAGCAACACCCAGCTCGACCTTTATCAGGTCGACTTTCCATCTAATGTGGGGTAGTTCTACCCTGCGCTTTTCTAGTCTCCACTATAGAACCTTTCTGCCCCAACCGCCGCCAGTTCTTCAATCTATGATGCCTATAAGTGGGAAAAAACCTATACCCAGCAGTGGGCTGATGTAGACTGCAGATAGACAAATAGAAGAAGGGGGTATACCAAACACCTTTCCGTACAAAAGGATAACGTTTTGCCACCGATCTGAGGCGTAATGGGTGAGTAAATGGATGAGACGCAAGAAGTGTGGGTTAAATTCCTGCCCCGGAACTAATGTTGCATGAACAGAATAATTAAGCAAGCTACGTCACGCAGAATTTCTACCGCAACTAACTCACCTATCCAAAGAAACTTTACGCAAATTTCACCACGAAAGTTTCAATTGATCAGTGTATCACCATACTAAGGTTGAAAAGTAACGCGCACGCTTCTTTAATCGCTCGAATGCCAACGCACGTTTATTGTCCTTAATTGGATTATGTGAAGCTTTTAAACATTAATGTTCTCGCTGAATGCCAGTTAGATAATCTTAACGCTGGGCTTTTTATTTAACTTTACAACATATTATGGAAATTATCTATTTATCGGGGATTGAGTACATAAATTTCAGTGCTTAAAGATCGACATCATATCAATGGTTCCAGTGGCGGGCCGTCCTACACACTACGCTTTCATGGTCTCAATACTTAAGAACTCGTTAGCTGTGGTTGCGTTCACAGAGTTAACACAGGGAGCGCGTCTATTGTATTTTGTCTTAATTAAGGTCTATGTATTACTCATTGGAAATCACACTGTCATACTAATATCATAAATGTGAAAGTTTGGATGTTTGTTTATTTATTTGTTTGTTTGTTACTCCATCACGTCGTAACGGCTGAATTGATTTCGATGAAATTTGGTATATACGTAGATTACAATCTGGATTACCATATGGGCTATCATTTATTCCATAAATCAGTTCCCATGGGATAAAACTGGGGTGATAAGTCAAGTTGCAACGGCGAGTTTAGCTTTATTTCATGGTTACCTACACATTTAGTATTGTAAGGCGTACCTACGAACTTGCGGGCAACAGCTAGTCCTTAATAAATCTAACCTAATATTATAATGAGGAAAGATTTGTATTTTTGTATGTTTGTTACGCCTTCACGACTAAACGGCTGAACCGATTTCGATGAAATTTGGTATATAGATAGGTTATGACCGGGATTGAGACATAGTCTACTTTTTACCAAACTGCGCAGAAGGAGTGTAATATTTTTATTGAAAAACTACACGTGCGAAGCTGCAGGTTGGTCAGCTAGTAAATTTAAGAAATTTCACTGTCCTCGTCGGCGGTCACTTTTTCTAGCTGTGCCCTGCCTACTATCACTTCAGCTTGCTTATTCTTTGGGCTGTGACAAATTGACGTATGCATTTCTCATATTTTTACCAGCCATTATCGGTCTACGACGAATGTTCGTACGTGTATCTGTGTAATTCATGTGCCGAATGATACAGATAGACAGAGACATACAACGCGAATCTTCGCCGAATCCAGATAAGCAAAAGCAGGGTAGTTAACGACAAATATAACATTGTTTATATTTAATTTTAGAACATTTAACCTTGCAACAGCCACACTGTCACTCCAAGGCAACGATGTGAAATCCACAACGCTATCACAGCCCACTGACAGGCTGTGGGAGACGTTACGTCACGACGCGTCAACGTGACGGACAGATTCGCAAATGTACGCGGATTACAAGTTATGGGAATTGTTGACAAAGCCGAATAGATATATAACTCTTTATTGAATGACCACACAAACAAAAATAATAAAAAAATATGTACTGAGCTAGAATAAAACGGTAATACAATGGAAGGCCTTAAGGTTACAGTTGCATCGCGATATCAATTAGTTTTTTATACGATTTCTTTAACCTGATGTTACTAAGAGTTATTTGTGATCCTTAAATTTAAAAATAAGTAACGTAAAGTAAGTAACGTAAATCTTTATTAGGAACAATAAACATAAAATTAATTACAAAAATGGAACGATGATAGATTAGATTAGATTTTTTTATTGCACTAATAAAATAATACATAGGCGAAGTTAATGCTAATCACAATTTTCTTCCAGCTAACCTTTGTGTGGTGTCGATAAAGTGGTAGTGCCAGAAAATAGAAATGGAAACAACCTGTAGCTTAGGTATCATAAAATAAACTCACAAAAAATAATAATAATAATACACACACATAAACGAAATACATAAATATCTACATAAAGTGTTAAATTTTGTTGAGAATCTTGAAGAGAGATGAAGTGTTTATAGAGTTTGGATTTGAAGATTCCCATAGAGGCTGCTAGAGGTTGCTTTCCACAGTAAGAGAGTTCCACAAGTGGATAGCAATCAGAGTGAAAGAGTTAGTGAAGAAAGAAGTTTTACGCTCTTGAGTAAAAGATGTTGAGAAGAACGAGAAGGACGATCAGGTGGAAAAAGAAGAGAAAAACCTGCATAAGTAATAAATAGATATAAAAAGAAAGATAAAAGGTATGAAAGAATAGATATAAAATAGTTGTTAAAAATATGCGATGAAAAATGAGGTAGTAGGCATGGTTGAATTTCACTGCATTTTATAATAGATACTCCCTCAGACAGCTTCATATGATCCTATATTTTATTAGAAATACTGCATCCATTAACTTTGTAATAAATCTATAATAAAACAAAGTCGGGTTAGTTACACCATTTATAACTCAAGAACGACTAGACCGATTTTGATGATCTTTGATTTGTTGTATTTGTCTCAGTTCCAAATGGTTATTAGCAGAATAACTCTTAAAATATAGGAAAAATTAACGCAAAATTAAACTATGAAGAAAATTCATTTTGCTCATACGTACATAGATGCAGCGGGTGACGTACATTGGCAGCCCGCGTCATATGCATGTCGAGCGAAGTTCGATGGGTCAACTAGTATTATATAAAATAAAGAAAAAGCACGATTCCTAAAAATTGTATTCATAGAAAATGATTCCATAATTGAAACTTAAAATAAAATTAATACCATTATTTTATTCAACAGCATTTATTTAGTAATACTCAGACAATCTCGCGACATTTTGTCACCCCACCGAGAGAGATAAAACACCAATCTGTGCAAGTGGTATTGTCACTCCGCGCGGTCACGTCATGGTGACGCCATCTTGCGGCCGTGACTACGGCAGGAAGATAAATGGACGAGCAAAGAATTCGTTTGTAAAGTTCTTATTCCGTTCTTAAAACCTCATTTTAAACATATAGGGATATTACCAAAAAAAAATTAAACACTGTTTAGCGCGTGTTTAAATAAATCCTATACAAAAAAGAAATTCTTAAACACGCGTTCAACAGTCGTTTAACTTTTTGTGGTAACAAGGCTACCGTTTACCGATACGAGGTACCTATCTAAAAAAAGAAGAGAAGACTGCATCGCATCGTAAGTGCCTATTTCACCACCTCAAAGTAACGCTTTCCAACGGATAAAAAATATATACGTCTTTTGTTTTCACACGGAAACAGATAGAGAGAATGATTTTTACCCGTCAATTAAAGTTACTCGGTAGTCGTGAAACAGGCCCTAAGTCTCGCTGCTTTTAAGGGCGACTTGCGCAATGATGCCTAATCGTATTTAGTGTCTTATTTAGAGCGTTGTCAAATTATACAAATACGTCAATATAAACATGTTTAGTCGCTAATTACGTTTAGGGATCGTTGCTCAAGTTGGGATAAGTCTGGACCAATTTGGGGCCGTTTGTGCTGCAAGGCGTTTTTAACTACCTATCTACATAGTTTGATGTTAAACATAATATATCCTCCAACTAACAGTATACTTACAATAGTACCAGAATTCACTATATTATCCAGAATTTACTCTACTTTTAATATTTTCTACGTAGAAGTGATAGCAAAGTGAAGGTTTATTATTTTAACTTTTACGAGGTTTAGCTTCGTGGAACCATTTACGATTCAACTCGTTAAATCTACATTTCAATTGAAATTAAAGCTTCTTAATCATTAAATTTTGGATTATGCATAATGTTATTATTTTCCTCTATATTTGAAAATGGGCGGGTCAGGTAACCAGATGGACTAAAAGGATTAACTTGTTGGTAAAATATGATGCGACTGCTAAAAAAACCATAGCTCGTCGATTTGCATTTTTTCAGCATGGAATTGCTATAGATCGAGAAGAGTTGGAGAAGTTGGGGAAAACTTTTGCCCACCAGTAAGACAGCATACGTTATTAAAGCCAGTTAATATGTTTTGAACCTCGATGTTTTATAGGCTACACATAGGCAAGGCTCCTATCCGTTCAGTATTACCTTCCAAAATAGCAATGATAAACTCAATTCGATTAGACTAAAACCAGTAAGAAAAGACAAGAAAAGAAAAAGTCAAGTAAAGACTATATCGAGCTAAAAATATAATTGTATTTTACTTATTCTACGCATTTTATTTGGCTCCATTATATCCTCCAACAATATAACAAACACTATCATCATCATTGCCCACTGCTAAGTATAACTCACCTCCCTCAAATACCACTCCATCGATCCTGTGCTATTTGAATCCAGGTCTTTATTCTTTATTCTTTATTGCACACAAGAAAATACATTTAAAAATACAGAAATAGAGGTGAGCTTAACCCTAAGAAGAGTTTTCTTCCAGCAAACCTTTGAGGCTAGAGAGAGAGATGATTTTAAAGGTAGGTGATTGTACAAAAACATTAATAAATATATGAACTATACCCAAGGTATATATCATTTTCTTTGAATACAATTATGGTTACCCAAAACTAATATGAACTATACTCAAGGTATGTTATAATATTATAATTATAATAAATAAATTATATGGAATAATAATATATACCTACCTAATATAAATATATACCTATACATATATAATAATATAAAATGACAGAGAAAGATAGTGCTCTTTAACTTTCCGTTTGAAAATGTTGAGTGATGGGCTAGCGCGAACTTCATGAGGAAGAGCATTCCAAATTTTCACCGCATGTCAAATTTTTCGAAAATTGGATACGTGATCAAACTTGCGCAGACCAAATAACCTTTCCCTGAACGGTCTCCATATCGCCCTTAGACCGGGCCGATGGTCTGCCACGGCCTCTTATGCTCTCTCTCCACCACCACGCCAAGGGTAATAAATAATCACTTTTCAATTACGACTGTTGATAAAACAATTTCATGATTAACAGAATATTTAATGCCTATTTCATTAACATTACTGACTGTTAATGTACTTAATGAATTAATATAGTTGCAACGCAATTACTATTCTGTGGATTGGATAATTTATACCTATGATTATTGTCAGCTCATGAAATATCTGTGCACAAGAATTTCTCATCAATATGTGATTAGATTAGAATGAATAATGGATTGGGAACTGACATATCCTAGGAATAATTATATGCCACACTGGGCTCGTGGGGCTTACGAGTTATGTACAGGATGGTTTAAAAAGATAAGAATGTGATGTGGAACTAAAATAACCTACTGAAAATAATAAAATCCAAACTGTTGACTACAGGCACACTGAGGACCTACACGGAGTTTGTTTTTTTCGTGTTTGGTGTTATTACAATAATGTATATCATCAGTTAGGCACCACAACCATACAAAAATGTATTGGCGTTTTTTTTTAATTTTTTTATGTTATTTGTGGGGAAACAGGCTTACGGCCCACCTGATGGTAAGCGGTCACCGTCGCCTATTGACACCGGCAACACCAGGGGTATTGTCGATGCGTTCCCTACCCTGTAGAAACCTTTTAACATTTCTCTTGAAGCGTGTCATGTCGTAGCCTAACGGGAAAACCTCAGATGGTAGCTCATTCCACATCTTGCACGTATGGGGTAAAAAAGATCGCGTGAAGCGTGTGGTGCGCGATACCCAATTGTCGATGATATGTGTATGAGCTTTATTACATTGTCGAGAAGTGCGGTGGTAAAATCTCGACGACGGGATCAGATCGAATAGCTCCTCAGAACATTCCCCGTTATACAGGCGGTAGAAAACACTGAGTGATCCGATGTCACGGCGTTGACTCAGTGGTTCCAGCCTGTGTGCGAGTTTGGGATCGATGATTCTAATGGCTCTTCTCTGAAGGGAGTCAAAACGAAGCACTTGGTACTTTGGAGCTCCATGCCAAAGATGGGAACAGTATTCTACGTGATCCTATATAGGTTAATACACTAATAACTTTAACCAGCAACTTTGTTTGTGCAAACATTCTTACACAACTTCAAATTCTCTAATAAATAAAAGCAGACATAAAAACTAATTACAATAAAGAATACAAACCACAAAGCTTTGTTCTTGCAACTCTGACCATACTTCCGGGAATATCTTAATTGTTTACTCTTGAACATACAAATGTATAAATATTGCAAAATATGCAAAATAATGCTAACAATTTTGTTGTGCTCGTGTTAAGTAAGCCCGAATTACTACGTTCTGGGAAACGCAGAATACTACCTACTCTAGCAGATACCACTTGAATTATAAATTAAATATTATAAGTATTTAGCCGCAATTTTAGATTCTAAGAGAAGGAACTTTACAGGCAATTATTTATTTTCCGTTAACCGTACCAACGTTGTAATCAATCAACACGGGAATAAATTCAAACGAAACGCTTATTACGATCAGGCCCCTGATCAACAAATATTAAAAATTGTAAAATGCTATTTAAAATAATTATCTACAATATCAAAAAAATCAAAACTTACATTTTATGTAAATTGTAAATTACCTCTACAAAATCAACAATATTGTCATCTAAAACTAAAGGCGATTTTTTACAATCATGTAATATTTATTGAACGTATTCATGGGCGTTACAATTGTAAGAAATTAACATGTAATTTTTTACATATTTGTGACTTTAAGGTTTAATGGTAGACAAAATAGGCAACTCGATCTGACGGAAATCCGTTTATACGACGTTTTAAACTAAGAAAACATATTTTTTTTAATTGATAATGATTATTGAATATACCGATTATAGATATGTCTAAACCGAAACACGATAGTCTAAACTTAGCTCGAAAAAAAATCGCAGTTTCCTCAAAATCATCATAGTGTCTGTCCGGGAAAATAACCTTTTAATTCGTTTGTTATGAGAAATATTCAATAAAAGTTTTATTTCCCATGATCCTTAATAAATACGTCATAGATATATGTGTTATTTTTTCTGTAGAAGGGCATATTTTATTTTTAAATGAATTAAGTTTAATGAAAAAATGCGCTCGAGTCTGTGATTTCACCGTTTTGCTCCCGTCAGACCGTCAGTCAGTCATCGTCAGGCCTCGTCGAGAGTAAACCTGTAGAACTTTTTCGCGCCTGCCGACGACCGACGCGTACGCAAACATAGAATAATAATGATAGAATATACCTAAGTACTTACCTAAAATAATGAATAAATAGAACCAAAATATTAAAATATTCTCGAGTAACAGAGATTGAGCACTTGTCATAAAATTCTACAATTATGTCACTTTTTCACAAATATGTCGGATGGTAATGTTTGTTGAGTGACAGGGCTTGAAATTTTGGTCTTTGAAAATACCGGTTCGACTGACTTTGACGCGATACTGATACTTACTTGGTATAGATGTAAATTACAGAGGTAGGTAGTTTTTTAAAACCAGTATTACTCATTTAGACTCGACTTAGCGTGGTATCGGTAATTTCACAGGTACCAGTACTATGTATCGATATTTTCAATGAGTATCGATATAAGCACCGGTATCAACCACTTTTATATTATTGTGCAAGCGAGAGAGAGAATAAAGTACGCGAACTATGAACATGTAACCCACACTCACAAAACACTGCCCGACGTGCCCTCTGAGCAAGGAAGCGCTCAGTTGTAATTAATGTGATAAAAAGTATAGATGAAGTGAAAACTGGCCAAGATGAAGCGACCACAGACAATTACTATTAAATCCACAGTAATAAGAGAAGAATGTGCAGCTGAACTTCACAGAGCTTTAACTTTAAACCTCGGTAAGTTAGTTCTTAGACGGTATTCAAGTTGCTGACTTTGGGGAACACTGGCCGTGGCCAATATTAGCCAAAACGAGAGAAACTGCGTAAAATGTATGAAAAGTTTTAGTTTATCTCTCGTTCATACAAAGTGAAAGTATTTGTCATACAAAAACAGTTTTATCTATACTCAGGAGGTCTGTCTTGAAGTACAGATAACGTAAAAAATCCTAATATTAAAATGAGGTATAGTTTGTAGTTTGTAAAGAGTAGGTAATCTCAGAAATTACTCAACTGATTCTAAAAAATATATCACTGATAGAATGCCACGCTATCCCTGAATGCTACATTTTTTTATAAAAATCCGTACGTAGTCGGATCAGCTAGTATACTATTAGCTTAAAGTGGCAACCTATGTGATAGAGTAACTTAAAGTTTTCTACGAAATGAATGTAAATCACACTAATATTATAAATGTGAAAGTTTGGATGTTTGTTTATTTATTTGTTTGTTTGTTACTCAATCACGTCATAACGGCTTAACCGATTTCGATGAAATTTGGTATATATGTAGATTATACATAGCACATAGCATATACGTAGCACATAGGCTACCTTTTATCCCATAAATCAGTTTCCATGGGATAAAAATGGGGTGTCAAGTCAAGTTGCAACAGCGAGTTTAGCTTTATTTCTAGGTTACCTACACATTTAGGAGTGTAACGCGTATGAAGTCGCGGGCAACAGCTAGTAAGTGATATAACAAAAAGTTATAGGTATAACAACATGTCAAATATCCCCACCATAATATTTTATAACGCATTTGTCTCTTACCATCCTTTTTGTTTTTAATAAATTGGTTGTTAATTTTGAAAGATTAATTCCGTAGTAGCCACGCGTGAATTTATGTGCGTACTGGATTAATCTATCTTTACAAAACCTAATAATTAACAGCTATCTACTACCATCACGGATATTGATAAAACATTGTTGGTAATTATCAATTTATTATATCATATGTTAATTATGAATTCTTTAGCAAAAAAATAGGCTTTTGAATCCTTATGATGGATATACTCGGTATGAACTCACAAAGGGGTAGTCAGGCAAGTCGAAACATTACGATTGATACACCCCCAGGGCCCAAATCTGCTAATTTATAAGAAAAATTATTATGGAGCTGTACCATTATTTAACGATTATGATTGTTGTTCCTGTCGCTACCAAATCTTCAGAAGTGTTGTGATAGCAACGGCGGTCATTGATGTTAGTAGAATACAAAAGGATTTAGCGACGATACCATTGTCATAGTGAAACGGTTGGTTTAGAATCGGACCCCAGCATTTACGTGTAAGATTGCAAGTCGATCGCAGCTTTTTAAATACTAACCGATGGTAAAAGCCTTAGAATTTTTGGTTTTAGGGCGGGATTTTTCGAATAGAAAAATGCATTCGTGCACTTGTGAGATTTGAACCCAGAACCTCTGAATCCGATGTCGGGGAACAACAACCGCCAACAAATTTATATTTATTCCCTAAGATTACCAATCTACCAGAACATCAACAATATCCACAAAACACAAAAGGTGTTTCAGACACAAAAGCGAATTTTCTACGAACAATTATTCTGTAACAAACCTATATGCCTAAGTGCTCCCCAAGAAAGTAGAGAGGTAATCTTATAAAAGCTTTTTGCTTTCAACTCTGTAAAATTTAGCACTGAGTACAAGTAGCGTCTGAGTAGGTAAGTAGTAAAATCTAGGACAGCAGGAAAATGGGAGGAGAAATTTCCATGTTCCATCATATTATACCCAAAGTAGCTACAACTAAACATGCCGATTTTCGTGCTATTTAATTTATTTTTCATCACTCAAACTCTGAAAGTAGGTTATTGTTACTTGAAAACAGCTCCAAAAATGCAATTTCCGTCCCTAGAGCCGAACATTTTAAAATAGTACGAGACTAATAACGTTCATAATAATGATGTAAAAAAATACAATATCCACGACAAATACTTATTTCTATTTAAAAATTGAACTAGTCTCATCTATACTAATATTATAAAGAGGAAAGACTTGTATGTTTGTAACGAATAAACTCAAAAAATGCTACATTATCCCTGAATAACATTGGTTACTTTTTACCCAACTGCACAGAAGGACTGTAATACTTTTTTTTTAACCTACGCGTTCGAAGCTGCGGATTGGTCAGCTAGTTCTCAATATAATGAAATGCAATTATTCTCAAAAATAATTTAACAACGCCATCTGTATATTAGATATATTAAATTAGAATAGAAGCTGAGGGCGTTACCAACTATTCTTTATTGTACACAAGAAAATACATTAAAAAGTACAGAAATAGAGGGCATGTACAAAGGCGATCTTAACCCTAAGAAGAGTTTTCTTCCAGCAAACCTTTGAGGCTAGAGAGAGAGATGATTTTAAAGGTAGGTGAGAGTTTAAAGGCAACTTTATATTTGCACTATATCTTCAGATTCAAATATAGCAAGTTTATAACGATACAAAGCATACAATTTAGAACATAGTGATCTTAGATAGTTTCTATTAGAACTAAGTTTCCTCTGTGCTTCCAGAAATTCTATCTCGGCTATAGTTTGAAATACGCCTCGCGTGAACACATCAGCATAGGTTACAGACTTCGTGAGAACCTACTTAAAGCCAGATTACCTCATCAAATACCAAAATAACATAGGCCCTAAGCTTTCCGTCATCATAATGATGCAACCCCTAATAAACTTTTTATCATTTCTTCATGAGGAGGTTGTAATGAGTAGATGCATTTTCCAATTACCAATTTATATTTCCACAACTGTACATGTCAAACTGAATGAGCAAGGAGAGGACTGGCGTGGGCGCACTACAACAGCGAACATCTACTTAGGTTCGATTTACGCGAGTCAGCTATTCTGTACGTAGTGTGTCCCTACACCCTTTCATATCAATAAAGATGATAAGGTATAGCGCTTGGTGACTGTAGATCTGTAGTGTCTTGGACGCCTGTTATATAGAGGTAGGTTAGGCTTGCTTGCCCGCCACTTTACCAACCAATCAGCTTAGTAAGATTAATCCACGTAAATCTTATCTTAAACACCGTAGACTGTACCATTGCTTATCAGGCGAGATTGTAGACAAACATGACCCTACTACTATTAAAAAAACTAATTAAATCGTGGGTTTTCTCTTACCAATGAGTGAGTGATAATTTTATGTTGACTGTAGAAAACTAATAATTAAAATGTATTTATTATTGTGATGAATGCAAGTACCCAAACAAATCTTGAACGGTTTTATATTAAGGTTTAATGTACTTAATTTTTAATACCTATATAAATAAAAAATATAAAAAAGGATAGGATATATTATATCCGAAAGTTAAGGTGAATTAGAACAAAAAAACCACAGAAGTAAGTGATTGCAGCTTTTATTCGGCATTTAGATAAGATTGACGACCTCGGTGGCGCAGTGGGCAAATAGCCGGCTGAGACGCAAAAGGCAGCGGGTTCGATTCCCGCCGCGGAACAAATGTTTTCATGATCTACAGACTGTAGAGATCTACAAATCTACAGATTTGTTCCGGGTCTAGATGTTTTTCTATACATTATAACTATGTATTGACAAAAAAAGTATATAAGTATTCTATTAGTTATCTGGTTTACATAGCACAAGCTCTGCTCAGTTTGGGGCTAGATAGCTCTGTGTGAAATGTCCAGCAATATTTATTTAAAGGGATAAAGTCACTATTCATTAATTATTAAAATCACAAGGTTAATTTTGAAAAAGATAATTTCATACTGGGAATTGTCTGGTATTTGATAAGGTTGGAGAGCTACAGAGGCTCTCGGCGCATTCGTTACTAACTCCGTCTAGGTCGGCGGGCCACAGTTCGCACCCTGTAACCTCATTATCGACGAAACTCGACCCCACCACACCCGCAACTTTGTTTACTTGCTGTTAAATTGTTGTCAAATTTATTTTGTTACGCAATTTTGGTAAAAATTATGCGAGCGTGTAGTATTATTTGCTATAAACACGCAATATATGCAAAAACTAGTGGCACGGCAAACAAACCAAATGAATTCACAATCTTTCAATCAATTTAATGTACATTCTCTCTCAATAGAATGTCCTATAACAAAAAGTTTTGCTGTATGTAACAAAGCAAATAAGCAAAAAGTATGGTATCCAGGCTTCTCAGCAGAAAAACCAAGATCCAAATTTACAAAACCGTAATACGGCCCATCCTCATGTATGGTTCTGAAGCCTGGACGCTAAACCTGAAGTAGGAGATTCAGCTTTTAGTAGCAAAGAGAATAGTTCTCCGGATAGTCCTGGGTCCAGTAAGAAGAGAAGATGGTAGCCTGAGGGTCCCTAAAAACGCTAAAATAGAAGATCTTTTGGCCGAGCCTAACATCATAGAAGAATACAAGTCACACCGACTCCGCTGGCTCGGCCATCTACTGCGAATGGGTGAAGATCGAAGCGTCAAGAGAGCATACTTATTTTTCGAACTTTCGCGATCACGGTACATAATTATTGATTAAAACGGGTATTTATCGCGTACGTACCTTTTTTATTTGTCATCCCGACGTTTCGGCTGTGGTGCAACAGGTGTGGTGAACGATACATACGCGATAAATACCCGTTTTAATCAATAATTAAGAGCATACCTACTTGGCCGACCGACTAGCCGCCGACCGTTGGTCGGCAAGTATCGCAGGAACGACAGGATCGAGGCTGACCTGCGCGACCTTAGAGCCGAAAACTGGCAAGAGATGGCAATGGATAGAGGAAAGTGGAGAGTTCTCATATCGGAAGTCAAGACTCACTTTAGGTGCCTGCGCCAATGGAGTAAGTTGTAAGTATGTAACAAAGAAGAGAAGACCTTAACAAGATTCTTTTAATAACTTCTTAAATAATATTTATAATTATTTACTTCTTAAAAATTTTAGTTTAGATACATAACTTCATAATGTGTCAGCCTGCAAGGAGAATATAACAAATAATGAATATTGACTGCCTCCGTGGCGCAGTGGGCGTATAGCCGGCTGAGACGCAGGAGGTAGCGGGTTCGATTCCCGCCGCGGAATAAATGTTTGCATGATCTACAGATATTTGTTCCGGGTCTGGCTGTTTTTCTATATATTATAAGTATGTATTTACAAAAAAAAATGTATATAAGTATTCTGTAAGTTATCTGGTTCCCATAGTACAAGCTCTGCTTAGTTTGGGGCTAGATAGCGCTGTGTGAAATGTCCAGAAATATTTATTATTATTATTTGCCCGTCACCATCCAGATTCAAGGTAAACAAGCTTGCAAAATGTGATAATCGCAGGCGGGGATGATACTACATACAAACTGAAGGGAACATAATTTAATCGATTGAAGCGAGATCTCCAAATCAACTTGGGCAAATCGGCGTTGTATGTATGTATGTATCTATGTATGTATGTTTGTATGTCCGAGCTTTCATCCGATCATCGTGAAATTTGGTATATAGGTAGGAAGTGATTGCACAATTTTGGTGTGACTCAATGAGCTAAAAATGTGGGGGGGTTGTTGAGATATTGGGGTTCAAGAGAAATATAAAAAAAAAACAAAATGGGACTATCCGATCAAATGGCACGTCTAATAAAAGGTATTTGTTAGTACATTTGGACCCCGTTTTATTTTTAGTTTAAACTTTGTAGTTTTTAAGTTATTAGTCATAACTGAACTTTGACAAAATTCACAGGGTACAATCTAAATCGGTTGGCGTTCTGAACTTATCATGGAATAAAGAAACTCATACAAACATACATAAACCCAGAAACGCATAAACTTTATAGTTATGCGTGCATAAAATATTGACTCCACACCATTCAGATTTAATTAACTAGGTTCGCGTTCGGATACACGGCAAAACATCAAATTACGAAATTGCGTTCGGGTGCGCGAACGTTGGAATTCCCAATCCTTTCGAATGAAAATAGTTTTGGCGAGTACCGCTGATCCCAAGACTACGAGTTCTAGGAACGTAGACACACGTCTGAACTGCGAACTGCGAGCTCCGAAGTATTCCACGGACGGTGTCCGACTGCAATAATGCGGACGTGACTGTACTCTACTGACTGCTGCTGAAAATTGATACTGAGCTCGGTCGGATGCTTCGCAAATAAAGTTTTTGATGAAAAACACATTTCTATCACACTCACTACATCACATGCTCTGAAAGTTAGTCATTGTAAACTCTATATTGGCTCCGTAAATGCTATTTTCGCCAGCAGGGCGATAAGTAAATTGAAAATAGAATGAGGCTCATTGCATTCATAGTAAGATAAAATGAAATACAATCTCCATGATAAATCTTCATTTCTGTTTATAAATAAATGTGGTTACATTCATAATAGCCTATAATGAAATACAACCTCCATGACAAAACCTTATCTTCTTAATACATAAAACAAAGTCGGGTTTGTTCGAACACGTATAACTCCAGAACGGCGGGACCAATTTTTATGGTTTTTGACTTGTTGTATTTGGCTCCGTTCCGAATAGCAAAATAACTATTAAAATATCAGAAAAAATCACGCAAAAAGAAATTATAAAGAAAATTCTTTTTTCATACATAGATGTAGCTAATGATACCGGGGTAACGTATATTGACAGCCCGCGTCATATGCATGTCAAGGCGGTGTGAAATTCGGCGGGTCAGCTAGTTTTTATTAAATGTACCTAAGAGGTAGCTATAGTCTAGTAATGAAATCAAAAACAATGGATACCGGGAACGCAAATTTTATTTATAGCCAAAAACTGTTTTAAAATGATTTATTTAATTTCTTCGCATTAGTGATGAAAAGTTATGTATTATACTCGGGTGTAAGTGAGGTATTGTATACCCGAGATATTTTTAACACTTTCTAACTTCGTACAGCCTTGACATGCATACGACGCGGGCTGCCAATTTACGTCGCCGGAAAATAGTCAATCGGCCATCATTAGCTGCATCTACGTATGAGAGAATGAATTTTCTTCATATTTTTTTTATAGTTATTCTGCTATTCCGTCGGAGACAAATCCAACAAATTAAAGATCATCAAAATCGGGCCGTTCTTGAGTTATAAACGGTATAACTAACCCGACTTTGTTTTATATATATATAGAAATAATGATTCCAAATTTCAAGTCGATAGCTTAAAGGCGGGTTCCTATATCCGTCGGTAACTAGCTACGAATCGTTTCTCCTTGAAAACGTGTCAAAAGTTGGACACTAGTTTGACACTTATTAAGGAGATACAAGTCGTAGTCGGTTACCGACGTATATAGGAACGCGCATTTAGTCGTTGCTGAGATAACCAGCTACTCGTATGACAGACGGACAAAGTCGCGCTATAAGGATTTCCTTTTTACGAGTACCATTTTAGTCCAGAACCCCAAAACTACGCTTAGAGACATTTCCTTAGCATAATAAAATGTATGACTATTCTACCAAGTAAATAACGTTTCTAAATTACGAGCCAATTTCACATTACACTTAGCTCAACCTTTTACGCTGAGCATATACCCTCTTTGGATTCAATCTCCTGCCCTACATGAGGTATTTTGAGCAGATGGAGTGGCGCCCTCTGGGAAATCTCTGTTTGAAATTGTTTCGAAATGGCTCATTTTAAAGTTTGGTGCACATTTGGGACCGGATTAGTGTAACAGGCATGTGTGTCATCTACAGTATACAAAGCTGGGAGTATAGTAAAGCTCGGGCTTGTTCTGTAGTGCAGTGGGACTAGGTTCCCGCCCTATTCAGAATTGTTGGAGATTTCTATATTTACTAACCGTATGCACCTGCATTGTGAAGTTGGAAGGTATATTTTTACAAGCTTTTGTTAACTCGTCTTTTATGTTTGATGTGGTATAAAATCTTGCATATTCAATTTGTAAGTTAGTTTCCGTTATGAAATTAAGTTGACATTTTTTAAAGGATTCCTTAATCGTAGAAGATTACCGTGATTGGCATCATTTCGATGAGCTAACCTTACTTATATCGTCATCGCCAACAAACCCGGGGCCGTATTACCTAAGCCAAATTGCTGTTGCTTCGCTATCGCTACTCAGGCCATCCCTTTCACATGTATAGTACGTACCTCACGTGTGAAAGGGATGGCCTGACTAGCGATAGCGAAGCAACAGCAATTTGGCTTAGGTAATAAGGGGGCCGATTGTCCTCTGATGTGGAAGCTTACGCAGAGGACTAAATCGCAATTAGTAATTAAGTACTAACTCCCCTAGTTTTAAGCTACTTACTAACAAAATGGATCCATTGTTGTATGAATGAATAAATAAATAATAATAATAATAGTGAAAAGACCTTCTTCGTGACCTTTCGCCTCAATGGCAGAACATCGCCACCCTGTACCGTGATTGCGGGAACACCACACTGCGGATGGTCGAGAATAAAAAACTTTTAGGGTTCTACATTGACAGCGGACTCACTTGAGAGGTACATATAGAGGACCTCTGCTCCAAGTTAGGTCGTACCTGTTTTGCACTGAGACGGCTCGCTAACACCGTGTCTCGTAGCGTAGTACTGTCGTGTTACTTTGCGACCGTCCACAGCATTCTCATTTCTCACCTACGCGGTGTGGAGCTGCGGGCGTAAGCCGCGGATGTCAAGCGGGTTTTCGTCGTGCAAAAGCGGGCCGTGCACACGATCGTCGGCGTGGATGACGATGTGTCGTGTAGAGACTTGTTTAAAGAGCTGAATAATGATATTCAGATGAGATTTCAGAGGCATGAGCCTCTTCTCTGTGAGCTTATATATCAAGTAGCCCTTTTCACTCATATCAACATCGATGAGTTCCATAGGAGAGGTGTGAACACCGGGCCGCGCTCTGCGCAGTAACAAGCTCGCTCATGTCCTTGTCACGCCCGCGCACAAGCTGTGCAAGTAGGAGAGGTCCGTATATATGTATAATGGTCCGGTCTACAACAGGCTGCCGGACACGATTAAAAAAGATGCAACTTTCACCATAATATTTAAAAATAGATTTAATAAATGGCTCATAGACAGTTATTTTTACTCCGTAGACGAGTTCTACCCATTGCCTGTGTTTTAATTTTGTTATAAATTAAATTTATTATAAGTACAATTAATTAATTATGTTTACTTAGATATATTTAGTAACGGTCAATACTGAATTTATTGCTTACCTTTATATATTTTATGCATTTGACTTGTAACTTGGCATAATAAATAAAAAATTGTATTGTATTTATTTAGCTTTAGTTCTGAAAAACAAATAGTCAGTCTCTAAATTTACCTATTTCCATTTCCCTATCAAAATAAAAGCTGTGTTAAACCGGCTAGAATATGACCTCTCAACTCAAAATGCATCGTATCTAACTAAATATGCACGTTCAACAAATATCTACTCCGCACAAAATTTATAGAGCAAATATACTTTCCTATGCAATTTTCTCAGTAGAATTCCCAAAAACATGACAACGAGTAAGTAGATGAAAATAGAATAATAAAAGATTCAACAGCACTTTGCAGACAGACGAAGTTTCAAAAAAATATCCAGAATGCATTCCCTTCTGAATAAATTCCTTGGTTCCGGAGCAAAATCGGAGCTAAGGTGGTCATTAACACCTAAAGTACTTTACGGAAGGTTATTGTTTAAGCATAATGTAGTTGCGATAACTACAGTAACATTAGAGCCGCAACCCAAATTCTGCATCGAAGGACCAGTTTATACTGACCTGCTTTACCTCCTAGGCTTTCGAATACTTGAAGGAATATGGTTTCTTCGCGGCTCTTCTACTATTGGACGTAAAATGCATGTAGCGCAAACTCGAAGCGAAGTCGTAACGTGTGAATGAAAATTAAATGGACACTGAGGAAGCTTGAGAATGCTGCAGTAACCAAAATCTGTTACAAAATGTTGTTGGCTTTAATATAAAGCAATTTAAAGTAATTATTTAATTTGTAATTTAATGCAAATTATGTCATCATCATCAGCCATGGGACGTCCACTGCTAAATTTATTACCTTCCCAATATATAACTTTTCTGTCCAAACGGCGGTCAGTTCTCCGAGCTATGAGCCAATGAACCTTGCAAATTGTGTATACAAAATCAATTCATGTTTATAACATACGATTATCAGTAAACAAACAAACAAAGTTGTCGCTGATATAGACTTTATTAAAAAAGTTTCCGTGAACAACCAAAGTTTTATTACCGGCATCGATAAAACATAGTATGATGTTATCATTTATATCGATTTTATTACAATCGATTATGTATTTCATTAGTAATGCCAGTGCTCAGCTGGTTTCATCGTCATCATCATCATTATATCAGCCACAACGTCCACGTGAACATAAGCCTTCCATAGATTTCCAGAGCGACCGTCTGGTCGTCTTTCCATCTAGTGGCGGCTCAGCTTGTTAGTGGACCGTATTTCAAAGACCGAATCTTTTTGACAAATTTGTGACAAACTATCAACAATTTACGCTTGTCGGTTTCATACGATTACGATTCAGCATTATCCTATAACTAGCTGTTGCCCGCGACTTCGTACGCGTTACACTCCTAAATGTGTAGGTAGCCTTGAAATAAAGCTAAACTCGCTGCTGCAACTTGACTTGACACCCCATTTTTATCCTATGGGTACTGGTTTATGAGATAAAAGGTAGCATATGTGGTAATCTAAATTATAGTCTACGTAAATACCAAATTTCATTGAAATCGGTTCAGCCGTTACGACGTGATTGAGTAACAAACAAACAGACATCCAAACTTTCACATTAATAATATTTATTCTATAATATGGGATATTTATACTATAATAGTATTACTACTAGTATAGTACTGTACCAACACGCTCCAAAATCTAAAATACACTTTTCCACTTCTAGCAAAACGTATTTTGAAGAGCGCACAGGGCGCTCAGAATACAACGTTAATGCGTAGAAAGTAGAAACTTTTATACGGTCGTGTCTCTACTCTGAACGCTTGAGTGTTATTTTAATCTGTTCAATTTATTTATATATTTTTCTGAAGGACTAACTCTATGTTGGCCTCTGAGGCCGATGCAGGTTAACCAAACTTTTGGCGTTCGCAGAGGGCGCTCACCCAGTAAGTTTTGATGAGGCAACTATGAGCTATCTATGATCATTAAGATGACTCAACTGTTTCTTAATTATTTGTCATTATGTACTACGTAAATAGTTTTTGTTTTAAGTGTTAACCGTGACAATTACGGAAAATTATAACATTTTTAAATCCACCTCTACGATTACTACGTAAATACTTGTATATTTTTTCTGTTGACAATTATTTGTTATGATTTAGCTTAGCACTTTTTGTAATCGCGTTGTATATTGTATGTGTATATTCATAAAAGCGTGGTTATGGACGCCATCGGTAATTCCCCTAGCATTGGTAATTCCCCGCTAATCTCCGTGGTGATTGAGGGTTATTCAACAACAGTAACCTCGTTTTATAACGTTGCATAAAAATAAAGCGGTTTATTAGCTAGGGTAAACACAGAATTTTATGTTTTAGGCTTGCGGGTATACAGTCTTCGCCAAAGAATTAAAAATGGTGTGGCATTAGTATGCCTTCTTTTAGTATATGCTAACCTACTGATTTAAATTGAAGTGTCATGTGGCATGCGGTAGTAGCAAGGTAACTGCAATCATTAAGGAGTGGTGAAGACTATTGCATGCAAGTCACAACATCACATTTCAATTTAAATGGCTATGCTACCATGTTCCAATTTTAATTTGACTGTATCATTTTAGTAGTAGGAATATTTTAATCTTTGTAGCTAAGTGTAACTATTGACACGCTATGAAAAACCAGGATAAATAAATAAATAAACTAAGAATAAGTACGTCAAACGTAGACCCGCCTCTGCAACCAATGTGCCTGTCAACATTAACCTACGGTGCTGAGACATGGACGGTCACGAAGGAGACTGTGCACAGGATTAGAGTCGCACAGAGAGCCATGGAGCGCACCATGCTCGGCATCACACTGCTAGATCGAGGCCTCAGTACCGAAATTCGCAAGCGGACTAAAGTTCAAGACGTTAGCAAGCGTATATTGGGACTCAAATGGAGTTGGGCAGGACATCTGGCCAGGCGCGGTGATGACAGGTGAAGCAGGGTGCTGACTGAGATGGAACCAGGAACGCAGGTCGTCCACCGGCAAGATGGATCGACGACATTATAAAAATCGCAGGTCGTATGTGGATTAGAACAGCGCAGGACAGAGGCGAATGGCGACAACGAAGAGAGGCCTATGCCCAGCAGTGGGATGAGAAGGGCTGACGATGATGATGATGAGGTACGTCAAATGTTCTGTAGAGATAAATAGCTTCAGTCATAGGTACTTTAGGTATGCGTAATCTTGTGAATTGGCGAAAATAAAACCATTCTAGAATGGTTATATCACCCGCTGATACGTAACAAATCCGTTAGTAGATTCTATTAGTATATGCACTTAATAAACTCGCATATACTTGGAATAGTTACATATTTAGTTTTCAGTTTAATTTTAGGTTTCTTAAGATAAGTATTGAAATTAACCGTCAAAGAAAAATAACACGGTGCAACTATTCCTTGAATAACACGAGGCTGTTAGTAACACTGGTTAAAAGTGGTTGATGCAGACGAAATCGTGTACCTATTTTACGCGCGAACTCGCGAGTAGGTCAGGCTAGTTTTGTATTCAATACAAAATATATAGTTTGAAGTAAGCACGCGCGGAAACTTACAAACTTTAAGTTAGATTCGATTCTAAAAGTTAAGTTAAGCTCGCAGAAATATGGCCGAGAAAATTCCAGTTACAATGTCACTGTAGAAAAATATAGACACTTTATTCTCAGTGACAACTGTGCTTAAACTCAGTAAGTAGTTATTGGCTAGCAATAAATACTAGGAAAAGCGTTTAGATCGTTTAATGAAAATGTTGCAATAAAAGGTCTTCGTTGTTTGTAGGATTTCAAGATATATTTCCAGAGCTTTATAAAGCAAAATAATGTGGTTTAATAAGTCTTTGGTTCAAGTATATGTTTTAGTTCTAAGGTTATGTGTTTTATTTATATGGTTTTTGTAAGTCAAATTGTAGCCCAAAATAAAAATATTATATATTTTTTTATAACTCAGGTATTAACAGGGCCTAAGCCAACGAGAAAGAGCCTGTTTAATTCGTTTAAAAAATATAGTCGATAAATCGTAATACTTGTAGTATAAAATAGTATAAATAAAGTTTGAAGTCCAGGCTATTGCAACAGTAATACTTTATGGAATGGATGCTGGGCTAACCAATTCTGCAATATCACGAATGATTGAGGCAGGTTGGTTGTATACTTAACGGGAGACCATAAGATCCGCCAATAGAAGGTAACGTTACAAGCGCTACTCCCGGCTTTATGCCTTTATTACTTCAACCTTTGGAATTCTGCACCTATTCAACCTATACAGGTTTCGCTCTTCCGCCTCCACCCTCGGCCGGCCCACTAAGGCAAGCCAAGGATCAGGGGTATCTTTCGACCAAAGGGAGAAATGGGGCTCCGCGGTGTCGTCACGCAACAATCACTCGCCACAAGCGTGCCCTGTGGATATATTACTATTATCCTTAGGTACTAATATTATAAATTCGAAAATAATTCTATCTGTTAGCTTTTCACGACTAAACGGCTGGACCGATTTCGATGACATTTTGTAAAAAGATAGATTATGACTGAGATTGAGAGAAAGGCAACTTTTTACCTGACTGTGCAGAAGGAGGGTTATGTTTTATTGTCAAACTACGCGTGCGAAGCCGTGGGCGAGTCAGCTAGTTATTTATAAATTACCCAGTGACGCGGTGAGCGGTAATGTTTGGATTCCTAATATGGTAGATCTATGTAAGAGTGTTGGGTGTTCAAAAGTAGTTTAAGTATTACTACACCTTCTTGAATAATATTATAATTATCTGAAAATAATCTGCTACGAAATAGTATTTTCAACAAAAAATAACTATTTCTCCGTTTTAGCCTACAAGATTCCTGAAAATATATAGCCTTTAAAAGCCTTTATCTTGGCTATGTCTAAGAGAACAGTGCAATACTTTTGGAACGGCATATGCTAATGTTATAGGCATCTGGTATTGTAAATTTGGTTCGAGAACTATCGATTTAAAAATTAGCTTTTTATTATTTAGTAACTATTTAAAAACAGTCCGTGTCGTCTTTAAAATACTTTAACCTCACTAATTCTTTTTATATATAGTTCCGGATTCAAATGGTAAAAACGGAACCCTGGTCTTTATTAACCCTTAAATATTTTTTTTTCTTAATTTATAATTACTACCCCACTGTTGGGCGAAGGTCTCCCCCATGTTCCTCCATATATCACGATCACTCGCCACGTCCCACCAGCCATCTTGGAATGCATCGAGGTCGTCACGCCAACGCTTCCCCGGCCTGCCCCGGCTTCAACGCCCATCTGCAGGCACCCTTTGTGTGACGACTGTTGCCCATTTGTCTTTAACCATACGACTGACGTGACCCGCCCACTCCCACTTCAGCCTGGCAGTCTTGTCACCAACATCTGCGATGCCGGTCTTCGCGCGCAATGTGGTATTGCGGATCCTGTCGATTCTCTTTACCCCTAACGCGCTGCGTTCCATGGCTCTTTGGCAAATCTTGAGTTTGGATTTTTGAGATTATATCAAAGACCAAGTTCGGGCACCATAGGTAAGGACGGGCAGAATACACATGTCGATGAGTTTACGCTTAAGTGACAATGGAAGGTCTTCCTTCATTAGCGTCTTCATGGACCAGAAGCTTTTCCAGGCGTTTTCGACGCGGCAGTCGACCTCTTTATCTTGCCTGTTTTAGAAGGATACAATCTGTTATTTTATTTATACCCTTAAATATAAATAAAATTATAAAATATAAATAAAGGGGATAATAAATAAAAAGGTAAATACGCGATAAAGACCCGTTTAATATTAGTAATTCTATTGAGTGTATATAGAGTGTCTATAGAGTATATATGTCTATAGAATTTAGAGGCCTACCATAACCCACCAAGTTTCATAGGACAATCAACCTGAAAGACTTTAATTGATTATTTATTAGACAATAGTAACATTCAGATTTACGGCGGAGTCCTCCCATTAATCATCTGAATAATTTGGCTATTACAACCGGCAGGTTGCGACTATTACTCATTCCGGGATTAGTAATTAACAATAACAAATGGTACTGTTTGTCGCTAGATATTATAATTTGGGGTAAAGGTAAGCGTACATATATTCGATTGTAAATAAATCATACCCAACAGTCACATCCACCTTCCTTGGCACACTGGGATTAAGGTAGTAGAAACTATACATATTCTGAATCACCCTGTATAGATAGGAAAATTATTTATTGCTATGCACTAACAACAAAGTGAAAATGAATGCATCATCGTCAGAGAAAGTCCGTGCATCGTCATCATCACCACGTTTCTGAACCATATGTCACATCTTTTCGTTTGATGCAAAATTGACCGTTTCATGACATTTCATTTCTTATTATTAAAAAAATCGAAATACATATTTTTTCGTAAGTAGAGATAATTATTTTTGAGGTAAGTATGGGAGGTTTTCTCTGCCCTCTACATTTGACAAATAATTTTTACTACTTACATACATAATAATGTACCAATGTACATCTACATACATACAATCCACATATTCTGATGACTACTAACACAGTTGTAAGAGGTTTTGAAGCAGCATACAAATAGCTATTTGATTTTCAAGTTGCGCGCTAACAGCTTTATAAAGTTAGCTTTACAAGCCTTTTGTTCTGAATACTCGTTATAGATCTACTATAGATAACGAACGATCTAAAATGCGTCCATTGTCTGACCGCGGCGGGCGTCGATAGAAATGATTAATGAATGTATTTGCTATCATTATCATTAACCGCACGTAAAATGTCCACATTATCTTAATTACAAAAGCGTTGACCGAGGCGATATAGTACGCGGCGCTTTCATATGCACGCAACAAAATTTCTGATATTTGCGGTTTAAATTCTAAAAACGCCAGAATGTAAATGTAACGAACTTTTTGAAATACCACTTTATTTATTAATGTGAGATTTGTAATCTATCAAAAGTGACAGAACAAATACTTAATGTATATCAGGGCCCGTAGCCAAATTACATTCGTCACGAATCTATTAGATTTCTACATACATTTGTTGTCGCTGAATCACGTGGTATTTCTATGGCATGTGTCAAATCCCATACATTTTCGGACGTATCGACTAGCGTCATCGCTAATCGACTGTAACTTGGCTAAGTCCTCAGGATTAGACAGCCGTTTTCTGGTGGTGAAACTAGTCTGTCATGTCTATATATTATATCAGAATATATTACGAGAATGTAATATGTCCTCGTATTAGAGACAAAATGACGAACTCAACACTAGTCCGAGAGCGCTTTACCGCAAAAATTGGGTCTGTCTACAATCTGTTTTTATCTACTTCTTGCAACATCAAAAACTATATCAAACTCAAATATAAATAGCTCAAAACTTCTGAAATTTAAATAAATTTTATGCCAGGGCGACGTTTACCTCATTATCACTTCTGAAGAGAGCTTTCACTCACATGTAATGAATGAGCATTTTGGTCAATGGAACTCAAGTGTCTCGTCAAACGGCGTGTACTATGCAACTAGCTATAATGATATTTCGATGTCCGGCCATCGCTCATTTCCAAATTAATAATGGCGTAAACGCAGCGGCACGAATGGAGTCATTCGTCAAATTGCTAAATGTATTATTGTCTTTGCGCCATTAAACTTTATTATACTTATAATAATAACACTCATTTGACAACAGTGGAAAGACGACCTAACCTTTACATAGTATTAAATGAAGTCGCTTCCGCTGTCTGTTCGCTTAGATCTTTATAAACTACTCAACGGATTTTAATGCAGTTTTCAGCAATAGATAGAGTTATACGAGTACAAGAGGAAAGTTTAAATGTATAATACATACATAACTGTTTGTTACCTTACACGACTAAACGGCTGAACGGATCGTAATGACAAGGAGATAGATTATATTCTGGGAAAAGACATAGGCTACTTTTTAGCCAACTGCGCAGAATGAGGAGAATGTTTTATTGAAAACCCCTCCGTGCGAAGCCGCGGGCGGGTCAGCTAGTAAAAGATAATTCAATAAATATTTTATTCTTGTTGCTGTTTTAATCTAATATATATTCGTAAGGAATATTTTTTTAATTTATCATAGTTATTTGCATGTCCACAACCTTACCCGATGGTATGTCTGAATCCAAAAATCCGTAAGTGTGTATGAATGACTACATATGTACATACAGTGGGTATCAGGAAAACAAGAACCATGGTACCACAACGCCCAGGCTCCGAACAAATATTTGCAAACCACTGCAAATATTTGTGTCGCAGCGGATTTCGAACCAACAATCCCTTCATCGAAATCGGCCACTCGCCTGCCGCTCACATTACTTGTTAGTGTAACGATCAAATCATTATCCAACTGCAGATCTTTTGACCTTTACAAAGGAAGAGTTTTGGCCGTCCACGTCACAGACTTTACGTGTCAGCAAATAGTTTTAAATATTAAAATATGTGTGTTAGTATGGTATATATTTATATGGGCCGTAGAATTAAGTTTCGACGTTTCGAAGTTTCGTAGAGTTAAGGACGACCTACGTGGCATAGTGGGCGAATAGCCGGCTGAGATGCAGGAGGTAGCGGGTTCGATTCCCACCGCGGAACAAATGTTTGCATGTTCTACAAATATTTGTTCCGGATCTGGATATTTTTCTATATATAATAAGCATGTATTTAAAAAAAATAAGTATTTAAGTATTCTACCAGTTATCTGCTTCCCATAGTAAAAGCTCTGCTACCGAACAGCGCTATCTAGACCCAAACTAGGGTCTAGATAGCGCTGTGTGAAATATCCGGCAATATTTATATTAATTTATTTAGTTTTAACATCTTGTACTATTGATGCGTGAAATAAAGATGTTTTATTGCATTTTTATTATTATTGCTTATTTTGAAACATCAAAACGTGCCTCGCGAACATAAAGAAGGATCAGACAACAAATACCACTATTTTCACTATTTTCGTGGACTCATCGTGCTCAGCGAATAGTATAGAATAGCGAATATTTCAACGTTTTCACATTGATACAATTCGATCATTCGTATGTGCATTGTAGACGGTAACCCTCAACGTGTTAAATTTCCGACTCTCTCGTGGCATGCAGTGTATGTTTAATTCTACGCTGGTCGCGGGAGTTTCCGGTTCCGTCGTGTATAGGAGAAGGGCTGCCCGGTTCAGATTTTAAAAATAAAAGGTATTTTCTACTTTAATTCCTATTGCGAACATCTCTCTAGAACTAAATTCAAATCTGATTAGAGATTGGAGCATAAATTTATTAAATTTTATCACTGGTAGGTGTCAAAAAGTCCACGTTTGCTATAAAAAACTGGACAAGGACGAGTCTGATGCGCGCACCAAAGTAAAAATATTGATTTATCTACAAATTTACGATTTTCTTTTCTTGTGCTGTGAGACGTTGCTTCTTTCCAATTTTTATGGTTCTAGATCAACGGGTAGGTAACTAGGTACCCTATTTTGATTTATTTACCAGTGTCAAAATATGTGGCCTAAATGCTCTTATTTTTTGATTGCATTGACTTAGAAGCTTGATTTTTAACAGCTCCAAGGACCTATAATAATTATTTGATTTTTATTTCAATTTGTACCTCCACGCGTTCATGAGAAAAACGGTCTTGACAGATAGACTGGCTACGAAGTGATCCTTTAAAGGTTCCTTTTTTTCCATTTGAGGTACAGAACCCTAAAAATTACCTCAAAAGTATCATAAGATTCGTTCTGAGCAGTTGCAAACTAGTAAAAAAAACGTTAAATAGACGGTAGGTAGAGCTAAGCTTACCATATATATTATAGTCCATATATATTCATATATAGTAGTATATTTTCATGGTAAGCTTAGCTCTGCCTACCGTCTATTTAACGTTTTTCTGCAACTGATCAGAACGAATCTTATGATATTTTTGAGGTAAATTTTAGGGTATATAAATATATATCCCCTAAATATTTTTATATATATAATAATATATATGAAAATATGACAACACCACGTCTTTTACCGGTAACCGTTGTCCAAAAGGACTCATCATATTTTTTTATTTGTTTGCAGTTCTAATGATTACTGACAAAATGCATCCATTAAAATTGGCCAAAAGACCGTGTATCCTAATAAATACCCTACGCGCGACACCCCTAGTTAACACTGGTAGTGCAGTCCAGACCACGAGGGCGCTCTTCTAACTTACCCCGACTTGTTAAGAAGTTCACCCAGACTGGACGCGAGGCATTTAGATCCTAGCTTAGGTGTTGGGACCAACTGCGGTGATAAACCGAATTTTTGCAATATGGAATTAACAAAAATCCAAATTGCATGGTTAATTACGTATTTTCTGTTATTTATGTATTTTCATCATCGAAGTGGAAAACTACTGGACAAAAACTCTGTCTACCCACTTCCTGCGATATCAAAATAGGTAGTGAAAGGTAGTGAAAAAGGTTAAAGCAGTTGAGATGATTGAACTTTTTCTTTTGTATATTTAAAGAGGATTGTTTATAATTTTATATTCGTTCTAATTTTATAAGAATTTATTCTAAGTCTTCGAAGACACGGCGTAGCTATCTATGTCGTAGGTTTATTAATGCAATGAATGCGAATTCATAGATGTTTCCAGATTATAACACTATACAATACAGGGTATTGACGTTAACAGTGGCAATATTCGAACTCAATGTCATGCCTAAAAATTTAGGAAGTCATTCTAAATCCATATCAATAAAAAAATCATGTGTGCAATTCACACGTGGTAGGAGTGAAATCTTCAAAAATTTTGGTTTCAAGATAATGAGATTAATGTAAAATTTCGGGAAGATGATAATTGTAGGTTTAATAATGATCATAGTGATGCAAAGTTAGATAGTTATTTTATATTTTATTCGTATATATTACATAGATTTATTCAGACCCAGTGCTTACATTTTCGATAAATGATACAAGAGGCTTATGGTAACTAAACTGTCGCTTTTTCGTTTCATCGACTTTCAAATCACAACGATGCGAAAGAAGTTTACACTTCAAAATCATTCACAAAATTGTCTTACACTTTGCAAGGTAATTACGAAAATATATGGACACTCTTCTGCATTACCCTTTTGCATTGCAAATTTACACTTTTTAGAGGCTACTGCCACTAGATTTTACACCAGTGCCTTATGAACCAAAAATATGCAGAGATATGTAACGCTCTACGTGTACAATATAATAATGTCTACAGGGTTCTTGTGAGGCTTTCTCGATTTTGTAGCGCTTCGGGCATGTTTGCTGATGTGAGGACAGACGACTTTTTTGCGATCATGCGCAAAAAGTCAGTCTTATTGATACGCAGAATTCGGGGAAGCACCAACGGAATCCTGAAGATGATTGCCGAGAGACCTGAGTCTGCAGTGCTGGGGAGATTCAAGGGGCTACATGTCTTTTGAGGTGTGTTGTCTCTTTGTTACTCTTGTTTTTGTGTTTTGTTTTGTTCTGGAGACCAACCTCAATCTCTTATATCAATATTAAAATAATATTACAGTGACATTTCGTACCATGACCCTCAATTAGTAATCTTAGTTTAATATCATAAAGGCAAAGCAGTTTTGGTGACGTCACCGTAAAATTTTCACTCAAAATGTTTCACATTAGAGCTCAAATAAAGCGTAAAATTATCCTAAAAAGTAAGTAAATCGTGTTTGTTTTCGTAATTTTTTATACTGAACTTGGTTAAATCACTAGAAAGCAAAATGTACAACATTATTAGGATTATAACAGTAATTTTTAAAAGTTTTGTGGTTCAAATCGAAGTAATGTTGCTACAAGCTTGAAAAAAACGCTCCTGAAACATGATGGTTTTCTAAAAGATTGTGGTCTGCGCCCTGGTTGTGGTACTAACTTAACTGTAAAGAATAATTGTTACTGACAAATTATGGACCCTGTTTGTCTAAAATAAACGTGTTTTTTTTATTACTGTACTGCGCTCGGTCTCAAGTCTTGCGTTGAATAATTTAAGTAGATTAGGTATCATAGGAAAGTAGTAAAATATTACATTACTTGAAACTGAAATTGCTTCGTACATAACGGGCTTAGGACCGACAAAACATCTTTTTTTTTAATTGATTGGTGTCGTACATCACACAAATAAACTGGTTTTTGTGAATCATCATTTATTTTTATCTGCGGGTCAGTTTTTTTAATAGTCATTTAAATAATTGTATATATTTCTGTTAATGTATCCCTTATAAAAAGTGGGTATTTCTATTCCCCCCCACAGTCTATCTAACAATTTAGGTAGGTACATGGAATAAATACGGACTAAGGAGGTTAGTGAAATCGGGACATACGGCGTCCCGATCAAGGGTGAAATGGGACTTGTCACCAGACCCCTGAAAATCGAGATGTCCCGCGTAAATCTGGATACCTAGCAACACAAGTCACCATCCTGTATATAAAAAAGTCCTCGTTTAGATAAAGATCCAAAAGTAAGGATCAATTTCTGATGCTTATGTTACTTTGGAGAGCCTTTGTAACTTAATTTGCTTAGTTGTTTTGCAGTCTGTGCTCAAAAAGAAGATGTTACTAGGTATAAGTGCAATGTTTCAAAGCAAGTTGTCTTTGTAAAGTAGCAATCAAAGAATCCGTTGAATATTCTCCGAAAACTGGAAACGGTTTTACGAGTACAAACAAACAACCAGCCAGATATTTACGTAAGAACATGAGAAAACCCTGAAAATATTTACAAGACTTTATTCAGTCATGAAGAGTCTACAATAATTATTCACGTTACTTAACTGTATTTATTTCAGTGTTTCAATTAACATTTCAACTGTATTTTTCAGACTGTTTTCCTTATATTTTTGCCCAAAAAGCAAAGGCACAAACTAAAAAAAAACGGCCAAGTGCGAGTCGGCTCGCGCACGAAGGGTTCCGTACCATTATCTATAAAAACAGCAAAAACATCATGTCTGTTGTATGGAAACCCCACTTTTATATTTATTTTATTCTGTTTTTAGTATTTGTTGCTATAGCGGCAACAGAAATACATCATCTGTGAAAATTTCAACTGGCAGTACAGCTGGTGGCAGACGGACAGACAGACAGACAGACGGACAAACAGACAGCGGAGTCTTAGTAATAGGGTCCCGTTTTACCCTTTGGGTACGCTTTAGTAATGCTTGTAATATTTGTCTAAAGGAAAGCATTTTTATTCGGTATTGTATCGTCCGCGACCACGGCTGTTGCAACATAGTCGAAACGTTGGGATAATAAATAAAAAGGTAATGTTGTGATTATGTTTAATATTAGTAATTATGGTTAGGATAGCTGGTCAGGTTAGAAGGGGGTAATGCACAATAAACCCCCAATGCGGGACGTCAGTGCAGATCTTTTATTCCCCCCTAGAATTAGAATTAGTAATCATGTACAGTGATCGCGAAATTTAAAAAAATACTATTTCGTATTTTAACTGAGAACATCCCCGCCGTAGGGAAACAGGGAGCATTGCGTTGCTGCACTCACCGAATGAACGCCAGTTGCAAGTGTAGTGAGAGTAGACGTAATTCACCCTGTACGTGAGTAATCCGGATTATTTTATATAAATTGTAAATCTGATTTTGGTAGTTATATGTATTTAGTATTTTACACTTTTTGGCGTACCTTATCGCTATATAATCTATAATTTATTAGCGTAGTCCTAAGGATGGGCACTGGAAACTGCGACACAGGTATTATACTAATCCATTTTCCAGTGTTCATATTAATTTTCTTACTCATCAATACATATACTATACATATACTTATATTTATAATAAATAAGTTAAATTAAAATTATTGTTGACTAGCTAGTATATTTATATACTAAATTTTATCATTTCTGTAGTTTCGAAGGGATTGAGAAATAAACAAACATTCAAACCATCGCATTTGTAATATAGTGTAATTTTAAATTGTCCGCGATTATATTTGAACTTGCTCTTTTTGCCGATGTTTTCGGTGAAATATTTTAAACCACACAACTGTATTAGAATTTGTTATATACCATATTTCAGGCAAATAAATAACTCTGAGTTTAAAGTAGATGCTTTAAATAAAGATTTACGAAAACAAACGGAATTAATCAAACTACGCCATTTCTCAGCAGGTTACTCACCCATCAAGCTTATGTTGGAGTTCCAATAGATAGAAGTAGTATGGACGCCCCGTCCATCTTGTGTTGGGCACCTCCTGCGGGCGTATAAAACATTTCAATGTGTTTTACGTCTGTGCCACGTCCGTACCACATAAATCTAAATTTATCCATTTAAAAATAAGAGTGGAGTGGAAAGAACTGGGGGAGCCCTTTGCCCAGCAGTGGGCCCGGAGCGGTTAATAAAAAATAACAGTGGTTAGTTACATTATTTCGTACAACTTGTAAGTTATATATGTATATACTAGCTGACCCCACGAACGCGTACCGCCTTAGAATCAAAAAATGTTGTGTTGCTAAGCTGAGTTAAATTTTTTTTTTAATTTTGTTTTTCAATATCCCTTACTGTGCACGTACCCACTATAATCAACTATCTCTATATTCAAAGTAGAAAGTTATTAAAGTATTAACAAAAATATGGGTCCCTCTTCTACCACCAGAGTGAAAATTTATGGTTGTATGTATTTTTAATTGCAGAATCACAAGAAAATAAAAATAAAAGATTTGGCGTGGACCACCCTTATCACATAGGGATATGAAAAATAGTTTACGTCCTAGTCTCAGACCTACGGAACATACACAAAAAATTTCATAAGAATCGGTCAAGCCGTTTCGGAGGAGTTTTGTTACAAACACTGTGACACGAGAATTTTATATATTAGATTAGATATAAGTAACGTAATGTAACTAAGTACAAACGCATGCATGTACATAGATATGAAACCAAACATTAGTCTTGGGGGACCACCAAGCTTCACTTTTGATAACATCTAATTATTTGAGCTGGTATAATATTTGCAATTTGTAAATAGTATTTTATTTTATTATAGTGAATTGTAAATATTTACACATTATATGACTGCCTCCGTGGCGCAGTGGGCGTATAGCCGGCTGAGACGCAGGAGGTAGCGGGTTCGATTCCCGCCGCGGAACAAATGTTTGCATCATCTACAGATATTTGTTCCGTGTCTGGGTGTTTTTCTATATATATTATTATAGGTATGTATTTACAAAAAAAAATATTCTATCAGTTATCTGGTTCCCATAGTACAAGCTCTGCTTAGTTTGGGGCTAGATAGCGCTGTGTAAAATGTCCAGCATTAGTATTATTATTATTATATATAGACATGTTATACACCTTTGTTTGTATCTAGCAGAATATTTTACCTAGTTAAAACATTTTGGAGGAAAGTACATTACATTATACCCAAATATGATAATTAATATAACAATATGATAATTTTAGTTTTTCTCCAAGTTTAGCTTTTGTTTTAAATATTCTACATAAATATGAATTTTGGCTGGCCAGATGAGATCGCTGTTATTAGCGAAACATATATGTATTTGTAAAATTTACTCATTAGTTGCACATAGCCTGTAAAGAATAAATGTGTTAAATATATAAGCGTATAAAGATAAAATCCTATAGCGTAAGCAGCCAATGCAAGATGGAAAAATATCACCCTTCCACAATTTTGTTATTCCTAAAGTTCAAAAATAAATACGAAATTTTATAGTTTTTGGGTGTCATAAAAACGTGTATGCTATTACCGATAGAAGATCTGGCAGCCACATCGGCACCATCCTTACAAACCAAATTTGCAATATTTTCTATAAACCATCGCCAAAATCTAAGAATCAAATCAAACTTACGAGATTTCTCCCCTCGAGACAGAGCCACAACTGTGTTTGCGAGACCGGGATTCATCTTTTCACAAGCGCAAATCGTGTTTACTATGTATTTTGACGGTTCCTCTAAAATCCACGACTTGGGCTGGGACTGCTTGACTTCGAACCGCGTTGCTAACAAAATATTGAATTTTATATAAAGTTAAGACGAACTTGCATTCGGCTGCACCCATTCCACTTATGGAATTGCTTTTCATTTGGAAGCAGAAGTTACGCAAGTTTCAAATTATGTTTAGAATATACTCCCTAGAGTAATCACGGGTATATTTTTAATTTCGTTTATCAGGTATAAACTTAATTAAAAACACCTGTATTCAATCAATATAAACAACATTACAAGTGAGGTAATAATAATGCTGGCTGGTGTAAAATATCACAAGCGTATTATAATAACAAAATTATGAACTTCATAAAACTTAAAAGTAATAATAGATGTTGCTTTGACGGCCAAGTACAAATCTTCCAACCTTACCTTTCCGTTTTGATTATCTTTAATGATCAGAAGATACATAAACTTTTTATTGTACTTAACATCAGGTGGCCATCATGCTTGTTCCATATCCAGATAGTATAATTAAAAACAAACACATTTATAACAAATAACAATTTAAAAATTATTTATTACAAATACTCGGTCTTAAAAGCGATAAAATCCTCTTAAATATTAATACTAAGTGTTAGCGATTATTTGTAATTACGTACTAAATTGGTTAGTTTTATGATGACTTCAGCAATATTTACTAGTTTAATATTAAATTTTAAACAGAAGTCTCTTTAATAAACCAACCCGCCGCTTTTGTGTTGGCTTTCAAGTCACGTCACCATCGCGTTTAGCCACTATTTAAAGCATTGACGGTTATTCGTAAGCGCTGCTGTACTGCGCTAAAGCGGTGAATCTGGCCAGGGTAACCCGCAACCTGCTAAAACCACTGTTTGAATCCAAAATCCCACTGAAGGCAAAGGTCGGAATATACAAGACGTATATCCGGCCTAGACTCACGTACGCCGCCCCAGCGTGGTTCGGGTTCCTGGCCAAATCTACAAGAACGAGCATATTGGCACAGCAACATCTCTCCCTTCGGTCGATTCTTGATGCCCAACCACTCGTCAGAAACTCTACAATACAGAGAGACCTGCAAATAGAGAGCTTGGACCTTTTCATTACTGGCCTTGCCAGGAGAATGTACGAGCGGACCGAGGGCTCTACCTACGAGCACATCAAACATCTAGCCTGGGGTCACGAAGAGATCCCAAGGTGCAAAGCCCATCCCCGTGACCTAGCCGCCGCTTCGACCCCCTCCAACTCCTCCTCCTCAGAAGAAGACGCCGCCAAACCCCACACCAAGCGTGGACCGAACACCGGACTGCCCACCTCAGGGCAAGTCCGCGATTAAGTCCACGTGGGTAAAAAGGAAGAAGGCCTCCGGGCCGAATCCAATGAGCGCCCCGTATAAACGGGGTGCGAAATGAGCACCGCAGGAAGGGGTCACCACCCAAAACCTGCACCCCACACGCCGGCTTCGCCGGCGCGTGAGATGAAAACCCGAGCTCGTAAGCGCTCAGTCGTTCTCCGTCAGTCGTCCTATAAACATGTAAGTACGTTGGTACTAAATTGAATTATGGTAGCCATTGTGTTATGCTGTTCGTATCTGTGTATAAAATTGTTGGTTAACTAATAAATTAATGTAGAACAAGATTGATTTTATAAAATAATGAGAAATAAATACGATATCCCCATGGAAGTTGTTGTTTCTTATACAAGATACTTCTTTTGACGTGCTAGTAGAAAACTTCCAATTTTCAGGTATGTTTATTTTAAACGCACAGGTATATTCTCCCTTGTTTTTGTTTATGTTTTACGTTCATAAGTACTATTTAATTATTTCTTTTTTTTGTATTTTCTCTGATTTAAAAAGTAATTGTATTGTATATTGTGTGCTAATGTAGTGAATAAATGATTGTCTATGTCTATTTGTACTAAGTTGCTCCCTACTTACGCAGTGATACCTACATGCGAATTAACATAAAAACTGCAAGTAAGAGTAGTGTATAGTTTCCGCGCAAAAACAATGTATTTGCATTACAAAAGCTCTCTGTGCATCCTAATGAACAGTAATTGTTTGAATCCACAAGAAGGAACCCGGGTAAGCAAGAACTCGCAAACAGTAATCACATTAAATACACACGTTCTTTACAGAACCATCGTTGCTGACCTAATTACATGTTTTCGGTGAAAGCTGATCTACATAACAAGGTATTTATTGAATCAATACAAATTACGACAAATAAAGGGATATTAAATTACAATTTAAATGGTTAAGTTGTTCTAAGTGGCTTAAAATAAGTTCGTGGTTTATTGTTCTATGTTCAGGTACTCGACTGTTACGGCAATAAGTTAAAGTGGTATGAAATGTAATCCTTCGAAACACACAGATCGGTGCAATTCTGAGCTTACCCCTACAAACATACAAACAACAAATTTAACTTTAGGTATATAATATTATTATAGTATAGATAACTTTGTATACAAAATAATTCAATGGAGTCTTAGTTTCTTTAAGAAATGTTGTCTTTAAGGCAATATTTTTGAGTTACCTTTGGATAGAGAACTATTTATTTCTTAGAATTACAAATCTTCTTGTATTTAGGTACTCCAGCAACACAGTGATTAGTAGAACTAGAAACTGAATAATTCATGTATAACGCATGCACACGGGACGAAATCCCCAGTGACGGACAAAAGCGAGTAATTTGTGACATAGTTGAGGATTAGTCGTTATTAAATCTGAATGTAACATCACAGGGGTGTCCGTTTGCTCCCGACTGTACACAGTACAATAATTTGAAAGGATTATCACAAATGTCACCAACATAATCACAGTGAACTGATTCTGTTTCCCCTGATAATTACAATGTGGGAGTCTTCAGGTCACGAGTAAATAGGTTTTATTTTGGCAAACGTTTTCCATCGTAGATTGCTATGACGATCGATTATATTGCTTGCCGTAATAGCCGGAGAGTTGATGACACTTTTGGAGAAAGTACTGTATCCGACATGGGTTTTTTTATACCAACTGGAGATAGAACCAGCCTATGGCCTGATTTAATTAGAAACCATCGCCCATATCAAAGTATTGCCTATTAGATGTATGTATGGGGGTAGCACTTCCCCGGACGAGCCCTTTCACAAGAAACTCTACTACTCTTAAAATTAGGATTTAGTCACCTGATTTTGTAATTAATTCTGTAATTACGTCTTATTGAAGACCTTCACGCATAATGGACCACACACAGAGTTCGAATGCGGAAAAGTGAGTCCACCAACATAATATAACTCACTGAAGATTCCCTACTTATAAAATAGTACTATGTCAGACACCATCCGGTTTTTGTGTCCAACCAAGAAGTCAGTCACTCTACGATATTCTGTAATTGCGCCTCATTTAAAATTCCTAAATAAGGGTAAGTAGGGGATTCATCCAGATTCTAAGTCCAACTAGGGATTTAGTCACTCGACAATATTCTGTAATCACGCATCATTGAAGATTTCCTACTTATCCAATTTTAGTGTGTCCGACACTGTCCGGGTTCAGTGTCCAACCAAAGATTCAGTCACTAAACGATATTCTGTAATTACGCTTCATTGACGATTCCCTACTTATCCAGCTGTACTGTGTCCTTGTGTCCGGGTCCAGTGTCCGGCCAGGCATACGAGCCGTGTCACTCGCCGATGTGTAATTACGTTTCATTCGCTCTGATGAAGCAGTAGAATTAGCTTTGTGTCATTGGAAACGCGCAGCTGTCAATTTGGTGACCGCTAATCAGACGAGTCATTTTGACCAGTGCAGAATCGTTATGACGACCTTTGATTATGATTTTTTAAATAAATTCTAAACATTACTCACAGTAATCAGTGACAATTATGGATAACGGATCTCTCCACTGCTGGAGATTGGTCGTAAATTTTGAAAGGCATTTTTTAAGTGTCATATAAATGGCGCCTTATAAGGTGCGTTCTGACGAGAGGGGCTCGAGGGTTATAGCATCGATATCGATGCAAAACAACTTCAACTATTTTTAAAACATGTATGTACACCTAACCTAACTGCTCGGTCCTTTTCCCGACTCCGGCTACTTTAACACCGACCTTAACCCGACTTTGTCGACAATGCCGACACCTGCTACGATGCCCTTACAAGTGTGAGAAAATATCAACGAACATGCATCAATTCCTACAATCTTTGAATATGCTACGTCGTAGACTACTGCTACGCCGTAGGCATATTGCTACGTGAGCCTTCTATTATATAATACTAGCTGACCCCGCGAACTTCGTACCGCCTTTGAATCAATAAATGTTATGTTGCTAAGCTGAGATAGGGGTTGGTGGCAGAAGGGTAAAAATTTAGGGTTGTATGTATTTTTGAATGATGTATCATAAAAAAATAGAAATTAAAAATTTTGTCTAAAAAATAAAAAAAAATTTAGGGGTGGACTACCCCTAACATTTACGGGGATGAAAAATAGATGTTGGCCGATTCTCATAGATACCGGATAAGCACAAAAAATTTCATCAAAATCGGTCAAGCCGTTTCGGAGGAGTATGGCAACGAAAACTGTGACACGAGAATTTTATATATTAGATATAATTATAACGTATTCTTTGGTGCTACGGCGAGGCGTAGCGTAGCAAATGTCGAACTCCGATGAAAACGTTTGAGATTCGTTTTACAAATTATCCAAGTAGTAAAACCTCTTTTTCATAAGCAAAGTATTCACTCAATTCTGAGCCCGAATATGAAACGTACAATATTATGCAAATTGAAAACCAAATAATCTCCCATACTTCTCTACGAAGTAAGATTGGAGACGAATATATTCTAAATATAGCCGCTCTTTATAATATTTCAGTTTATTATGGACCGTGAGATAGGCACGATTTATAGGACAGCCTACTATAACGGTAGTCGCAGATACCGCCTTGTTAAATAAGCTGCAATCGAGCGTTATATGCGTTGTATGCCAATGTATGAAGAATTGAAATGACAAGTGATCTTATCCTAATAAACAAAAAATTAATTAACAAAATAAATAAAATAAAAATAAATGAATTAAGTTATTTGAACAAGTTGTCCAATGGATAAAAATTAATTTTATTTATTATGGAATAACAAACAACTACATTAGACATGTTATGGTACAGTTGATACTGTAGTCCATAGATTTAATTACAAGAATCTGCCTTTCTCTGGAACCTGACGGCAGCGTTCTATAATTACTATATAACTTAGACATGTGTTGTATATAATATAAATGCCTGTCGAGTTGGTCATTGTATCTATGATTTCCTTTAATTGGTTTATGAAAATAAACAAATTGTAAAATAAAGACATCAGTGGATTTTAAAGCGGTAAGAAGTGTATTAGTTTAGCGCTAATGCTGAGATTGCAGCTTGTCTAATAGGGCTCTTCAGGTACAAAACCTTTGATGTTAGTCGTATCTAAATTTGTCTAAGCTAAAGAGGTTAGCATTCAGGCGCACATAGAAACTTTATTGCTTATAATTACTAGGGTACCAACTTGCCTATTTATCTTGTCGAGTTTTTGGCTGCTTTTATAGAACATTGGTTTATAAGTTAAGTTATCCCGAAATCAGCCGTGTTACTTAGCATGGGTGATTACCTGATTATTCATATTTCTGTACAAGGATTTTGGTTCACTTATTTTAGTGATATCTGTAGCAGTTGAATCTATAGATTTTTTGCAATGGTCTTCAGATGATTCGACCGTTTCTTTTGTATTTTGTAGAGATATGTGAATACGTATGTTCCTTCTATTAATAATAGTAATATAGTATAATTTTGCTGGACATTTCACACAGCGCTATCTAGCCCCAAACTAAGCAGAGCTTATACTATGGGAACCAGATAACTGATAGAATACTTATATACATTTTTTTTGTAAATACATACTTATAATATATAGAGAAACCACCAGACCCGGAACAAATATCTGTAGATCAAGCAAACATTTGTTCCGCGGCGGGAATCGAACCCGCTACCTCCTGCGTCTCAGCCGATACGTCCACTGCGCCAGGAAGGCAGTCATATAAATAAGTCATATTAAATGTATACTTTATTAGGCAAATATTATACTGTAATTCATTTGGTTATTCTTAATAATATAGTTTCGCCTGACCACTATCCATATGAAAATAACCAAAAGTGGTTTAAAGTGGCCACTGCCACTTTTCAGCTCGGCTTTTACAAACGATCCCTAGATGTAATTAGTGACTAATTCGATTAGACAACTCTCAAAGTGCGTCGCACACGATTAAGATGTTATCATATTTACGTTAAGATAAAATTTGTTCGCTATACAATCCAATATAAAATGAAGATATATATTATCTTTATAATAAAGATTAAAATAATAAATATTGCTGGATATTTCACATAGCGCTATGTACCCCAGAGCTTGTACTATGGGAACCAGATAGAACACCTATATACTTTTTTATGTAAATACATACTTATAATATATAGAAAAATATCCAGATCCGGAACAAATATCTGCAAATCATGCAAAAATTTGTTCCGCGGCTATCTCCTGCATCTCAGCCGCCTATTCGCCCATTACGCCGCGGAAGTCGTCAGTGCCGTATGTGATGGTCTATTGGATTGTATCTTCGTCGTTTGCGACGCGCTTTAATCATAATATATGTAGGCACTAAATACGATTAGGCATGGTTGCGCAATCGCAACGATGCCCTTAGATCACTCTTAGTTTAATTTATGGTATGTATTTTAGTTCCGATAGAATTCTATTTTTGTGGTCCTAGCATTAAAAGTTCTGCAATGTTTTGCCTCCACCTGAAAATCCATTTTATGAGCTACTCTGGACTCGTCCCAGATTCGCACGGATTTTTACCAAAATAAAATAAAGCCACTCATGGATAATCTCTCTCTCTCTCTCTCCTGAGCAATTATTATTCCCATCTGATGGTGGGGTCTGCTTTTCTCGTTTTCTCTTTCCATTTCGTTCTATTTAACGCAAGGTCTTGGGAATCACTGCAGTCTAGAAGGCCTCTTCGCCTGGACTCTGAAATGTTCAGCGTGATCTTTTTCTGTGTCATGTGTTAAGGTGGCCTTTTTTTTATGTGTCCAAACCAGCGGAGTCTACTTTCTTGCAATTCGTCAGCGATATCGCGCACTACGAGACTCCCGCGAACGTATTCGATGTGGATCCTGTCGCTTCTCGTGACTCCGCACATCCATCGGAGCATCTTCATCTCTACTACCTGAATGGAGTGGATGTGGCGTTGTGTGGTTCTCCAGGTCTCACTGCCATACGCTAGAACCGGCTTGACACTTTTATAAATGAGGCCTTTTAGTTTGACTGGCACCCTCGGATCACAAGTCACTCCAGATAATGAAGTAAAAAAATATTATACTAATATAAAAGAATTTTTGGAATCAGATCTGTAGTTCCGAAGATGATCCCCCTATATGAAAACAAACAAACTCACAAACTTTACCTCTTTATAATATTAGTATAGACAATATGATTTGCATGTAGCTTAGTAAGCTTATAAAACATACTAGCTTCAGCCCGCGGCTTCGCTCACGTGGTCTGTCAAAAAAGTAGCCTATGTTTTAATCCAGGTCATATTCTATCAATATACCAAATTTTATCGAAATCGGTTCCGCCGTTACGACGTGATTGAGTAATAAACAAACAAACATCATGATTATTGAATCACCTAAACAAAGTCTTACTCCCAGATCCCCAGATCTTTCCCAGGGTAAGAAAAACTTCAACGATATATTTTTTTTAAATATATACCTTCTACATCTTTTCTGATAGCAAAAATTGTTAACTTCATGATGAACCGTTTACAGACAGGTAAAGGCTCATATTACACAAGTAAGTTCTTTTATAAACCGTATAGCGTCATGACGCGAACACTGTTTTCAAGATTATTACAAACAGTTTCTCTGAAAATGTTACTTTACATTTTATGAAACTTTGTACATGTTTGCAAACTCATTTGTACCGTCGTTTTCGCAGGTAAAATGAAATGAGACAAGTTTTACATGTCAAATATAAGAAACTGCTGAAATAAAGGATCTTTTATTGCCCGACTGCCGACAAAGAGTTTTATTTATCGCACGTTGATATGTGTGTAACAAATTGGAGATCATTTTTTTAAATTGTATACTTAACTACCTAATGCTCATTATTACCAAGTAGCTCCCTAATAAATGCATGGATTATATTAGGGGGTGAGAAAAGAGTCGAGAAAAGGTATAATATTCTCTCACATGTGTTTTTTTCTTTCTAATATAACGATAAATATGTGACATGGGTATCAATATGTTATGTTATGTCAAACAAAACCGGTGAAGTACGAGTAACACTCGCGTTCCGAGGGTTGTGTACCTACTTAGATTTATGTTAACTTAGCAGCGCCATCTAATTATGTGAGTATTTAAAAGAACAACTCCGCTCCTAAGTAGCCATATCAGCGAATACCGGAAATTAAATAAACCCTAATTTAAATAAAAAATGGGACAAAAGCTATTTATTCAGTGAATGAACATTAAAATCTAAGCCGCGGCGGCTCGGGGGAAATCAGATGCCAGCTCAAAATGTTGACGGGCTCTCAGGGACAACCTTACTCTGTCATGTTTTACAGGGCTTATGGAAAATATATGAGACAGGATTAACTAATTTTTGAGAGCACTAAAACTGGATTTTCGCGGAAGATACAAGTATTTCCAATAAAATCACAATAAGTAAGAAAGTTTTGCCATATAGCCTCCCCGCACTCCTCAGCCACAAAACGCGGTCTGCATTTTTCGCACATTTTATTAAACTCGCCGCAAACAGTTAACACCAGTGATCGCTTCTCGCTTGGTGTGGTCGTGTGGCCGCCACCGAACGAAAATGAAGGAAAAAAGTAAAAACTGGTTGTCGCGCGATTCCGCTATGAATTCGCTTCCGCTTCCAGCTTCATGTGATGGCGTTTTGAGGAGGATGCATACTTGAGTTAAACAAAATTCTGTATCTTATCTAACACATGCATGTCTAAAAGAAATCGCTTCCAGCGATAAGGTCGCCTATTGTCACAGCGCGACTCAACTATTCAGCACTAAAGCAACACTAGCGACGGCGCCTGCGGCGCACGTAACCTCATCACTACATGCGCGGCCGCCGCTGTCAAACTGACAATTAAACAAGACACTTCCGATCACAGAACGGCTTGACGTGTGCTCGTTTTACCAAAATGTAATATTTCACATAATAAACGTTCAAATTGTATTAAAAAGGCATTATTGTTGCGCTCCAAACTTCAAACTTTCAATAGGCCTACACATATTCATTACCCATTGTACCTGTGATCTAAACTTTATTTTCTTTTTTTTTCTTTTTAGTAGTGCGAAATAAGATATTATCTGATCTAATCTATGTCCTAGCTACTGCACTTAAGCCTCTCCTTAAGCGCCACTGAGCCCAGCCTTTGCTTTTCTCAATCACATTCTACCCGCATTAATTAGACAATAATTATTAATAAATAATTAATAATAATAACTATAGTGTTAGTAAATGAAAAGGTCAAGGACTCTGTCGCGCTGCTTTTCCGCCTTCGCATCACAGCGCTACAACAATTAGGTAAATATGTACAGGGGGCCAACCTCAATCTCTTATAGCAATATTAAAATAGTATTACACTGACATTTCGTACCATCACCCTCAGTTAGTAAGCTTACTTTATCATTGTAAAGGCGAAGCAGTTTTGGTGACGTCACCATAAATCGTTCACTCAAAACGTTTCACATTAAACTCAAATAAAGCGTAAAATTATCCTAAAAAGTAAGTAAATCGTATTTATTTTCACAATGTTTATACTGAACGTGGTGTAATCACTAGAAAGCACTAAATATACAACATTATTAGGATTATAACAGTAATGTTTAAAAGTTTTGTGGTTCAAATCGAAGCAATGTTGCTACAAGCTTGAATCAAAACGCTCCTGAAACATGATAAGGTCCAAACATATGACTTTTCTGTAGTTCATCTGTTTGGACTACTTTACACTTACTGACATGCCTCTTGTACATTATGAAGTGTATTATTGATTGCAGATTCAGTATCTCACTTCAATGATGAGGTGATCTCGGAGTAATCTACTGTCAAATGGTAATCGACCATTATTATTAGTGAGACACTACTCCGGAGTTGTAATCACTCTGTGCTGCGATTACATGCACTCTCTAGTTATCTACCTCTAGTTACTAAAACCCGCTTCTAGTAAACTAGTGGTTTGCCCGAACTGAGATCTCGCGAGTATCCCATAAAAACAAAAAAATATTAATCGTAATCTTTGACGATCAAAATAGTGCCACGAAATGCTAACGACTTTACTTGACCTACAGTTTAATTCAAATTACAGGTAACAGGAGCTCATGTTATATGGTTTTACTTTTTTGGGGTAGAAATTTCAGACGTTTGCTTATATTTGTGTCACTAAAGCTACACGCATACCAAATTTCAGTACTGTGGGGTCACTGGTGTACACTGTGAATTTTGTCAAAGTTCAGTTTTTATTATTGGTAATAACTTAAAAACTACAAGGTTTACACGAAAATAAAAATGGGGTCGAAATGTACTTACAAAGACCTTTTATTAAACGTGCCATTGACCAGATAGTCCCATATTGGTTTTTTTAACCCCTCTTGAAGCCCCACATTTTTAGCTCATTGAGTCACACCAAAATTGTGCCATCACTATCTATATACCAAATTTCATGATGATCGGATAAACGCTACGAAAGTTATCATCGGAGAAACAAACATACATACATACAACGCTGATTTGTCCAAATTGATTTAGAGATCTCTCTTCGCTCGATCAATGAAATAACGAGGTAGCGTAATAGACAACAGATGTGTAAATTGAAATTGTGTTGCATTTAAACGTGAGATTTATCTAATATGTTACTGAAAAGTTTAAAAAAATTTGAAGTTCCACTCATATTGAGATGATTTTAGAAATCTTGGAATTTTCCGTATGTGTTCAGATAACACTATAAAAATAAAAATACTTATTGAATTAGTTAAGTTTATACAGTTTTTTAGTTTTAGTACTTAATATTGTATTATATTTGTCATCAGTCATCATATTGACCAACAGTATTCATATTTGTTTCATAAGACTATTCTAGTTTTCATCATCATCATCGAATCATTAGATTCGTCAACTTTTAACGGATATCGAAATGGAGAAAAAGACAACAGCACTTCATAGGTAAAATCGGTTTACAAGATCCTTAAAAAAATAAGGGCTATAAATAAACGTATCTATATAAACTAACTCAGAAATGTGAATAATGTCCAACAGTGTAGTATCTATCCTTAGCTGTCACATACAAACGGAGGTGCACTTGTCCCAGTGCGAAATTGAAATCAAGTGGTGCTGTGTTTTCACGAGCTAGTATACTTGCTTGCTCTACCCGTAGTGTTAGGCCTGAGTAAGGGCGCGTTCTTCGGGGCGTGCGACATGAGATCGCTTCATTTATTTCTATCCAATTGTTTAATAGCGCCTCTACACGATAAGCCATGATGGGCAATCGTAGACGATCACCATCGTATAGAGGGCATAATTGCCTGTAATTGCCCATGATTGGTGACGATCGAGCGTATTTACCGCTATGTCGGTTTTTCGGATAAATATCAAAGGAGTTTGCGGCCATGATTGTAAGCGTGTCCATACGATCGCCGATCACTGAGTTCGTATTTGTTTACGGTACGGTGCGGACGCGTGTGTGTAATAATGTGTTATATAATGGTTATATACACTAAACAAATAAATATCGGTACTGCTACTGTTTCGACGTCCATAATCAACAAATGTAGCTGCGCAATCATGGTGGCAATCATTGCACATTTTGTGATTGTCCATCATGGCCCATAGTGTAGACAACTGCGTAATCATGGTGGCAATCATTGCGCATTCTGTGATTGTCCATCATGGCCCATCGTGTGGAGGCTACATAAGATTAAACACCGCATGTCACGCTTGACTCGAGCTGGCACTCAGGCCTTGACCTTAGAGAAAACTACGAATTTATGACAATTTTGACGCTCACAACTGGACAAAGTACAGTCTTAAGTAAAACGAATGTGATCTGCGTTACTACGAGAAGCTAGTAAAAATGTTTCATTTGACAAAAGGACTAACCATTCTAGCTATTTCTTATTTTTGATCAAAGTTCGATTACGTAATATAACAAGTCTATTTGCAACCCCTCTCCTACAGCTCTCCATAGAAGGAAGTTAGGTACTTACATTGACTTCATTGAATAGCTTGTAAAAATATTGGATTCTAACAATAACATTAACAATTTTCGGTTTATCTAGTCTAGTCTGGTTTAACAAGATCTCGCTAGCGTTAGACGCCAACAAGACGATACTAACATTTTAGTCAATAATAGGAGCTCTAATTTCTTAAATGCCCATAACATCAAAGTTAAAACCAACGACACCAGAGGAACGCTTCTGTTATTGGCTAAAATTGTACTACGTCTGTAAGCGTCTAATGTAAATACACACTGCTCTTCACAGATGACAGTCAAGCACCTACACTGACCATTGTACTACACGCATAATTTAGTGCTCTATCTAGTAACTAGTTTAATGACAACGCAGCATCACACCCGACACAAGGTAAGCCACGCGCACTTAGCGTATTTCCCTCGACGCAGTCACACTGTCCTTGATTGACGCGGGACAAAGCCTTCCGATTATTCAGATATTCTCGATAGTTTATATCGATTTAACTCTCGATTTACATACTATAGAAATTACTCGCCATTTTATTCGAAGAGATATTTTATTGCGTGAAACATTTCAAGAGAAAATATTTATGTCGCCGAAGTCTGGGGAATTGCCGTGAACTCGTTTTGAAACAAGAAGTAGCTATATAATTTCATTTTTGTTACGGTCTTGGGCTTGGCATGACATAAGATTCGAAAAGCTTCGTAAAAGCTTACCCAATATCACTATCACTAGGTCTCTTATACTAAAAGGTACTTTTTACGCTGATATTTTTAACCAATTTCAAAAAAAGGAAACTAAGTTAGTAGATAGGAGGTAGCTCAATAAGTATTTACCTATATAATTAGTTAAATTTTTTGTTTACATTACCAGATTGTCATAATCGCATGAGCGACAAAGCCCTTTTGTTAATTAATAAAAAAAAATGAAGGTTTTCCAATTCCATGCGTTTCTGTTTTTGAAGTTATTGGCTATATTATAATATGTTATTGATTATTGGATTTGCTTTATATTGATTCTTCGGCAATGTTTTAGGTTATAATTAACATAATATTATCGCTTTTAGCGATAAGACCACCCATTGTAATTTTGGTGCACAATAATGAGTTATTTTATGTTATTTATCTTATCTTATAATAAAGTCTTAAAACAAAGTCAAGGTGAGTTACTAGTATTATCATAAATAAATGCTGTATAGTTCTAGGCTGACATAATCTAAAAAATACCTTTGACCTTTCTTTGTTTTATTAAAAGAAAAGTTTCTAGAAAATAAACCTACGCAATTGGTTAATTTGTGCTCTGACATGTCACTTTCGAATTACATTAAAATAGGGAAAACCTGCCTTAGTTTGTGTTTATTTATAACTACCTTCCAGTCGCAAGGGAACAGATTCCTTCTAGGCAAGCGTGTTCCATTGTAAACTGCATCATCGTTTACCATCAAGCGAGATAGTGATTAAACGCGAGCCTATAACTTATTATAAATTATTTATTTAAAAGATGTTATTACGTTATGTTATTACGGATAGAGTCCGGAACACTGAACTGCGCTCAAAGACCAAAATTGTAGACGTAGCCACCAAAGCCGCTCAGCTGAAGTGGAACTGGGCTGGGCATGTCTGTCGCATGCCAAGTGAGCTGTGGGCAAGGATAGCCACCGAGTGGCGTCCTGATCCAGCGAGAAGGCGACGCGGCAGACCAAAACGTAGATGGCGGGACGAGCTGGATAAATTCCTAACGGATTGGCCACAATCAGCTCAGGACCACCAAGTCTGGAAAGAATGGGGGGAGGCCTTTGCCCAGCAGTGGGACACGAATGGCTGATAAAAAAAAATGTTTAATTTTTATAGACTAGCTGTAGCTACCCACTCCTATTTTTAACCGACTTCAAAAAAAGGAGGAGGTTCTTAATTCGTCGGAAACATTTTTTTATGTATGTTTTCCGATTACTGGAAGACGTCTTGACCGATTCGAGAAATTATTTTTTTGTTTAAACAGTAATTCCCAAGTGGTCCTAGTAGCACCAAGTCAGGATCTGATGATGGGATCCCAAAAAATCGACAACAACCCTCAAGTTTTATAGGGATGCATTTCGATTTTATGTTTATTATTACTTCAGAACTTTGTCACTTATCAACAGATTTGGAAAAATCTTTTTTATTTTTTATTTTCATCAAAATCAGTTCAGTAGTTTGGTTAAGTTGGTTATATTTGTGCTGCAGAAAAGGGCTGTTCATGCAATTTATAATGTGGGCCCCACAGAATCATTACGCAATAAATTTAAACATATAAATATTATGATATTCCCTTGTCAATACATCTATGAAAATCTGATGTATGTTCACAAAAGTATTAATTTGTTTCAAAAAAATTGCAATTATCGTAATTTTAATACTAAAAATAAAGATAAACTCGCTGTTGCCACTTGTAGACTCCTTAAAGTTAGTAAATCGTTTAAAGGGCAAGGTGTAACACCTTTTATAACAAACTCCCAAGGGATGTACAAAAATTGACAATAAACAAATTTAATAACGTAACTCAACAAAATATTAATAAAAAAGCCTACTATAAAATATCGGATTATTTAGATGATAGAGAAGCTTGGGATTGAAATTGCTCCAACTCGTTCAAAATGTTACAATTTAGACGTAATTTATTTTCTGTATTGTTATGTATTCTAAAAATATCATTAAAAAAACAACCAGTCTTGTTTCTTGCCTTTTTTCCTGGCTTGGTCGCGAAGGAACAGGTAGTAAAATTTACGTTTCAAAGTGATCCTTGTAATTTTAATGAATAAAATATTTTGACTTTGACTTGATATTGACATATAAATGCTATAAATGATATAAATGCGAAAGTTTCGATATTTGTTTATTTATTTGTTTGATACTTAATCACATCGAAACAGCTTAACCGATTTCGATGAAATTTGGTACTCGTATGTACGTAGATTATAACCTGGATTAACACATAGGCTACTTTTAATCTCATAAATCAGTTCCCATGGGATAAAAATGGGATGTCAAAGTTTCTATATGTATTTTTGCATTCCAGAACAACGTGGGCGAAGCCGCTGGCAACAGCTAGTTAAAAAATAATGTTTGAACACATCGATTTGATTTCTCATCATTATTTATATTATATATTTATATAATTTATTATTATATATTATATATTTATATAATATTTATATATATATTTATATATTTGTCATCCTATACATTTCCGGTGCGGTTTTCGTTTCTTCTTCACCGGTCACAGCTACTACATAGATTTACAGCTACAGTAAAATTAATCGAGGAAAATGTAGATTAAGTACAACGGAGAAAATTACAATACGTTTATAAAGTTCTCTAAAATAATAATAATATAACAATAATGTCTATTATTATTAATATTTAGATATCTACTAAGTTTTGGGATGAAAATAAGATTCAAAATATAACAACTATGTTTGAAGCTCGTCAGCGAATGCCAAACTTTCAGCTTTCGTTCATTTCCAGAGTAAACACTTTTAACGAGAAAAAGTTTAGTGCATGAAAATGTAAAAGTTTTTAGTCAGTCAGTTCAGGGAGCCGCCAACTGCGAGTCACACTCGTGCACTGAGGGTTCCGTTAGAATTAGAAATTAACATTTTAATGAAAGTATGTGGCCTAAATACGCATGAGCTAACATAAACCTGCTGGATGGAACGCTAGAAAATTTAAAATTTTACATTTCTTTGAGGTTAGTTTTATATGTATAGGTACAAATAATTTTTATCTTTTTCTTAAATCGGATAGATAAGAGAATAAGAATAATTTTATTTACCAGAACTTGAAAAACAGTTGTACATAAATGCTAACCTTGTTACCACAAAAAGTTAAACAACTGTTTAACGCTTGTTTTAAAAAATCTTAACAATTTTGGTATAGGAACTTTTTGAACGCGAGCTAAACTGTTTTTTTATTTGTTTTTTGTGTTTAGGCCCATAGTTTTTAAATAATAATGGCAGTAAGAAATCAAGTTCTTAATTTAAAATGATTTATTAATGTAGTTTTATTTATGGAAATCCTTAGGCGGCTTATTTTTAGCATTGGACGTTTCATGACTGATAAAATAACAATGATGAATCATGATAGTTAATAAGAACAATGCGGAAAGACCACCACAACACCGGATAGACACAGAAGTCTCACCATAACGATAAATAAAAACATTTATATCGACACAAGTAACAAAGACACTAAAATTTAGACACAATAGACAACTACATAAATCATAAATAAATAAATATGTCTGGACGTTTCACAAGTGCTATCTAGTCGCAAACTAAGCAGAGCTTGTACTATGGGAACCAGATAACTGATAGAATACTCATATACTTTTTTATAAATACATTCTTATAATATATAGAAAAACATCCAGATCCGGAACAAATTGCGCTTAGGACAAACCTACTAAGGTTTTTTAAGTGTATTACTTGGATAAGTATGTGTATAAAAAAAACAGTAAATCATGCAAACGTTTATTCCGCGGCGGGAATCGAACCCGCCATCTCCTGCGTCTCAGCCGGCTATTCGCCCACTGCGCCACGGAGGTCGTGGAACATACAGACACTGTTTAAATCAAAAGAAGAATAAGCCTTAAATGGCAAAAAAGGGTTTTTAAATCACATTTAAGGTAACAAACCCCTAAAACACATAAAGCTTTAAATATATTCGCCAAAACCCGTTGTTTTTGTGGTAGAGCGCGAACATCCATGGATATTGAGATGATAGGATAATTACCGGAGACCTATAATTGTTAAATAGTTGGTCTATTTATCAGGGTGCGCGGGACCGCGTTATAAATAAAACATTTTAGGCATACTGTCCATTAAAGCTTCTATAAAGAATATCAGTGTCATCCATACTATCCTATACTAAAATATAAATTCAAAAATAGGAAGTCTCTGTTTGTTATGTTTTTACAACTAAACGACTAGACCGATTTTGATATACAACCTGTTTTGTTATGTACGACATTAATTTAAAACACAGATAATAATTGATTTTTTTTTCTACGTTCATTCATATTTTAATTTTTTTATATTTTTAAACAAACTTAGTAACGAGTAAAGAACAAAATAATTAATCAGCGTTTATTAAAATTGGTAAACATAGTATAGAGTAAACGCGGCAACGTCGCGTTCGTGCCTTCGTGCACCTTTACTGCTAGCAGATACTGTACCTTAGTAATCACCCCACAAACATGTGGTTGGATTTACAACATTTACACAGTCCAATGAATAGTGCATTCGATCAATGTGGTGTATTCCAATCAAAAATTTAAATTGATTACATTTCACATTCTGAAGCGCTCGGGAGCTGCCTGTTTTCGAGACAACTCCAATCAGAGGGCATTTTATTTTAAACTGATATTTGTTGAGAGAATATTTTATTCTGCTGTTCTTTTTGCATTTCAATGGTTTTAACGAATCGAGTATTTAAAGGTTTACACGAAGAGACCTTAATCCTTAGTACCGTCATCATCATGTCAGCCATAGGACACCCCCTACTGCTGTACATAGGCTTCCAAGGTAGAACATGCAGCGTCTAACATCATATCAGCCATAGGACGTCGACATAGGTCTCCCCCATTGATTTTGTGCGGCCTGCACTAAACAGCTCATCTTTATTAGATCATTCTTATAGGGTGTTATACATGTGGTGACGTCAGTGATGTTGATCTTCGAGCGGTCTGAAAACACCGACACTAGAGGTAGCACCAGCTCATAGCGAGTGTCATCAATTAAAATATATTTTCTCATTCTCAGATTAACAAGCTGTGGCAGTAGGCGGGGCACATCGTAATTAAAAATAGAAAACCTAAGAATCTTTACAATAGATTGGAGTGGTTTCGTGATGGAAACAGGTATGATACACAGGCTGCATCTCAACTTCTACTGGCAACAGCATCACATGATTCAGCAGCCTTTCATGGCAGCTTCGGCTATGCCGCTACCAAGTGTTGGAACACAATCCCTCAACCCCTAAAAATAGTATTAATGTTGATTAATCTCTCTTTTTGCTCAGTCTTCACTTCAGCTTCACGTCACTTTGCTTTTTATTGGTCAGTCATGATTTGTGTTTCCTTTAGTGTGCTTATATTGCTATTGTGGATGTATTTAGTGTAGTTGGTTAGGGGTATGTATATAAAATTATGTTACATTTAGTTAATAATAGTACCTGCGGTTAATAGTCAGGTTCTGTTATTAGTTGATTAGTTAGGTTGTCCGTGAAATAAACACTGACCTCAGCAGAAGACCAGCGTTTCAGCATGGTAACATGCAGCAACATATGCTGAGCTGTAGACCTTTTTGCCATCACACTGAATTATATAATAAAAAAACGTGCCTTTGTTATTGTTAATTGTACGTCTAATGTAAATATGTTTAGTTTTAATTGTTTAAGATTATATTCTTATGATTATTTTGTGATGCGTATTTCTTTCTTTCTTTATAGCTCGAAGAACTGACGGCCGTTGGGGAAGAAAGGTGCAGACCACGCACTGACAAGCGCAGCGTCGGATGGCCCCCACTAGTAAAAAAGACGACCTGCGATAAAGGTTGCCGGGGGTCGTTGGGTGCAGGCAAACCAAATCAGTCGCTCTAGAAATCTAGGTCTATGTTCAGCAGTGGAAGCCCTGTGGCTGATATGGGGATGATGATGATGATAAAGCGGTAATAGACGGTGATAATACGTAAAAATGTACAAAGTCAAAGTCAAAAGTTATTTATTCTGTGAAATCTGAAAGCTCATTTTGAAAAGTAATTTTTTAAAGATTGAAAATTGTAAGTTACGTCTAAAATAATACATTTTTTGATCGAATACTTATCATATGTACGTTAAGAAAAAAACTTTATCAACAAAATATCTAGATATCAATTAATTGGACAGCCTTCAGGTAACTTTTAAGTTTACCGTCTAGAAATTCTTTTATCTGCCTCTTGAGGATTCTTCTAGACTTCGATTGATCGTAGCAGAAAAGTAAAAAGTTCAACTTTTGCAATAATTAGGCAGGTTAACATGTAGGTACCTACCTACTTACATGATGTATGAATATGATCTGTTTACTCATTTTATAAAGGCTGTTTCATAGTTATTTTTAGGATTTGATATTAAGTTTGTTTGAAATAGAAAATTTTCCATCGTAACGAATTTTAAAAAACCTATTTTACAAAATACTAGCCATAAACCCGTGTTTTCAATTAATGTCGTACATACTCGTAATACGACATGCTGTATAACTCTTAGCCCTGCTTGCACAATCCCTAAACGTATTTAGCGACTAAACATGTTTAAATTTGACGTATTTGCATGATTTGACAAGAACAGAGATATTTAATAAAACCGTCAATTGACTCGACGTTTAAAACTATAGTCGTAAAATTACGATCTAAAATATATCTCTCAAGATATAAAAAATATATATTATGATTTTGACTTGGTAAGCAAAGATTCTCTCTAAAATATCTACTACTGGCAGTTCCTACTCGTCCGTTATAAAATGCACCAGTGAGCATTACACATGTCCCGGGAAGCCGCGCAAGTGACATGCCCTATTCGCACCCGGACGTTCCCACGGAGCCAGGTCCGGGAAATTATCTGGACGGATACGGCTTTCCCGGAAAGGTCGGATTCCTCTAGTTGTTTTGGACCGGCAAAAATACTAGGAATTGTTTATAGACAATGGAAATGAGAACGCAATCAAATACTCTTGACACTTCTTTTAGAACATATTAAGTTAGAAATGTTTCCAAAAACATTTTAACAGCAATATAACTATTAACTAAAATTAGAACAATACGCATGTGCAGACATAAGTTTTACTGTAGTTTATATATTTGTATATGTTGCAGTAAAACCCCGATTTTAGTTAGAGCGTATATTCACTAGTTAAAACTAGTTATCACTAAATGCCCTCGTCAAAACAAGAATTTACTGCTGTTCAAAAATTTATGTCAGTTAAACCTAGTTTAACTATACAAAACGCGTTTTAACGAAAACCGTGTCTGCAAGCTAAATAATCCATCGTCGATTCTCCCACTCATCTAGACCTAACAGTCTAAAAGTCTTAAAGTAACTAAAAGTCGGGGTGCCCCAATAGTTTTTTGGGGTGGGCTCTTGCCAGAACTCTCGCGTGGTCGGCCCTGAGTGTCGCTTCGCCCACTCAACCTTCCACGCGAGCTTCTGGCTCCACGTTTTTTTATAACACTCTAGGGGTATCACGCACAAGACTGCCTATAATCGGGGTGCCCCGTGTCGATTCTAGTTGTCACTAGGAAATTCTAGTTATTACAAAGGCATTTAGTAAAAACTGGTTTTAACTATTGAAAACGCTTTCTTACTAAAACCGGGTTTTTACTGTAACATATATATTGAATTTATTAATAAGTATAGGTAGTATATGTAAGTTTATAAACATAGATACCGCCGTCTTTTTGATTTTATTTTGTCCTGTCCATCCAAAGGTTGTCTGGAAGAGATCGCTTTTAGCGATAAGACCGCCCACTTACTTACCTACTTACACACGTACTTACCTTTATTTTTATATATTTCTTTGTATGTTTAATTTTGTTTGGTGTGCAATAAAGAGTATTCTATTCTATTCAAAGTTGTCTTGTAAAAAAGTGGTCATATCTTTTGTGGCAGCTTTGTCCTTCTTTCTATTGATCCTTGTGATTTAAATGAATAAATAAATTTTGATTTTGATTTAGCTTCTATTTAGACGTGGTAAACGTGATCGGACCAAATATATGTTCTTTTCACTTTTAATTTCACTTTTAAATTGATTTTGTAAAATAAGAATAAATAAATATTCAATAAATAATAATATAATTTATGTCAGCTATCTCGACCTTTCTGAAGTCCAATTGAGCAAACTTGAGCGCCTTCAAAATCTTTGTATTCGGTTCGTATTTGGCTTGCGCAAATATGACCATGTTTCAGAATTTCGCGCAAAACTCAAGTGGCTCCCTATCCGTCTTCGCCGGAATGCACATATTCTGTCCCTTCTTTTTAACATTCTTTTCAATCCTTCTTCACCATCCTATTTAAAGGAGCGTTTTGTGTTCTTGCACCAGGCGCATGATCGAAATCTACGCTCATCTGAAGCTCTAAGTCTCCAAACCCCTGTCCACAGTTCTCAATTTTATGGTGATTCCTTTACAGTTCAAGCTGTGGGCTGTGGAACGCTTTACCTTTCTCTATTAGATCATCTAAATCTCTTCCTATCTTCAAAGCTAAGGTATACAACCATTTCCTTTCTTTGTCTACGCACTGCTAGTTTATCGTTATGTTTATCTCCTTTATTGTAGTTTATATATATATGTATATATTATTATATTTGTAAGTATATATATTTAGTTTATTAGTAAGTATAGGTAGTTTATGTAAGTTTATGAATATACTCGTATTTACACCGCCGTCTTTTTGATTTTGTTTTGTCCTGTCCATCCAAAGGTTGTCTGGAAGAGATCGCTTTTAGCGATAAGACCGCCCATTGTACTTACCTTAATTTTTGTGTATTTTTATTGTATTTTAATTTTGTTGGTGTGCAATAAAGAGTATTCTATTCTATTCTATTCTAAATATACGTGTTTATCCTGCTGACTTGCTACCTACGCGTCAATGGGGTAAAATCTACTGGAATTATTGGACCCTACCTAAGATTATTTCAATCGCAAAACGACTAGGTTTTCAAACAATACATACATGTCCAGTGTCGAAGGCCCAAAAAGTATAGTGCCTTTTACTAGTTTTTGTCTGGGACCTCTAATTCACTAATTCGGGAAATTTTATTACTACCGCCTTTTTACGTGTCCGTCCTTTTTTCCGGCTTTCTAACTATCCGTCCAACCTTACTCTTACCACGGGACATTCCACACCAACAACTGTCCTTTCGTAAACATTTAGGAAATCTTTTGTGTCCGTTATAATAGTCGCTTTCACAATGGACGTGTTTGTTTTGTTTTTCATGGTGCAGTTATTATTGGCAAAGGCTGTGCTTATTCAGCCACGGTTGCAACAGAATAAAAAGTAAACATATCTCTGTGGTCTGTGAGAAATTGTATTGTATGCAGACTCCGTGGCGCTGGCCGAATAGTCGGCTGAGACGTAAGAAGTAGCGGGTTCGATTCCCGCCGCGGAACAAATGTTTTCATAAACTACAGATATTTGTTCCAGGTCTGGATGTTATTCTATAAATAAATAAATATTGCGGGACATTTCACACAGCGCTATCTAGCCCCAAACTAAGCAGAGTTTGTAATATGGGAACTAGATAACTGATAGAATATTTATATACATTTATTTGTAAATACATATATACTTATAATATATAGAGAAACAACTAGACCCGGAACAAATATCTGTAGATCATGCAAACATTTGTTCCGCGGCGAGAATCAAACCCGCTACCTGCTGCGTCTCTTTTTTTTTTTTTTTATAAATTGTAGGCTAGCGTTTGACCTCGCCTGATGGTAAGCGATAATGCAGTCTACGATGGTATACGCTTGCCTATAAGAAACCTATTCACTCGTGACTTGAAGATCCCTAGGTTGTAGTTATCAGGAAACACAGACTCAGGCAAGGCGTTCCACTCCTTGGCGGTGCGCATAATAAAGGTGGAAGAGTACCGCTTTGTGCGTATGGGAGGTATGTCAACCATGTAGCGGTGGCGCATCGCGGAGCGTCTGGTTGTCCGATCATAGAATGGGGATGGTGGGGCGTCTCAGCCAGCTATTCGCCCACTGCACCACGGAGGTCGTCAAATATATTATAAGTCTATATTTTATAAGTATGTATTTACAAAAAAGTATTCTATCGGTTATCTGGTTCCCATGATACAAGTTCTGCTTAGTTTGGGGCTAGGTAGCGCTGTGTGAAATGTCCAGCAAAATGTATTATTATTTAAGTAACAAACGCTGACTATGCAAAAATTTAATCTCATTGTGAGGAAATTGATGAAAATCTTTGCCCAGCATTTAAACACGGTACAACCCACAAAAGAGTTGGGAAAATCGACCTACAAGGCAATACTTTGTTATAGGCGATACTAGATGATTACCACTTAACATCAAGTGGGTCATATGCTCTTTCCATCCCCAAGTTGTACAATAAAAAATAAAACTAAAATACACAATAAACTTACAAGTCCAACCATAATAAACCTGTGTAATACTGCACCGATAAAATGTAATTGAAAAGTGTGACCCAACTTTTCCAATTTAATTATGGCACAACTTCTTGGCTCATTATAACTTCACCTGCGAACTTGTTAAGCTACGAAACATTCTTAATTAATTCTTCTAACAAATAACACAAGTTTTGATGTTGACACGAAACGTTAGAACAAATGGCGCGTAGGGCATACCTACTCTGATTTGTTCTGTGGGTCAACACAAACACACAATCAGTGTTTATGTTTGTTGTTCGGCTGTTGACCGTCTTAGGCAAATGTCAAAATAAGGACATTATTGTATACAGGACTATTTAACGTAGTTTGAAACTGATTGTTGCAGACATAATCAACCGCAAAATAATTTAAACAAACTGAATGGGTAATAAAGTTTACTGAAAGATCAGCAGTTGCCAATTCGAATTCTATAAATTGATCGTCGACTAAGCAATACAAATTGGATAGTTAAATGTTGTAGAGATTTTTATTGACCGCAGCCAAATTTCGAAATATTGACCAATAAAAATTCGGTTAATCGCTTTTTTTACAGAATAAAATGAGAACAAAAGAAGCACTTAAGCCTTCTAAAGAACGTTGCAAACCATCTATAGATAGCTCAACTGCTTCTAATAGGCACTCCAGAATTGCCCCGGAGAAACTGGATGCATTGCCACCCTGAATTGTGTGTATAACATACCTACGATAGATATTAATAATTGATCGAGCGAGCGAAGGTTTTAGTGGCAACTTGGGCAAATCGATGGAGGGATTGTTAAAATATTGGGTAACAAAAATTCAAGTGATTCTAATAAAAGTGAAAAAATATCAATCGCCGTGTCATATCCAAATACTTTATGTATGTATACGTACCAAAATTGATATTTATATTTTTTAATGATGTATATTTTTGCTCTAGGATGTATAGTTTTTGAGATACAATGAATAAATTCGACCTGTCCTCGTCGAGTTCTTATGACAAAAGCGTGTTGTAGTCGTTTTTTTACCATATAAAATTTACATATGTTATTGACATCCAGAGATCTCAGATCGGGGCGAAACACTAGTTTTATTTTTTTCGATGTCATGTAGTGTTTGACTTTATTTTCTTAGGTTCAGTCATTGCTTATTCTATCGATTATACCGTGTGAACTATTCATCAAAGTGGCACACAAAAGCGTCAGTGAGATCCAATCCCTCCGGTTCGTTAACCTATCCGTTAAGTGATATGCAATCGGACACACGAAATCTCATCTCCATCCGAGTCAAGTCTCTGACCGTCGGACGGATTGGCACATCTGCGTCAGACAGGGACGGACCATGCAATCATCATCAAGGACGAATAATTAATTATTTTGTACGTCATTTGATTGGTGGACCAAGTTTGAAAGGAACAGATAGCGTCACTAACTGGTACCAGTATCCTACCATTATTATAAATACGGGACTTATCACAGACCGTTTTATTGGTGTTTCGACCGACAATGTTTCGGTTCAATTCGTGAACCTTCATCAGAGTGAGTGCGATCCGCTCCGAACAACGTCTCGCCTCTCACTACGCGCCGCAGCTCTCTGCGCGCGGTTGTGGGGGGTTGCGTCGACGGTAGCCTATCGTGTTGACAGGCTGCATCATCATCAATATCATCAATGTTGTTCTCTTCGTTAGTTCTCGGTACAGGCAAACACACAACACTATGTCTCTACCAGGTTTACACACTCTCTGTCGCTTGCATCATGTAGACATGGGCATCTAGGCTGGCGGTAGAACCCATGCTCTATCTCTGTTAAAGTTCGGCACACGACTTATTTGTATCGCCTCTCGGATCTTGCGGAAACGTAGACCTTCTAAGACTCGGGCCTGATAATCCTCTGCATGTTTAAAGATTGAAACAAAAACTTGTTTATAGATGATTTCCAAAAAGTTCTTTTTATTTTTTTACACGTTGTTTAGACAAAATCTATATTTTAATTGACAAACATTTTGGAAATCATCATTCTACAAGTTTTTATTTAAATCTTTAAACATGACTGTTAGTGACGCTGTGGCCACTTTTCATTTCATATAGCATTCCAGGGCCCGTAGCCAAATTACATTCACTACGAATCTATTTGATTTCTACATAGATTTGTTGTCGCTGTATCACGTGGTATTTCTATAGCATGTGTCAAATCCCATACATTTTCGGACTTATCGACTAGCGTCATCGCTAATCGACTGTAACTTGGCTAAGCCCTCGTTCAGATAGAGCACACATCTTATTTTTTTTCAGCAATAAAAGTGCTCAGAATTATTTATATTCAGAATGGTTGAAATGTATGTCCACTTTACGAATAAAAGAGAAACGCAATATGATTCGCTTACAAATTGCTAATAATTGACGTAAAGAGGCTACTTCAAATGACCAAAACGCGATTGTGTCTTTACTTAGATGAAGGAACCTTAAGGATTGGAAGGATTTGGCATGCATGATACTAATAACATCCTTGTGTGAAATGTAATACGAGTAAGGGTCATATTAGATAAGATTGGATAATTTCTTTATTGCATACAATTAAATATAAACATTTAAAAGAAAATATTTTTTTTTAAAAGGAGTGCAGGGATTACGGCTCGATACCTAGATACCGGCTGATAGAGTATCTAGATTAGAGTGAGACAAAAGAGGAATTAAACCTTTAAGAAAGAGAATACAACTACATACTCTTTGTGGCATATCACCCGCCACCATAAAGTGGTATGTATGTGATACATACAGAGGACATTTAAATAAACAAAAAACTTCACGTAATATGGTACTCTAAGGTGTCATGTTCCCGAGATATTTGGAAGTAATGAAAGATCACCATTATGAGAACAATCACTATAGTTAAAGTGCAGTAATTTACCTATTCATTCACGCCATTCCAAATAATTAAAAATAAAAATTATTTTTTTCAAATAATAGTTCCCAGGTTGATTTAACTATTTATTAGAAGGCCGTACCATTAGTAGCACGAAAAAACCACTAAATAAAATTGCTTTAAATCGCATCCTTGATCAACGAAAACTCTTATCAGTAAGTTGTTGAAGCCCCTTTCCTCTACCTCCCGACGGCACTGCCTCCAACCAATCTAGTTTCAATTTGAAGCTCCCTCACATGTCTCTCCCAATTTATATGTAGATTTATACATATTTTTTGCAGCTCCTATAGCAAAAGCGGTCGGTATTATGCCCATTCGCTGGCAAAATTCCAGTTGTTACACTTTTTGGATACAATAATTTGGCCCGTGATGCTTTCTGCCTATTTTGCGATATAGAATTTTGGCCGACACTGCACCCATCGTAAATTTTTCAGCTAGCTAGCTAATGCAGAAAATGTTTGATCTGCCCAATCCATTTCTTGTAAATTTACTGATAATCGAAAACTTATGAAGAGAACTGATTCGTTAAAAAAAATGAGTTTTACTTTTGATATCAAAAATTTAAACAAACTGCACTCTAATAGAAACCAAACGAATTTTAATTCAAAATGAATCGGACTCTTTATATAATGATTATTATCATAATATCCAGCAGTATGAATTTAAGAGAATTATATGAACGACGACGGCAAGCGGGACAAACTTGACGCGCACAGTGCAAACTGGGGCCCAATTCTACCAAACCAATCGCTTCACTATGACAATGGTATCGTCGCAAAATGACCACTATAGATACTTTTTGGTATTCTACTAACACAATTTGGCATAATCGTTAAATAATCGTATGGCTTCACATTCGTTTTTTTTTTATAAATTAGCAGAATTGGGTACCTGGTCGACAGAAGCCCTAGACCGGGATGAATGGAAGCAGGAAAAGGAGGCCTTGGCCCAGCAGTAAGATCCAGCGGACTCTTTAGATTAGATTAGATATTATACAAAGGGATATTTTTTTCGCCAAGTTTTAGAATAAAAACGACATTTAAATACAATTTGGAATTAGAGTGTTAATAAATAAATAAAGTGGGATACTGGATAAAGTTGACATTTCAAGGCAATTTGTGATTTTATTTTCCTAAAACGCGGGAAGGTATTTTAATATTAAATGAGCTACTTTTCACTATTACATTTTCAGTGCTTGTAGTGAGTGGGTAGTTTTATTATATTGTTTCTAGTTTTATTTCTTTACCTTATTACTTCTTAAGTTCTTACTTATAACTTGGTTTCAGTGTTTAATTTATATTTTTTATGTTAGTTCACAGATAATTAACCATTTTCATATAAATATATACCTATACTAACTGATAGTTTTTTTAATTTTTTTTAGCTAAATTACAAACATTATATTTAACTCGGTAGCTTTTCGCGATCCACAAACAAATCCAACCATATTTGAAGTTCCAAAGCATGTACAGGGAGCTTCAGAATAAGTAGGTATGTTGACGCAATAGGCGGTCATTATTGTTAATGCACAATACACTCCATCCAATCATCAATGCAGATCTTATCCTTACCCCCCCCCCCCCCCCCACCCTATTATTAGAAATAGGTAGAATCACCCTTTCGGATTAACATAAATCAATAAATAAATAATGCTGGACATTTCACACAATGCTATCCAGCCCCAAATTAAACAGAGCTTGTACTATGGGAGCCAGATAACTAATAGAATACTTATATACTTTTTTTTTGTAAATACAAACGTATAATATATATTTAGAAAAACATCCAGACCTGGAAAAATATCTGTACATCTTACAAACATTTGTTCCGCGGCGAGAATCGAACCCGCTACCTTCTGCATCGCAGCCAGCTATTCGGCCATTGCGCCACGGAGGTCGTCAAACTTAGGTACTTTCCAAGTACATTGTATGGTAAGACTTCAAAATAAAATATAGCCTAATGATCTTGAGTTTGTACAAAAATCCCAGATCATAGAAAAAGCACTTTCAGTTTTTCCACAATTTTAAAATTTATCGGGCATCTTTTCAAAATCTTTCAAAATAATTCAAAATTCTTTCGATAAACCTTGTCCTAAATATTAAGAACAAAACCAAAAAAAAAATCTAATTGGTTGAGCAATTTTCGAGTTTTCGTGAGTCTTACGCACGGCAATTGATTTTTATATGTACAGATATAATATAAGTAGGTAAGTTAAAATGAAAGCAGTTGCCGCTTTCATTTTAGGTCCACAGAGAATTGTCCAGTCCTTCAATGAAGATCACGTACGAGGAAGCGATTGCCCGGGTATATTGCAATAGATACCGGATTAGCGTTCAGAACACTCAAGATTAAGGTTATGTAGTGAAATTATTACATATTTTCTTAACACATAACTATATTAATATTTATTAACTTGTATCTTAGAAACAAAAACGAATAATCATCGAAAAATCTTAAAAAATCCTTTCCAAAGTGTTCACTAATTAAACATACTCACAGGGTAACGGGAGCAATGCAATATCATGGAGTCCAAATCACTTATCCTATGAGGTAACGCAATAGTTGTACGCTGTGGTAATCGCTTAATATCAAGTAGGCCATTGCAAAAAAAACTGATTTTTCAAAATTACTGATTGATCGAAAATTCTTTATTGCACAAAATAAACATATGTGTAAATAGGCGAACTTAATGCTAGCAAGCATTCAAACATTCTTATCCAGTTAACCTTTGTCGATAGGCAAATGTTCCTTAAACCTTACTAAGTACCAAAATACTAGCCGGCTGGGACTCCTGCGTCCTTGAAGGTAGCGGGTTCGATTCCCTCCGCGGAACAAATGTTTGCATGATCTACAAATATTTGTTCCGGGTCTGGTTATTTCTCTATATATTATAAGTATATATTTACAAAAAAAATGTATATCGGGTAACTGGTTCCATGCTCTGCTTAGTTTGGGGCTAGATAGCGCTGTGTGAAAAGTCCAGCAATATTTATTTATTATTATTATATTTATACTAACGTTATATTTTTTAAAGTACACTACAATTTTGTGTGACTCTGCTTCACAGATTTCAACCTCAGCACTAACTGTAAAAATCACTGATATTTTCAAACTCCAGTATATCGTTTGTTGCGCTGAAATTGTCAAATCGACTGCAGAACTCTGAAAGCGCACAAAATAAGCAATAAATCCGCTACTGGGGGATCAGCTACGCCAGCTGATAACTTCCATTCTCATAATTCTTAACGAATTTATGAATAAAGCTCCCTTAATTTCTCCGTCACAAAGCTCTTCGATTCAATAGTTAATTTTTCAGCGTCAGATACCTTCGCTCTACAAGTTCAGCGATAAATTGATATAAATCACCAAAGTAAATTGATCCCTCGTACCTCTTCAGAATTAAAAAAGATAACGCAAATTGTGATACAGCACGGCTCTACCTTACCTGGCCATCTCGAAAAGAAAGCTGATTTAGCGATATTAACAATTTTACCATTGAAGCATCGAGTTTCGATTATTTTTTAATAGATAAGTGCTTTTTTTATCTCGATAAAAGGTTAACGAAAGGTTAAAGCGGAATTTTATAAAGGATATTATTGCTTTTCAATAAAACGCTGACTTTAAAAAATAGCGTCTATGCTTGAAAATATATAAGAAAAGCGTAGATACACAGTCACAAACTAGAGCTGTCATGAGCAGGAACGGAGCCTAGCCAGTACAGCCGGTAAGCGAACGTTAAAACGAGACTAAAAAGCAACTGAAATATTGCCATCCTTTTATGAAATGTCCGGCGACAGAAGAAAAATAGTCCGGTGATTCCACCAATGGCATAAATAAAATAGCTACCAATTACGTAAAATGGATTGGGCCGACTATTTACAGTGGGGATTTATTTTGAGCCTTTAATCAGCAAGGTTTATCTTGATTTTGCCATCTATTTTGTATATTTGTAATAATTCCACCTGTCCACTCGTACAAGCGGCGTATCGTATGATGACAGCTTTGAAAGCACTATCCGGGGTGATAAAGTGGTGTGATTGCGTAGCCGTCCTGAAAAATTACCCTCCGCAGTACTCGGGCCGAGCAATGAGTGTTTTGATCGGGCATTCCTTGGCGAAACAACTCTTTTACCATTCAAACTTATGTCTTCAACGTGTTTAAATGAAAGAGTTCGGAAAAAAAGTTTATTAAAAAAACTTTATAGATATACCTACAAGGGAAACGGTTATGATATGGAGAGGGACACGACTTTTACGAAAATAGCGATTTTTAAGCTTTTTATTTCGTAAACGGAATTTCGTAACCAAATAATTTTGAGGAAACCGTTTTAGGCGTCTGTGAGTGACAAAAACTATATACTGTAAGCTGCATAAAGTGTCTATGTTTAGACTATACTTACATACATCTCTATATTAGGTTAACAGATAACTTAAAAAAAATTTTTTTTCAATAGTTCATATCCACAACCTTGTGCTCTTCATCAATTGGGCCACATCTTAGCCTGAAAACAAGGTAATTTTACATAATGTGAGAAAAAAAGTACACTCTCTGAGTTTAAGAACGTAAGGCAATTAAAAAAAATAATCATAGTAATCTCTTTTAAAGCTTGATTATAAGGATTCTTAGAATTAGGAACTTTAATTTAAACAGATATAGGAATTCTTTTGTTAATTTTATCTCAAAAATGAACTAAGTAATTATTATGTTATAATATTTAAATGTTCGGATATTTTTTTGCGGAAGTGGCCTTTGCACGAGCTGTGTCCTACGACTTCGCATGTTGTATCCTACTCTGCTTTAGAAAGGGTTATGTTTTTAGCAGTGTACTACTCATCCGATTTTGATGAATGATGTGCCCATCGATTCGTTATGTTACGCCGAGGCTGTTAAACAATGAGTAATAATCGTAACTTCTCGAGCGCTTTTGTCTTGCTGCCTTATTGTTGTTATTGTCTGCGGTTGCGCACAATGGAGTGGCCATTGTGTCGAGGGACCGACCCTTTTCCTGGAACTATCGAGATCCTTCTCGAACAATCGAAATGTGTGGATATAAATAGGCCGGAGAGATGGCCGGACAGTCAGTCTCAGTCAGTCTGAGTGAGTGAGTCTCAGCGAGGCCCTGGAGGACTGATGTGGGAAGGGTCTCGCGTGAACAGTAGTTGCTCCCGAGTCAGTTTGGATTTGGCTATACGTGCGAACATTTCGGTGACTTTAAGTGGTGCAACAGTGGTGTGAATTATTGTGTTGTGATACGTGAGACCAAGTTCGTGTATTCATCGTTTAGTGTTGAATAAAAGTGTTATTTTGGTTGGATCGATTCCCATTATTTTATCCCGAACCCTCAGCTCGTAACAATTTGGTGTCAGAAGTGGGATAAAATAATGCCGGTTCTACCAAAGGATAACGTGGACGGTGTCAGGACGAGAGGTCAACGACAACAGGAAATGGATGAAAGGCGGTTTGGAGATTCTCCGGTTCAAGAAGCTCGGCAGAGTCGTCAGCCGATGGAGATGGAATCAGCCGCCGCCGAATCATTTGGAGCACCATCATCATCATCCGTGGGTCAAGCTCCTGTGACAGGCGATCTTGCTGCTATTATAGCAATGCTTTGTCGTCAAGAAGAACAGCGTCGTCAGGATAAAGAAGAGCAGCGTCGTCAACAGGAAGAGCAGGCTCGGTTGCAGGAGGAACAACGCCGTCAGCATTAAGAAGAGAAGCGTCGTCAACAGGAAGAGCAGGCTCGGTTGCAGAAGGAACAGCGACATGAACAGGTAGAGCAGACTCGGTTGCAAGAGGAACAGCGACGTCAGGATAAAGAAGAGCAGCGTCGTCAACAGGAAAATCAGCGACGTTGGCCATAAGAGCGTGCTCGACTGATGAGGGAATCGTTCGGTTCATCTGGAAAGGAATTCCAGGAAGTGAAAGAACAGATAGAAATCAAGAGAGCCGTGTTTTGGAGGCTGGAATTGGGCTCGACTGATGAGGGAATCGTTCGGTTTATCTGGAAAGTAATTCCAGGAAGTGAAAGAACAGATAGAAATCATGAGAGCCGTGTTTTGGAGGCTGGAATTGGGATCGCTGATGAGAAAGGGACTCTGGGTGTCCTGAAGTACTGGAGACGGCAATGTGGCTCCTCTAGTTGCTACATCTTCAGCGCAAGGTGCGCCTAAAATTGTTCGTGTTGATCGGCTGCCGCGATATGAAGCTAAGAATGCTCGGGACGAGCATGTTTTAGGAGGGGGCAGTGTTACGCCGAGGCTGTTAAACAATGAGTAATAATCGTAACTTCTCGAGCGCTTTTGTCTTGCTGCCTTATTGTTGTTATTGTCTGCGGTTGCGCACAATGGAGTGGCCATTGTGTCGAGGGACCGACCCTTTTCCTGGAACTATCGAGATCCTTCTCGAACAATCGAAATGTGTGGATATAAATAGGCCGGAGAGATGGCCGGACAGTCAGTCTCAGTCAGTCTGAGTGAGTGAGTCTCAGCGAGGCCCTGGAGGACTGATGTGGGAAGGGTCTCGCGTGAACAGTAGTTGCTCCCGAGTCAGTTTGGATTTGGCTATACGTGCGAACATTTCGGTGACTTTAAGTGGTGCAACAGTGGTGTGAATTATTGTGTTGTGATACGTGAGACCAAGTTCGTGTATTCATCGTTTAGTGTTGAATAAAAGTGTTATTTTGGTTGGATCGATTCCCATTATTTTATCCCGAACCCTCAGCTCGTAACAGTTATTACGGTCCTGGTGCCATATGCTACCATCGACATAGGTATTACGTAGTTAGGTTTCAGTTTATAACTTTTTCTTCTTCGTGTCCTTTTCCGACATTACGCGGGGTCGGCACAACATGTAGGTATTCCTCTTCCACATCTCTCTATCAGCCGTCATCTCCGTTGTCACTTCCCTCCTACCCATATCATTCTTCACACAGTCCATCTATCTCTTCTTCGGCCTTCCTCTACTTCTATATCCATCCACACTCATATCTAACACTCTTATAGTCACATCAGTCACATGATTTTCTTCATTGATTAATTTTTCTATCACTGGCGCTGCTTTTAAACTTCCTCTAATATACGCATTTCTTATCTTATTAATTCTCGTTACCCCCCACATCCATCTCAACATTCACATTTCCGCCATAACTTAAACTTAGTAAGTTATATAGCTTTTTATCAGACTACAGCAAAGCCAAAAGGAAGGATTATGTTTTTAGCAGTCTATGGAATTATAAACTACTCATCTGATTTGATGAATGAGGTGTCAATCGATTCATTATTATAGTCAGTTTTAAACTTATATAGCTTGTCGCTATAACGAAAATCAATCAGTAACCACATAATTTGTCGATTCTTTTTAGCATTTAACAATTAGATTCCTAATAGTAACTTTGGACAGTTGGTCACCGGGTTATTATGAAGATACCAAAGGGGAGCTAATAATAAGTTTAATATCTATTTGAATATTAATAGACATTATTTTCAATTAACAAAGGAACACTTAGAGAATATTCTGTAGGATCGTGAATAATAACGCAGGTTTATTTGGCTATTTGACAGTTTATATCATATTTCTACGAGCACAAGCTTGCGACCGTTACAGGCACCTACTTACATCTCTCACATACACAGGTCACGTGACTTCCCTATTCCTAACATATTCTTTGGAATCTAGAAATACGTATATTTTTAAATAGAGATAAATATTTTATTAAACAACTTGGTTACTAACAATGTTGAATGAAAAAACAGGTAGTGAATAACATATGTTTTCATAGAACAACATGTATAAAATATGAATAAAATAATAGGTACGGATTACACTGTCTAAAGACGCCTCAATGTATGAGAAGGTGGATTCGACTTTTTTTTATACATATAGGATTGCGTTTGACCACGATCTCGCCTGATGGTAAGCGATGATTCAGTCTACGATGGTACACGCTTGCCTAAAAGAAACCTTTCTCTCACGACTTAAGACACCCAGGTTGTAGCTATCAGGAAACATAGACTCTGGCAAGGCGTTCCATTTTGGCGGTGCGCATAATAAAGGTCGAAGAGAACCGCTTTGTGCGAATGGGAGGTATTTCAACCATATAGCGGTGGCGCACCGCAGAGCGTCTGGTTATCCGATGATAGAATGGAGATGGTGGATTATTCTTTTCCATTACGGACATATGCACTCCTCAAAGTTTACCGAGTGTTAACATACTCACTCTGTTAAACCAATTCTATCAGTTAGCTCCTACGAAAATTCAATTTAATCAGTTGTTAAAATACAGAGACTACTAGTTGTAAAAATACCGGGGCTTTACAGTTTAGTTGTAAAAATACCGGCTCGTAAATTCCCTCCGATTCCCGTTCCAGTCGTGTAGTAAGTCACACGATCTCGTGAATAGTGCTGCGATACATTTAAGCGCTCGCTGATTTACTGCTGGCCATAAATAATATCTCTTCACCCACTATTTCGTACAAAATTCATAATAATTTAACGTTACAAAGACATTGGCTGTGGGGGACTGAAATAGATACCAACCGAAATAAAAAGTTATTGAGTTAAAAGTGACAGCTTGAATAGTCTGAATATCCGAATTTTTGAACCATCACTTCGAAAATATGTAGCATTATTTGCTATATTACTATCTCTACTACTTACTAAAAAATTAAACAATTTCGGGCTGTATTGCAGGGCATTTTTGTGGCAACCATTTTGCATTATCGATGAATCGTTTATTTGTCGTATTTTCATATTTTCAAAATAAGTTTGACATTCAAATCAAGAAAAAACCAGCCATGTGCGAGTCGAACTCGTGCGTCGAGGGTTCCGTACCTACCCATTATACCGGTATAATAAAATTGGTATCTAGGTCTACGGGAACTACCATATAAAACCAAAACCTATAGGATACTTCCGGTTGACCTAGAATTGTCAATTTTGGTTAAAAGCAGCACAAGTAAAGGGTAAATTCCAAAAAATAAAAAAAATTGTAAAATAAGGTAACTTTTGGTACTTACAAGTTTTCGCGGAAATCTAAATGTGCCTATATCTTTTTATCGTGTTGACTCAGGACCTTGACTTTTATACACCTAAAACTATAGACCTCGGTATCTGGTATACAAATTTCAACTTGCTAGGTCCACTTGTTCCTGAGAAAATTGTTGGTGACACACGGACAGACGGACAAGAGAGTGACGGATAAGGGTTCCTTTTTTACCTTTTGAGGTACGGAACCTTAAAAAGGAACAGGACACTGCCGTGCTTGGCGTTTCTATAGCAGAACGAATCTGAAATGAACCAAAGTCACTGATATAGCTCATAGCCCAGAGGATTAGCAAACCGAAGTAGCAGTGGGCGGGGCACATAGCTCGAACTAACGACGTTAGTTGGGGCAGGAAGGTTCTAAAGTTAGAAAAGGTTCAGTGTCAGTGATGAGCACGCACTGGAAAGCGCAGTGTTCAATGGCAACCCACAAAGTCAAAGTCAAAGTCAAATATTTTTATTCATTAAAATCACAAGGATCACTTTGAAACGTCAATTTTACTGCCTATTCCTTCGCGACCAAGCCAGGAAAGAAAGGCAAGAAACAAGACTGGTTGTTTTTTTTTAATGATCCTTTTACAATACATAATACAGAAAATAAATTACTTCTAAATTGTAACATTTTGAACGAGTTGGAGCAGTTTCAATCCCAAGCTTCTCTATCATCTAAATAATCCGATATTTTATGGTAGGCTTTTTTATAAAGATTTAGTTTAATTACGTTATTAAATTTATTAATTGTCAATTTTTGTACATTCCTTGGGAGTTTGTTATAAAAGCGTACACCTTGCCCTTTAAACGATTTACTAACTGGAGTCTGCAAGAGGCAACAGCGAGTTTATCTTTATTTCTAGTATTAAAATTATGATTATCGCTATTTTTCTTAATCAAATTAATATTCTTGTGAACATACTCTCACATTCTTGTGATGTTCATAGATGTATTGACAAGGGAATGTCATAACATTTATTTCTTTAAACTAATTGCGTAATGATTAAGTACAATAGAGAAAGACCACCTAAAAGGTTGCTGAGAGCCGTTGGGTACAGGCTATACCAGATCGGTCGCTCTGGAAATCTTTGGAATTAAAAAAAGAAAACCTGCATAACGCAGAGTTCAGTGATAGAAAATGAGAATAAAGGCTTTTAGGAACCAAGCCCAAGTTAAATCCCAAATGACAAGTACCGTGGAACAATAACAATCATTTCCGGTTGGAACACAAATTAAATTATAAATTTCAGTTGTTGTACCAAGTTCATTGTTCAAGTTTCTTGAGTCAGAAATATTCTAGCGCTAATATTTTATTATAAGCAAATTTAGTAGGTTACAAAACAACGTACAAACGTATTTTCTTATATTATGTAGGTACTAATCGTAAAAAACAGTTGTTTGACAGTCTGCTTTTAGTCGCGCAGAGTTAATTTCGAGGCTCTTTTTCAACGTCCCCTCCCCAATCAATGACGTAGGCGCACGATAGGGTACGAGTAAGTGCACTAACAGGCAACGTACATACGTGGTCTATTTTCAGAACACATACAACACTTGGCGATACAAACTTGAATCACGAGATATATTAATATGTTTAACAACAAAAAAAGAGTTTCATCGCTAATTTTGGCGGGACCTTAGTATGAAAGCCTTTGTTTGCAATCGGTCAGGCGCCACAACTATACAAAAATAAATAGGAGTGATACTTAAAAACTTTGTTTTGTTAAAATCAACGTTAAAAAATTGTGGGACGAGATTAAGGAAAGCCTTTTATTATTAAATGTGATGATCTCCGTGGCGCAGTGGGCGAATAGCCGGCTGAGTCGCAGGAGGTAGTGGGATCGATTCCCGCCGCAGGACAAATGTTTGCATGATCTACAGATATTTGTTCCGGGTCTGGTTGTTTCTCTATATATTATATGTACCTATGTATTAACAAAAATAAACGTATATAATATACATAGAATAAGCTTTGCTTAGTTTGGGGGTAGATGGCGCTGTATGAAATGGTCGGCATTATTATTATTTATTTACTTGCTTGTACATAGATAAAAAAATTGTGCGATGACCAATGACCATGAATTTAAGTAGGTACCTATCGAAAATGTTGCAATGTTGTTACTGTCGATCAGTAATTTCCATACTTCCGATTTGGTATTCGAATAATTATTCATGTTTCCGGTTTTAGTGCTGTCCTATTTGAACTCTATACAATATTCATAGAGTATTCGTACATGGTTTTGTGTTCGTGGTCTTCATTGTTATTCCTCTACCGATAAGTTCTTCAAATATTCCTTTACTATAATACTCGTAGTTAGGGCTTCAAATGTTTATAATAATGTGACATATGGCACAGAAACGTGGTATCACTATGGACCTCATAAGAAGGCTCAAGTCGCTCCGCGTCCTATGGAGAGGGCTATGCTATTACTCTACGAGATGGTTATAGAATGGAGACTACGCACTGGAAAGCACAGCGTAGGACCGCACTCCACTAGATGGAAAGACGTCCTGGTTGCTGGGTTGCCATTGGGTGCAGGTCGCACAAGATCGGTCGCTCTGGAGAGAGACCTGTGTAAGAGGCCTGTGTTCAACAGTGGATATCTTATGGCTGATATAATGATAATAATTATAAATAAATGTAATGTGAACGGTCTGATGCCTCAAATGGAAGGCTTTTAAGCGTAGATTGGCTTTTGACCACATGCATCCGTTTAGGAAGGTTGAAAGATCTAGGTGGAAAACCTAACAGAAGCTTGTACAAGACTTGCACAAGCCTAAAAATTTGAACAAATTCTTCCGTGTTTAAGAGGGTGGAAAAATATGGATACCAATCCAAATGTAGATGCTGAACATTGCGTGGGGACGCACTTACTGGAGATTTCTAGAATAATCCATTTTAATATATACCCATCTGATAAAACGACATGCAAATGAAGAGGTAGGTAGTGTAGTTAGATATTACTGAGCAAGCACTTTAATTACTAATTCAGGCTAGCTGTTTCTTAGGTAAAATAAAGTTGATACAGTCTGTTGGAAATTTTACAACAAATCGACAGTACTTACCAACTAATTAAATTTTGAAGATGTACCTTATTAAAATGTTATTAAAATATCACGCGTTTAACAGTCATAAAGAGCATTCGTACGCAGAATTAATTGGTATAGTAATCCCAGCTGGAATTAACCCAGAACACTCAGGTAATCTTATCTACCCACCTCCTACGAGGAGTTACATCATTATAGTTTAATTTCCTTTAGTTTAACAGAAGAGCGAAACGAGTTTTTTTTACTCGCGGACCTCGTCATTTACGGTATCGTTGAATAAGTCTTCTAAAAACATTATGCGATGTCATATGTAGGTAAGTCTGCTTATGAAATATGAAGCAACAGAGTATTCCATTTTGTAAGTCGTGTGTGTGTGTGTCCAGCCAAACCGCTATAGGTACCTCAAAATAGTAGGTAGGTACATGCACTGAAGTTGTAAAATGAATTACTTATCAAAGTTGAGTAGGCTCTACGAGTTTACGAGCAGTAGTCGGCCAACTTAGTCTGTAGTTAGGTTTGTGAAGAATTTATAATAATAATAATGTTCATACAAATGACCAAAATCAACAGCAAAATTGTTTTTTTATTCTTAAATAAATATGATACAGCCACGCGTAGTCACAACGCTAGCCGTTGTGACTACGGAACCCTGTCGTCATCCAACACTCGCCTAACCAATTTACTACTTGTATTTACTTCGGGGAAGGTAAAGTTATTCTCATTTTACTATTAAAAGAATAGATTGTAAGTACCTTCAAATTTAAGTATACGACCACTCTCTAGCCAAGGCAGGCCATTAGCCGAGCTCCACTAAAAAAGCGATTAAGCGATTTAACGTCCAAAACTGGGCCAATTCATCGGCGACCATCATTGAATTATGATTAATAGGCCGGAAGTAACCGAGATACATCACATACTGTGTTGGCAGTCGTCCAAAAGCCGAATATGCCATAAAGACACAGATGAAATATGCCATGAAGACACAATAATAGTAGCTTAATCATGTCTGTGAGTCTGGCAAACGGACCGGAAATATGATAACTAGGTTCATGTCTTGTTATGTAAAACATATTTCTAGACGTGGATGAGTTGAAATGAGCGATGATTGCGCGAAAACTTGAGATTATTGTTTTTGTAAAACATACAAATTCGTTGATGTAAAACTACGCTCCTGCCAAGCTCCTGCGTACATTACACGATTCATTCATCATCATGGAAATCTATGGGGGAGGTTATTTTTTAAGCCCCCACGCTTATCACTTTTAATTGGCCTTATATTTAATAAGTAGCTTTTATCATTGTTTATTATCTACTCAAATAGGTACCTTTTCTGTAACCTAGCTGTAATGTTTCCTAAAATTAAATAAAAAGAGGGGTGTTATTATTTTCACGGCTATGTTTGTCTGTGGCAACGTATTTCCCAAACGAACATACGAAACGAGTCAAAAAAAGTTACGCGGTAATTTTGGTTGCTTTTCCATTTACGAGTAAACCGATCCGACCGAACCGACGATGTCCGTGGCGCAGTGGGCGAATAGCCTACTGAGACGCAGGACGTAGCAGGTTCGATTCCCGCTGTGGAACAAATGTTAGCATGATCTACAGATATTTGTTCCAGGTCTGGATGTTTTTCTATATATTATAAGTATGTATTTACAAAAAAAAGTATATAAGCATTCTATCCGTTAATTGGTTCCCACAGTACAAGCTCTGCTTAATAACAATAAAATAATAATAAATTATTTATTCAACAACAAACTTCAAAATTTCACAAACAAAAAATTAAAATGGTTTACTAGGTATAATACAATTCAGGATGGAAAACATACGTACCCAAACTAGGATTGACCTGTATGATGGCATACCTATACCTCCCTCCGGACTATGGTTCATAATGGAATGCTTAGTGAATGTATGTTTGAGTGTGGGAATATGTTCGTTGTGTGAGTGTATGTGTGTTTGTGTGAGTGTATGTGTGTTTGTGTGTGCGAGTGTGTGTCAATATGCATTCGAGGATATATGGTGAGTGTATGTGTGTGAAAGGGTGTGGGTTGTGTGCGCTTAGTTTGGGGGTAGATAGTGCTGTGTGAAATGTCCAGTAATATTTATTATTATTTATTAAACCAAAACGTCCAAAGCTGCGCTTTTTACTGTGTTGTCTCCAGCCTTAACTCGAGAATCTTTCTGCCCCAACGTCATGTCGTTCTACCAGATTCAAAGAGTACCTACCTACCTACCAAAATGTTAAGTGAACCGTATACTATAATAAAGATGTAAATAACTAAAACGAAACGATAGGAAACAATAGCTTACTTATAGTCTTCGACAACTGAAAACAACTGCTAAACAGAATAATTTTCACTAACTTTGGTGTTATCTTGTGATGGAGACGTTCTGCGGAATACAGTTGTGTGCTTAGTAATCTTGGTTGCTTAGGCAAAATCCGAGTCTATTACAACTTACCGAGAACAGATTCAGTTACCTCCATGTGCCAACAACACTCCTGATGACGAAAAATAATAAACCTTAACTAAATTTTACTACTTTATACCTACTAACAACGAATATTAGAAATGCGTACATGGCGATACGAATTCGAAGACGCAGCCAGACAACAAATAATTTATAAATGTTACTACTAATTGTTAGGGTTTTATGTTATTAAGTATGTACCTTTTTTATAAATAATAAATTAATTAAATACTTTGCTCTAGCTCCATACTAAACAATTAAGCTTGTACTATGGGATTCAGTTAAAGTTAAACATCATTTATTCGCAACATTTAATCAGTTAACTAATAAAATTGGTATTTAGTAGGTAATCTACGAGTATAATTTTTTAAAACATAGGTATATACTTATTCATACTAATATTATGTAAGTATGCGAAAGTACACTAAACAAAATGTTTACCCTTTCGGCTGAACGGCTGAACGGATCGTAATGAAATTTGACAAGGTGATAGATTATATCCTGGGGAAGGAATAGGCTACTTTTTACCTGACTGCGGAAAAGGAGACTAATGTTTTAATTGAAAACTCGCGCGTGCGAAGCCGCGGGTGGGTCTGCTAGTATAAGGAGAAACACCTAGATCTGGAATCTGGAACAAATATCTGTGGATCATGCAAACATTTGTTCTGCGGCGGGATTGAACCCGAAACCTGCACACAATCCTACCCCTAATCGGATCCAGTGTCCTCGTCTCACAGTTTTTACAATGACATCTAACCATCTCGGGGCTCCTTTCTATCATGAAGATCGCTTCGTTACCGTTCGTCTTTTAAATTCGTTTGGTAAATTTTTACTAAATATTCTTCCAATGTTTAGTAGTTATCTACATGACTTTCATGTAAAACGATTGATTGGCCAGCATGGTCCGATTCGAACGTCTAGCAATTTGGCGGACAATCCACAATCCACTGTTTGTTGTCCTGATTCGCAAAAAGCTTGACGTGACGCGACTACTGATCCACTGAATACGTTCACTTCAGTAATATTTTTCGAAACAATTTAGTAGTTTATTTATTTTGTACGCAGTCAGCATGCCAAATTGAGATGACTACAACCTACTCTTCTACTTTAAAAGGTTTGTAGAATGGTTTCATCATCATCATCGCTATCATATCCATGATCCTCTCCATCCAAAGACTGCCTGGAAGTGATCGCTTTGTTAAGCGATAAGACGGCCCATTATGCTTACATTTTTTTTTATATCTGTTGTGTCTAGCTTGTAAGGTTATACCTAATAAATAATTTTCATTCATTCATCATAAAACCATGATGATATGCAACTTATTTAACACATGGTTTCCTTTAATATTTTACACACTCTCTCTTATAAAATGCCTTTTGTACGCAATCATGCAATGCAAGGTTTAAAGTTTTTAATAAAAGTTGGACGAAAGAACAAAACTAATCAATCTTTATTAGATCGTAATATTCGTAGGTAAATCTCTACCTACAGTGCAACCAACTTATCTGTAGAATGTAGCAATGGCGCCACGATCGAAAAATGTTGCCACCTATTACAAAAATAAACAACTTGTCTTTTATAATACTCGAACTATGAAATATTTTAAAACATGCCTTCTTTTAGTTCAGTAGTAAGCTAGTAAAAGATATACATAAGACAACGGACATGACTAACCGGTGAGGATTTTTAGCAATTTAAACTCAGAACCATTAAAATATACAAGTAATTTTTTAAATGGTTATTTTATTCATACTTAAAATTACATATCAAATACCGGCAACCGGCATGTCCTAGAATAAACATGTTCGAAGATATGTGCCATCCACCAATCAGCACTGGGTCAGCGTGATGGATTATGACCTAATCACTCTCGCTGAGAGTAGGCAACGGCTGTTACGGTACGGTACAAATCAAAGAAATATGGCTATTACAGCAGCCGTTTTACCTTCTTGAATAATCTTATAAATTGTTGACAGACCAATACCTAAAACAAAAATAAAGTCCTCATTAAACTAATAAAACTTGAAAAAAGCGACGAAAAACGTCACTGTATAGGTTTAGATTACATACAAATCGCAAAATTATTTCTGACATAGTTGAACCCTAAGGAATTTTACATAAAACAAATAATATCCTTGAACGCGATGACCGAATATCATACAGACGAAGTCGCGGGAAACATCTAGTTATTTAAAAAATATTTATAAATTGAAATTAAATTGAGACACGGTCGTTACTTAGTACTCAATAAATTTAAGTAACTAATTTCAGATATGTAATTTAATTTTTACCTTTTAAGGTGCGTATGACGTACAGGTATAGGTAGATTTACATAAGTTTATATAAGTACAATATTAATTTTGCCACGCCCTAACAGGGTGCATGTCATTTAGATTACTTAATCATAAGATGTAACTAACTTCGTGTCGCAAAAATATGAAAATAAAATAAATAAATAAAATATAATAGGTTGGGGAAAAAGTCTTTTCGCATTATAGTATGTATGAACGTGTAATAAAATCTCTTTGGCTATACTAATTGTATCTGGCTGGTTTTGGTATCATTCAAAGTTTAAATTTTAAAGAAGATAATTCCAAATTCAAATTAGGAAAATGTGTGATTTTTATTTGTTTTTCGTACTGTAAAGATGAGTGAATCTAATGAAGAAATTCGATACATTTTAAAATTTTACCGCAAGCCGCGAAAAAAATTTGCGATGTTTATGGACCTAGTGCAGTGTCTGTGAGGGTAGCACAATTTGGTATAAGCGTTTTCAATCCGGAAATTTTGATGTTAAAGATGCACGTCGCTCTGGTCGCCCTGTTACGGATAAAATTAATGCCATTTTTGAAAAAGTGGAGCAAGATCGGCATATCAGTAGTTACGACGTAGCTGAAGAACTGGGAATTGACCACAAAATTGTTTTGGCGCATTTGAAAAAATAGAGTACACAAAAAAGCTCGATATTTGGGTACCCCACGAGCTCACTGAAAGAAACCTAATGAACCGTGTACTCATTTGTGATTCTTTATTACGACATAATGAAACCGAACCATTTTTGAAGAAGCTGATAACTGGTGATGAAAAGTGGATCACGTACGACAAGAACGTGCGAAAAAGGTCGTGGTCAAAGGCCGGTCAGGCTTCACAGACTGTGGCGAAACCCGGGTTAACTCGCAACAAGGTGATGCTGTGTGTGTGGTGGGATTGGAAGGGCATTATTCATTATGAGCTGTTACCACCAGGCAGGACCATCGATTCTGAACTCTACTGCGAACAACTGATGAGATTAAAGCAAGAAGTTGAGAGAAAGCGGCCGGAATTAATCAACAGAAGGGGTGTGGTTTTTCATTATGATAACGCTAGACCTCACACATCTTTAGCCACTCAGCAAAAATTAAGAGAGTTTGGCTGGGAGGTGTTAATGCATCCGCCGTATAGTCCTGACCTTGCACCTTCAGATTTCCACCTGTTTCGGTCTCTTCAGAATTCTTTAGGCAGTTAACATCACGAGAGGACTGCCAAAACCACTTGTCGCAGTATTTTGATCAGAAGCCCCAAAATTTATATAGCAATGAGATCATGTCCCTACCTACAAGATGGCAAAAAGTTATCGAACAAAATGGTACCTACATACTTTAGTTAAATGTAAATGAACTATATTAAAAAATGTTTTGAATTTTCTTAAAAAATGCGAAGAAACTTTTTCCCCAACCTAATACGAGGCATGCCTTTTAAGTTTTGTCGTTTGAAGAAAAAAACACAACTAGAACCTTATAGTACTTTTTATTGTTTTTCAAAGTATTCACCGCGTAGCTTAATACACTTTTCCATTCGCTCAAACCAGTTATTATAACATTTATTCCACTCTAAAGTGGGGGTGTTCAAAATGGCTGACTTGAAAGCGTCGACTGCTTCTTCACCGGACTGGAACCTTTGACCACGAAGACTTTTCTTAATTTTAGGAAATGTAAAGAAATCGTTAGGGCTTAGGTCAGGACTGTATGGAGGATGGTCAAGAATTTCTACTTTTTCCTGCTTCAAATACTCAATCGTTTGACGAGCGCTGTGTGAGCTTGCGTTGTCGTGGTGCAGGATGATGCGTCGCTTTGAGTTAGATTTTCGAAGTTCGGCGATGACTTGTGGTAAACAAACAGTAGTATACCACTCTGCGTTAACCGTTCTACGATCTTCAAGTGCAATAGTCGCAACATGGCCGGTTTTTCCAACGAACGTGGCCACCATCTTCTTTGAAGTGCTTCGAGAACGAACAACTTTAGTCGGCTTTGGCTCGTCTTGAAAGACCCAGATTGTAGATTGTTGTTTGGAATCAGGATCGTAGGCATAGATCCAAGATTCGTCACCACTTATGATGTCGTAGACGTGATTTGACTCCCCTCGGTTGAACCTTTGCAGAGTTTTCTTACACCATCTGACGCGGGCCGCCTTGTGATCGTCGGAAAGCAGATGCGGTATCCAACGGCAAACTAGCTTTATCACACCAAGCGCTTCATGCAAGATCTTCTGAATGGTTGTCCCTGAGATGCCTAATAGAGCCTCTATCTCTCGATACGTCACATGACGATCTTCGAGAATTAGTTGTCTCACAGCAATGATGTTATCTTCAGTGAAGGCGGATTTTGGGCGTCCTTCGCGAAATCTGTCACTAACACTAGTATGTCCACGCTGGAATTCTAAATACAAGCGTTCGACAGTCCGCAGACATGGGGCTACATCACTGAACACAGATGTTAGCTCTTCTAAACACTGAAGCCGTGTCAGGCCTCTTCTAAAGTTGTAGAAAATTATTGCACGAACATTTTCCTTAGAAAGATTCATTTTCGTACGTGACCTGACAGATTCAAATCGAAACTGTGACTAAACAATAGCATTAATCCTAATACTTTCAACTGTTTTGAGATTCAAAATGTAAACACATTCGAATATAGAACAGTTCCAAATTCAAAATTGCCGGAAAATATGGAAACGACAGAACTTAAAAGGCATGCCTCGTATCTATTTTATATAAAAAGCGATTTCTAGAATTTATTTAATAATAATCTGGTAACACTGACCTGTAGTGGCAGCAACGCGATTGTTTACATGGCCAAATGGTATTATTGGGGCTCCTTGCTCCTTTTCCGCATCGAAGAAAGATTTTACTTTGAGAATCATTTCTCGTACACTTTTGATCGCATTCGGTATGATTTTCACATAAAATACTTGCAAATATTCAGAAAAACAAGGAAACTATTAGGTACAGATGCAAAAGTGGCGGCTGTTAGAGTAAACAACTCTTGTTTATACATATTTCTAAAATAATTTCTAAATAATTGTTCAAAGTCAAAGTCAAAGTCAAAGTCAAATATTTTTATTCATTAAAATCACAAGGATCACTTTGAAACGTCAATTTTACTGCCTGTTCCTTCGCGACCAAGCCAGGAAAGAAAGGCAAGAAAACCAGGCTGGTTGTTTTTTTTTTTAATGATCCTTTTACAATAGGTACATAATACAGAAAAGAAATTACGTCTAAATTGTAACAGTTTGAACGAGTTGGGGCAGTTTCAATCCCAAGCTTCTCTATCATCTAAATAATCCGATATTTTATAGTAGGCTCTTTTATAAAGATTTTGTTTAATTACGTTTTTAAATTTGTTAATTTTCAATTTTTGTACATCCCTTGGGAGTTTGTTAAAGTGTTTTGTATGCCAATAAAACTGCATATATGTATATATAGTGACTTAGTGACAATTGTGTTCTACTAAAGTTTTCTACCTTAGATGTGCAGTGTTTCACAAATTAATGAAGTTTTCGAAAATACCGGTAAAATATTTGAAATTCCCGCAGGGCATAATATTCACAATTTTTTTTTTTATAAATTATAGGCTAGCGTTTGACCACTATCTCACCTGATGTTAAGTTAAGCGATGATGCAGTCTACGATGGTACACGCTTGCCTAGAAGAAAACTATTTACTCGTGACTTAATAATAATGACTAATTAATATAATGGTGAGTTTAGTTTGACAATTGACATGACAATTGTGTTGATTTAAAGCAGTTTAACTACCTACGTGTACTGAATGTGGTTGTTCGGATTTTTCACATCAATTAGGCATACGGCATATCTCCCAAAAGGACATAATTTACCGCCATAAAGTTATTTCCAGCAGCCGTGGAGATGGCGCCAAAACGCACTCCCACGCGAAACATTTGCAGTAAATGTTGCCAGCCTTTTATAACAAAACATTTTATGACTTTTTGCAAGATTAAACTGCACCTGGACACTGGCTGTTTTGTAACAGATGCTCACTACTGTCGATTATCTGCTGAAAGCAAATAAAAATGGAGGTGCGAGCCTTGCATCAGGAAGAACGCTAAAGTAAATATGATAACCACCCCTAGCAGGTCATACCTTCTAAGCAGTCCGCTAAGGTGCTCCATATATCAAACACCCAACATTAACAACTCTCCTCGATGTTGAAATGCTACGTTCACAACCAGTACTACGAGAAAAAATCAGAATAATACCCAATCCCGTCACAACAATCGCTATTACCTGATCACCCTGATCAGGATAAAACAACGGCAGCAAAAAAGAAAGCAATCACCAATGTCGGAATTATGCCCGAGTTGGTCAACTTTCGTGACCACATCACAAAACAATTGCTTTCTCAAGACATGAAGCTCAATGACCTGGTGACAGCGGTAGGAGGTTTTAAAAGTTTTTTTAACTGAATTGAATGTAAAATATAGCACCCTAAGAGCAGATGTAGATAATCTATGGGAAGCCCTAGATGGAGCAAAAGACAAACAGGACATGTTAACCAATACGGTAGAATGTACTAGTATAAGCCTGCAGGAATTACAGGTAAATAAACATATTCTACAAAATCATTTATCTACAGCCAAAAGATAGCAGTAATTAAACAAACCATTCCCTCTGAAATAGTTCCATATTGTAACCGTGAACGTGCCACTTATAAGGGGACGACAAATGTTCAAGTACATGCCACCACAACTAACCCCACCACTATTTCAGTTAGCCCTGGAACTGAAAGAATCCATAGAAATGGTCACATGCGCACATTCTCGGCAGTGTCTAACAACAACTTGACTCCTGATATGCCGCCAAAGTATAACGATGAAGCCCGACAATCCGAGAATTATAGCCACGATACTCTCTGGGAAGTGGCACACTACTGACGCAATCACAGACGTCAAGGTAGGTCAAGCACAACAACAGTACCAACTACAAGCCGCATAACGAACAAGAAAAATACATGCATGCTTTTTTAAAACGGACCCCTCGGTAGAAGACTTGAACTTGGCGCACATGGAAAACATATGTCAAAGAACTGGATTTAGTGCAGTTAGGTTAATATTGAGGCATGACCACTACGCCTCCTTTGTTCTGACAGTCCCAGAATGCTCATTTAAAGAGCTACTAACACCAGAATCATGAACAGTCGGCACCGAGGTATGTGAATGGTTTCACACGGGAGTCAGGGAGTCAGACGTGAACATTATAACAACCCCGCACATCTGGCCCAAAAAACTATGAGAGGGGGGACGCAAACATTGCAGAACAACCAAGGAAACACATCTAAAAGCACATTACATGCTTTGTACCAGAATGTAAATGGCCTCAAAACCAAACTTCAGCAATGGCGCATGTATACGTCTCTTCTACAAGACGACCTCATTGCTACAACAAAAACCAATTTGAATGACTCGGTGACAGATGCTGAGGTGACACCGTGCGGGTGGAGCTTGCTTCGTCGAGATAGAGGCTCTATTATGGGAGGGTTACCGCTTGCAGCCAGACCCGGACTAGAGCTCTCCCGCCAGCATCTTGAGACTGGACACGGTGAGGATCTTTGGGCATCTTTCTGCTACAAAAATAGAACTGTATATGTATGTGTTGTTTACTTTAAGCCTTCAGCTAAATATGAGGATTATAGGACTTGGTTTTGTAAAGTTGAAGATAACATAGCCACCCTTTTACATAACTCGATTGTCATTATTTTGGGTGATTTAAATTTAAATAGCGCTTCTATGAATATCAACATTTATATGCATTTTTTCTTAAATTTCTGTGATTTAGTGGATTATAACGACATTGTTAACAAAACGGGTAGCAAACTGGATGATGAGACTGGATGGATGCTTGTGAATAATAAAGTAAAAGACGCAACTGTGTGTGAAGCGGAAGACGGTCTGGTAGAGCGAGCGGACAAATACCACTCTCCTCTTCATATAGTTGTAGGCATCGATGGCGTGGGGAGAGATGTCATGCTGGAACCCAGCAACATAGACAAAATAACTGACTGGAACTTTAATATAGCAAATTTTTCTCTGCTTTATGAATTAGTAAGTAACATTACATGGAATGATGTTTTAGATCAACAAAACGTTGATACTGCTGTTGAGTTGTTCTATGGCCATTTACACAACTGTTTTGACGAATGTGTTCCGAAAAAGATTCGCAACACCAAACCTGTTTGCTGGTATCCGACATGGTTTACAAAGGACATCATAGCAGAAATAAAAATTAATTGGATATTACACAAAATTTGGAAAAACTCTAAAGATGTCTATGTTTACAGGTTTTAGCAAGCATCAGATCAGCTATATAACATAATATCACAACTGCATAAAGTGTGTACACCAAAAATATTCAAGATAACCTATCTATTGACCCAAATTCATTCTGGAATTATGTCAAAAGTCTAAGGACAAAGGGGGGATTTGATCCATGCATCACATTTAGAGGACAAAAACATACCGGTCAGGCAGCTGCCACAGCATTTACAAATTATTTTAGTAGTGTTTTTACCACGAGTGCCAGACCTAACTGTTCATCTATTACAAGCGTCAAACGACTCTCCTCTGATAAGTATTCATCGATTATCTGTAGCTCAGGTAAGAAGCATGTAGCACAAAACTCAAACCAAAATGCTCGATAGGCCTAGATAGCCTCCCCCCATATATAATAAAAGCATTTAAGAATAATCTAGCACCCGTTCTAACCCATATTTGCAATTTATCATTAAATATGCATAGTTATCCAAAAAAATTTAAAAAATCTCGAGTTGTCCCAATTCTAAAAACAGGAGATAAAACACTGGTGGAGAACTATAGACCGATTGCCATTTTATAATTCCCTGCCAAGATTTTCGAGAGTGCTAAATTGTACAATGCCATGCTAATTTGAATAAAAAGGTTAAACCCTATCTTAATGATGCCCAACATGCATTTATGAGAGGTCGCTCCGTTAACACCAATTTGCTCACACTGGTAGACTATATCGCTGCAAAACTTGACACATGCGTGCAAGTCGATGTTAGTGTACTTGGACTTAAAAAAAGCATTCGATCGGATAGATAACGACATCCTCTTAAGCAAATTTGATGCATTTGGATTCACTCCCATGCTAATAAAACTATTTACTAATTACTTATGCGACCGACTGCAATTCGTACGTCTCGGATGTTACGATTCCTCTCCGTACCACAATAGATCAAGTATTAGCCAAGGCTCATCATTGGGACCTCTGCTTTTCACCATAGTGGTCGATGATCTGGCTAAGAATCTTAAATTTGCTGTGTCTACTCTATGCTGATGACCTTAATTAAGCTAGGTATACACTGAAATAAAATCAATTGAGGATTATTGTGCTCTGCAGCGGGATCTGGATGTGATACAGTCGTGGAGTGAAGTTAATCAGATGTACCTCAATATCACAAAATGCCTTAATAAGACCTTCAGTTCATCTTCGAACCCCTTACCATTTCAGATGAGAAATACCTACTAGAAAGAAACCAGACTGTGAAAGATTTAGGCGTAATATTTGATGCGGAGCTTACTTTCCATGATCATATTATTAAATTAGTGGGTGACTCCTTCAAGAGATTAGGGTTTATAACAAGGAGTTGTAGGGATTTCACTAATATAAATGCAATTAAAATTCTATAGACTGCCCTAGTTCAATCAAAACTTGAATCAAGCGCATTTGTGTGGAATCCCTACCAAGTTACATACACATTAATGATTGAAAAAGTACAAAAACGTTTTCTTAGGTTCCTTTACAGAAAAGTATATGGCTATTACCCGTTCATGTATCCTACCAAATACCTCCAGGGTACTCTAAGTATTAATTCTCTGGAAACACGACGCTTACTTGATCAGTTGTTAACATTAGGTATGCCGCATTCTACGGGGACCTTTAAACTGTCCTGAGTGAGGCTAGTCCCGGAGGATAGATATGTCCCGGAAAATCAAATCAGGTGTCGACAGGGAAGAGTGCCGCTATTCACGGTGATGCCCGTGCGGACACTGGTGCGCCAGCAATCCCCAATCTGTCGCTCCCAACGCCACCTCAACGCCCTCACCGCTTCACACGCACAATTACTAGATATATGTTCGGATAGATGGCCCACAATGGCGAGATCATGCTTTCTCTAATTGTGAAAGACTAAATTAGGTTCATAGTTAATAAGTGGTTTTATCTGTATTGCGTTACATATAGGTATATTGTATTGGATTTTATTTTTATATATTATTTGTGTTTTACGTATGTAGTTTTTTAAGTGTAACGAGTTAGATAATGTCTGTAATGTTATACTTTATTTAATAAATTGAACTTTGAACAGAGCACAGACTTCATCGACTGACAACAACAAAATGACGTTTTTAAATACGCGTCAGTAGTTCCGCTTTTGGTCGTTCTAGTTATGTTGGTGGCACTCGTACAGTCCGTCTAAAAAGAGTAGAAATTAATGTTTAAGGAACTAACTATATTCTGTGGCTGGCAACACTTCATTAAAAGTCACTTTTGTCACTTGCTTGTCATTGTAATGTAAACATTGTTTGCTTTCATTTTAATTCTTGCTTCAATTCTAGTTTTTATCCAAAAACTTATTATAAACATTTGAAAAATTAATTAATAAAACAATCCGCAGCGGCACTCGTGAAGTATACAAAGTTTTTATGCGATGTTTAGCCGAATTCCAAGCCGGCAGATTGCCCACGCAGATGGAACACCTTTATAAACGAACAGCGGATCTGACTGGTAAGTTATGAATTAATGTAGTACTTTTAGTCACTTTACACTCCTTTAAATAGTAATATCTTATCCAAGAGTGGTCTTATCAAGAAATATTTACTTTTATATATACAGCTGAGGTTATGAAAATAAAACATATTTATAGTGCGTGTGACTGGTTTTGATACTTAACAATATAATTGATTATTTTCAGGTAAATCCGAGAGTACAGTGCGACGAATAGTTTCGGAAGGATTCAGCAGAGGATAGCAGCAGCAGCAGTGAGTCTGAAGCAGAATCAGAAGATTCCTGTCTGCCTAGTACTTCTCGGCAAGATTCTCCTGGGGCAATAGATGACAACATGTCTGGTGTCGAATATTTAGATTTTGATATGTTGGACGACTAATTTTATAAATAAATATATTATTAATAACACTTAACTCTTGTTTTATTATTTTACTAGCTGTGCCCTCTAGTTATTCCAGGTAATAATCTATTCCTGTGCCAAGTTCCATCCATCCTCCCAATCTTCCGTATTTATAATAATATGTATTAGTAGAATATAAACACAAATTTTGATGTAAAGTGGTTATGTGAAGTACTAAGTTAGCTTAGAATCATAAAATATTAATGCCAATAATACAATAAATAATTAGCAAGTATCAAAACCAGTTATTGTATAGTATGGGGTATACCAGTTAAACGACAGTGGCGCCCTCATTTTTTGTCTACTCTTTTTAGACGGACTATAGTACGGACTCTACATGTTTGAAGGCTTTGAAGGATTTAATAGCCTGCAAGACGAGAATGAGTACGCCAACGTCAATGTCATTAATTGTCAAAGTCCAAAATCATAACCTCACTAAATACATAGATGACAAAAGGAAGTCAAGGCAGATTGAGTTGAGTTGAGTATGTATTATTTTTATGTGCTTGCTTCAAACAAAAGTATTTCAAATTATTGCTGGAAACTGGAAACAATTTCGTTTAAAAAGTAAAACTAGTACGTTCCTGGCTCCTGATGCTACTTTAGGAAAAATGGCTTATAATTTAAAGCCTGCCCGTTATTGCCGGCCCTTCATTTCATTATCTCGTACTTACTGCGAGAAAAGTATTTACCAACGCGATGAAGAAGGAACTCCACCTCGAACGGTACATGGAAAGCCTTACCCTGATTGGCGGAAGCCTTGGATTCAAAGAGATGGTGAATGGAAGAGCAAACTATCAGTTTTCATTGAAAAGAACCCAAACGCTGATGTCATGAACGCAATGTCCCAAATACCAGACTTGACTTTTGAGAAAGTAAAACTTTGGTGGCAATCAATGAAAGAACTTCAGGAGATACACAATCAGAAGTTTCTAACAGAACGAGTGTCTACTCTGGGTTCAAATTTAGCTGCAATGCATTTCTTTACATTTAGACAGGCAGCTGTTAGGTAATAAAATATTACTTTTTTTATAGATGCATGCTTGTATTATACGAATTTAACTGAATGACTTAGCACCAGGTGTAACAGGCATTGTGCAATAGCAAATAAATATGATTGCCCTCTGGTATGAATACTCATTTATACAACTAAGTAAATCACTTAAGTTCTTCCTAACATTATTGAAGGAGGCCTATGACAGGGGGCAACTTTACCAAGCTCACAAGGTTACCTATGTCAAATAATGTGAAATACACAAACAAATATTTAGTAGGTATTTTTTTGTGTATTTATAATAATCATTGAAATAAATCATAAAAGTTTTCTGAGTAAAATGAAGGCTTATTGTTGCCTGTACAAAGCAAATTTATAACAAGAACTTAATCTTTTTCAGACTTAAGAATTCTAAAGATTGGGTAGTAGGAGATGCAAGCACACTTACACTGCCAGACCGCTATGAAGATGGCTACTTTGTCGAGGCTATAGACTGTACCAATTTTCACCATAATGGCATTCGGTATGAAGGTCTACAAAACCTATCTGGACTCAACTTCCTCAAATGGTTATGTTTACGTAACTCTAAATATGTTGATGTATGGTGCCTTGATAGAATAGCGGGCCAAAATGGTAAATCTTTAGAATACCTAGACATATCTGGGTGTAAACTGTGTGTTGGTGGAGTATTTGCTTTAGGAAGGATGTCAGCATTGAAATTCCTAGTAATAACCGAACCAGGAGATAATATTGATGTGCAGTCTGCATTATCTTTGTTAGAACAAGGAAAACCACATTTATTAATCAAAACTGTAGAATGATTAATCAATAGCCATAGGTTAAATTTATTAAAGTTGTTTGTTGCAAAATAAATTGTTATTTGTTCCTCTACTTTCAATTATAAATCTTATCTATCAATGGAAAACTACTACTAGGAGGTATGTGGAATTTGACACGTTCATTGCCACCACAATTTTCATTGTTTTTACGGGTGCCGCTTACATTTCAGGGTAGACTCGCCAGGCGAGTCGCCGTCACCACAGTACTAAATGGACTCGATAAATGAATTCACAGGCATTATGCAAAAGAAAAATTTTCGTTTTAATTACTGATTAAAACGGGTATTTATCCTTTTTTATTTGTTATCACGACGTTTCGACTGTGTTGGAACAGCTGTGGTCAATTTGTGTTTTATTATTTTTGTGGTCGTCACAATCTCTGTAACGTTTATATCGCAAATAAAGAGGTTCAAATGACTATTCAGTGTTTTAACTTAGAAACATGGCAAACAACTCAACAAATAAAATAAAAGGTAAGTTTGTGTCGTAAGGTTTCATAGAGGTTGTCAATCTTTCATAATAGAGACTAACATTATGCTCATACGGTTGTTTACACAAAACCTATGCCTCTAAAAACCAGTTTAAATTTTTTTTATCCATCTGTATGTTAGTTCCAGGTAATCTCCAGGTAATAAGCAGTAACTTAGGTTCTTAGTAGCTAATATCTTGCATATCTTAGCTAATATCTCCATGTAGATATCTTGCAGTCTTATATTTTGCGCACCCCACTAGGTAATTCATAATGTCAACACCAATTTTAACAAACATAATACTATAGATCCATAACTAATTCTGCAGCGAAGCAGTATGCTGAGCTGTGTTCTGGTTTGATGGTATGGATGCTGGTGAAATTACAGGCACAAGAGACTATGTGTACAGGCGTACCACGCGAGTGATACCTTAGTTGTTGAAAACGAGTTTCAAGTAGATACAGTGAAGGGGCGCGTAGTTTTTGACTGTAAGGTATTTCATGGCGATTTAAATAAAATTCAAGTATGTTTTCGAGATTTTATTGTTTTAACATAAGTTCGTACTAGTTATGATCCACTATGTCTGAACAGTTTGCCCACAGCGCTATGTTTTGATTATTCTCTGCACACAAAGGGAAAATTAACACCACTGTTGGTCCTTTTGTGGTTTTATTTTAAAAACTGTTACAAATGTGATAAATTTTGCAGAAACAGGTTTGCTTACATTTTTCTAATTCAATCTAATATAACATCAAATTGAACACTTAAATCTAAATAAATCATCTAAACAAGTTATTTACAATTTAAGACATTGACTAAGTAAATAATTATATTAATGCCGTAGAAGAAATAAATAACGAATATGAAATGCTTCATTAAAATGTCCTTTTGAAATAATTGCTAGATTAAATTATAATGTTTTTATTAGGCAACAAGTTCAGTCTAAAAAACTGCCTATTTCTGTTGGTTATTGACTAACAAATCAAAAGTAAAAAAAAAACAAATGCTTTAATTGTTTTGTAAGTTTTTGAATTAATACCACTGAATCGATACAGGAGTATTATTTTAATAAGTTTTAAATGAAAACTTGAATTAATTTGTCTTGATTCAGCTTTAGTTTATGTTTAGTTCTGAAATACAGGCCAAGCTTTGGAAGTCAATAAGGCACTAGTAATATGCAGAGAGTATTAACGATTTTTCATATTTGTTATCACCAAACACTTTTAAAACACAACACATTGAAATAATAACATAAGATAAAAACTCAATTAAATGGACAAATTAGTATAAAGAACCAATAATAAAACTATGTATGTTATACTTTAAAATATTGCAAGAATGTAGTTACATCCAAATTTTTCTATAGCTTATTTTTATATGAAAGCATACTCTCATATAAAAATAAGCTATAGAAAAATAACTCATTGAGGAGACTCTACAATAGCCAATAAAAGGAAATTAAAAAAAACACTACATACACAAATAAATAACCAGTGAAGTCTCACTGTCGGTTCTAAAATCGCCAGTTATAAAAACTGAATTCCAAATAATGGAAGTATATGAAAACATAATTTAAAATGTGCATATAATTAAAAAACTGAATGATTCTATGAATTATTATATTTATATTTCGTAAAATTAACCGCGCATTCACTCCCTATAGATAATTTCGTTAAAATTGTTGAACGTGAAAATGAAAATACTAACTATAATAATTTAACTATATCGAAGATTAATTATCGATCGAAGTTTCAAAAATCGTGCATCGTTTTAATTTATCGTATGAATTACTTAATTTATGTTTTTGTTAAAACTGGATGCAATTTAAAATTATCATCAAGAACTTACATATGAAATAAAATGAGAATGAAAGTGCAATTATGTAACGATTATAAAAATACACTCGACGAGATCTCTTCCTTATTTTGAATTAATTATCTATAGCCTGGCTGAAAAATGTACAACACTGTACGAACTACATTTATCATCATTTTTATTTCATAGACAGTGGCGCACCGCACAATGTTCCGGACATTTCAGCCAATCTGTACTTCATACTAAAGAACACGGAAATCATTAATTAGGCCAATTTAGAACTAGACTCAAAATTCACAAGTCGGTACTTAGATCGTAGAGCCCACATACAGGGTATAAAAATATAATTAATTCAAATTATGGACGTATTGGCTAAATGTTCGTATGTTATATATTTCTAAATGGTAACACCGGTACTATTTATGTATGCATATGAATTCATGAGCTTGCAACTCCTTTGTTCTGGACAAGGAACTGAGAAAATTGTTAAAAACCCCTCGGCAGAACAAACTGTAGTTACAGATTGAAAAATTAACTATGACTACAATTTTGGTACAAAACCCCGCATTTGAACATATTGATTTTCACGATAATCGTTTATACTTCCTTATTCATAATAACATGATGGGTTTAGGTACGCGTTGCCTACTATCTTAATAAACAGTGCGAAAATATATCTTATACATTATACGTTTTTCATAAATTCATTATCAGTTCCAGACTCCTAAAGCAATTATCTAAATACTATTAACGCCGAAGAGATCATTCAAAAATACAATTTTGATATACATAACATTTGTATTGGCCGAAACACGTTATATTAATCTTTTTTATCTATTCATTTAGCATTTATCTAAATAAAAAACTTAATTACTTTGAGAGCCGGGAATCCTTACACCTAACTGAAATAAAACTAATATTTACATTGAGATTATTAATGTATGTTTATTAATTTACCTAGTGTCGTTAATGATTTGAGCTGTTATTTTGTCAATCAGTTAAAACTTTGCGGTTACGAAGATTATTTCCCTGAGGAATTAATAATTAATGTTAATTATTTCATATATTAACATTGGTCATTCAAACATGGCATTCTATTACCACAAAGCCATTGTAAATCGTACAACAATAAAAATAAATAAGTAGATAACTCGTATAATAAAAGACAAATAATTCATTGGAAGACTAACATCACAACATAAATATGATAAAAACGACGAAAATTTAAGACATAAAATTTCATTGTCACGAGAATTTAGTTATTTTTAATAATTCCGCCTTTACACATACACCGTCTATTTTAAAATGTTGTTCAGCTTCTCTATATAGTTTAGCTGCCTCTTTCTGTCAGTCATTCAAAAGTCAGCTAAACCAGATAGAGGAAAATGTGATTTCAAAGATAAAATGCTATCTGTGCTAAACAATGTTTATAAATTAGACGGAATATGGTTATACATTGTAAATATGAATAACTTACGTTTAAAAAGTGATCCATATTAACAAAATAAAAAACACTACGCTCGATTTAATTGCGGTAGTGTAATATTGTATTAAGCCTAAAATTATCATATTAAGTTAGGGCTGTCCCTACTCATCTCAAAATGGTGATAGTCCCGAAACATCCATAAATGCAATACAAAATCCTCATTGCTTCTCACTCGTTACCAAAAATACGATATTTTCGTAAAAGGAATTTGGAGTCTCGTTTTCGTATAAGCTACCAAGTAAATTATTTTTACACCTTAACTTTGTCAATGAAAACTTAGGTAGACAGGGTGTAAGATTGAAAATATGAGGGAGTTAGGGTACTCATTAGTACAAACAACTTTTAATAAAGAACTGACACTGAACGCAAAAAAACCAAATGCAAAAAAAAAACTACACTATACAAATGTCCAAAAAAGAGCCCCTATTCTGAATCTCGCGAATCTCTCAAAACGTAAATAACCCAGGATTAAAGTTTTTCATATTGATTAGTACTTACACCCTACAGTCTTCTTAAACCTATAGATTATTCTCCTACCTTCTCTTAACTCAGAATCCTACTATTACCAAAATTTCCTTAGCAGGATATTGTCCTGCCAGGTGATGGAACAGACATACTGCATATCAGTAATAAAGAAGATAGAAAGCCACCTTGAACCACATTATTACTTAATTAACTACTAATTGTGCGATAGTTCGAATATTATTACTTAAAAGTGAATATTTTAGTATAATTAAAAGTGGCAGTGAACTAATGATTTCTTATAATATTAAGCTTTTAGAGTTTTGATTATTATTTTAATTTTACTAAAGTAAAATGCAGTATATCTGTATTAAAACTATCCGTTTTAACTACGTATGTTTCTTTTTGGCAAAGTGTGTGAAAGACATTCGTATACGAAATAATAGTAAAGATACAGAAACCAGACGTATTTGAATAACGCTTAACTCCTAACATTAAAATGATCAACTTAACACTTGAGATCGTGCCCATAATGACGATGTGTTGATAATAACTTTACTGTACCATGTTCTCAGAGAAGTATCAAGACGGTTAGATTTCACTATCATATTTTAACGACTTAATTGCTTTTAAGCCGAAGAGTTACACCGAACCAAAGATGCCAACGTTGCGTATTGTCAACACGTGGTGGTGACAAAAGTTTATGTGATTACTATAAGTTGTAAACAAAAATGTTGTGTACCGTGTTTCCGTTTGTGACATCAAAGGACCGACATTACAAGCGTGTTACCGATTTAAATGCTGTACGTTTGCTCAGTTGTCAACTTAAATGTTCCTTAAATTATTGACAACTTATTTAATTTGGTGTGGACAAAAATAAACAAATATTGATGACTTTTTGAAAAGTTGCCAAACTGTAGCCAAAACAGAAGTTGACAACAATTTCGGTGGATACACAATTACGCACCTTTATTTGCTTGCTTTCTATCAAAATGTTAGTAAGTTCGTATGAGCTAGAGGTTAACTCTGGGATCGGAGTTTTTATACTTTCCGAAGGCCTCCGGCAAGACTTGACGACTTTTTTAAACGGAACCGACATCGTAACGTACACTCTGAAGTTAGTGCCGGATTAACCACTTAGCAAGAGTAGCAATGCTACGGGCCCCGCGCTTGCTTAATCCGGCACTGTCTGAAGCATGGAAGCATTCACTTGAAATTAGCGCTTACCACGGGGTCACTACTTATCAAACTAGTGAACCCTCGTAACTTCGTTGATCAATTAAGGACAATTGATCAACTAGAAAGCTACACTGCGAGCGCTTCGCACCTTAAACTCGAGTACTACTGGAAGATAGTACTCGAACTGGAAAAAAAGATCTAACCGGATTCATACTCAAGGACAAAGTAAGTGGTAATGATATAGTTTTTTTCTGTTTTGTATTTTTTTTTCATATGACGTATAATTATACATATTATTTGGGTATATTTAAGCTATAAATATGTTCAATCTGTATTCATTCATCTACTAATGCACAATATCTCACATCGCCAATCCACGCGGACTTATCGCTACCAATAATTAATATTAGATTTTTATAAGATTTTTTGTGTTTTAATAATATTATTTATGAATAATAAAATACTTGGAATATTATTTATAATCTATCACGTATCGTAAACAATGCCGTAGCATTTGAATTGTGAGACTGTTTTTATTGGTTCAACTCCATTTTGTACGCAATCTTGTAATTAGCCATTGGCGCAAACTATTGCACATTTATCTAAACCTAATAACATCTTAACATTAAGCTATAACATTTAAAAATGATTTATAACAATGACAGAGCGCTGTAGTTATCGGTTCAGCGGCGCCGCACGCAATACCCGCCTGATAACTTTGCACGTGACATTTGTACCCGCAAACTTATTTGGCGGGTAGTTCCACATATTTATCTAAACTAATGTGGTTCAGGCATCTTGTGATACACCATTCTCGATGTTGCATAAAGGTTTACATTTCAAGTCCAATGGTTTATAAGAATGCTATGCCCAAAACATATTCTCATCACATATATACCGTCACTCCTCGAGGGGCAGAAACAATGTATAAAATAAAGAATAATTTCAGGTAACTTGCGCTATCAACCAGCAACATTTATATCAACTAGTAACAACGAACATTGTTCTTTTCCTACACTGTTATCTTTCGTTGTCCATTCAAAGTGGTGGATAAGTTTCTAGCTGAAACGATACAAACTCAGTACTTACTCCGTCACTAACAAATAACGTTATTCCAGTATCAAAAGTTAATCTATAAACGGATAAGTGAAACAGCAATAGACATTGACAAATAATCTATGCTTGATTGTATAACGCAATGTAGTATAATTACTGGTGCCGATTCTGTTGTTTACGCTGACTATATTAACTAAAATTGTGTAAAATACGAACGGTTTTATTTTGTTCACACTAAAGATCAAATTAGAATGATATTTAAAGTGACATTTCTAAATTTAAGTATGTTTAAATAAGAAGATGTGTTTGCGGGATAGTTTTAGTCAACACCAATTTGATTGAAAACTAGCCCGCAAACATGCCATCATAACAAATATTACTTTTTAGTTTTAATTTTAGAAATGTCACTTTAAATTTCATTCTAATTTGATCTTTAATTTGAACAAAATAAGACCGTTCGTATTTTATACAACTTTAGTCAGTCTGTAAACAACAGAATTGCCACCACTAGTAAGTACACAGTCAAGCGTAGTTTTGTCAATGATTTATGAATTTGTATTAAAATGTCAGTGGTATAATGGCCATCGTAGCACAATGGAGAGAGTGCACCCGAATCGTTAACTGGCTGTTGAAGACGGCTGGAGGACAGCGGACACAGCGGGCGAATTCATAGCTGCAACAACAAACATCAAATTAAGGGTGAATTTGTACAACGACGACCTCCGTAGCGTAGTGGGCGAATAGCCGGCTTTGAGACGCAGGAGGGTTCGATTCCTGCAGCGGGATAAACGTTTGCATGATCTACAGATGTTTATTCGGGGTCTGGATGTATTACAATATTTATAAAGACGTATTTACAAAAAAAAAGTATATAAGTATTCTATCAGTTATCTCGTTCCCAAAGTGCAAGCTCTGCTTAGTTTGGAGCTAGATGGCGATGCGTCAAATGTCCAGCAATATTTATTAATTTATAACATATTTGCTCGTAAAGCGTCTCTTATTTCACCAATTTCAATATATTGTAATGTAATTATTTATGTATTATATTGTAATTTAATTACGTACTTATGCGTTATTGTAATGTAAAACGCACGAGTTTCTTTTTAATAAAGTAAAACGTACGGTTTATCAAGATGCTCCGTCTAAAACGAACGGTACTTTTTTAAATCTTAGCAAAGAGTTTTTATGTCAGAAAAGTGGTCAACATTTTATGAATAAAATTAACTTTGGGAGATAAAATATAAAAAATAAACATTTCATTCTTTAGTTTTATTACTTTTGATAGTAAATTAGAACCTGTAACAAAAACAAAAAAATATGAATTTACTTTATTAGTAAATACTGGCTATTTTTGTGCCTTTGCCTTAAAAAAAAAGCGCTGATGCGCGCGCTTTTTCTTTCCGAGAAAGTCCGAATTTTATTTATTTCCTCGCAAATATGTTACAAAACGTCGTATGACATACGTGCGCTTTGATAATTAGTCTCTGCTTTCTTGTAGCAATATCGCCTCGGCTGTAATTTTCAACTTACCGCACTTATATCATAATGTACTGTTACAGTCGACAAATTTCGAGGCTTTGTCTGATTGGGTTGAAATTAAAACAGAATATTGTTTGAGATTGCGGACATTTCCATTCTTCAAAAATGTTCACCTATTTACAAATTCATCCTGTATTGTATTACAGTATCAGCTCGGTCCGATGAAACATTGGTTAGAATTAGAATTCGGTGGCATCAATTTTTAGGTTTTTGTTCCGTCAATACAAAAAAAAACAACGACCTATTGCCATCCAGTGAGCCTGGTTGGCAGTAGGTCGTTAAGATTTTTTACATTACTAGCCGAATTATTGCTACTAAAGGGAGAATTATTCTACTAAAAAAACTTTCATGGTTTATTTCAATCATTATTAAAGAGGACCGGATTAAGAACCGAACAAGAGGCAAAAACGGCCCCCAACACTAGGAAAATCTGTAATAATTCATTTTATTTGCTTCAATGTGGTTTAGTTACATAGATCTTATAAAATAATATTATAGTGGCCCACATTCCCCATCTAGGATGCAAATATACACAATAAAATAAGCACATAAATACAAAAAAGACCAGTTTTGAATGCTCGAGCAATTGAGTAATATTTACGAGTAAGGTTAGTGAGAATGTCATAGATGTGTAACTTACTTGTAGGCGTGTTCGCTTCTGAATGCGGAGTGAGGTTGGACTGAGCCATCAACTTCTGCCGAACTTCTCGTATTTTCAGCTGCAGAGACATCTTGGTCGGGAATATATCCATGTGGGTGGCCTGAGAAAATATAATATATAAGGTGTTGCAATTTAAACTAATTATATAGAGTAGACGGTTTTAACATAAAAAAAAAATGTATCAAGGTATAAAAAAATATTACTTATTATTATTAATAAAACTAGCATATTGCACGATGCCACAGATTATTAAAAAGTTACTACGGGCCATTCAACGACCCGCTAGTTCAATGACCTCGCCCAATCAATACCCGGCCCGGTAAATGACCCAACCAGTAAACAGAGCACGTATGGTGTGTACGGCAGGGCGGTAATTAACTACATGTTAAGTACAAAAACACAAAAAAACAAGTTTTTTGGATTTGAAAAAAAACATTATTTATTTGTTACTTATGGTCTCAAAAATATACTCCATCATTATTTGTAGTTCAAATTGTAACACCTTACATTTATATCGAGTATGCAAAGAGTCTGAACAGGCACAATTCATGCCACCACTCCTTTGATTTCTTACACCATATAATTTCCATCTTAACAAAAACAAACATCATGACATTATCAACATTATGATCTACATACATACATAAAGCTACTCTTGAGCTTGAACCCTTCTATGGAGGCCATTCACCTCCATTGACTAAGCTAAGCTGTGGGAAGAATGAGAATGAGCCTCGTTAGCTGAGAGTGCCTCTGTTGCCTAATGCTGTACCTGGAAGTGTGTAGTGGCCTGCGTGGTGGGGAACATGCCGTGTTCCTGGAACAGCTTGAGCACGAGATGTCTCCGCTGCTCGAGCACGCGCCGATGCCCCGCCTCGCCCCGCGCGCCCGCCACCCCCGCGCTAGTGCCTGACTGCGGGGTGCGGGGAGACATGTCTTCTAGGTTTTCCGTAGCTAATGAAAAAAATACCGTTACTCAATGTCATACAAAAATAAATGCCAAGAAGGTGTGATTTCCAATTCTACCGCAATTCAATTGAAAGTTCCAGCCTTGTATTTCTGTCTTTTCTTATGCGCTCGCACGTGAGCATTCGCGCTCTACTCGGGTTGTCATACGCGTCAAAAAATGGCAACCAACCGCGCTCAAGTGGTTCAGAAAATAATTTAATGACACTAAATAAAACTCAATAATTCGACATGTCTAAAAATTCTATCCAGAAACTTTAGCAGCATCACACTAATATTATAAATGCGAAGGTTTGGATGTTTATTTATTTGTTTGTTACTCAATCACGTCGTAACGGCTGAACCGATTTCGATTAAATTTGGTATGTACGTAGATTATAACCTGGATTAACACATAGGCTACTTTTTGTTGACAAACAACGCGTGCGAAGCCGCTGGCGGAAGCTAGTAGGTAAATATTATTTTTTTATTCAATATTAATAGGACATCCACTGCTGAACGTAGGTCTCTCCCATACAATTCCAAATCGATCGATCTGGTGCAGCCTTTATTGGGTAATACTAACAGAGATTTAAAAAAACTGCTATGAAATATGACACCTGGGGATGTTAACAGCTCTATATACTTATAAATAAATACTTCCAAATACTGGAACCGCACGTGCTACGCGCCTTTGAAGCTCGCTGGCGACTAACCGTCACGATCCGCGGGACGGCCGGACGTTGCTTGCATAATCATACTTTCGGAAACAACGTTGTTGAGGCGTCAAACTTAAATCGTAGTACTGTACCTCTAAAAGTATCCAGATTAAAGTCAGGTCCAAAAAAGGTATTCCCCACAAGCTTGTTTGTGGTCGTGGTATGAGGAGTCCCGTATGATATCGGCGTCGGGATGCCGTTGCCATTTATCGTTTCAGTTTCCAACGGCGTCACTATTGTGCTCTCTTCGTCTGTTAAAGAAAAGATAAAGATAAGAAAAGATAATTTATTTCGGTAACAAACTTCACAACACTAGGTTAGGTACATCAGATTCATTATTTAAGTTAAATATTAAAACCCAAACTAGGAAGACCTGTGAAATGGCATGCGTATACCTCCCGCCGGAGTTACACTTGTACTGAAGAAGATTATTTCTTGTTTTATACTTACAAACTTATACAAAAAAAAACAAGTCATAATTATAATATATTTATATTTATAAACGAGTAAATATAATATATAGGTAACTATATAGTATGTATATTTATATATATTAACATAGGGTGTATAATTATGTTTTGCGTAAATGTGTGTGAAGATTTACGTTATAACAACGAGCAAGTTTTCGGTTTCCAAAAGGTAGTTAGAGTATAAATAAATATTTTTATTTCTTTACTTAAGTTAAAATAACATTTTTAAATTTAAAATAACTGCTTTTTATTGAAACTCTAATTATTGCACATCGAACAACGCGCATCCAACTCCATTGAAATTAGTGCGCGTACTGTATTATTCCACATAAAAATAAAGATTTTTTAAATACGAAATTCAGTGCAAAATTCCAAAAGTCAAGATAACACATTCACATTGAATACGATGATGGATCGATAAAATAGACAGAAGAATGTTTAATGGTTTTTTATACCTTTGCCAATAACGTTGTGTTTTTTCCTCATGTAAAGTTGCGGACTCCTGGGTACCATTCCACTGGGGCTGCAGGCTTCAGGCTTAAACCGCGGGAGCGTACTGAACTTCTGCTGGAAATTTACTGTTTCTAGCACCCTGAGGAAGAAATTTAACAGTTAGAGTGCGATTATAAATCAGTCGATTGACTAACAAAATAAGGACAGCAACGCAGACAGTATTTGAGAGTTTTTTTCTAGCTAAAGTTCAGTTTAAGTTAGTCTGTTGAGGATAGGGGTTACTTCAATAATTGAACTCTATTACATAAATATGTAAATTTGAATACTGGAAAGTTGGTTCAATAGCCTTTAAATATTAAAATGACGTTGGTCGCGGACGCGTGGGGTTAAAGGAAAGACCAGATGTCTAATTTTATATGTGCATAGTCTGACCAAATATGCAGGAATTGAAAAAGGCGCCTCTAACAGTCAGTTGAATTATCAATTTGCCATTTGTTGTGTGACACCATTTTAGATTCAAATCTTTTAAGACATACGGACAGTGTTCACTATTCTTCTAACAAAAAACCGTCGCTAAAACGCGCCTCTTTGTTTTGACAAGAAAAGTAAGACATCGCACAAAAGGGACAAAACTTGCATTTTACCATTGTTATTTAACATTTGCATTTAACCTTTTGCAATCTACTATGACTACACTATACAGTATTTTTCAAACTTTCGCGATCACTGTACATAACAATATTCTACAGATTTTAGCAGCTGTAGGGCTTAGTGGTGAACTTTGAACGTCCCCATAAACTAGGGGCGACATTAAAACAAGTGGCGATCCCAATAGGCCTCTTGGCCGCAGTGATACTAAAGCCCCAAACGCTAATTGAGTCGTTTAAGAACAAAGCTGGCAATCTAATTTCTCAGAATTTTGATAAATCTAAAAAACGATTCGCATTGAAACGTCCAACTGAAATCTGTTGTAGGTCATGATGAAATAAACGGTAATGATTGGTCGAACAAGACAGATAGTCGTCTTTGATTTTGACATTAGACATAGATAGCCACATTTTATGCCAACCTCAATCTTGCGGTCAGTTTTTTAAAGTAGTTTGCTATGTTTGATCCTGATTCAATTATAAATAGTGTCTTTTTAAATTTCCCGTGTTACAATAGTAACAAATTTTTACTCATAATTACAGATTGCCAACTTTGATTCTATAAGAATCAATTAAAAAAAAAAGATCTATTAGATATTAACTCAAAAAGGGTTTTTAATAAAATAGCCGACTTTTCGGCTCCAGTGTTTTCAACTCAGTTCAAGTGTAGTGTATAATTACTGATTTAAACGGGTATTTATCGCGTATGTACCTTTTTTATTTGTTATCCCGACGTTTTGACTGTGTTGCAACAGCTGTGGTTCCGGGCAGACTGACGCGCCTCTTCTCAGTCACGATAAATACCCCATTAAATCAGTAGGGTTGATAACTGTTAGCTCCTCCGGGCTAAGAATGTGTTTGCCCAGATGAACGCTACGTTTGCGCTATAGTGGACCACACTCGCCTAATAGATATAGGGGACTATAATGCGAAGATTGTTTCTGTTCACTTACTTATCCCTTCCATCCTCATTGCCCTTCTTGAACAAGCTCTTCTTATGGCTGGGACTGGGTAAGTCGGCGTGCTTGGGCGACGGCGGCAGTTCCTCCTGGGATTGCGCGGGTAACGGCGTAGCCGGGGCCGGTCCGCTCTCTGATCGCGGGATGAGGTGCTCACCGCTACCGTTTGAACCGGTTGACGCTCCTAGGGTAAACAATTTTGTTAAAGTTGTTATTGATCGGAACTGCAAACTGAATCAAAAATACAAGTATGAATCGATTTTTTCTCGCCTTCGGATATCTACCGCGACGTTTTCTAACATTTTGTAGCGTCATGCTGCGGATATGTCCCGTTCATTGAGGGCTATTCATTATCGATTTTAAAAAAAACTAGTTCCAACCAACAAGCGTAATAGATGGCGCTGTCTGGAGATACGCCGGCAAAAGATATGGTTTATATGCCAAAATCTCAGACACAATAACAAACACAAATAATGTTTTTTTTTAATTAAAGTTTCTCGGGAAACAATAACACGGCAATTGACATTGGCAATTCACTTTCCTTTAATAATCAGCGTATAACTGACCAACACCATCTGTTAGCATTTATATGGCATATAAATAGCATTTATATTTACATGGCCGTGAAAACCCCTCATTCCATTTGAGTTCAGCGGCTTTCTAGGTGACATCTATGAGATTATTTAGTTTTTGAACGCAATGTTTCTTGGACGAAAGAAATGTGTTTTACCTCGACTGAGTCTCTTCTGCAACGGCGCCCTTCCGAGCTGAGCTGGTGTGGGCGCCAGAGGGAACGGACGGGCTTCTTCTGCGTGGGTTTCCCATTGCCTGCAAATGCAACGGATATTACTACTAATCACATTCCACACGTAGCTATACGTTACAATGGCACACCGCTGAGTGACGACCTATTTTGTTTTAAGTATATCTGTTGTATTAATATAATTTAAAAATGGACACATAATGAATATTTTTGTATTTATACAAAAGTTAATTAAATAAAAAATGACAAATGACAGAAGTGAAAACTTGAATAAAAGCAGACTACACTACATATACTTATATACAGAGGTGTCAGTGTCAGTAGTCAGTGACAAGTGTCGGCAACAGTGTCGCGAGTTCAATGGTTTTTTCCCATCCCAAAAAATGCTCTACGCGCCTAAAGAAGTTTTCACTTCAAAAATTAAATCACTGTCAAACGGGCAGATCAAAGAAAAACATACCATCCACAAAATATTGAAAATATTGTTCTAACTCTTAGCCCGGCTTGCACAACTATCCCTAAACGTATTTAGCGACTAAACATGTTTAAGTTTGACGTATTTGTATGAATTGACAACTCAATCATATTTAGTTACTAAATACGTGTAGGCATAGTTGCGTAAGTCGCCCTTAGTTAAGTAACTATAGTACATGCAATCGTTATACAAGGGCTGTAAGACTACCCTAGATTAGCGTCCTCACTCGTGTTCGCTCACTCGTACGCCAACATATCTCGGGTGTAATTGATCGTTACACCCGAGTATAACACATAACTTTTCATCACGAATGCGAGGATAAACTATTAAATGGTTTTTTCACAACCAGACTACGGTTTCTATCCTTTTTAAATAGAAATAAGGATTTGTAATAAAGGTTGTATTTCATTTTTGCTCATTATGAATGCAATGAGCCTCATTCTATTTTCTTTACTTAATTGAATCGCATTTACGGAGCCGTTATTGAGATTACAATAACCAACTTTCAAGAGTAATGAAAAAATTAAATAATACATGGCCTACAAATTATAATCCTTAAAGCTTTTCTTCTTCCAGCCCTTACGCGGGGTCGGCACAACATCTATTCCTCCTCCACATTTCTCTATCAGACGTCATCTCCGTTGTCACTTCCATCCTACCCACATCATTCTTCATACAGTCCATCCATCTCTTCCTCGGCCTTCCTCTACTTCTATATCTATCCACACTCATATCTAACACTCTTTTAGTCACACGATTTTCTTCCCTCCGCATGACATGCCCATACCACGCTAGCCTCCTTTTTTCTTTTCTATCACTGGCGCTACTTTTAAACTTCCTCTAATATACTCATTCCATATCTTATCCATTCTCGTTACCCCCCACATCCATCTCAACATTAGCATTTCCGCCGCGTGCACTCTTCTTTCATCCATCCCTTCCGTGGCCCATACATTACGACAGGTCTTATGATCGTTTTGAAAATTATCCCCTTAACTTAATCCTTAAAGCTTTTGTCGAGAGTTAAAAAAAAAGAAGTGTTAATAACTTACGGTGTTGTTTTAGGCCCTGTGTGGTTGCTTTGTGACACTATCACAGATTGTCCGCTTTGCGGATTGCATTGGTTTGGAGTTTTGTTTGGTTCCACTTCTGTAACACCAATTCAGGATTATAATAATGTAGCATGCATGAAGACACACGAGGCTTTACACCTGTATGCCTCAAGTTGATTGAGGCAGGGTAGGACATCGTAGGGCACGTTTCTAAGGTGCGTGATCTACGAGGCAACACTTTGCTATAGGCGACTATTCCCTTGTTGCAACTCCAAAATGTATAAAAAAGTATATTTTCTTTCTTGACCAAATGTAATACGTGACTCAAAAAGCAATTTGGTTTAAAAGAAAAGCACTGCTCGATTGCTACATGATTTTTTGGACTAATGTAATTGAATCTTGATCAACTGCAGCCTAGAACACTCTACAAATTTAAATAATCAACGTTGTAAATCCTGCAAACAGAAACAAAGTCTTGGCACATACGCGTTTTGAAGCCGACATCTCAGCATCGACTATAGCAGGATAAGATGCGGTTTTAATTCAGCTGCGGAAGGACATAAAATTCATAAAATTTCGATGGTAGTTTATTCCGATCTCGGCAGCAAGCAGCAGTGCTGCCGCAGCACTACTGGTCCCCATACATTCTCTATAGGTTTACACAAGATTACATTCCGAGCTCGGCAGCAATGCTGCGACAGCACTGTTGCGCGACAGTGTGGCCCTGCCGCCGTGACAGACCAGTAGTGACGCGTCCGATGCTACAGCGATAACACCTATGTGAATCAACACGAACAGCGCAACACTGCCGCCTTGCTCGGAATCAACGCGGCAGGCAGCACTGCTGCTTGCTGCCGAGATCGGAATCATACCTTTATGAAACACTGAAAAAAGACTGACCAAGAATAGTAATGAGCGCGAATTAACTTAGATAGGATTGACGTTATGTTGACAAGCTTCGCAACCATCGCTCGATTTTTAGCGTACAATAACCCTTTTTTCTCAAAGCCTAATAGAGCGCATGTAAAGCAAACACAACTAATTTGCTACTTCGCAGGCATCGCAACGTCTAAGAACAGCGACTGAATGAACGCTTTGTCGTTCATTCGTCGTCGGAGCCAACCGTTCGCTCGCTCGCTGCTAGCTCCGGCTAAGTTATTCGATGCGTGTAAGAGGCTAAAACGATAGTTACTCAAACGTTGTTTTTAATCGTTCAACGTTTTGTTTCGTTATTTGAAAAAGTCGCTACAAATCGTTACTCTAGAAGCTTTCTAGTGACGAGTTGCGTTTGTAGTGGTTTATTACCTGCGCTAAACGGCACGTAGAGACGCTGCAACTGCACGTAGTGTAGCGGCGTGTCGGGAGGCGGCTCCACGCCCGCGCTCGGCTTCAGCAGCAAGTTCCCCGACGCGTCTACTGATAGTGTGAGGGGACCGGACATGCCTGAAACAAAATCATATATTATTGAACTATTGGATCAAATACAGAAACCACTCTTCCATGAGATTACGACCTCTTTAAAAGACAAAATTACGAAGGGGAATGAGGAAATCTTGGTTAATACAATCATTATTGATCGAGCGAAACGAGATCTCCAATCAATTTGGGCAAATCGGCGTTGTATGTATGTATGTAGCGGTTATCCAATAATCATGAAATTTGGTATATAGGTAGAGAGTGATGGCACAATTTTGGTGTGACTCAATCATCTAAAAATGTGGGGGGGTTGTTGAGATATTGGGGTTCAAGAGGGGTAAAAAAAACAAAATAGGACTTACGGTCGAATGGCACGTCTAATAGGTCTTTGTGAGTACATTTCGATCCCGTTTTTATTTTTAGTTTAACATTTGTAGTTTTTAAGTTATTAGCCATAATAGAAACTGAACTTTGAAAAAATTCACAGGGTACACCAGTGACCCCACAGTGCTGAAATTTGGTATGGGTATAGCTTTAGTGACACAAATATAGGCAAAAAGTCTAAAATCTAGAATAACTGCAATTTCTACCCCAAAAAAGCATAACCAATTGTCATGAACTCCCGTTACCTGTAATTTGAATGAAACTGTAGGTATATGTTAAGTGGTTATGCATTTTCTGACACTATTTTGACAGTCGAAGATTACGAATAATATTTTTTTATTTTTATTGGAGACTCGCGATATCTCAGTTCGGGGCGAACCACTAGTGTATTTTAAGTGTCATTTGCAATATGCTTGATGAGTGTGTATTCGTATAAACTGGTGCCAGAGGAAGATTCTGTTAAAATTTCGTGCACGATGACGTCAATTATTTTTTAGCCAGAAATATTTTAGTTCATATTGTCGATAAAATTTATCGGGGAATAAAGGTCCTATTTGCGGGTCTGTACTATATTAATTTTCTGATAAACAAAGTAACATTTCGACATTTTTTTTTTTAATATTAGGTTTATGAAAACAATATTTACCTGATGACGTATCTCCAGCGCGTTTCACAATAGTAACACTCTTGACTAGCGCGTTACTCATCGATGTCTGGCACATCCCCGCCTGCGACATCGACACTATCGACTGCGGCATCGACATCGTCATCGACATCGGGTGCGGCATCGACACCCCGCTCGATATCACTTGCACGCCACTACTGGTGGGCGAGTTGATGATGGAGGCTATAGCGTTGTCCAACGCCGCTTGCGTGGAGAGACTCGGTGTGCTGAGAGATATGCCTTGGACGCTGTTGGTGATGCCTTGTGTTGCTGACGGGTGCGGAGAGCTTGGGACTTGGTTCATTTGCTTGTTGACGGATGTGAATGCTGTCCATTGTCTGTGGTTTTCGCCTGTGTAAAAAACTAATATAAATAAATAAATAATAAATATGGCTGGACATTTCACACAGCGTTATCTAGCCCCAAACTAAGCAGAACTTGTTATAAGAGAACCAGATAACTGATAAATACATTTATATAAAAAAAGAAAGTCGGGTTAGTTACACCATTTATAACTCAAGAACAGCTGGACTGATTTTGATGATCTTTGATTTGTTGGATTGACAATTCTCAATTCAATACATTGGCAGCCCGCGTCATATGCATGGTCGAGGCTTGTGTCGTCACCGCATCATATAACCAAATATAAATTTTAAATTTCATATCCATAATAAATATCCATTTTGAATTACAGCTGAAATAAGAACAACCGTTAAACTAGCTTTCTATTTAAGAAAGCGCGTACGAATTGGTCCATCCATTTGGGAACTACTATAACACAGACAGACATAGGCATAAAAACTATAAACAATTTTTTGTTTTATAAACAACAATTTATAAACAATAATTAACAAAAAAATGTAAAATGATTTTTACCTGTATCAGCATGTGTTGATTTGAAGGCACCTCCTGTTGGCTGGAATACTTTAGAGCCGCCCGGGCTTGATGCAGTTATTCCACCCAGTAGATTGTCAGATGAGCCAGCTCTGCGGAAAACAATCACACTAATATTATAAATGCGAAAGTTTGGATGTTTGTTTGTTACTAAATCACGTCGTACGGCTAAACCGATTTCGATTAAATTTGATATGTACGTAGATTATAACCTGAATTAACATATATGTTACTTTTTGTTGACCAACAACGCGTGCGAAGCCGCTGGCGGAAGTTAGTATACAAATATTTCTTCGTGAGTCTGAACCTGAATTCTTACCTTAAATAACCTTTTACTACATTGATATCAATGTATCATTTTACCGATTGATTTATCTATCACTACCAATCATGAGACACGACGACATTATCAAGCTATAATTCCAGTTTAAGCAAACCTCTCATTGTACGGAAAGCCTACACAATGCGAGGTCAGCTTATACTGGAAATGTATAAATTGACTCGTGTGTACCTTCGTTTTGTTAACGAAATAAATGCATCGACTTACCTGGCTTTAATAGGCTTCGGCCGTCTAGTATGATCATGATGGGTCAAATAATCACGTGCTTCGATGCCCTCGGAATCTGAATCGGTGACTTTCTCTCCGCATTTAAGGTCTATCTCCAAATTTGGTTGGATTGGAGGTAGTGGTTCATCGACTATCGCTTGGTTTATTTGTAAAGGCTGAAAAACGGGTGAAAATTATAATTTATTTAAGACCATTTAAATGTAAACCGCAAGAATCTAGGCTCATTGCAGATTTACGAAAGGAGTTTGAATTTTTTTGTATAGAGACTAGCATAGTCTCCAATCCGCCATTTCTTTTTTTAGATTCCGTACCCAAAGGGTAAAACGGGACCCTATTACTAAGACTCCAATGTATGTCTGTCCGTCTGTCTGTATGTCTGTTCGTCTGTGACCAGGCTGTATCTCATGAACCGTGATAGTTAAACAGTTAAAATTTTCACAGATGATGTATTTCTGTTGCCGCTATAACAACAAATTCTAAAAACAGAATAAAATAAAAATTTAAGTGGGGCTCCTACACAATTGACATGATTTTTTGCCATTTTTATAGATTACATTTCGTACGCGAGTCCGACTCGCACTTGGCCGGTTTTTTTATTTTTATATCGCGTCAGAATTTGAAACTTGTATATTTAATATTGATACATATAGACGAACAAAATGTCATATGTCAGATTGTCTCTACAACACGCCACAAAAATGGCGTACTTATAGTATACGTCAACATTCGCGGCAGACGGGGCCAACCAATAAACATGTTTCTTTCCCTTTCAATACAATCACTGGTAATTAGTGTTATCGATAGGTACTCGGCGCATCACTAGCGGCTCCCGTAAGGGCCGAGCGAGCGAGACAGTGATATCATCGTCGCTTGTCCCACGTTTTATGACCCGTGTTGGCGTATAGTATAGTTGTTATAACAATGTTAAGATAGTTCACTTACCAACTGGTCATCGTCACTAAGCTGCGGAGATCCAATATGATTGTACGAGGAGACTGTGACTGGCACGTCGGTGTTGATAGTCAACGCACCGCTGTTTGCCACTTCCGAAGGGGTTCTGGGACTCTAAACACAAAATCACAATTATTGCTTTTATACAAACAACTTTCCAGAGCAGTTTTCGAAATTAAAAAAAATTGACAATAAATTAAAAAAAAAATACTGTTGATTTGTTTTTTATTACGGCCTTGGCCTTGCCACAGATTAGTCAAAAGGTTATGTGATATATTCATCATATCACCCATAGCACATGCACTGCTGAACATAAGCCTCCCCCATAGATACCAGAACGACCGAGCTTGTGCGGCTTGCACCCAACGACTCTCAGCTACCATTATCAGGTAGTTTTTCCATCTAGTTGGGGCCGTCCTACGCTGCGCTTTTCAGTCCGCGGTCTCCACGCGAGAACCTTTCCAACTTTCCAACGGCCGTCAGTTCTTCGAGGTACGTGCCCCGCCCACTGCCACTTCAGCTTGCTGCCTTTAGTTTGTCTACGAATCTCCTCATAGTATTTTTAAACTTTCGCAATCACTGTACATAATTACTGATTTTCGGTATTTTCTGACCGCGACCACGGCTGTTGCAGCACAGTCGAAACGTGGGGATAACAAATAAAAAAGGTACAAACGGGATAAATACCCGTTTAAATAATTAATTATGAATCTCCTCATTTCCGATTCGATCTCGTAGAGAAATACTAACATATTCCTCTCTACTAACACTGTTAATGGAACGTACGTTGGAACTACGTGACCCGTTCAGGGGGTGAAGGGGGTTTTCTAAATACCACGCTTGGTCACAGGGACGAGGCTTAGGTTTTCGTCACGCAGTACCTTCTAGGGAAATAACGCGCTTTTTCGAGCTTACACACACACTTCACACTAATGTTATAAATGTGAAAGTTTGGATGTTTGTTTATTACTGAATCACTTCGTACCGGCTGAATCGATTCCGATGAAATTTGGTATATACAATACAGTAGAATCCCGATTATCCGGATCAAACAAAACCAGGGGTATTCCGTATAATCGAAAATCCAGATAATTGATTTCAAAGTCAAATAAAACAATATTTAAATTTTTATCAACTTTTATTATGTAATGGGCATTGGATAATGAATTGTACTAAATACCTATGTAATTTAAATTTTTTATTTGAAATAATTTGTTATTATATATGGTGAATGTCTTTATGGAATCAGATTTTTTTTTAATGTCTCATATCGTAGAAGTTCCCACACAATATATTTGTGCCAACGTACTGCCAGATTCACCATTTCTTATACTCTCAATTATCTTCACTTTGTCTTTAAGAGACAACTACTCTTTTTCGCTTGGACTTTTTAGATTTCCAACTAAAACCAACAAAAATAAAAGACAACCTATCAGTTGAACAACGATCAAAGAAAATGAAACAATAACACACACTATCCCGCAAACAAATGAGAGCGGGAGTACAGGATCGGAGGCGGGAATAAAAATGTCGTAACATATCTCGTTGCGCCATCAAAACATTTTTAAATTGGCAAAGAGCCGAGATGAATGAGTCCGGATAATCGGATGTCCGGATAATCGATGTTTGGATATTCGGGATTCTACTGTACATAGATTATAATCTGGATTACCACATAGGCTACCTTTTATCCCATAAATCAGTTCCCATGGGATAAAAATGGGGTGTCAAGTTGGAACAACGAGTTTAGCTTTATTTCTAGGTTACCTACACGGTTAGTAGTGTAACGCGTACAAAGTCACGAGCAACAGCTAGTATTCAAATGTGGCGCGAAGCGTTTAGCGCTTATTAAACTTGTATTTATAGGTATGCACGCACTCTTGACGTCACGCGGCAAGCAAAAATGGGTCTCGTAGTATGAATACGTTTCCTAAAGTGATATTAGAATGATATGTTAGAATTTGATGTTGACGACCTCTGTGGCGCAGTGGGCGAATAGCCGGCTGAGACGCAGGAGGCTACCTCCTGCGTCTCAGCAGGGTTCGATTCCTGCAGCGAAACAAATGTTTGCATGATCTACAGACATTTATTCCGGGTCTGGTTGTTTTTCTATATATTATAAGTATGTATTTACAAAAAAAAAGCATATAAGTATTCTATCAGTTATCTGGTTCCCATAATACAAGCTCTGCTTCGTTTGTGGCTAGATAACGCTGTGTGAAAATGTCCAGCATTATTTATTATTATTTATTTTATTATTTACCTGTGGCATTGAGCCCGTAGGATCCCGACTGCTGGACGATTTCCTGCGATCCTTGTTACACCATTTCCACTCCGGGTGGGCTTTGAAGTGAGCTTCCTTCACCTATAATATAAAGAAAACATTACAACTTCAAGACAAGGACAAACTTTGCTCCGTGCACGTTTTGCTTTGGGGTATTAAGATTGGAAGCTGTATAGCTTCTTGTGTAGATGGAGCTAACTGCACTTTGAGACATCAAATAACATATCAATGGTTTCGCATTCGCTGAGCAATGAGCCCGTAGCCGTTGAATTTATACATCGAAATTCAAACCAACAGTAAGGTGACAGATTTTCGATCATCATTACATCGTATAAAATTAAGTCGCTTCCGTTGTCTGTTACCGTAGATCTTTTAAACTACTCAATAGATTTTAATGCAGTTTTCAGCAAAAGATAAGAGTAATTCATGAGGAAGGTTAATATGTATAACTAGCTTCCGCCAGCGGCTTCGCACACGTTGTTTGTCAACAAAAAGTAGCCTTTGTGTAAATCCAATTATAATCTACGTACATACCGATTTGAAAGTAACTCTGTCTGTTTGTTACCTTTTCACGACTTAACGGCTCGACCGATTTCGATGGAATTTGGTACCTATATACTTAGATAGATTATGAATGGACTTGAGACATAGGATACACTTTACGCGACTGCACAGAAGGAGGGTAATGTTTTATTGACAAACTACGCTTACGAAGCCGCGGGCGAGTCAGCTAGTATTCAATAAATCCTGTAATAATCCAGCCTATAAAATTGTAATTGTTAATCTAAATCGGTCAAACCGTTAATCGGCTACAAACATCTACAAAAACTTTCTCAGTAATAATATTAAATATGAATACAGGTAGTACCTCGCTAGCAAGTTCATTGTACTTCTGTTTCTCCTCGGGTTTCAGTGAGTACCACCACTCCCCTAGTATCTTGCTGACGGTGCGGTTATCTTGGTTCGGGTGCATTTGGTGCACGATTTGCCGGTGCCGTTTAGAGAATATCATGAACGCGTTCATTGGACGACGGATTCGACTTCGTTCCTTCTAAAAACAAAAGGAAACGGGAAACTACATTAACAAAAATTCAATGATAAACCCCTTGAGTCCCGTCGACTCGATATCGTGCATATAACATTTGAAAATTTATTGTGTTTTATTTCCGAGATTTCACTACTGAAACAACCCTTTGTCTAATATGTATTTAAAGAGTAATAGAGTTCCTTGTGAAACGGCTTGCCCGGGGAAGTACTACCACTATAGCTATTTCTGCAAGCAGCATTGTTGTGTTTCGGTATGAAGGGTATGGTTTTCGGTGAAATTACGGGCACATGAGGCTTTACCTGTATGTCTCAAGTTGATGGACACAAGGCAGTGCATCGTAGTGCACGTTTCTAAGGTGCGTGACCTATGAGGCAGTACTTTGGCGATGGCGTTTAGTTATTTCTTATTCTTGCCGTTCCACGAACACGATTCTCACTATTCTCGTGAAAAGTCAAAGTCAAATATTTTTATTCATTAAAATCACAAGGATCACTTTGAAACGTTAATTTTACTGCCTGTTCCTTCGCGACCAAGCCAGGAAAGAAAGGCAAGAAAAAAAGAAAAAGCTGGTTTTTTTTAAGGATCCTTTTAGAATACATAACAATACAGAAAATAAACTAAGTATAAATTGTAACATTTTGAACGAGTTGGAGCAATTTCAATCCCAAGCTTCTCTTCATCTAAATAATCCGATATTTTATAGTAGGCTTTTTTATAAAGATTTTGTTTAATTATGAGAAAAACCGACCATTTAAAGTCTTTAATTATGCCCTCTTACATCAGTCTCTCTAAACTATCTAAGAAACAAACCGATTGATATTGACTAAGTCACTGCAGTTAGAATAAAGTGTTACCTTTTCATTAGTACTAGCAGGCGAGTTAAGGGCAGAAGCTTGTGAAAGTCGCTTGACATCGTCAACGGCTCCGGGTGACTCCTCGCATTCAAACACCTCGTCGTCTTCATCCGTGCACATTGACGTCACTGGGTCTTAAATAAATACAGTACATTGTTATACCCGAGATATTCTAATGAGTCAAGGTTTGCTATTTTATATTGATCGCTTACACCCGAGTACCCGAGATAAACAGATATCGGTTGTGTAAAAATATATTTCCCGAAAATTTTAACAACTTACCACTATTCTCAGTCTTGATATCCTCCGCCTTGATATGCGCAGGCGTATGGGGCGTATGGGGAGTGTGCGGTGTATGGGGAGTATGGGGGGTGTTGGGTGTACGGGGGGAGGGTATCGCCGGCGCCGCGGCGGGGGGAGGGGAGGTCGCGGCAAGGAGTGGCACTAACGAGTGCCACGGAAACGCGCCCGATGACATGTTGCCTGATACTGGAACAAAACACTAAAAAGTTAATTAAAAGATCCTCTTTTTTTGTTTTCGGTTAAAAATGACGTATTTTGCGCCCTCGAAAGGTTCTTTTTATCAAATAGATCTGATCTTTTTTTTCTAAAGATGTTGGCCCAGAAGAAAACGCACTCTAAGCCAGCTGTTACGCTCTATAGATATTTTAATAGTGATTACAATCATCCGCCCATTGGATCCAGTGGAGGCCGATCCAATGGGCGATTTAATCAAGCGCTAAGTTATAAGTATTAGAATTATATGCGTTATCTGGTACTCATAGTACAAGCTTTGCTTAGTAAGTAAGGGCTGGACACCACTGTATGAAATGTCGAGCACTATTTATTTATCAATTAGTCTTATAAATTAATTTTCTTAGTATCTATATTTTCGCCTATGAGCAATGCATAATAATGGTTTTGATGAACAGGTGGTGAAAAAACTAGACTTACCTATGATAGCAGTGTGTGAAGTGGGCGGAGGCAACACTGGCAGCAACTGATTTGGGTGCACTATTACAGCACTATTATTCACATTATTTACCTGCAACAAAAATTACTCTGTACAGGGAATGTCATCATAATCTTAAATGTATTAAGTTTCCGCAACACATGATCATTCCAAACGTAACCTAACATCTAAAACCTTTTACCCGAATATTTATTTACTTCCAATATGAGTATGGATTTAGAAGGGGCCGATCAACAGAAGATGCTGTGCTTGACCTTACTGACAGCGTAGCTAAAAATATTGATTCCAAACATAAAACAATCGGTATCTTCCTTGATCTTTCAAAGGCCTTCGACACTGTCTCTGTCCCCCTCCTTCTTAATAAGATGGAGGCTTTAGGTATAAGAGGCTCAGTTTTAAGTATATTTTCTAGTTATCTAAGTGACAGATCACAGTGTGTTATTATAGATAACTTCACAAGTACAGATGAGCGACTAACTTACGGTGTCCCACAGGGTAGTGTCCTTGGACCTACCTTATTTCTCATATACGTAAATGAACTCTGCCGGCTTTCGTTGACAAACTGTAAGATTCTGGCGTATGCAGACGACACTGCACTTCTGGTAACTGGAAAAACCTGGGACGAGGTAAAGGTTCACGCTGAGAATGCCCTATGTAACGTTATACACTGGCTTTCGTATAACTTGCTTACCCTTAACGTCAAAAAAACGAAATATGTAACCCTGGGCCCAACTAGCTCGTCGCAGCCTCGTGAAAGCTTTGCACTCAGGGCGCACGTGTGCAATCCTGACTCACTTGTTTTATGTAACGATTGCAGTGTTATAGACCGAGCGGACTGCATCAAGTACCTAGGGGTATTGATTGATAGCACCCTTAACTGGAAGCCTCAAATATCTGTTACGTCAACTAAAATAAGAAAATTACTTTACATATTTAAAAAACTAAGATCTAGTGCAGACTATCACACCTTAAAAACAGTGTATTTCGCGTTAGCACAGTCTGTCCTGGCTTATTGTGTTGCGGCATGGGGAGGGGCTCCAAAGACTTCACTCATAAAGTTAGAACGAGCTCAAAGAGCTATCCTCAAAGTTATGCATTTCAAACCTATGCTGTTCCCAACGCAAGAGCTCTATTCCCTTAGTGATGTTATGTCTTTACGAAAGATTTTCATACTAAATATAGTCCTACGTAAGCATTGTACTCTGTCCTATGAAGCCAGTACAACAATAGTTCGAAGAACTGCCAGTGTATGTACTGCACAACCGTGCCGTACAGTTCTTGCTTTTCGCCACTTCCATTTCTTAAGCCCCATTTTATATAACAGATTGAATAAAAACCTTAATATCTACCCTTTAACACACAAAAAATGTAAAAAGAAAGTTAAAAAAATGCTATCTACTCTTACATACGAAGAAACCGAAGAAATCATACAGGTAAAATAATAACTTTCCCTCTATATCATTAGATTACTGTTATGCGCTCGCAAGTTACACCCTTACCCACCAGAGACACATACCCACACAAACACTCACCCTTACACATACGCATACTACCACCCACCCTTACACATACACACACCACCACACACTCATTGACACACTACCATAAACTCACTAACCTTCCAACCCTCACACACGCAGACCCCTGCATACACACTACTACACCCTTTTACACCCTCATGGACCCACTCCCCTAACACTCTGAAACACACTCACACACACATACTTACACACAACTTACTTACCATGGCATAGCATGTTTATTTATTTGATTTTTCTTTATATACTTTACTTTTTTAATTTAAATCAATTTTGTAATTCGGTTAATTGGTATACTTCGTAATCAGGAAGGAACGTCAAACTCATTTAGTTGTATGTACGGGCACTGGAAACTGCGACACAGTATTTTACTAATGCAGTTTCCAGTGTTCACTTTGTTTTAGTTACATGTAGAAAGTTCACAATAAATAAATAAATAAAATAAGCCCCGATTCCCCCCCCACCCCTCTCGGTAAAGGTGTACATCTACTACATCTACATCTAAATCCTATACAAGCACTGCAGCGGCTGCGTTTTTATCCAGTTAGTGCTACGGATGCTATACAAATCATATTGGTGCTTACTTATACATATTTCCATTAGGTGTTAAATAGCATATTTTCTACTTACATTGACATGATCACCGTTATCCATGCTCCTGTGATCCATTTCTGGTTCATTATTGTTCATGTGTTGCGCAAATTGATTCAACTTCTGTTCTATCTGGAATACAAAAATAATAAATAAGTAAATAAGAAGTTAAAAATAATAAATAAGTAAATAAGAAGTTATAAATAATTTTTCAAAGTAAAAAAGGCGCGTCGTCGCACACTAATCTTATAAATGCCGAAGTTTGGATGTTTGTTTCATTATTTATTTGTTATTCAATCACGTCGTAACGGCTGAACCGATTTCGATTAAATTTGGTATGTACCTACGTTGATACCTACCTGGATTAACAAATAGGCTACTTTACAGACAAACCACGGTGCGAAATCGCGGGCGGAAGCCAGTTATTTTAATAAACGGCGATAGGCTTATAACCTGTTAAGTGAATACTTCAATGCAAAAGTGGTCATGTATCGACTTTTTTCCAATTCTGTTCAGAGTTAATAAACAGTTTTTCATTGTTTTGTGTCAATAGTATTTTTCACAAAGCATTTCGGTAGGCGTAACTTTTTATTATGTATTTCAAAACTAACCTATTTGAAACCGATTTAAAAAAAGTTGGGTTGCCATCTCAAGAACATCTAAATAGGACACAACTATCAACGTTGTTTATGACTTTGTATCGCACATTTCTGTGTGATAAAATACATAATATACACTCTATTCATAATATAGAGTTCAATAATCTGTTAATAAATAATATTATCGAAAAAACTACTGTGGTTCATGTTCATTCCCCCATGCAACCTAATTTAGATGGCTATTATTTCAAAGTGTATGACGTGTATTTAATCAATACCAATAATAATGTTTATCTGCATTTACCTACTTGTTTATATAATATCTAGGTAGTCTGATAAATTAATAAGCTTATCATCTACTTTTCAAAGTTAAAAAACACACATATAATTTGCAAGATTAGTTCAGACACACATTAATAAGAGGAAACAGCATCTTCCTTCAAAACCTTACCCTAAAAATCTAATTAGGAAGATCTAATTAAAATCATAAATTCCGTACCTGAATGGTTTCCGTCGGCTCATTTTTAATCACCACAAACTTTTTTTCATTCGGGATCACATAAAACTTCTTTAGAAAGTCCTTAGCATCCGTATTATCGACCACAGACAACAACCGCGTCGCCTGCAACGGCGCCGGCTTCACAATCCTCTTGTCTTCGATCACTCTATTCTCTATGATCTCCGGAGGCCTGTCTATCATGTTTCTGAGCAGATTGCTCTGAGGAACCGAGTGGTCTTCATCATCGTAATCTCGATGGAAATTCAGAGACGGCGATATATCCGAGTCTCTTCGGTAGTCATGCATTCCGTTCCTTATGTGCATGGGTTGACGGTAGAGCTCTTCGATCCCGTTGTTGAGTGGAATGTTTCGATTTAACACTAGATTGTGAGGAAAATCGTTGGTGCTTTGTATTGTGTTTTGGATGCTTGTTTGTATGTTTGTGTTGTTGAGATTGAGGGATATACTCGTGGGTAAAGGTAGGTTGGAGAGAGAGGTAGCGATGCTAGGTTGGATTGAGTTTTGGATGCTCATGCCGGATTGGACGCTCGATTGGGAGACGTTGTTCATGTGGTTTGTTTGTAGTATTGTGGAGCCGTTTCGGTTTTGGGGGTCCACCTGTGGATACATTTTGTTGTATAATCATAGTCGGTTAATCCATACTAATGTTATAAATTCGAAAGTAACGTCTCTCTTTGTTACGTTTTCACTACTAAACGATCTATCTATCGATGCTAGATCGATTTCGATGAAATTTGGTACATAAATAAATGATCACCGGGATTGAGGCATAGGCTACTTTTTACCCAACTGCGCAGAAGGAGGGTAATTTTTTTACATTAATTTATTAACAAACCACGAGTGCGAGCCGCGGGCGGGTTATCTAGTGTTCTTATAAAGTACAGGTACGGCATGGAAAACTGCTTGAGTACGAGATAGTAAGTTAACTACAGTTTCTAGGAAAATAAAATGGATATGTACGCATAAGCATTTTAAGTATTAAGCTTTTATATTTCTCCGACACTTGTAGACTGATAAAGATAAAAGAGAGGTATATTTCATCATTATATAAGGTGTTACAATTAAAACTAATAACATTGATAAGGTTTCTACACAAAAAATAAATGTATCTAAAATGTTCTCGTTTTAAAATCTCGAGAAAAACGATAAAATGCTCCTTGTGGAAATGTTAGAGAACTAGTTTATTGTACGATGCCACAAAAAAACAAACCCGCTAGTTCAATGACCCGGCCCGGTCAATAAACCAAATCAGTCAACAGAGCGTGTATGGTGCGTACGGCAGGGCCGGAAGTACCTTAAGTAGGCACAAAAACGCAAAAATAAAGGTTTTTGGATTAAAAACATAAATAAGTATTTATTATTTATGGACTCAAAAATACACTCCACCATTATTTGTAGTTTAAATAGCAGCACCTTATATAAGCCATAGGACGTCCACCGCTGAACATAATCTATATAATTCCAGAGCGACCGGTCTTGTGCGGCTTACACCATACATCTCACGCTATCCTTTATTACTGTCTTTCCATGTAGTGAGAGCCGTTTTCCAGTGCGTGGTCTTCGCCCCAACAGTTTATGTACTTATTTAAGCAATATTTTGTTTACAGAGATAGTGTAGTAAATACCTGATAATGGTAGTTGGGTCCTGGTGAAACCCTGATAACGCTGGTAGCGACCCCGCCAACCGGAGGGCTCACTCTACCAGGCCTCACCAATTCTGGTCTACGGAATTTATAGGAAAAATTATCCGTTAGTTCGAAAACATCTAAGGTTCTGAAATAGTCACAAGTCCAGGTTCCCCCCCCTAATGACTTTTTGTAGGTACAAGTATCCTTCAAAAAGAGCATTTTAATTATTATCTTAACTTCCAACACAAAACGAGGGGTGTTATAAGTTGACGCCCATGTCTGTCTGTGTATCTGTCTGTAACATCGTAGCTCCCAAGCGGATGGGTCGATTCAGAAGCGTTTTTTTATAGAAAGCTAGTTTAACTGGCCTGGTTCTATGTCAGTTTTAACCCCAAGGCAAAAAGAAACGGGCGCGGTTTTTTAAATTTAGTACAAAATGAATTGTTTGATTGAAGGGCCGGCAACGCTTTTGCCTTTGGTATTATAAATGTCCATGGGCTACGATAACCAAAGTACAACGTTCACAAAAATTAACGAAATGAGAATTTACTAATTTGATAACCAGGCGTGTGAATCATCTATCTAGGATATCCATACTGTTTTTAGGGTTCCGGACCAAAATAGTAAAAACGGAAGTCTTATGGTGCGACTTTGTACGTCCGTCCGTCTCAGCTGATTATCTCAGCAACTACTGAATCTATTGGTTTGTAATTTGGAATAGTTATAAATAAAACTGACCTCTATTTGCAAGTAAAACAATTTAAAAATATTTTCATTTTGATGGCAAGAGATGTCAAGTATCATATCAAAGAGATTTAACCAAAACAATTTTTTTTTATATATTCACAGTTTTGGAGTTAGATTAAAAATGTCGAACAAAGTTATTCCCCGCCTTATCTTCGAATTTTGCGAAGTAAAAAAATCTGAATTTAATATGATTGAATTTAATAAGGTTATAGAAAGAATATAACGAAGTTTCTTTTTTAGATATCTGTCTTAAAAGTCTTCTTGATTTACCGATCACATAACTAGATGGCGCTCCATAATTAACATAAATAAATCTATTCAGGTTCGGAACCCTCGGTGCGCGGCCTAGTCGTACTTGATTGGTCTTGTTTTATTTGCTACTAAAAATCCTTGATTCTAAGATGTATTTACCTGATAAGATGATGGTGATTGTTGTAGGAGGGCTGTGAATGCGGCGGCTGGGGCGAAGATATAGGCACGAACACGTTGCTTCGCAGTCCACTGTGCGGGGAGTTCCCGCCGCCGACGGGCGACGCGCCCGGACTGCCGGATCGAGAGCTCCCAAGGGATACTGCACGTAAATACACTACATAACATTTTGTTGGAGAAAATATTATTCAAAGCATTGAAAAATCCGAGAGGAGCAAACTGTGACAGTCAGGATTTTGGATTAGGTTTGTATGGATTATAAAACATATGTGTTAGCAAAATGTTTGAGTGGAAAAAGTCTAAGTATACACAAGGTTTAAGTAGTAAATGGTATTATTTTTAAAATGCCATGGTAGCAAATGGCATCAGGAACTACGAGTATTTTAGTATCACAATTATATTTTTGCCGACTTACTATCTCATTTGCTTCCGAGGCCGATGCAGCTTAACCGAACTTTTGGCTAGCGCTGAGGGTGCTCAGCCGATTAAATTTTTGTGAGGCAACTAGCGAAAGGGCACCACTTAGGTACGAACCTCGGCTTGAGCTGTTGCCAGTAGGATCGCAGAGAAACACCCAGGTAAGTGTTTGTACCTTGTGTAGGTGGCAACAGAAGGGACTGGTCGACCCCGCCGGCGGGGTCAGTATTTGTGAAGTGTTTGCTCTTTCGAAGGTAGGTGATTCGGAAATCTCCTTCGCGTCCGAGGTGATTTCGTCATCTGCATTCCCCGAAAACGTGTCTCTGTCTGTCAACATCCAGACCCGGAAAACACATATACCGATCATGCCAGCATTCCCGCAGCGGGAACTCGCCCACCTCGCCACAAAGATCGTTAATCTATCAGTAACTTACCCAGCATATTAGCCGCCTCAGTCTCATCGGAATCAAATCTGCCGGTGACGCGGTAGTTTGGCGGAGTTGTGTCCGACTCACGAGACGTTTCGTCACCTTCCACACCAGTTCCGCTTGACGAGAGGGATTTACTGCTGCTTCTGTCAAGTAATACAATATTTAAACATTATATTTTTCTTGCCGTAGTTTTTGTAAATGAATGTTATATTCCATACCACAACCTAGCTACTGATAATCTAAAGAATTACCTCTGTTGGGGAGTATGCGCCGAACCCTGCGCCAACGGAGTATTCGAAGATCTAGTAACTCCCCGTAGCGACAGATGCCTCGAACAGAATCCTCTTCGTTGACTTTCCTTAGTGCAGCCGTCTTTGGAGCAGAGCCGTCGCCACTGCTTCCCGTTGAACTTCTTGCGGATGCCCGTCGGCGTTGAGACTACGTCACCCTTCTTGTATTTGTGCGGGGTTGCCGCTTGAGATCTAAACATAATGGAAACTGTTACATCATACTTTTCAATACTATATATGATATGATATATCTATTTGTGCTAGTCGCCAGTGCGAAATGGTCAAAATTGGACTGTAATTAATTTTTTAGTAAAATTTTAGCATTCCTCCTTTTCCACATAAACTTTTACTATACTAAATTTGACACTCCTCCGTGAGCACAATAAGCTTAAAGTAATCGTACGAGCAAACTTTATACATACCCCTAGTATGTATAAAGTTTTCTCGTACGATACTAGCTGTTGCCCGCGGCTTCTCCTCCTTCTGCGCAGTCGGGTAAAAATAAGTCTATATCCCAATCCCGGTCATAATCTATCTGTATAGCAAATTTCATCGAAATCGGTGCAGACGTTTAATCGTGAAAACGTAACAAACAAACTGTGTGAGACAGTAACTTTCGAATTTATAATAATTAGTATGGATGTAGATGTAACTTGCTACGCTGAAAAGATATTCAGTATAACAACACTTAATTGACTAGGCAGGGTCCTATGGACCAACACAACTCCGTCAGTTAGTCAGGAAAGTCACGTACCCTGCAGACTTCTAAAATAAAACATTGGTTATTTTGATGTTGGTGCTGCGATAAAAAATTCTGACCATCATAATGAATCGATCACAAACATTCTCTGAGGATAAACATAATTGAGTAAGTATAAGATAGACAGGTACGTAGGTGTTTGTGTCTTACCTAGGAGTAGGCGGTTGAGATCTAGGTGTGAGACAGCGTTCCAGTAAACTGGAAGTGCTGCCGCGACTTTGTAGACTGCTGCGTTTACTGTTGTTGCAATCTGCAAACAAAAGTAGATCATGGAGTTGACGGTTTAAGGTTTATTTTCGTCAATTCAACACTTATCTCATGTCGTTTGGTAGTGAAGAATCATTCACAACATTCGGCTAAAGAGTGTACAAAAAGAAGGGTGGCACGCGTCGTAGTGTTATAGCCATGGACTACTCGATATAGCATGTTCCCATTTTGTTTTTTACATCGCTGTGGCTGTTTGCGGAGTAGAGTATTCAACTAATTTATCAAACACACTTTGTCGTCATATACATTTTTTATACGTTTTCGTTGCATTGACTTGACGACGCAACAGAAACGTTATCGTATATATATTTTAAGCGTTCGTAGCATAACTTGATTGAGCATTGCAGATCAAATGGAAATAATAAAATAAAATGGAAGACCAGCGCTGTATATACTTTGCTGTGATATCACAGCAAGGTAACACAACGCTGGTCAGTCTTCAGCAAAATGCTGAGTTGGAACCTTTTTGTGGCGACTGCTAATAATGTATATCTGTGTAATCTTTTGTAGTACTGTATTTTATTTTTTTGGTGTTGTTCATTGTTGTTATTAGTGGTTGGCATCATAAAAATATTTTCTTTCTTTCTTTCTGAATAGATGACCGTTGGAGGCATTTAACAATTTTCTAAGCGCTTCCGTGCTAAATAATAAGCATAATATAGCTGAAGTAGCAATGGGTAGGGCACATAGCTCGAAGAACTGACGGCCGTTGGGGCAGTAAGGTTCGAGTGGAGACCACGCACTGGAAAGAGCAGGGGCACTAGATGGAAAGAAGATCTGATAAAGGTTGCTGGGAGCCGTTGGGTGCAGGACGCACAAGATCGGTCGCTCTGGAAATCTATGGGGGACGCCTATGTCCTGCAGTAGACGTTTTTTGGCTGATATTAAATATGATGGATGAATGTATGAATGAATAAAACACTGTATTGTACACCACAAAAGAAACAAACATAAAAATAAAAATTCACCAAGCAAGAAGTACAATGGGTGGATGTAGTTCTTACCCATGTGAGAAACGTCATTTGGAAACATGATATCTTCCCTACGCAGATCATCATCACTTTCCCCGTAATCATCGAAAGCGCGTTTCCTCAAGTCGTCTATAGAGCCGTTGGAGAGAGCCCCGACGTTCACCACGCCGGGACCAGCGCCCGGCATTGGTGATGACGTGTAGAAGTTATCACCGCCCATCTGGAGATTAGATTATAAGACGTTTCAATTGACGATTTTTAATGATTGAATTAAACGAAATTAATGATGAATTTAATGATGAATTAAAGAATTAACAAGCAAAGAGTTGCCTACTCTCTTAGGAAATCTCTGTGATATTATCTAATGCCTAATCCAAATCGGCAAAAATAAATTGATATTGAGATGCACCACACCCAAACTATTGCAAACATTTCAGATGCAATGCTGATGATAACAAAAGTGGTGGGAACAAAACCTTTAGAAATGATAATCATCTCACCTGCATAGGCGCTTGGTGAAGACGCAACTGCTGTGAATGCATAGAAGTGGAGTGAGAACCAGCCTCTTCCAGTTCATCGGCCCACGGCGGCTGCAGCAGCCTTATATCAGCTCGCTTCACCTCCAACTCCAGGGCTTCTTTGCAGGATTGCACATCACCAATCTGAGGATAAATTGTGAAATAAATAAAATAAACATAAGACATTTTTTTATTTTATTTTCTAAGGAACAACAAACAACTACATTATATGACATAAATACCATCCATGTCATTCATTCTCCACAAATTCTGGGAATGTAAAAGTTATCGAAAATGTAGCCCACAACATTATCTACAAATTAAAAGAGTGCATAACATTGAAATAGGGCTTGGTACAGTTCAAAATTCAAAAAATTCAAATATTTTTATTCATTAAAATCACAAGAATCACTTTGAAACGTCAATTTTACTGCCTGTTCCTTCGCGACCAAGCCAGGAAAGAAAGGCAAGAAACAAGGCTGGTTGTTTTTTTTAATGATCCTTTTACAATACATAATACAGAAAATAAATTACGTCTAAATTGTAACATTTTGAACGAAATGGAGCAATTTCAATCCCAAGCTTCTCTATCATCTAAAATTTAGATATCGGAAAAATATCGGATTATTTAGAATCTAAATAATCCGATATTTTATAGTAGGCTCTTTTATAAAGATTTTGTTTAATTACGTTTTTAAATTTGTTATTTGTCAATTTTTGTACAGCCCTTGGGAGTTTGTTCTAAAAGCGTACACCTTGCCCTTTAAACGATTTACTAACTTTATGGAGTCTACAAGTGGCAACAGCGAGTTTATCTTTATTTCTAGTATTAAAATTATGTTTATCGCTATTTTTCTTAAACAAATTAATATTTTTGTGAACATACATTAGATTTTCATAGATGTATTGACAAGGGAATGTCATAATATTTATTTCTTTAAACTTATTGCGTAATGATTCTCTGGGGCCCATATTATAAATTGCACAAACAGCCCTCTTCTGCAGCACAAAAACGGTGTTTATATCTGCAGCACTCCCACACAGCAGTATACCGTATGGCATAATGCTATGGACAGAATTGTAAGGCGAAACACTGAACAAAGCTCCCGTAATTTTTTACGCTTTGTCACTTGCCGAGACTTTAGATCAAAACAAAACATGAAAGTCGAATCTACAGTTTGAAACTATCTATCTATCTAAACAGCCTCCAGCACCCACTGTTGGGTATAGGCCTCCACTCATGTCACCAGTCCAATCGGTCTTGAGCAAGTCTCATCCTTTGCTGTCCAACTTCCGTAACGAGATCGTCAGACCATCAGGCCGGTGGTCCGCCCTGCGGTCGACGTCCATCTCTTGGCACCACTCTGTGACTGCCTGTGACCACTGTGGTCCACCTGTTGTTATTCCGCCTTGCCAAGTGGCCTCCCCATCTCCACTTAAGCCTCGCGATTCGTATACCTACATCTTCGGCTTTAGTTCGACGTCGAATCTCGACGTTTGGTATAAGATCAAATACAGTTTGAATACTTAAACATAAAACACCTATTCCCAGAAAGATAATAAATGATGCAACAGAAATAAATTATTACTCAAACAGTGATGAATTGGTTACCTAAGGTTACCTGGAAAAATACCCAGGTATTTCCACTTCTAACATAAATAAAAATCAATGCAATATGCAATTAGTGAAAAGTATTTAATAATTGCGTGCCAAGTTGACAGTGGTTTTTGCTTTCCTCGTTTGAAACAATGATACTACATTGTTTCTTTTTGGTCACTAAATTACGTCAGTTAGCAGGTTAAGGAATGGCGGCCTTGTATGAGTTAATGAAAAAGAAAACATAGCGAAGGCTTCAGTAATCCTTGCAAAAGCTCCTTATAGGCACACGCAATGGCCTAGAGGATTCCACTTTCGAACCACAATTTTGGGTTCGACTGCCGTGCATAAAAATATTGTTTCTATTAAATTTTTATGCGCTCATTTACACGTGCTACAAATCGCGGAAGGAAAACATTGTAATGAAACCGGTGGCTTAGTTAACTCTGAGCGTATTAACCAAGTCTTTTCTGCGGATAAGGCTGACTAAGCTGGGAAGGTATAGGCTGGGCAAAGGCAAGTCTACTTCATCTAAGGTCCTGTCCCATGCACTACAGTGATTGCATCTTTTGCCCAGCTAATGCTTTAATTGTGAAATAAGGTTTTGCTGAAAATGAGTTCACTTACCCTGACAGTAATCCTCCTAATAGGCGAGTTTATAACGTGCACCACATATCCTTTCACAAACACATTTTGCACACTCTCCCTACCGGGGTCTGAAGTCCTGACCACGCAAGCCGAGCCAGTAAGCAAATGGCTCATTTGGGGACACGCGTCACTTATAACATCGTTCTTGTTCAAGCCAAACACATCACAGTACTCCACCGGTTCGTTCTCGTAACCATCGAGCTCCACTATCACTTTGCAGCCTTCCGCTTGACGAATCACCCCCGGGATATAAATGCCTCTGTGCTTCGCTAAGACCCTGTGATCACGCCATTCAGAGAGATCGATGTTCGGGTAAAGAGAGAACGGCTTGATGTCTTGAGGAGGTGAGGGGTGCCGAATTATCGGGGATGGTTGGAGAACAGTACGCTGATACATCTGCTGAGGGTGGTATTCAACCGGAGGCGGGATCGATACAGTATTGTTGTTGGTAGTTTGGACCATCTCCTCTAGGACCGAAGGATCAAACTTGCGTTTCTTGGGTAGGTTTCTGACGGGTGCCTGTGATGGGGTTTGCTGAGCTGGCGGTTGCGGCGCGTTGCCGCTGCTAGCGGTACCCGGATTGGTCGGATTGGCCATGGTTATGTTCGGAGTAGTGTGAGAAGAGGATTGAGAAAGGCTCACTGTGCCAACGCTGCTTATCACCGAAGCAGGTATCTGTAAATAAAACAGGAAAATTAACACGTATATTGGATTCGAAAATACAAACAACTGAGCGGTAACTATATATTGTTTCCATGTATGGAATGCATGAGGGAAACGTTTCATTGTGCAGAGTTTATCTCTTATTACTATGAATGTAATTACAGGCCTGAAGAGCAGGACGATAAAAGGTTCCATAAATAAAACCTAGACTCAGTTACGATTGATTTGAGGAAATGGTCGTGTACTGTATAAATGCATCAACGCAAATGCAACCTTCCGTATGAACCACATCTCTCTATTGCAAAATAGATTTCTATTTTGCAATAGAGAGATGTGGTTACCTGATCGTCAATATCGTAGATGGAGTGTGTGCGGTAGTGGGTCGGAGCGGGCGCGGCGACGGAGGCCTGCGACTGCGGGGCGCCGCCCGCGTGCGCTCGCTGCATCACCGCCCCGCTACCACTGGTCACTCATTGCGGGTAGCAAATACCTGAAACAAGAGGTTTCATCATTACGATCAGCTTGGCTAAAAATTGCAGAAGACCGCTATACAGTGTGTGTTTTTTTAACTGGGACAATATGGGGGCACCCATAACCAGAGGTGCAGTTTCTTTTGAAACATCAGCTCCTTTTTGGAGAAAAATATTTTGACATTAAAATTTTTTTGGTCAAGCGTGAGTAGGGTACATATGGTCCAATTAAATGCCCACCACGTTCACCCGACATGACGCCGATGGACTTTTTTTATGGGGCTACCTAAAGGGTTGTATTTACGAAACTCGGTACAATACCGCTCAAGAATTAAAAGAAGCAGTCCACTTTCACTAAAACAAGATTCACCACTCATGGTTGTCTAAGGCCACTAAAAGTGTTTTGAAACGTGCCCGTACCTGCATACAGCAACATGGGGGCCATATCGAACATCTATTGTGATAGTTTTAGTACCGTTTTGTACCAAACTGCTAAGAAATCGTATGTGAAAACATTTTATTTTTGACTTACTTCCGCTGCTCAGATTTTTTTTATTCGATACAATAAAATGATCCTTACAAAGAACTGCATCGATCGGCATCAAAAAAAAAATCACCATCTTGATTCATTTTAAGACGCTACTCACGCTTGACCAAAAAATGTTTAATGCCAAAATGTTTTTCTTCGAAAAAGAGCTGATGTTTTAAAAGAAACTGCACCTGTATCTCCTCTGGTTATGGGTGCTGCCGTACTGCCCCAGTTAAAAAAAACACTCTGTATATATGAAACTAAACGAAGAGATGTTCTGATGATCTATGGAAGGAAAAGACTTGACATGGTAGCCTCAGGTAATTTGGAAAAGGGGCAGGAGGATGATGATGCTGCCACGAGTCGTGCGTGAGCACAGAATAGCGAAATGGCGGCAGTTTGCGCAAGTGTAATTAAAAGTAAATGTAATTAAAATTACAAGCAACTAATACCTACAAAGTGCTGTTGAATGTTCATTTTAAGATCGTAGGCGACCTACGATGATAAAAGTATCCTATATGTGATATTCTAAGTCACAAATGTACCAACTACTTCGATTTCAAATTACATTTCATCTAAATTATGATAAATCAATGGAGCTGTTACGGTTTTTATTAACATCACATCCAGATATTTGCCTTGCTAATTAAATTGATGAAAAGTCAGAATAAAAACAACCTTCTGATAAGCACGAGAAGGTATTGAACATAATAAATGCAATTAGCCACGCCTACCTAACATGAAAACCGTAACGCAATTTGTGCTACGGGAAAAATAAAGGATGTCGCTCTTGAACCCTCCACTCTATTATGCGCTGTGGTATAAATAATTATGCCCTATCCATTTGGGAAAATGTGCGAATCCATGACATAGAGTCGTAATATTATTTAGTTTATTTGCTTCTCATTTTTCTATTCACCGCGTAGTAAACAGCAGATTTTTAGAATTTACAGATAAGCACTGGTAAACAGGCGCTTGTGACTTTTTTATATTAAAGTTGCAAAGCTGATACTAAAAATACTAATACTGTTTATGTTTAATGAGACAGATTCAGAGACGAAAGGATTAATTTATTCTGTGGAGGCTAGACAAGTGCACAAGTTATGCCGTACTTGCTCCGGTTAGTAACATCTATTTTAGGATACTACAGATTATAGGTACTCGGGTTTTTACTTAACGTAAGCAATTACTTCTCACGTGTTAGCATCGAGTTATGAAACGTGAGCTATCAGTATCAGTAGAGGCGAATAGGATGTAAAATAAATTGATATCATTTCTCTACTTTCTTAAGATTCTAGACGTCATAGGACTGATATTTCCGATTTCCATTGATTTTCGAATTTACCGAGTTCATTTTCCTCTTCCCAAGTTTCGTATCTCTATGTTAAATAATTTATAACAAAAGAGGGAAGCGATGTCTCGGCTGAATTCAATTGAAGTTTTAATCATCTGATAGCGCTACTAGTTCTTTACCACTTCGAAATACCTATAGTACACGTAATAACATATTTCATGAGTGACTATACATATACCTAGAAATAGTTTGGAATGTAAACTGAATCTAATCTAAACTCTTTTCATACTTTTTTTACTTAAAAAACACGTGATTTATTGAATCATCATTATAAGTACATATCATTCTTATAATAATATTATAATTATTATATATTTGATATATAATACCTACTTTTCATGCTGTACAATAAGATAATATAACTTCATGCTTGTATAAATTCTCTTTCGCACCGTATACAGGGTTACAGGAAAAATCGTGCTAGATCCGTTAAGGGCGTGGAGTATCCATCATTTCTGACTTATTTCACTATGAAACACCCTACCCTAAACTTAACCCTTTTCGAGATATTCGACTTTTAATTTTTTTATTGAAAATAGCCGATTTTTAGGCTACTAAATTTATTTTTGTTTATTTTGTGTATCTTATTATTATTATTATTGCATTTTTACATGTGTAATAAGATGCTTTAGGACGTCTATCATTAAAATAGTGCATAAGTTAATTGAATAGACCGTAGTAGACAAGTGAAAGTTAAGAAATAAAAAAAAATATTAGAAAGTTTATTTTTCTCTAAGGGATATCTAAAAAAAATATTATGGCAATTGTTCGGCAGATGTTTTTTAAAATATCTACGTTTCATCAGCTATCTAACGAGGTATAATAATCTAGGGTTTTATTCAAATGCATTGAAAAAAATTTAGTTATATAGGCGACAGTGGAGAAGAAAATTTATACTTAGCCCTAAAAAGTAAAATAAAATAATAGGTAAGCATGAAATGTCATTTATTAAAGATTTTCACACAACTTTTTCTTATTCTACAGTTCATGTTCAACATGGCCGCCTCTATTTCTGATACATTGTCGCATCCTTCTACGGAGACCAGTCTTTACTACTCCAGTGGTTAACGTGGTCCTCATTTTATTGGCTGCATCCACAATCCTTTCTCGTAAGTCTTCCACAGACGAAACTGGATTCGGCTCGCTGTACACAAGACTTTTCATGCACCCCCACACGTGAAAATCCATGGGGGTTAGGTCCGGACTTCTTGCTGGCCATGGCAACGGTCCACCTCGTCCTATCCATTTGTTTGGATAATTTGTGTCCAGCCAGTCTCTGGCACTTCTCCTGAAATGGGCAGGGCAGCCATCGTGTTGGAACCACATGTCCCTGATCAGGTTGAGTGGCAGATCATCCAGCAAATCACTTAAGTCTGCTCTCAGGAAATTTTCGTAGCTTTCCCCATTTAGATTATCTGGGAGAAAGTAAGGTCCAATCAAATGATTGGAGATAATGCCCATCCACACATTCACGCTGAATCTTCGTTGGGACCCCTTCACTCTTTTCTTATTGGGATTCCTTAGCTCTTTTGGGGCCCAGTAATGGGCGTTGTGATAGTTAGTTATGCCATCTTTATCAAATTTGGACTCATCCGTCCACAAGATATTTCTTAGAAAATCTGAAAATCAAACAAATGGATAGGACGAGGTGGACCGTTGCCATGGCCAGCAAGAAGTCCGGACCTAACCCCCATGGATTTTCACGTGTGGGGGTGCATGAAAAGTCTTGTGTACAGCGAGCCAAATCCAGTTTCGTCTGTGGAAGACTTACGAGAAAGGATTGTGGATGCAGCCAATAAAATGAGGACCACGTTAACCACTGGAGTAGTAAAGACTGGTCTCCGTAGAAGGATGCGACAATGTATCAGAAATAGAGGCGGCCATGTTGAACATGAACTGTAGAATAAGAAAAAGTTGTGTGAAAATCTTTAATAAATGACATTTCATGCTTACCTATTATTTTATTTTACTTTTTAGGGCTAAGTATAAATTTTCTTCTCCACTGTCGCCTATAAAACTAATTTTTTTTCAATGCATTTGAATAAAACCCTAGATTATTATACCTCGTTAGATAGCTGATGAAACGTAGATATTTTAAAAAACATCTGCCGAACAATTGCCATAATATTTTTTTAGATATCCCTTAGAGAAAAATAAACTTTCTAATATTTTTTTTTATTTCTTAACTTTCACTTGTCTACTACGGTCTATTCAATTAACTTATGCACTATTTTAATGATAAACGTCCTAAAGCATCTTATTACACATGTAAAAATGCAATAATAATAATAATAAGATACACAAAATAAACAAAAATAAATTTAGTAGCCTAAAAATCGGCTATTTTCAATAAAAAAATTAAAAGTCGAATATCTCGAAAAGGGTTAAGTTTAGGGTAGGGTGTTTCATAGTGAAATAAGTCAGAAACGATGGATACTCCACGCCCTTAACGGATCTAGCACGATTTTTCCTGTAACCCTGTATACGAAACTATCGACATCATTAAACAATTTCATTGACAACTTAATAACACTTCCTTGTGAATGAAGCCTGGACGTGAATGAGCCTTTACCAGGTTAGGTGGGAGCATGACGCCATCCTAATAATTATATCCTTTCTAACTTTTACTATAAGTGAATGCGAAAGCGTGTTTATATGTTTCTGGCACAAACATACGGTATTGTTAAAACAATCTGGAGTTACATATTTAGGTATCACCTGAATTAATTTCGGTTAATCGAAGATAACTTGTTATAGTTTTTCGCGACTTAATTTATCTTTGCTGCTCAATACAGCAGCAGCAGAATATGCATTCTGCATTCAAGGTATCAAAAAGAAAGCAAACTATCCTTAAAAAAGAATTTTGGAACTCTTTGGTTCATCAACTGACAACTCATTCGGTTCAACTGTTCCTTTTCTACTAATAAATTCAAGAGGCAACGAACCGCGACTGCAGGTGGACGGATTTCAGTGACCTCACTGCTCACACCGCTGGCCACTATAATGATGTCACGAACGAACATCACCTGTCATATCTGCATCAAGAAACAAGATGTTTATTTGCCTATTTATGTGTACAAATATACATTTACAACTTCTAGACAATACATATATATCAAGTTATTACATAAATACGTTATTACTTCGTATCTAAGTAGCATTTTAGAATAGTGTCTTTGTGGATTCAGTAAATGAGGCTCTGCATTGATGAGTCAGCAGTCAAGCAGAACTTTTTAATATAAGTAACAGGTAGGCACAAGTATTTATAATGGTATGACAGTGTGATTCATCGACAGACTTTAATTCAGATGAAAATTATATTCTCTCTATAGATGGGTATTTACCAACTCATTTGTTCTTGTCATATGTATTAGGTGTGTGATTTTTCTTAGTGAATACGCATTAAAGTAGCGAAGGTTAAGCTAGGTCATATTGCATGAAAAAACCGGTGTGGTCAAAGATTCAGTGCCAATTATTTATTTCTAATTAAGTATGGGTATTACTAAATTATGGTAAAGTTTAGTTCATGATCCATTTGCTATAACAATATTAGACCGTAGACTCCGTAGAGAATATCGACAGATTCCATTGCTACCAATATCGCACAGAAAATTTTATCAATTTACTCAATACAGTTCGTCAGCTCTTGCTATATCTCTTTACAAATTGGACTACTTGTATAATTTTACCTTAAAACCGGCAAAAGCTTTTGGGTTCAGCACATTTCCCTTCAGTATCGATCGATCCCAGTTCTTTTCTAGCAAATGCATTCACATTCGCGAGATGGTTATTTTAAGTTAAATCTAAATAGATTCAGCTCGGATCAATGACCTAGGGCTAGAGGTCTTTACCTTTTGTTTCGTTTTTTATAACCCGGAATAGCTGGCGTTTATCTTCGTTAATAATATACGAGGCACTAATATAATTTCTAACTTAAGCGTTGCGGTGCTGCTGGGGTCGATAATGGTTACGAGAAGTGATGCGGATATTTACCTAGATGCATTTTAATTTTAACCTCTAGTGTTATGAGCACATAAAATGAATGGAACCAACATTTCTTCAGTAGCCATATGTTAATTGATCGAGCGAAGCGAGATCTCTAAATCAACTTGGCTAAATCGGTGTTATTTTTGGTGTGACTAAATAAACTCAAAATGTTGGGGGGGTTATTGAGATACTGGGGGAGTTCAAGAGGGGTAAAAAAAATGAACATGAGACTATTAGGTCAAGTGACACGTCAAATGAAAGGTCTTTATTAGTACATTTTGACCCTGTTTTTATTTTTAGTAAATATTTTGTAGTTTTTGAGTTATCAGCAACAAAATTCACAGGGTACACCAGTGACCCCACAATGCTGTAATTTGGTATGCGTGTAGCTTAAGTATCACAAAATATAGGCAATAGTCTGAAAGCCAGATTATCTGCAATTTGTACCCCAAAAAAGAGGACCGAAATAACATGAACTCCCGTTACCTGTAATTTGAATGAAACTGTAGGTCAAGTTAATTGGTGATTTATTTCGTGGCACATTTTGATAGCCAAATATTACGAATAATATTTTTTTTGTTTTTTGGTAGATTCGCGATATCTCAGTTCGGGGCGAACCACTAATTATTACGACTTAAACAATCCTAAGTCTTCTCGATTAGTTCAATCAAAATTATTATATAACTATAATGTACTTCCACAGTGATTATTATTATCATATTGTATATTGAACAGCCAATAAAATCCCACTTAATTTGAACAAGTTCAGACACGTCTGGTGGATGGCGGTCCGATATCCTGCCTTTATCAATGAATCTTACTTTAGTTGGTATATGCTGAATGAGTTTTGAATTCTTTGCATGTGTTGTATGAGCACAGTATGTGTTAGCACACCTGTGTCACTCGATTTTTATATTACATGTGATTCAATTTAAAGTGACAAGAAAGATGCACTTACTAGGCTTTATAATACCTAACCTATATAATATGACTGTTTTTGTGACCCTATTTGGACTTTTTGAGTTCGGGATGCCATTCGGTTTACGTGACTGGACTGTTTAAATGTGAGATCCCTGAATAACTCATCTTTCCATTTTGGAAATTATTTTTCTCATTATTCATTTAAGTGGATTACGTTATTAAGATTTTTAAGCAGAAGATTATAATATCTTCAATTCACAGCCATGGTAGGTTTTTAAATATCTTATTTAAACCAAGTTTTTTCAGTTCCCTGAAAATTCCGTATAAAGCAGCCAGTCTTCCCGTTATCAGAATGTTGGATTTTCTATACATACTCGTAATTAAACGGTTTAATCCATGCACCATGTGGTTACCATGTGCACCACGTAAAGTACTTAGCGCACATCAAGTGCACATCCGAATTTTTACAAAAAAACATTCTTAGTTCAGGTTTGGGTTAGTATGGCAAAGTTCAATTTCAATTCATATTTCGCTCTTCTTTTTAGTAATTCAAGACCTTTTAATCATTTGATTAGTAGTAACATATTATGTTACATTTCCTGTTTGGGTAGGTAGGTAAGTAAGAATATTTTATGGGATAGTTACAACTTACGAAATCAATGATAACCCTAAGTCCTTTCTTTTTATAGGAACTCGAAACCTGTCTATTTGTCTCATCGTTAAAAATGAGAAGTCGAAGTTTTGTCGAAACCAAAGATCACTTTAACCAGCTGTTATCTTGAGAAGCTAGAACATAATACAAGCCTATACAAAATGAGTCATGCCCGTTTTAACTATGTGAAATCTGTAACAGGTTTCGTTGCCTTGATGGTCCTTCACATCTTTGAAGTAGGAATGTATTGTTTCCGACATGAATGGAAATTTTAGACCTTAAATTGTATGCTGGTTAGGGTTGTTTTTAGTTTGAAGATTAAGTATTATGCTTGAGGTAGGTAGGCATTACAAACGGCTATATTACACAATTTTAAGACATATTCTTGCAACTTGTAATAAAACACCATACAAAGTACAATAAATTATGCGAACAAAAAGGTTTGATAAAAAAACTTTTTGCCACAAAGACCTGTGATTGAAACAAACACATTCGGCCTTATTCCAAAAAAGTACATTAGTCTAGGTTTAAACCAGAACTAAGAAGTCTAGGTTTGTTTCAGTATTAAAGTTGGTACCAGGATTAAAATGCGTCCTTATTACAAAACGTAGATCAACCAAAGATCACTTAGTACCAGAAATAGTCCATGGTTTAACTAAATCCATAGATTATATTATAAATATTGATAATGCATCATTCATTCATTCTGCAACCATTCGATGCAACGTTCCGTTTCGATAAATGTGATATTTTCTTTAAGATGTAAAAGGATTAGAAATATGTTTAATGATAGATTATTAATCTATTTGTTACTAAAATATGTTTTAATCTCTCAAACATGGGCGATTTATTGTTCAAAAGGTTTTTTTAAAAGAGTTGTTATCATTTCTTGAATAACTCATGCGTGTAATGGAGTGAAGTTTCATCATGCACGCAAAATTCGAGACCATCAGTCAGGCCATGTCAATCAAAACAATATTTGTGATGGAGCTTTGTTGAGAAACCACTTGAAAGTTTTGAAGACTTTTTTAACACTCGGGGGAATCCTAGGCGATTCACCTTGAGCTTGAACAAATACACCAATATATCCATTTGTACATAATTGACCTAAGTTGAGATCGTGTTGGGGTAAAAAAATGGAACAAATGAAGAAGAAAAAGGGGTGAAAACTGGAGTTTTGAAGAGAAAGTAAGTCTTGTGAGCACCATTAGATAACTAATAAGTACCTATATTACTTTGTTTCCCTTCATACGTTTTTAACTAGATAATGCAATTTTCTATAATGTTTTTTATTGTTTTACAGAACTGAAGAAATGCGCCAGTACAAAGGGACTTAAAAAAAACAGAATTGCTGGAAATGAAAAACATTTGAACTAGAAATAGCTTTATTAGAATGTAAGAAAAACACGTTATAATTTTTATTATTATGAATAAATGACTATTATTATGACACCATCATTAAAAAATTTACCATACATAGAATAAAAATAAAATACATACATATTTATTTAAGACATTATATTAAAAATGAGTTTCAATAAACTGGATTCTCCTAGTATTCCCCTGTACTGTGTTATGAATATACCTTGGTATCGGTACGGATTCCCCTTGAAAAAGTCAGCTCACTGCTATCCTCACCAGGAAACAGGTCTTCTTTCATGTCAGTGGCAATATTGTGAAGGACAACGGAACTGTTGCTTCGATAGACCAAAACATTTTTCCACTGTGTTCCGGGTACGGATATGGCACCTATTGTAGTTTTCATCTTTGGGACTTCCGGGATTCAGCAATGGTAAATAAATACACACAATGGTAAATAAGTACATGGATAACCACTGTATCCCTGTAATATTTCAAAGAATGCACCAGCCTCTTGATTTAATCTGCATTCCCGGAATATTCTTGAGTCATGCACACTGCCACGCTACCTGGTCACCATTTTCATAGTTTTCAGATCAGCATCACAAACTACCTGGAAAGTTAACACTTTTTAGTACTTACCTACTTATAATCTTTCCATAATGTTTTGTTTTATACCATAGTTGTAAAATTTTTAAGATTTATCTTGTCCCCTATATTCTATAGATTTGTCTAGATTAGTTTAATCCCCCTTCATGAAATAGATGTGATTGTATGTATGTTTTATTAGACAGTAACAAACTAAAATCAAAATTACCTGTACATTAATTGAAGAACATCACAATTCACTATTGTGCGGAATTTTCTTATGCTCTCCTCTTGATGGCCTAAAGTTGCAGGCATTTTTATAAATCATGTTTTGCTGACAGCTGGTTGAGATACATCATGTAAATCAGCAGTATCGTCTTGAATCTAGGATGAAAAATAAAAATGTATTAGTAGGTAAATTCATTAAATTCGTTTTTATAAAACTTTGTATTACAAGGTTATAAGCACTTACTTCATGGCGAACCCAATTGTGAAGCGCGCAAATCACTTGGATTTCGGGGCTCAAGATCGTGAGACAAATCTTCACGCAATAAATCTACTAAAATCTTCATCACATAGGTTCACATAGGTAAAGGATTCACTCGGAGACGATGTCTATCAGATCACCGGAACGTCTCCAGCATGTCTATATCTTCTAAATCAATCAAGCCGATCATGTGATTACCCATTTCGGTAAATTATTTATCAAAATGTAACACAAAAATCAAAGTAAACATCAAAGTTAACCTCAAAGCAAGAAAAACCAAAGATAAACTAGGGGTCTCGGGAGTTTATCTTTAGACCATAGATGATCCATGGTTTTAGTGCTAAACTTCGTTTTGTAATAAAGTTTATTTTAGTCTCTGGTCTAAACCTGATTTAAACCTAGTCTATTTATAGTCTGCGTTTTGGAATAAGGCCGATTGTGTTTTACACATTATTAGGAGATTGGAATTCTAACCTTCTGTACACTGACTATGCAAATATGTAGTGATGAGGACAAAAATTGTATAGGTTTTAAAGGAACTTTTATACAGAAAACAGAAATACATATACATATATACAAAAATAAATTGTGTTTCATTGCACATTTAACTATAAAATATGGATGGAAAGATATGATTTGTCAGATATTTTTTTTTATTGAAACTGACTCTTACTTAACTGAGTAGTGTATAGAACTAGCCCTGGGATTGTCACGGCCACTCTATGCATAAGGCAAATCTCAGGAATATTACCGGGTGTCCAATTTCTACAGTCCACGCTCAACTTAAACCCTAATATTCAAATTGGATATTTAGTCTACGTTATTAAATTTAGTTTTTAATATAAAAAGACATCTGCAGTGTTTTAATTTTTAACCCTACTCATGTCACGTTATTCTAGAAGCCAGTATATTATACCTTTGCTTTAACATTACCCTATTACACAGCGTTTTTTCTTTGTAAGCTCGTAAGATGGGATAGGAAATAAGTAGGTAGTGATTCATCTCAGAACCAGTACTAATAACATTGGCTTTTATTCATATACCTACTGTTAATGATGTGAGTGTAAATTCTATGATATAAGTAGGTAAATGAGGTCATTTCTATTTTATTTATTTAGTAAACAATAGGAATGTATAAAATTAGGTTAAAGTTTCATCTAGGTATGTTAATTGTAGTCATGATCTAGCTCAGCTGTTCACAATTCTGAAAATAACAGATTTAGTATTGAACTAAACAAACAGACAACAATTTTTTACTTGGAAAGGGGTGTTGCCTTTGAGAATATTAACAAATGCAGTAATATCACCCTGAATATCAATAGTCTAGTTATCTAGCTTATTGACACTCACTGGGTATAAACCGTGCTGAATTATCCCATCTGATACCCTGAAATTATTTCACCCCCCCCCCCCCCCCCCCCCGTCACTAATAGAGGGGTAGACAGAACTAATCACAACAGCATGTCCTCAAAAAAAAATTGAAAGGCTATGTGACTGACCACTGTAACAACATCTCTTTATAATTTTAATCACACATTATAAATGGACTTCTAATGTTACACAGTCACCGTTACCTATAAACGCCTGTAGCACTCATGGTATTCCAGATGTATTGCATATCAAAGTATTTTGTTGTACCTAGTCTTGCTCTGGTTTAATAGGTACTTACAATAATATCAATATTGTTGTTATTAAACACATCTGAATTACTATGTGCAAAGAGCATGCTACTACCAATTAAACATTGATAAAATTAATCAGCTCAAAATTACAACACTTATCATTATAGGTAAGTACATCTAGCTAGTAATGCATGGGATAAGACTTGCAAGGCACTGTGAGACATTTTCTTTATACAGTTATTGTAAAAATCCTGCCAATATAAACATTTAAATAAAAAAAAAACTATTTTAAAAGTAAAAAATTTGATAGGTAGGTATTTTTTTGGTAAGTTACACTTTTTTCCCTCCAACATCAGGGACTTTATGAAGCTAACGTTTTGTTTGGCAAATTTCTCTGTGTGTATGAATAATTTGGAGAGTAGGTATGTATTAAATATAAACTGATTAATTATAACCCGTTGACTAACCGTCGACTCGATATTGAGCCTATAATGTTTTATTTCCTGGTATTTGACAGGCTAAAGTAGCTAGGATGGCTGGGGTCAGGTTAAAAGGGGGTAATGCACAATACACCCCAATGCGGGACATCAGTGCAGATCTTATTCCCCCCACCCTAGAATTAGAATTAGAATTAATTAGGCTAAAGTAGGATTTAAATTTACTGACATGCTATACCTACATACTTTTTTTTATATACTTACTATCTTAATAGGTATCTATATTGTCAACATTATATCCATTATTTTTTAATATAATTTGACAGTTTTCGAATGTAATTTTGAACAGTTTATATGTGTTTTACTGTCAATTGTTAGTCACCAGGTGATTTTCAAGATACATACAGAATAGGGGCTGAACAGCTGACAAGTTAGCTATCCTCCGGTTGGAAACTAATAACTAAACTAAGTTATTAAAGCTAGGAGGTACGGTAGTTGGTGGAACTATAACTAACAATGACATCTCTGTACATGTATTTCATGCATTAAAAAAGAGTACTAATGCATCTATAATTTATTATGATTTGAAAATGTTATCTAAATAATGTTTTGTTTTTAGTTTTTTTTTAACAAGGGTTTTTTTATTAACTTACCTGTACTTTACAATTTGGCTGTAAACACAGCTATGAGAAAATAAATGTGGCCAATATTCAGAATATTAGTTTCAGCTGTGCTTTACAATGAAATAAATATGGTGGTGACAGGGAGTGTATCAGCTGATAAAGGCGATTGTAAACGCGATGGCCGTACACACACGATTGGCGCATGCCTACTCGAACTCAATCAATGTAGGATTGTCACTTCACTACCTACATAGGTACCGCATAATGTTATAGTGAGATAGTACCTACTATGTACGATGAGTATACAACCACGACTGCGCCGCACTATGCACAAAATCGAATACCATTACTGTTGCATGTTTATTGTCATGCCTACATGCGCATACATCATGATTTCCAGGCTTCTAGCTGTAGCGACATTCTATCGTCGTAATACTAGTGGACAGGCAGGTACTCACCATCGGTTTCCATTGTTCCGATCGCGATGCACTGTGTAAACAACCAAATGAACCAAACCACATAATAAAACAAAATGGAAGCCCAACTCGCCCGCACCGAGATGAGAAATTTTATGACCGCTCTCGAGTTGTAAAACGTTTGTGGTTACTATCCTGTCGTAGTATTCTACTAGCAGCCCCCCACCAGTCACCAAATTATTAGATGGCACACGATCACTAAACGATAAGTTCAATTGTTCACAGTGTAGAACACGACAAAGAGAATTAAATAAAAGACGATCTACAAATTTTTAATTGAAATTCACCAAAAATCACTTGAAATTATCAATCTCAATGAAGCGTTTGACGTCCCGAGACACAACACCCACATCAAAAAATTGTACATGGCAGCGTCGGTCTGGGCCAGGCACAGGCACTTTCAATAATTTCCACTCGAACATATCCCCGTTTCACTCACTCGTCATTCATTTAATTATTTCTCAATACGTGCGAATGAGACAGCGCTATATAAATATCTCCTACGTATGAATAGAATCGGTGTTGTGAAGTATCCTTCTCCGGCGATGGCCGAGCCGAGTTGAATGGACCCGAGAAGTGCTCAACCATTGGATCGATGAAGATCACGTGACTGAAAAATGTAGCACTCTTGAAACCCGCGAATATACGAACGAAACACAGAAGAATTTTGTATTTTCCGGTAGTAAGGCCTGTAATTTATTGAATAATGCTTGATTTGTAGGTAAGTTAATTGTAATTTGTAGGTTTTAATTTTATTTTTTTGGGTTTGAATGTTTTTCTATATATTATAAGTATGTATTTACAAATAAAAGTATATAAGTATTCTATCAGTTATCTGGTTCCCATAGTACAAGCTCTGCTTAGTTTGGGGCTAGATAGCGCTGTGTGAAATGTCCACCAATATTTATTTTATATTTATTTATTTAATTCACTCACAGAGAAAACTTAAAAATAACGTAAAACTAGTGTGCCTTACAGCGTTAATTTACACAATTGTAGTGTATGTAAAAAGGTTTAATAAAATAACAGAATAACAATCACAAACAACAAAACAAAAAAAAATGGTTAAAATGGGTAGTACCTAGGTGCCTAATTTGTGCATTTGAACAGCAACGAGCGAACGTTGAGCTTGCTTACCGCGATTGTTGTATAAGGCCTATATACCTAGGTATATTGTATATTCTTTATGTTATTAACGGTATTTTGTCCCCCATTATTCACTTCATGAATTGTAATCACAATATAGATACCTAAGTAGGATCAAAAGTAAAGTTCGGGCCGATTTTGATTTTATTTAGGTAGGTAGGTACTTACATACGCTCGAGCTTAGCGCTACTCAGCGCTAGGGCTGGCACCTACAATATTTTAGAAACAAATGGGTACTTAACAATTTTTTAAGGATTGTTTATTTATTGTCACGTAAATTATAACAAATAAATTCGCAACCAGCTAAATTATGTCACACAAAACATGATTTAGGTGATTAGGTACGTCTCGACAAAGCGCGACACTCGCTGCTGGTGTTCGACCAACTTGATCCGTTATGTTATGTGCAAAGTTTGAACACTTATTTACACTTTGCCATCCAGTGTCGGTTTTTTAAAGGGAATTTGAACTTTATTTTCTTTGGCGTCGTCGCACTCTATTAGTAGTTCTGCAAAAACGTTTATTCCTAGTACCTACTGTGTATGCTACACTTTACCCCCTGCGCACTGCACCACACATGAAGCAAACATTAGCGCAAAGTTTGAACAAACATTGACACTTTGCCATGCTTTATCGGTTTTCAAAGTAAACAAAATTCAAACTTCCTTTGTTCTTTCCCTACCGCGCAGAGGTAGCATACACAGTACTACTATTATGAATGAGTAGGTATGTATTTATAATACCTACTCATTCATTTTTCATTTCTAGAGACAAACTAAGGCAAACTTTAGAAAATAACTCCAACAAAAGTATTAAAACAAAAATAAGCAATATGTCTGCTTCTTACGTAGACTTCGTAACTTTTTACCGACTGCCACCATAAAATTGCCGACATAAAATTACGCTTGCACAATCCCTTCTACTCCCTATCTTAGATTACGTCGACGCCAGCTACCTCGACATTTCCGAAGTCTAAATGAGCAAACTTGAGCGCCTTCAAAACCTTTGTATTCGGTTCATACCTATTCGGCTTGCGCAAGTATGACCATGTCTCAGAATTCCGCGCAATACTCAAGTGGCTCCCTATCCGTCTTCGCCGGAATGCACATATTCTACTTTTTAACATTCTCTTTAATCTCACTTCACCTTCAAGGAGCGTTTCGAGTTTCTATTTCAGGCACACCCTCGAAACCTTAGTTCTTCCGAAGCTCTACAGCTTCGAACTCACAATTTTATGGTGACTCCTTCACAGTACAAGCTATGCGTCTGTGGAACGCCTTACCTTTGTCCATAAGGTCGTCCAAATCTCTTCCTATTTTCAAAGTCAAGGTACCAACCATTTCCTTTCGTTGTCTCGTAACTGCTAATTGGTGTTTATGTTATTTATCCTCCATGTGTAGTTTATTATACATTATTTCTATGTATTTAAGTTTGTTTATTGTACTTATACCTAATCAATAGTTAGGTATATTTTATTTTATGGGTTCTGTTTATGTATGTTATAGGTACTCTTGCACCGCCGTCTTTTGATTTTGTTTATGCTATCCATCCTAACTTTGGATTTGGATGGAAAGCGATCTCTTCCAGACAGCCTTTGGATTCCAAAGGTTGTCTGGAAGAGATCGCTTTTAGCGATAAGACCGCCTATTTTACCGTTATTTATTTCCTTAGTTACTGTATTTTTGTTTGGTGTGCAATAAATAGTATTTCATTCATTCAAAACCGGCGACAGTCTGAAATAGCGGTAGCCTTGCTCACGGAAGGTTTTCGTACAGCCTTCTTTGGAGAGAGCTGCCCACCTAGGACAAAACAGACGAAGCGGCAGATTTCATGGTGGAACTCTAAGTTAGGTAGACTAGGAGAAAAAACAGGTAATTCTTCAATAAGGCTAATGACTCGCATTTGTGAGTTTCACTTCCTCACGTTATACTACAACATAGAGATTAGGAAGGCTAAGGCTCGGATGATATGGCATCCGAGCTTGTCAGGGACTGTTTTTTAACGGCTCCTGACCAATCCGACGCACAACCAAACATTTGAATTTTTCCCGCATCGACTACACACGATCCGAGGCCATCCGACTTCCATTTTTACCTGGAAGCAACCGTGACATGGTCTAGATACACAGGATCGGGGAGACCCGGATGCCATATAGTCCGAGCCTAAGAGAGCATAGTGGGTGGAGGAAACTCGGCTAGGAACTTAAAAATCCACAAACTTCTCTCCAAAGCTAAAACTTACCAAATTTTGTTCTGTTCGTACAAGACAAAAAAAAAATATTATTTTGTAACCTAAATAAGGTAAACTTGACGAAGAGACATCAATGAGTAAATAGCAAAATCTAGTCAATGAGTTAAATGAAACTATTGACTGGATATTTTAAATCAGAGCTAAAATAAAATCTAGAACTACCCCATGAAGGTGTCTAACGCTATCTACTGGAGAGTTAAAAGGGCCAAAAAATTGTTGAGAGCACTATGCAGAATCGATTAGCATTTCAAGGGTTCAAGTCTTGAACAAAATAACTTTCAGATTTTAAGAATATAAATTAATACTAGCAACAAATGATCTCTCTAAAATTTCAGTTTGTACCTAATATAATAGTACCTTTATAAACAAAAATAGGGTTTGGAATAGTCATACTCATGCTGGTTTTCAATATTATTTTATTGAGTACGAAAAATATAACCTACTTACTTAAAATTAAGTAATAATAACCATAAATAAAGTCTGTTACTACTGAAATGAGAGTTTTATTTGTTTGAATTAACTTTATTTTAATTTTTTGTTGATATTTATTTTCAAAACCAAGGCAAGGAATAACACATAATTTATCAAAGAATAGTAAATCGTAGTGCAAATAAATCTTCACTTTAATAACATGCAATTATGATTAAAAATTACTATTACACATTTAAGCAGCCACAAGTGGAATACTGGAGTGTACCATACCTAAATGTGATTGAACAAACCTAGTGCAGAGGTACATCCCACTAAATTAGACCCTTAACTAGAATCTAAGATTATTCAGCATTTGAACCAAATATTAATCAAGACTATCTGTCTCTTATACATACCAAATACTAAACAATTTTTTATAACTGTATCAAGCATTTGTATTATTGGTGGTGTGAGCGCTTTATCAGCTTATTCTGATTTTTATGTAATACTACGGTGTTAGATGCCAAGTCCAAAGACGGAGACAATGCAGTACATGGTCTTGTTCTCCCAGCGTACTGTGCAAGAGCCGTCAGTGTTGTTGTCCCAGAAACAAGAAGATGCTGTATGTAATCCTGCTCCATTTTTCTGCATAATAGTGCATGTCACTGGAAAATGTAATTTTAAATAAGTAAATTTAATACAAAATTTAAAAAACCCCTTTGTGCATTGGGGTTAACAACTGACATAGGTAGCTAAGAACCACCCAGCTTTCTTTTTAAAAAAACCACACCCAATTTGGTTCATCCATTTGGGAACTACAATGGCACAGACATAGGCATCAAACTTATAACTTAACTTCTTTTTGCGTCGGGGGTTAAAATTAAGTGGCAATGTTGCGGAGCCATAACAGTTATTCATTTGTGTATGTAGGTAAGTCGGTTGGCGTCTTCGTTTCACAACGATATCCATACCTATATATTTGTAGGGCTTTTGTAACTTCGTCAGCTGGCCCAAACAGGATTCAACCACAGCAGATGTCCATTGATTCACTTTGTTGTGCTGGTAGGCAGTGCCGCCAATTGAATTCTCAATAGCTTCTTTTATAATTTTGCTCACATCGTCCACAATGAATTGGTTCTGAAACACGTCACGGTCGGTAAGTAGAACCCTCACGCACCGATACGTTTAAAAATGCTAAGGAATTACTTACTTCTTCAGCTAAATCGTTGCACTCCTTTACGTCCATGATTTTGATCTAATCCTACTCGGAATTATACGGGATTTGAGGTAATCTTCAGCAAAAACAACAAAATTTTTGACGCTACACACCAAGCGAGAAAGAAATAGACTCAATCAAACTATGACATTTGAAGTAGAATGTTGGTTCGGTTGGTACCTACATCTTGCGTTTCTTTCTAATTCTAGCGTAGTTTTTGTCTATGGATTAGGGATGTAAATGCAATCAATACGAATACGGTAACGGATTCATTCTTAGCATAGCCGCCAAGCGAGTATCACAAAAAGAAAGTCAATTATAGTAAAAAAATGGCCAAATAAAGTCAGTTGAAACCATCCATTGTCGGAATATATGGTAAAGTGCAAATATTGGTTCAAACTTTGCACACATGTGTGGCGATAGATTAACGTCAGGGTTGGAAGACAAATCATTTTTCGTACGGGCAATTCGTTAGTCATTTAAATAATCAATTGAATCAATCAAGTCAATCAACTGTCAGTGGCAGTCAAAAATCAAAATCCCAATTGTCTTTTTGAGAAATGAACATGGATATTTCTAATTTCGAAACAAATTAATTAATTATGGCTTCTTCCGTGCAAAATAGTAGAGCTACGCGTCCAGGTTTTTGTGGGTGCTGTAGGACATGTAATAATTTGTGTTGGAGAGCCTTCAAATGGCTTCCGGTGCTGTTGATAGTATCCATCATGAGCTGGTCCTACTATGCCTACGTTATCCAGTTGTGCATTGGTGAGTGTTTTACGCAATATTGTTACTGTGATTGAGGATTAGAAAGTGATTTACATATATTGAATACTTATTTTTGCAGGGGCGGTTAAAAATACAGTCCAAAAATGTGTGTATTTGGTGATATATCACATACTTGTAATCATGTTCGCCTGGTCGTATTGGAAAACTATTTTTGCAGATATGAAGCCTATTCCAGAGAAGGTAGGAATTTTATCAATACGCAAATTGTTATGCAGTTGCTATTCAATCCATGGCTATTTTCAGATTACTTGGATTGTAGTAATTGTAGGTAGCTACTAATTCCAAATTAGAGAGTAAAGTATGTTCTATTTATCTTTGATTCAACAAAGAATCATAGTGAAATCCTACGAAACTGGTTTTTGACTGATCACATTGATCCATCCAATATAAAGTTGTAATGTTACTTAGCATGCATTAAGTAAATTTACTCAGTGATAGAGTAAAAAAAGGGGTTTTTTGTTCCTACCTAAGTAAGAAATACCTAATGTGCAATCTACTTGATTAACATGTACCTACATACAGTTAATTTTAGTCAAACACCACACAAAGTATTCATCAAATAAAGATTCAAACAATAACGTTGTGAAAGTAGGTCAAGTGGTTTTTTAATAAAACATGACTAAACTAAGCCATGGTTCTATAAAGGTAGCTAATATAGCAATGTTCATGCATAGTGTGAATGCTAAACAGTTGAAAACTTCTATTATAATTTCCTAGCATGGGTTTCAGTTTTACTATTAGGACACATAGAAAGAATTGCCTTTGTGTCAATGGCACAAGTATGGATATTGAGTGTGGATATTGAGAGTCCTCCTTTTTCAAATTTGGCGTAGTGTAATTACTTATATTGACAAAAGTTTTGATGCTTTTTATAACAAGCTACAAAATGAAAGTTACAATGAAAGAGAAAGTAAGAACAAAACAGCTAATGAACCAATTCAAACCAGTGTTACAAAAGAATGAGCTTGAATTTGGAGGGTTTGGGTTAAATATATCCAATTCAGGACAGCCAACCAGTTTATTGTAATAATTAGTAGATCTGATAAATAGTTGGTGGTACAATGAGGAACATAATGGAATAGATAATCCTTTCTGTTCTTTTTGAAGAATGATTTTTTTTGTTCTGTGTTCATCTGCGATAATCACAGATCAGTGTTCTGACTATGAGCAGGTTTGGTGTGAGCAATCAAATGTTGAATGAATAAGAGTTGAATTAACTTATTTATGCATAAGTATTTAAATTAATAAAGTTTCCTGAAGTTTATACATCAAATAGGTGTTAGTAAGCTATATATGTCAACATCCACATACATATCCATCCATTGTACTATATTACCATGAGTCATTATTAACTCAAATATTAATAGTGTAGGTAGTAAATGGGCAATCCTTAGTAATAAGGAACTTTAAACTCTCGTTAGTGGATTAAGGCGAAATGTTTAGCTAGATCCTGTGCTCATTGCAGTGAAGAAGTAATACAATATCAAAATTGATTTAAATAACATGTATTTTTTTATCATTTGATTTTTCGTGATTCAAATCATCTCAATCCATTTAAAATTATTGCTATTATGAATAACTATAAACAAAGATATTAATGTGTTTTATTAAGTTGTACATCAAACACTTAAAATGATTTAAATAAAAAATCTTCCATTGTTTTTTGTAAATTTCTGTTTTTAATCAACCCTAATATTGATAGATTATTTAAACTTGAAACAGAAACTTCTCAACATTCTGAATTTACAGTTTCTTATAACTATTGGGCATTGCTAAATCTGTCAAAACAGATAATTGATTTCTAGAGTAGTGGGGGTTCAGTGGTACAGGTTTGATCCCCCCTAATCTCCTTAATTTGCATCAACAATGAACCTAGGTACAGCGATACAATACAAGAATCATAAGGTAACTGTTTTAAAAGAAAATGTTGCTGTTTTAGGAGCCCCTTAAAACATAATTATTTAAATAATAGCCATTGAATCAGTCAAGATAAAAAATGCCATAGTCTAATAAAGAACTATAAGGAAAATTATTGATTTTCCTGTTATGTTTCAGTACAAGCTACCAGATACGGAACTCGAGAAACTATTGAGTGCGGAGTCTGAAGATGCTCAGAGGGCCATCCTGGAAGGCTTTGCCAAAGATCTACCTCTAGTCACTAGGTATGTAGCTTGAATGCGGGACATACAGATGAAACTACTAGCTGACCAATATCTTCATACCTACTTTCCTTTGTATTTATGTTGTGGTCTGCTATTAAAGATAAATATTCATTTATTCGCGATACATGGGTTACATTAGTTGCAAACAAAATAATCTAGGTATAGCCATGATCGGCATACAAGCATGCAAAATTAAATAACAAATATACATTAATCATCAGTTCATCACATCACACTAATATTATAAATGTGAAAGTTTGTATGTTTGTTTATTTGTTTGTTTGTTACTCAATCACGTCGTAATGGCTGAACCGATTTCGATGAAGTTTGGTGTGTTGACCCGGATCCAAACATAGGTTACTTTTTGTTGACAAACAACGCGTGCGAAGCCGCTGGCGGAGGCAAATTATAAATAAATTAAAAATATGTCAAGTCATATACTTATTATTTTTCAGTCCCACTAATATTATAAACGCGAAAGTTGTATGTACATATGTATGGATATTTGTTACTCTTTGACGTCGGAACGACTATCTAAATACTCAAAGTGAAGAAAAACATTATATAGAAAACATTTCACATACATACGTTGTATATAAATAAAGATAAAGATACATTTAATTTTTACCATGGAAGTCACTATTTATAGATGAAAATGCTGGGAACATTAAAAGCCTGAACTAATGATTCATAATAGGTACATAGTATGAGTAGTCTATAGATAAATAAATAAATAATAAACCAATATTTCTGGACATTTCACACAGCGCTATCTAGCCCCAAACTAAACAGAGCTTGTACTATGGGAACCAGATAACTTATAGAATACTTATATACTTTTTTTTTATAAATACTGACTTATAATAATAGGTTGGGGAAAAAGGTCTTTTCGCATTATATTAGGTTGGGGAAAAAAATTCTTCGCATTTTTTAAGAAAATTCAAAACAGTTTTTAATATAGTTTATTTACATTTAACTAAAGTATGTAGGTACCATTTTGTTCGATGACTTTTTGCCATCTTGTAGGTAGGGGCATGATCCCATTGCTATAGAAATTTTGGGGCTTCTGATCAAAATACCGCGACAAGTGGTTTTGGCAGTCCTCTCGTGATGTTAACCTGACACTGCCTAAAGAATTCTGAAGAGACCGAAACAGGTGGAAATCTGAAGGTGCAAGGTCAGGACTATACGGCGGATGCATTAACACCTCAGAGCCAAACTCTCTTAATTATTGCTGAGTGGCTAAAAATGTGTGAGGTCTAGCGTTATCATGATGAAAAACCACACCCCTTCTGTTGATTAATTCCGGCCGCTTTCTCTCAACTTCTTGCTTTAATCTCATCAGTTGTTCGCAGTAGAGTTCAGAATCGATGGTCCTTCCTGGTGGTAACAGCTCATAATGAATAATGCCCTTCCAATCCCACCACACACACAGCATCACCTTGTTGCGAGTTAACCCGGGTTTCGCCACAGTCTGTGAAGCCTGACCGGCCTTTGACCACGACTTTTTTCACACGTTCTTGTCGTTCGTGATCCACTTTTCATCACCAGTTATCAGCTTCTTCAAAAATGGTTTGGTTTCATTACGTCGTAATAAAGAATCACAAATGAGTACACGGTTCATTAGGTTTCTTTCAGTGAGCTCGTGGGGTACCCAAATATCGAGCTTTTTTGTGTGCCCAGTTTTTTTCAAATGCGCCAAAACTGTTTTGTGGTCAATTCCCAGTTCTTCAGCTACGTCGTAACTACTGATATGTCGATCTTGCTCCACTTTTTCAAAAATGGCATCAATTTTATCCGTGATAGGGCGACCAGAGCGACGTGCATCTTTGACATCAAAATTTCCGGATTGAAAACGCTTAAACCAAATTTGTGCTACTCTCACAGACACTGCACTAGGTCCATAAATATAGCAAATTTTTGTCGCGGCTTGCGTTGCATTTTTACCTTTTTTTGTAGTAAAATTTTAAAATGTATCGAATTTCTTCATTAGATTTACTAGACCGCTATACCTCACACATCTTTAGCCACTCAGCAAAAATTAAGAGAGTTTGGCTGGGAGGTGTTAATGCATTCGCCGTATAGTCCTGACCTTGCACCTTCAGATTTCCACCTGTTTCGGTCTCTTCAGAATTCTTTAGGCAGTGTCAGGTTAACATCACGCGAGGACTGCCAAAACCACTTGTCGCGGTATTTTGATCAGAAGCCTCAAAATTTCTATAGCAATGGGATCATGTCCCTACCTACAAGATGGCAATAAGTTATCGAACAAAATGGTACCTACATACTTTAGTTAAATGCAAATAAATTATATTAAAAAATGTTTGGAATTTTCTTAAAAAATGCGAAGAAACTTTTTCCCCAACCTAATATTTAGAAAAACAGCCAGACACGGAACAAATATCTGTAGATCATGCAAACATTTGTTCCGGAATCGAACCCGCTACCTCCTGCGTCTCAGCCGGCTATACGCCCACTGCGCCACGGAGGCAGTCTAGTCTAGGCAGATAGGTAGTAATAAGAAGTTGTATCGTGCAATCAAAATTTTTAGGTGTTCAATAATATTAGGCATTTTTAAAATGCCAAGACGTATTATGTGCATTCTATAAAATTACCTATTTTTTGGTTTAAGCCACGATACAGACATCTAAACTCGTTATTGTGGTGATCACACTTACGTATAAGTTTCTACATGTTGATTACATAATTTCTAGGTATACAGAAAAACATACATATCTGTGGTAGTTACGTAGTTTGTACTTAACTTGTGGTTCGCCCCGAACTGAGATCTCGCGAGTCTCCCAAAACAAAAAAAAAATTCTTAGGGTGACTCGCGCAACGATGCCTAAACGTATTTAGTGGCTAAATATGATTTAAGGAGTTGTGAGATGATTTAAGGAGAGGAGAAATCATACAAATATGTAAAATTTAAACATGTTTAGTCGCTAAATACATTTAAGGAACGTTGTGCAAGCCGGCCTTAATCTTTGACCAATAAAATAGTGCCACGAAATAGGTAACCCAATAACTTGACCTACAGTTTTATTATTCAGATTACAGGTAACTGGTAGGAATTCATGGTAATTGGTTACCTTTTTTTGGGGTAGAAATTGCAGTTATTCTGGATTTCAGACTTTTGCCTATATTTGTATCACTACACGCATACCAAATTTCAGCACTGTGGGGTCACTGGTGTACCCAGTAAATTTTGCCAAAGTTCAGGTTTTATTATGGCTAATAACTTAAAAACTTCAACGTTTAAACTAAAAATAAATGAATTCACAAATACCTTTTATTAGACGTGCTACTTGACCGGATAGTCTCATTTTGGTGTTTTTTTACCCCTCTTGCACCCCAATATCTCAACAACCCCTACACATTTTTAGCTCATTTAGTCACACCAAAATTGTGCCATCACTACCTACCTATATACCAAATTTCACGATGATCGGATAAACGCTTCGAAAGTTATCCTCGGACAGATAAACATACATATAACGCCGATTCGTCCAAGTTGATTTAGAGATCTCGCTTCGCTCGATCAATAACATACTTTATATCCAGTTTTCTCAATTCTAGACTTTTTTTATTGATGTCAAGCGCTTGACGACTAGCTCACCTGGTGGTAAGTGATGGTGTAATCGATGAAGTACGCTTGCCTAGAAAGAACTTATTCACTCTTGGCTTGAAGACTCCGAGATTATACTGGTTCGGAAAAACATATGCCGGAAGTGAGTTCCACTCCTTACTTGTGCTAACAAGAAAAGTTGAAGCAAATCGGTGGTATTTCTCGGTACGTCTGCTTGTCCGGTAGTGGAAGTGGGAAACAGGAAGAAGGTCATGAAGATCTTGCGCATAGTCACCAAAATGAATCTTGTAAAAAACTGAAAGTCTGGCTACTCAGCGCCTGTGCTCTAGACTGTAAATTCGCTTCCACTAGTGAGTCATCACCAATGAGTCTAGTAGCACGTCGCTCAATCGAATCAAGGGCTTCAAGCTGATACTTGGCCGAGCCATCCCAGAGATGGCAGAAGTACTCCATACATGAGCGGACTTGTGCTTTGTAGAGGCTGCGCAGCTGTCCCGGTGAGAAGTACCGCCGAACCTTAGCTAGGATGCCCAGCTTCATAGCAGTAATTTTGGCCCTAGGTTCGATGTGCGAGCCGAAGTTCAGGTTGGGCGTGAGCTTAACGCCCAACAAGCTCAGATTTTCAGTAATTACGAGTGGGAATCAGACTTGCAATACGAAAGAACAGCGAGCGTTTTTTCAAAGCGGATAGCAAAAAAGAAATTATAGAGAACTTTGCTGACACATTACCTGTTCTAACAAGGTTTGCTCTTTCTTTTGAGTCAGATATTTGTACTTAGTTATATGTTGGTTTCAATTGAATACGAGTACTTGGTACCTATATATGTACCTATACCATACCTACATTAGTACCTCTTATGACTTAACCAAGTGTTCCATTGTGTCCCCATGGTTTATAAATAAATGAATTTAAAAGTTGACGAGTAATTTCACATTATAAAAGCTGTACTTGCTTAACTAGTTTTTTAAAACTATAAATGATAATTAATAAATAATGCTGACATTTCAGAAAGTGTCTAGCTCCAAACTAAGCAATGAACTATGGGAACCAGAATACTAATAGTATACTTATATTTTTTTTGTAAATTCATTATAGTATTTACAGAAACACCCGGAACAAATATCTGTAGATCATGCAAACATTTGTTTCCGGCGACTGCCCACTGCGCCACGGAGGTAGTCAACTGATATATACCATGTTTTGAGTAACAACTTAGTTTATTTGGAACTTAACTACCATTCACTGTTAGGATGTTTAATCTTTATCTAAATTCCAGAAATTATACAATTTAAAGTTGAGCCCTACTAAACTATTGGTCAATTCCAGTTTATTTTATTTATTTAATGTATTCGTTAGCCATAAATATGCAACAGACAGGAAGCCTATTGCATGCAATACAATGCAGGTCTCCAAAAATATCTGTTTACTTTAGGAAATAAAAGCTAGTGTAATCGTAACTATTTTATTAGAGGCTTCGATTTTTTTCTTGTATAAGTAATTCTATTAAAGTCATATTTCCAGAACTATGTCCGGTTCCGTCCGTTACTGCAACCGCTGTATTGTCGTCAAGCCAGACCGCGCGCATCATTGCTCAATCTGCCAGCAATGCGTAATGAAGATGGACCACCACTGTCCGTGGGTCAACAACTGCGTTTGCTTCCATAACTACAAGTTCTTTATGCTTTTCCTGGGATATGCGCTGATTTACTGTCTGTTTGTTACGTGTACGTGCCTGCCGTACTTCGTAAGATTTTGGAAGGTATGTTGTTTTTTTACTAAAGTTTATTATTTGGTTTATCTGAAGCGTTCGACTCAATTGATAGTTTGTTTTAGATATTTTTTTCAACTTTCTAGTAAAATAGAAAGGAAGCTAAGATTGAGAAGTGGCACTGATTTAGAGAACATTTTCTCGGTTATAACTTTTATTCAAATTGATATCTATGAGGTGAAAATATAATGTATGGCGTATCGCAAGGTAGTGTGTTAGGATCTTTACTTTAACTGTTTTGTGTGAAATATAACCGGGAATCTCCCTATTTTAAATAACGTTAGAGTGATATGGAAAATCGATCACAAATCAGAAAGTAACAAGTTGGTACAATAATAGAATGATGTAGATAGCTGATTGATTAGGATTCATCTATGTCTGTAGGTAAATTGTGTGATGTGACTATCAAATATCAAATAATATGCTCTAACGCTACAAAACAATGATTTGCAGAGTTTTCACCTGATTGTGTTATTGTTTATTAGAAAGCAAAACTATTATTAATAAGACGTGTTTGCTATTTGTGACCGATTGTTTATATCTATCTGATGCCGCAATGCGTACTGCATTTACAAAGATAGGGTAAATATTCTGATTGTTACATATTCGTGTTGTAACTTACTACTATGTTTATACGAACTAGATTCAGATTAGCCCATGATCTGCCCAGAGTTGACTCACGGCATTTTCTCGTAGACACCGATGGTGTTAATTGGTGGTTTGTATTCGATGCCTAAGGAACTATTTGTAATTTACAGATGTATCAGGAATACAAGCATGCCCACTGCGATCGCTTAATCGAGAAAGGCTCTAATCTCTCTAAAATATGCATGGATTTGATAAATGTAATATTATTTCTTTAATTTACCATCACGTAGTTAGACGTCCATAGCTTTGTTCTTAATAAACAAGGAAATATGTAAGCATTGTGATTCAAGATGTGGTTTCCACCCACTAATAAATTACGCTGCAAGAGCGTAATATAAATTTATTTTCACATGCATGAGGTTATGCCTGTTTCTCAGACCAGAGAGTAGATAGATACCACAGATCTCAACTTGTACAATCCTAACATACCTCTTTTGCTTGATTCACTACGTATTACATGCTCGTCGGTGTTGTTTTCTTCCTTAAAGCGTCTCTAATTTGTCAGGATATGTTCGCCAAGTTGTTGCCTTTTCAATTCCAATGTATATTTATACATACACAATCATAGATATATTTTATCGTCAAACCTTAACGATAAAATAAAACCAATTTATTTTCCAAGCTTTTGTCTTTGTATGATAGGTCCATCAGTCAAATACATAATATATTTCTAATACCCAGGCAATGCTATCTCTAACTAATCCTGGCCTACTTATATGACACACTAAAGTATTTTGAGCTAAGTGTACAGATCATCCAAAAGCTATTCCATCTTATGTTCTATAAATAGCGTAGATAATTTAAAATAGTTTACGTTAGAGACGATAGCTAATAGGTCAATAGGTTTATTGTCTGCTAACTGAAGATATAGTTCATAATCGTTATTATGGAATCAATTATTGGTATCATCGACTTTATGACCTCTGTTTTCGATAAAAAAATACTGTAGTTTTTCCTTACATATGTTTTCGTACCTCAAATATACATAACTAAATAATAAATAAAGGCCAAGCTAGTACTTTTATTTTTGTATACAAACTAAGGTCTATATTCCTGCTAGGTTTATATATCCAGTATGAAGTATAGTCAGGCCGTGGATGATTTATTTTATTTTTTATACAATCATCCTCATATTCATGAGTAGTACAATTTTTGACATTTCAAAATTAGTCAATGACTATCACTTTCATTACCTATGTTGTTTCAAACGCTAGGAGCCTTACCACAAAAAAGTTAAACACCTAGTTATAAAATTCCTTACCAGTTATTTTTATAGATTTTTTACACAGTTGTTCAACGGTTAAGGCCCTTATAGTCTGTCATCGTGTTAATCATTTAGTTATTTTTGTAACGAAAGTTCCACATTGTTTAATGTTTGTGGCATCGCAGTGGGCATGTTTTTTGTAACTTTTTATTAACTGTTCTTAAATAAGCTTTTAAACAGTGTGGAACCAACATGTACTTTGGAATATTTTAACGAAGTAATATAAAATTCTAGGAACACAAATCGATATAACATTTCATGACACTATTTTTTTATATAAATATTATGTGCACTACATTATATGTTTTGAAATAAAAAAAAATGCACTAATATTCACGTGCGGGACAAGATTTTGCATCTGCAAAGAGTCTAGGTCTGCGGGGGACTAATCAATATTAAGCTATGCTGCGCTGTGCTGTTTTAAACAAAGCGCAGCATCACAGAGCACAGCGCAGCAGATTTATTTGTTTCCTCATTATAATCGCATCATCATCATAACCATATCAGCCACAGGACGTCCACTGCTGAACATAGGCCTCCCCCATAAATTTCCAGAGCGATCGATCTTGTGCAGTCTGCACCCAACGGCTCCCAGCAACCTTCTACAGGTCGTGTTTCCATCTAGTGGTTGGCCGTTTCCACTCGAGCATTTTTCTGCCCTAACGGCCGTCGGTTCTTCGAGCTATGTGCCCTGCCCACTGCCACGTCTGCTTGCTAATCCTTTGTGCTATGCCGGTGACTTTAGTTCGTCTACGAATCTCCTCATTTCTGATTCGATCTCGTATTAATTATATAATCTCTGAGGAGCGAATTGGCTAAATACAGCATAGCTTAATATTGATTGGTCACCTTGAGTGTTCTGCCAGGCTAGCATGAACACCATAGAAATGATTCATTCAGGGCATGATTAGAGTAAAATGTCATTTTAGCGGAGAATGTAGACACATAGAACTGTAGAATGTAGACACTGTTTCGCATAGAAATGTTCTATATATACATTCTATGTTTGTTTTTGGTACATGCCACTTCTAATTACTGATACCTAACGACAGGTGATTCTAGTAATTTGCCTAAGTACTACGCAAGTGATCATTTGTTAAAGCGTTACGCAACCTCGCAAAAAGTTGCTTAGCCTATAGTCTTTGCAAATAATTCAATCCATTTTGACATTACCGGGCTGCCACTAGGAAAAATAAAGTGACCTGAAAAAATTAACTGTTAATCTGACTAGTCATTGGCTAATTGAGATTATGAGACATAAAGTGCATTGAGTTAATAAAAAAACTAATTGAGCTGAACTGAATCAGACTTTCATTAAAATATGTGATGTATCAACACTTGTGGTTTGGGTTGCGGCAACTTTATAACGCATTTTGAAATTTCATAAACGTCAAAATATGAATTGAATTATTTGTCGATTCAAATCATATATCATCGGAGTATAATTGATTAAGTAAGATCAAGCACGTTAAGTTACGGAAACTTCCAAGTCCTAGATAACCCTAGGACTTATAATTCAGGGGGATTAGGACTTTGTGACTTTTAGGTGATATTTATGTTCTCTTTCTGGAATTCCAGGGTGATTTTGGCGCAGCTGCCACCAACAGCGGTCAATACCACATCGTGTTCGCCTTCTTCGTCTCTCTCATGTTCGCTATCTCGCTCGGTTCGCTCTTCGGGTACCACTGCTATCTGGTTGCGAATAATCGGACTACTTTAGGTTTGTATTCTATACACAGATTTATATTGAATAGATAACGCAAGTGCATCTATTTGTATGAAAACCAATCGTGCCAACACCATGCTCAGCCGATTCAAAGTCACCGCGCCGGCGCCGCTGCTACGTGCTGCTGATATGCTATTAGCAAGCCGGCAAAGTTTAGAATTATTTATGTAACTAAAAGACACACAAATTAAGTAAACTGCCTTACAGGGACCTATGCGAACTTATTTATCGGTTTAGTTTTTAAAACCTTTAGAAAAGTTAGTCGCCGACTCTACAGTAGTAAGTACGGTACTGCCATAGCATGTAACTTTCGTTTATATAGAACTAGCGGAACTGCCCAGACTTCGCACGGATTTTTAACCGAAACCGGCCACCTAATTACGTAACATCAGCGACAGCAACACGACAGCAATCGGCCGCGCAATGTCACATTTACTATGGAAAAATTGTTCTATCTGTTGCCGTCCCTTTACTGTTGGCGCTAGTTTCTATGTGCAAATTGACGTTTTATGACCGATTGCTGTCACTGATTTTATTTAATTACTCGTGTACCGTCTAATCGGCAAAAAGCGCCGACTAGTCAGGCCATTATTTTTTTATATTTCTATTCGTTAATGAGAAACGTTGAAGTGTATATTGTTACCTTTATTTTTCTAAATAACAGTTAATTACGCCGGGCCGTACGTAGACAATAGTATATTACAAAATGTCAAGTAACCGCACGGCGGGTGCGAGCAACTTAGCTATCAATGAAGCGCCGCGGACATTGCCGATGCCACTCAAACTAGAACGAAAACAATGACCGTTTTAGCCGACTAGTCGGCTAAACTCGTAGTTGATCCATCTCTAGTAATTACCCCCGGGGCGGGTCAGCTTAGCACATAAGCTTAGTGACTGATAATACTAAAAGGACTAAACTGATGTAAAGCACATACGTTCAATTCGGACTAGATATGGAGTCACGTCGTAACGGCTGAACCGATTTCGATGAAATTTGGTATATACGTAGATTATAACATGGATTACCACATAGGGTACCTTTTATCCCATAAATCAGTTCCCATGGGATAAAAATCGGGTGTCAAGTCAAGTTGCAACAACGAGTTTAGCTTTATTTCTAGGTTACCTACACATTTAGTTGAGTAACGCGTACGAAGTCGCGGGGAACAGCTAGTAGTTTTATAAAAGTGACTGCAATTCGTTAATAAACAGTTCCCCCACTTTCTTAATACTAAAGCGATATTTATTTTCAGATTTGCTTGTTGCCTACCGCTATTTGGGCAGCCCGACCGGTCAGATTATAAACTCTATGCTTAAAACCTTATTAAATGGTAATTTCAGTCACTTACCAGTACATCTTATGTATAAATAGATACCTTATGCGTTGCGAGTTAACCCGGGTTTCGCCACAGTCTGTGAAGCCTGACCGGCCTTTGACCACGACCTTTTCGCACGTTCTTGTCGTACGTGATCCACTTTTCATCACCAGTTATCAGCTTCTTCAAAAATGGTTCGGTTTCATTACGTCGTAATAAAGAATCACAAATGAGTACACGGTTCAAAAGGTTTCTTTCAGTGAGCTCGTGGAGTACCCAAATATTGAGCTTTTTTGTGTACCCAGTTTTTTCAAATGCACCAAAACTGTTTTGTGGTGAATTCCCAGTCCTTCAGTTACGTCGTAACTACTGATATGCCGATCTTGCTCCACTTTTTCAAAAATGGCATCAATTTTATCCGTAATAGGGCGACCAGAGCGACGTGCATCTTTGACATAAAAATTTCCGGATTGAAAACGCTTAAACCAAATTTGTGCTACTCTCACAGACACTGCACTAGGTCCATAAACATCGCAAATTTTTTTCGCGGCTTGCGATACTTGGAATTATCTTCTTTAAAATTTAAACTTTGAATGATACCAAAACCAGCCAGATACAAATAGTATAGCCAAAGATATTTTATTACAAGTTCATACATACTATAATGCGAAAAGACTTTTTCCCCAACCTTTTATATACCAAATTTCATACACACAACGCCGATTTCCCCAAGTTGATTTTGAGATCTCGCTTTGCTCGATCAAAAAGATACTTTCTAAAAAGGTGCTTCTAACGAATAGGATTTGACTACAGTTCAAACAAGTTCAGTTAATGAAACTAGACCTTCAATACTTCAGTATGTTAGAAAACGATCGAACATTTATCAGGCGCTAAGAGTGACGTAAGTTTAAATCGTGTGCGGTGATAGGCGTAAAGGGTGCAAGCTTGTCGTTTGAGTCACTGCCCTCTTTGATCAAGTCGGTACCTGCGCTTTTTATTATGACCCAACGAACTGATGGATTACCTTTTTTTTAGCTCCGTCGCTTGGATTCCAGTGTTAACACTGAGGTGTAAAACTCGGTGTTGAAGTTATCGCGCGAATAAACGACGCGATTATTGCACGTTTGCGCGGCGCGATGCAATAGCTATCGCGCGACCGCCAGTTAGGACACCAAATCGACATCGGTATGCTTGCGAGTTTGTATGAACAAAGTTCGCGCGAACTAGCGATGATAGTGCATTCGTGTTCTATGATAACACCGCCAGATGCCGAGCATGGCTCGCTCCATGACCCGTTACGCTATTCGTACTCGGCACAATCTATATTACTACAATCTGTATTATTCGATCATCTGTGTTAGGCCCTTGCAACCATAAAGGTACCGTACAGTACTACGATTTAAGTTAGGCGCCTTAGCAAATTGCATCTATCATCGGAAATACGGAATATACCGGAATCTATATACTTCTGAACCGCACTGGTACCGGTTTTGAAACTCGCTGGTCACTAATGAGCCGTCGTCACGAGCACCGGACGGACGGACGGACGGAGGACTGCCGAACATTGCATAATCGTACGCATTCGGAAAAACGAACGTTGCCGAGGCATCTTACTTAAACCGTAGTCTTGTACAAATGATGACGTCTGTGTTAAGCTACAATGGTTGTTGCATTTGATTCATCATCATCATCATCCACAGCCTGACTTCACCTATTTTCGGGTATAGGCCTCCCCAAGTTTGTGCCATCCACCACGACCCTGCGCTAGTCTCACTCACCGACGGCCGCAACCTTTACGATGTCGTCCACCCATCTCGCTGCTGGACGTCCTATCCTTGTATACCCGCTCCTCGGCCACCATTCAGTCGCTGCCTCGCTCCACCTGTCATCACCACGTATAGCCAAGTGTCCCGCTCAAGACTATTGAGTTCCATAACTCGATTCCCAACGTCATAAACTTTTGTTCGTCTACGGATTTCGACGTTTGGAACTCGATCTAACAGTATGATGCTGAGTATGGTACGGTCCATGGCCCTCTGTGCAACTCTTAACCTGTGCACAGCCTCCTGCGTGAGCGTCCATGTCTCGGCACCGTAGCTCATGGTGGGCAGAACACATTGGTCGAATAAGCGGGTCTTCAGACACTGGAGTTTTAGGCGACTTAAGGATGTCGTGTAGCTTGCCGAACGCAGCCCATCCCAATTGGATCCTTTTAGAGATCTCCTTCTGCTGATGCTCTTTACCAAACATTGCATTTGATTATTATTGTTAAATTTCAGAGGCATTCCGAGCACCAATGTTTCGCGGGGGAGCTGATAAGAACGGCTTCTCACTAGGTGGTTTTAACAACTTCAAAGAAGTCTTCGGCAACAGCCCGAACCTCTGGCTGGTGCCTATATTCACCAGGTAAGAATCTTTCTAATTTGTTTTGCGATATTGGCAATACTGGTCAGTTGTGGCGAGACGATTAGTTTTGCGTTATTGGCATAACTAGTGGTTCCAGTCTAGAATTTTTCACGATACTTGCATTTAGATTAAGTGTTTTTAAATATAAGAGTTGCCTATACGGTCCGCTAGAGGCGCTGTTTTTGTTTCTTTGTAAAAAAGTATCACTGGTGTAAGTGTAGCGTGTAAAACTCAGACTAGGGCCTCAGTTATCGTCTTTAATGCGTCATGTTGGCACCACTGGCCTGTATATTGTGTGGAATTTTGGTGGGAAGTAGCATGTTTTTGTGTTTATATAACAGTAGCGGATTCGATTGTGCTAAACTTATAAATAAAATAAATTCTATCCGAATCCGCCTCTGAACTGGCACGTTTAAACGTGTTTAGCTAGGTGCTAGCTAAATATGTGTGGGTTTGTGTGCATGACTGTATATTTCTGTGTGAAAAAAGAAGTGAATGACTTTAATAATTTATAACGATTCGTTATGAATAGATTTAGAATATTTAACAATGGAACAGTGATTTTACTACGCCAACTACTAAAATGCACAATTCTTTACTAACATTGTGCAAAATTTATTTTTTTCTGGTATTGTTATGCGCATAGTTCAGGATCTTGGTACGAGACACAGATTTAAGCAGTTTTAAACCTAATTTTTATGATATAAAGTTGATTTTTACTGTACAGAATTATCTCGAAGTGGTTGATAGATATTTAAATTGAGTTTTATAGCATTGAATTTAGGTTCAAAATTGCTTAAATGCTTACTCAGACCCAGGTATGATGCCTAACGGTCTAACTTGTAATGTCAGCTTTGGTATTGGGGATTCGAAAGTCAGATTCATCAGGTCAGTAAAACCGACAACATACCGGAAATCCGTTTCGGAATTTCGAAAGCAGCAAATCCATACAAAAACTAAGTACGTGTGTTATAAAGTCATTGATTTTGTATTGAATTGCTGCCTTTGAGATTCTGAATCGATGTTTCGGTAAGAAACTGACAGTATGTAGCCGATTATGGCCGGCCTTAGGATTATTTACTGAACACGTTGCGGACATTACCTTACTATTAAATGTATCATTTTATCCTAAAATTCGATAACCATCTTTTTACAAAACTGGCAAACCTCTAACACAAATTATTTAAAGAAATATTTTTATCATTCCATATAAATTTAACCTTAAAATTTGCCTTTGAATTGCACCACTTATACAGCTTAGCCACCTTGTACAAAGCGCGATCCATTTTTACCTACACTTTACATCCGCAGTATTTAAATAAAAAGCATTTATTCACTTACCACAGGTTTGTAAAATTTAACTTATACTCACAATTTGAAAAATGTGGTGTGGGCGAATTTGCAAAAGAAGTCTCTAATTTAATAAATATTAATGTATTAATTCTATGCAAAACCATCCAAGAAAACTAATTGAAAAAGCATGATTTTCGGGCATGAAGCTTGTTTTAAATCAATAAAAATTACTTTTGTGTGGTTGTAATGTGTTTTGTGCTTAAGATATTTTTAAAAAATGGTCTTACATTATAAATGGCAATGGCGTGCAATAAATTCTAAACTATAAATAAACGCATGTTTTGTTATACAAATCTAAGGAGATAATTTGATTAAAAACGCACAGACGAATGTTATATGTTTAAAGCCTTTCTCCGTAGTATTAAATTTTGCAAACTGATGAACCAGTTTCAATACAGTTTTTGTTTAAAAGCTGGTTTTTGCGAGATGAAAATACTAATTACCATCAAAGAGGAAATGAACTATGTATGTCCCAAAATATAATGTTTGGTATTCAAAAGATGTGTAGTATTTTGCTACATGCTAACTTAACGTCTTCTGATATGTTCCTTACTATTACTAAAGTATAGGACACAAAATTCGTCGACACCACTCACTGTGAAGCGCTGGCAAATGTTGTTTTGTTGTTCTTAAAGATCAACTGAGCGCTTCCATTCTTCGGAGGGCGCGTTAAGTTGTCCCGGCTATATAAAATCGTTAGTCCATAACGAAGGCCTTCTGCCCAAAACCTCGACGCCACAGTTGGCAATTAGCTCATACGAACTTACTTACTCTGAATGCGTAATTTTGGTAGCCTCGGTGATGGCTGCGAATACCCAGTGCGTATGGAGCACCAACTGCAGACATTCACGACCCCCCAGGAGGCCCATAACGGATACGAATCCATGGGCACCACGCGATCCAGGTCAGAATCAGAATCCAGGGACTCACCTTTAGCCGACTCTCGACACATACCTTGAGAATATTTCATGCTATTCCAATTTCAAATTAGAGGGTTAGATTTTAACGTCTACCCGTATTTTTGTAATTTTTTATTTTTATTTTATGGTATTTTTTGCCAAGTCTTGTTAAGTAGCTGTTGGTCTATCTGGATTTTGACAGGTTTTTCGTTATCTGTCATCTAATCTGATGGTTATGCTATCTGCCACATGGCAGGACTTGGTGAAAACCCCTGTTAGTATTGTATTGTAGGTAGGCATACCTATTCGCCAAATGTTAGATAAATTTTCTAATTAAGTAGTTACGAGACTCACATTATGTGAGCAGATAAAGTTCCCATTTCTGGGATAAGAAACCGATTAATTATTGCATTTTGTAGATAGAAAGATCATAAATTGTTCACTTAATTATGCAACGAATTATTTAGGGGCTGTTAAGATGATTATTTTTATATGAACGTAGAATTATAAATACTAGATAGGTAATAATCTTAGTGGCATTGACCGGATATTTTTGCACACATTGGTAATCAAATTGTACAGAAAGTATCCGGGGAATTAGATTAGTATTAGTCCAGTAATACATTAAATTGTTGTGCATGAATAATCTTAAGAATGACGTTTATGTTGATTCAAGTTTTTGGATTTAAAGCAACTTACATGACGATTTTTCATTTAATTACAGCTTTAAAATACTATTGTACTTGATTGATAAAAATCGACAGTGTATAAAAATATAGGTACGTAAATATGAACTATTTTTAAACAAAATATACTCAAGTTATGTGAGAAAGTTTTGGCTGACGTGTGTTTGTAATAAAATTATTATTTTATAGAATTATTAAAAAAAATTGAACTGTGCAAAAGCTTTATATGCATTTATTGTTTCTGTGCTATATACAACACACAAGACTGATAAAAATAGAGAATGTTCATATTTTGTAAGTATTTTTTGTGCACAATAAAAGTTTTGTTTTATTATTTTTTGTATTTTTATTTTTATTAAATATTTATTTATTTTCGAAGTAATTTATACAGGTAAAATGTTTAGCTTGTATAATTAGTACTAGAGCAAGTTAGCAAGCAAATGGATGCAAACAAATTGATCAAACATTATTATAATTATCCGGAAACAAAATCGTCTGTGTGCTGTATATTACTACTTCATACATCTATATCATATCTACTTCATATATCTTAGTATATTTTATTTTCTCTTTTTCTGCATGTCTTGGGACATTCATCATTTTCTTGTGCCCATCTTTTGTCTCTTCAAAAGTCTAAACGAATACCATTCATGTTTAAAATTTATATATTGTTTGGAACTTCATTTGTAAGGTTGCTTTTTACATCTGTTGCACCTTTGCTCTTGATTCTCTTATAAATTGTATTAGTTTGCAGAGTCCAAATAGAAATAAGTTTTTATTAATTTTAGCACGGAGATGGCGCGCGAGTCAGAAAGTTGGAGACTTTGTCCAAGAAAGGATCGGACCGTCCCACAGATAGTATAAGGAATAATGCATTTTAGTATATTTTCATTCCGCTCTATTTTATAACGATTAATAAAAGTGTTCAAGTTTACTTGCTTTTCATTCATTGGTGATTCATTGAAGGCAAAAAAGAGGTCATTCACTTCTTTTTCAAAATTTTTAAAGGTTTAAGTCGGTGTCCTTTTGCATGCTAATTGTTGTCTGTAGATGCTAGTAGGCCGCTGGTTATTAGAAAAGGCATCGAGCATATCCATAAAGGAAACTAAATGTTATGTAATGTAAGCGCGAGTCGTTTGCAATGCCTCTGTCATAGAGGAGTGATGGAATTTCATTATACAATATCATATACGTTGAACCGTTTTTCTGATGTCATAAGTGCCTTATTTATAAAAGTTGTTTAACATCCATTTTGATGTCAGTTATTTCTGACAGCGAGTTTGTCATGTGAAAGGGGATGTGGGGTCTAAGTAAATCTAAGGCTAAATCATGTTATAAAATAAATTCAATAAGGCTGGACGCAAGTTTGTGAAAGTTAAAATAATTGTTTGATCATTCAAATCAACACTGATCGCTTCGCTCGATCTAAAAAGAATTGCTGTTTTAGAGAAAATCACAGTAACAGTCTGTTATTTATGTTGCATCTTTTTCTAAACTAAACTTGCCAAGAATAAAAATGTTTCTGTCCTTTTTTAATGCACTGAAATAATGCAAATATTATTAATTGTCTTCTTTAGTTGACTAAACGTTGCCACAAACTTGACAGCAGATTTTTGGTTGTGTATATTGGGCAATTCATGGTTTAGATTTTGCAGCTTCTTTAGTTTCAATTGCTATTTCATAGCTATTTGGTAGCATTTACTAGAAATTCCATAACAAATACACTAGGCACATTTTGTTAGACACAAGTCATGCATACAAAAACACCTATTTTTATTATTCTGCTGTAGCTAAATTTAAACTTTGAGCTTTCTACAGCTTACTAGTGTCTGGCCAAATCATTACTAATTTTAAATTTATTATAGTGACACTCTGAATTAGGTACTTCACAAACACAATATTCAGGTATTCAGGCGGTTCGAGTTGAGACATAGATCAGAGATCGATACCTCTAATGTTCAGTTCACGAATGAGACCGTTACATGAAACAGAATATAGCGAGACGGTTTTGTCGTGGTCGCATGGTAAAAAACCGGAAACGGAAACGTTGCTCTACAGTCTCGGGGTCCTGCTGTCTCGACCCGTACTGCTACCTTTACAAGTCCTGTACGACTGAAGTACTCGTACATCACTTTTCGTATCCTCATCATTACCTCAGGTTAACGAACACGCTACCTTGTTCTAGTTTTGAATATAGAAAGTGTCTACTATAGGTGAAATTACCATTTGTTTCATCAGGCTGTTACCCGTGAATCCACCATCATATCCCACTTCACGGGTAATTTAGTTTACCCTCTGTCCCACCGCAATAAAATAAGTGGTAAATATGTACTATATCATAAAATTCAGTAGGTCGATAGGTTTTCAGAGAGAAGAGACTTCAGTTGGTTATTACAAACGTACTACGTTTTATTTATTCACATATTCTACGGTATTGTATTTACCTAGTGCGGTGGGACTACTGTTACAATAAATTACCCGTGAACCCACTAGTGGGATATGATGGTGGGACCACGGGTAAAAGGGGGTTTCATCAGCTTGTAAACAAATCATATTATGTTCCTCTATTATTAGCAAAACGGGTATTCATTTCTGGAAGCAAAACATTTCATATCTAAATAATTTAGAGGGGTTTTAAAAAATTTAAAGCCTTCATTAGCCCGCATTTAATTATTATACAGGGTGTCCCAGAACTCGACGTCAAGCCGGAAGCGTGTGATAGGCCAAGTCACAATAATTATCAAAAAAATAAAAAAAATCTAAGTTAGATAATTTAAAATAGGCTTTTAAAAAAAATCGAGATAATTCAGAAGATAACTTTCAGTACTACAAGTCTTTATTTCTTTCAAATATAATTTTTATAATTTAATCCTGAATAATGCTCGTGTAAATTGTTGCCTGAAATTTTAAGCTAACTGCCCAAAATTGGAAGAAAATGTCACGTTTTGCCCAACTAAGTATTCAAAATTAATATTTCGCCCAACTTTAACTATCTGTACTGAAAAAAATATACTACGCTGTTTTGGCCAGTAACTTTAAAAGTTGGCGCATTTGATAAGGATTCCAAAATGGTATAACACTTGCTTGTAATCTAGCAAGTTTCTTGGATATTATTATTGTTTTTGCGAAGAAACCCAGTTTTGAACAAATCTTTCTTACTTACTTAAAATTATTCTGATGTACCCAGGGCTTTCCTCGAGGCCGTAACTTTAACATGTAGGTTGAATGAGACGAAAAGAAGAAGAGGAGAAGGAGAGAGTAATTCTACTAAAGGTGAGCGAGACAGATGTGACGCCACATTTACTAACGTGTGAGACGGATAGATATTACACCATTCGACCAGTGCGAGCGAGACAGTGACGCCACATTCACTAAAGTGTGCGACGGATAGATATTACACCATTCGACCAGTGCGAGCGAGACAGTGACGCCACATTTACTAAAGTGTGAGACGGATAGATATTACACCATTCGACTAGTGCGAGCGAGACAGATAGTAAATTTACTAACGTGTGGGACGGATAGATATTATATTATTCAACTAGTGCGAGCGAGACAATTATTTAAAAATACATAACTTAGTTTTCTTTCCGATAATTATTGTGACTTGGCCTATAACCCGCTTCCGGCTTAACGTCGACTTCTGGGACACCCTGTGTAAATATTTATATACATATTATTTTAGTAATATAGGTACTTGATCTGTTAGTTATTATTTGATTTACGCCGCCGCCTCATTTATTCACACAGATCCTGTCAACCCAAAGTTTGCCTGGAAGAGATCGCTTTTTAGCGATAAGGCCGCCCATTGTACCTTTGATTTAATTGTGTATCCTCTTTTGTTTGTTTTATTTTTTAATGGTGTGCAATAAAGAAATTATCTATCTATCTTTAGGTGTTTCATATTGCATTTCAGTAAATGCATTATGAAACACCTAAAGTGGTCACTTTAGACCTTCTGAATACCGTTCCACAGAAGGTTTCCTTGACACGATAAATACTAAGGTCGAGTTGCCCCGAGTTAAGAAATTAAAAATAACACACAAATGTAGTTAGGTGCGGTTCAAGTAGGCAAGTGAAACTCATATAGGTACACACTTTGCTTTATTAAACGTCTACCACACAGGCGCGAGTTAATACGGGTCTTTTAAATTGTAGTCAACACATAGATACATACATTGTATTGGCTTTATCACCAAAACTCAGTTACTGTCAGTAACAACACCTCTTAATCGCCCTTGTGTAGTAGACCTATTATCATGTAAATTTCTCAACTAACAAACTGGATGGTTCAGTTTCGGCGACGGCATCGTCTACCCCAGCCGGATCCAGGAGGAAGAATCCGAGTCTCTTCTCAACTCGGAGCAGTGGGACCGGTGGGGAGAGTCACCGCGGCCCTTCGACGAGCACGAAGGCTCCTCCTACGACGAACTATGAGTGTAGGGCCCTGGGCAGCGCCGGGGGTACAGGCGCTGCGAACTTGGATCTCAGTGTAAAGTGCTGGAAAATAGTGCTAATGGACTATACAATAACTATATCGAGAAATATAATGCTAATGGGCTGAATAATTACCTCTACGAGAACTCTAGTGCTAACGGGTTTAATAATAATAACAACAACGAGAAATCAAGTGCTAACGGGATTAATAATAATGACATCAACGAGAAGTATAGTCCTAATATGCTAAACAATAATTACACTGGGGAAACTAGAACAAATAGAAAACGTGAAAAGGATAGTTATCAGTGTAATGTGAATAACAATTACATAAACTTACAACAAAGTAGTTTTAAAGATAACAACGTGTCTAATGGCCAAACTGATTGGCAATATAGTGATTTAGAAGACACCGAATTGCGTAACGTTAAAAATTACCACAACATCATCGAAACCGGTACAACGGTCCTGAACAGTCCTGCATGGCTGTCTAATTTCGTAAGTAATATTAAGCTTATAATAAAAAGTATATTTATCTTTAAATACTGCAAGAAAGAAACTGATGCTTACTCATATTTACGTAATGTAATTTTTTTAACTGACGAAGATCTGGAGCAGTTTTATAGTGCTGAGCGCAAATCTAACTGTACGCGTTCCCAGTATTGCTGCTTCTTGGCCTGTTTTAACTGGTATGGGGCTGTTATGCCTCCTACACCTTCTCCATATTCGACACCATATCATTCTCTAAAGAGGCAGAGATCGCTAAAAACCTCAACTTCAACCACAACTTTAACTGAGAGGCAATATAACTCTTTATACCGCGATTTCAAACACGCCAGTCAGGTTGAACTGAGGGATCAAATATCTTCCAGAGGTGAAAGAATTGATGATCACTCTAGAATATCTACTCTTCATCTACGCGGTCCAACCGAAGAAGAAATTAATGAAATCATTCAACCATTTCTGAGTGGATTTTTTACAGACATAGTTGACGATTATTTAAAACTGTTTGGAGAGATGGTTAAGGGTCTCACTCTGTTAAAGGAAACGGGGATTTCTTTGGACGATGTTTGTGCTCTTGGTGAAAAGGGCAATAAGTGTTATTGTCACCAGGCCACATGGATTCACAAAGACCCTAATCTTTCTTCCTGTCAACCTTATAATGTGGCCGAATTTGAGAAATTGTTAAAAGATGAATTAAAAAAACAATTTGAGGGCTGCTCACGCGATACGTCGAAGTGTTTTCATAAGGATCCTCCGGTATCTGATCACAATATATTTAGCGGCAGGGAGTGTCAGAGTTGCGTTTGCGTGCAGGGTACAATGGATAATCCGTATTTATCTTTCCTCACTGAAGTCAACAGCCATGGCCCTCACAATTTTACCACCGCAGAGTTCGAACAAATCCTACGCATAGAAAAGAAAATATTTTTGAGGAACTGTTTAAACTTATTACACAAAAATGAGTATATTTGGTTACATAACCAATCTTGTTTCGAATTTGAGCATTTTAATATAGGTACCAACGCAAAACGCAGTTCACCTAAAGGCCAAACTCAGCAAGACGTTAATGATGCTGACATGTACAACATGGCTCTGAAGGTATACAATCTAATAATATGTCATGTTCAATCGGCAATATTAGCGATGTTCAGATCAATGACATTCGGTGTAAAACTGATTCCACAGACACCAGAAAAAACAAGCGATTTCTATAGAACGTTAAAAGTTAGTGAATCAAAAAATCTCATAGAAAAGTCTCTGTCACAATATTTTAAGCTGCCAGAATTTACTGCTTCTATAGATGACGAAGTGTTTGAACTGGATTCATTAAACAAAAGTGAAACTCTTGAAGCTTCGGCTAATAACCAATATCAAAAATACAATGAACCCGATAAAGAACTTGAAGGTGTGCCATTAATAAAATATGAGGACGAATTACAATATCGCAGAAAACATTCACACAATGAACAATCCATTCAGCAAGTATTTCCGATTTCTCCACAAGAAATAAGGCAAAATTCAGAATTCGAGGAAGATGCCAGACAACACACACAAAACGGGCACGGTATGAACCATCTCTCGACACAAAGCACACAAGAAAATCCATCTAAACCAGATCTACAAAAAACTCAAAAAAAACTGGGTCTTTTCCAAAGATTAATATCTAGAGTGAAAAAGAAAAATGCGCATGTCATTTGTTTACTAAATTATTCTAAGCCTGAAGTCACACATACCGAGGCGGTTGCTTTTCTGAACAAAATGGAAACGGAAGGAGGAATATTCCACTATACACACTGCGGGGAAAATACTTCCCTAACTAAAATTGATGGACCTTCCTTCTATTTTTCTGTTTGCTGTGCTATTTGCAACGAAGAACTAGCACCACCCCAAAAACTAGAGGCTTACAAAACCGTTCCTGGAAATACAACGCCATCTAAGTTAATGGCTTACATCAAAAGTAAAAGGCGCGCTTCTTTTTATTTCCCTGTTCGCTGTGCTAGTTGCGGCTTCTTTCTATGTGACCATCAAAAAGCTAAAAAACTACCTATGTTTGTGCCCTTCCATTCCCCTGTTAAAGGTTATTTTTGTGCATCGCGATTAAAATTACATGAATGTCAAACGGGTTCACTCGATATACAGTACAATGGATGTATAACTGATACAATTAACACACACGAACAAAAAATATACGAGAAAGAACAGCAAGGTCTGTATGAAAAACTAATATCACCAAATCGCAAGTACATGAGAAGAAGTCGCTCTTTACCGGTACACTCACGTAAGGATCGTGACGTCAAAAACATAGAAACCCCCGATGAGACGTCACATTCCTCGTTCCGTAAAAACGCGATGTTGAAATTCGAGGATGCTGTTACAAACTTACTAAATATTTGGACATATGAAATGATAGATTACGAGAGAGGGACCAATGCCCCAGAATTAAGATCCCAAATTCTGAATTATAGAAAACGTCTTTCAATATTTATTAAAAAGGATATTAAAGAAAAATTGTGTTATCACCATACATTTTCGGTAACCAAAAACACTGAAAACTATGAGTCTCCTATTCGGCATTATAAAAGTCATATTTCAGCCGAAGCAAGACTGAACGGCAACATCATGAGAAGATCGCATTCTTGTCATTCAAAGTTTAGGTATGAAACTGCTTCAGCTACACATCGCTCTAAGTCCGAGTCTTTGGTTACTGAAATAAATACATTTAATCGTACATTATCTGAACTTGAAAAAGATGCAAGAACACCGTCTTTTAAACGCAGGAACATAGAAAGAGGCTCTTTACATTTGGAACATGCAACTTTTCCAGGTTTCCGTCACCGTGAATCCGAGTATAATAATAATAACATTCTATCAAACATTAAAAACACGCGTCCATATACATTTGTAGATCTCGAGAGAGGCGAAAGACGCCATATGAAATGTGAAGGTCTGAATTTCAAAAACATTTCAAGACCCCTATCTTTGCATTCAGAATTAAAACAAAAACCATCAGGGACACGCCGCAGAAGTTGTTCTGCGGCCGAGTCGGTTTCTAAAGACGAATTTTCCAATCAAATGTACGCGTGGACACATGGTTTACAAGAACTTCAGAAAAGTCTCCAATGCCCACATATTACATCCAGAACTCTGGATCGGAAAAACATAGCAAGACCTCTTTCTTTACATTCAGAACTCAAACAAAAACCATTAGCTTCCCATAATCGCCGTCGCAGTAGTTGTTCGTTCGTTACCGAGTCCGAATTTAAAGAAGACCTTTTCAATCAAATAAACGAGTGGAAACGCGAACTGATAAAACTACAGAAAAGTGTAGAGAGCCCAAATTTTAAAACTGAGACAATCAATCGTAAAAACTTCACTAAAGCTAATTCTTTAAATAATTCAGAACCAAAGTATGCAACTATTGCAGCTACTCGGCCAAAATCAGAGTCTGTAATAAATAAAGAGCTTTCATCTCAGATAAACGCGCGAAAAGATGTATTACTACAACTCCAAAAAACAATGGAAAAGTCACATTTGAGATCTGTAAATTTAAATCGTAAAACTGTTACCCAAGATGGCTTTTTACGTTTGGAACCAACTACTTTGACTCATCGCCGTCAATCCATGTCTGAAATGAATAAAGAAGAACTGTATACCGAGTTAATAGTGTGGAAACAAGAATTGTTGAAACTCCAGAAAAGCGTTGAAAGCCCACATTTGAGATCTGAAATGCTACCTCGCAAAAACAAAGCTAGAGCCGGCTCTTTAGACTCAGAACCGAAACCATCATCTTCTGCAGCCATACATCGACCTCAGTCTGAAATGGACGATATTTTAACAGAATTAAAAACATGGAATCGCAGTTTGCGAGAACTCGAACAAGACGCGACCAGCCCTCATTTGCGACTTGGAACACTCGGTCGTAACCGTAGAATCAAGACAAGAGCCGTTTCATTACATACTGAACCTAAACATACGACTACTCTTTCTAGGAATCGCCCGAAATCAGAGTCTGTTCTAGAAGATTTTTCATCACAATTAAACACCTGGAAACATGAACTGCTAATACTCGAAGAAGAGGCGAGAAACCCACAACCTGAACCACTAAATCGCAAAAACATGGCAAAATCGCGCTCGCTAAATTCAGAACCAAAATACAAATCTTTTGCGACTGCACAAAAGGATGATATTGAATCTTTGGACAATAAAGGCGATGCCTCCAGAAGACACACCTGGATGGCACCAATACAAAGTGTCCCACAAAAATCAATCCAAGCTAGAACGAATGCATCTGAATACAAATCTTCAGATCCAATACAAAGCGTCTCCCAAGAACCGATTCAGGCTAGAGCTAATGATTCTGAAAACAAACCTCCAGTTCGCAGGTATAGTGCATCACCCCGACAATTGCCTGCTATACCGAATCAAAAAAATGCGAGACGACATTCCCACTATGAAACAACTGGGAATTTCGTAAATTTGCTCTCCGATAGAAAGGCAACACGTTTGAACGCATGTAATCCTACGGTTTCTACGAGCAACTATGGCCATGATAATCAAGGTGCGATGCATCCTCGGAGTGAGACATCAGATAACTTTTTGAGATCTTCTCTTGATGAAGGTACACGCTCTAGACAATTTTCAGAGTAACAGTCTACTACAATTAATGACAAAACTATAAATGCATGTAAAATCTGTCAGTCCCCCTAAACTACTTACTCTTGGTTAGTTGATGATGGTCGGATTTAGGTTGTCTTGGTTAACCCTGAAAAAAAAAACTTTGTACAAGTAAACGAGAAAATGAGATGCTTAATACGATTAATCTCATGATTCTTAAGTATGAAAATGTGTACTTAAATTGCTTACTCAACAAGAAGCTTTGCAAATCAAATAAAATGAAAGAGACACGATAAGATGCTGTAAAGTTAATGCTGTAGCGAGTAAGATGTGTGTGCACGCTTTACCGTGTAGTTATAGGCAGAACGTAAGGGGTAAATTGGTGCTGTTACGGGTAACGAATGGAATAAAACAGGGACACTAAAGTGCTCACTTAAGTTAATCATTTTGAGAACTTTTATTGCCATATGCGATATAAAATACTAAAAGTGGTCACTTTAGAGTCCCAAATGGCACATTGGGTGGGTGGAGAAGTTGTGATATTCAGATTGTATTTATTAAATAAATCGTGGTTTGTCTTGCTCGTTTTCTTAGGCTCAGTGTGTCTGGTAGGAATTGTCTTTTAACACCGTCTTCTATGATGTTTAGGGTGTAGAATAGAAATTCAATTGGTTAGAATAGTCTTGTGGGTCATCCATTGACGTCACTAGTAGGAGATTCACAAAGAGAAAAAAGGTGCGTCCAGGTTTAGATTTCTGATAATCACGTGACCCCTAAGTAGGCTTTACTTTCCAATTCTAGCTATAACAATGAAAAACATTTCTTTCTTTCGTAATAATTATGTTTATTATGAATAAGCTTTCGAAATTAAAGACTGCTATAATGTTTTATATACATTTCTATCGTGTAAAAGAAATAATAGAAAACGTGTTATGAATCAAATCGATCTTCTTGCCAGTATGTAGGTACTTATACATATTACGGAACTCGTGTCTACAATAATTACTGATTAAACACTATAATGATCGTGTTATTTTTCCAAGGATATTGAGACCCTGGTAGAAAAATACAAAAACATATTTATCTAAAATAGTCATAAAAATCATTTTATTAAAATACACACAAAAATGTTAGAAATAGTAAATGTTGCGATGATTCAAACAATGGTGCCTAATTATGTATTTTGTGACGTAGGGTTGACTGCAATGGGCCCTATCTAGATAAAAACATGGGGTTAAAAAACGAAACACTTAACAAATAGAACTGACGCAGGTCTATGTATTTTCCATACATTTGCGGTATGGCATTTTCCATAACCATTAATAATGTCAATTTGGACAATAGATCGACATAAATTATTCTGAATGTGTTCACTTTCATTTAGTGACTGTAAATAAAAATACGAATAGTTTTATCGTTGACATTTGACATAATAATTTTGGTGTTAGTGTGCAATTTTAATAAAGTAATAGGTTTAAGATTTGAATATTGCACTTAATTTAGTGAGCTAATAATACTTTATTCAGCCAAATGGAGCACTTAAAATAAGTTATGAATTTTAAATAACTAATATTCATTTATTGTGGCTATTAGGATATTCTTCTTGCAATAATAAGTGTTTACAGATTAATGAATGTTAAAATAATTCACAAATATAGAGATGTAAATCACTAGTCATTTTGATGTTACAAATCTTATTTGAAAGAGTAGGTAATTCAATTAAATTTATTTATTTCAGACTTAATTGTCCACAGATTGTTAGTAATACATTTGTTATTATATTTATGTAATGTTATAAGAAATATTTAATTGTAAATTTTATTGGTTTTAGTAACTTTTATGAAACTAACGAATTTTCCGAGCATTTATTATATTTTTTACGTTCCAATTAAAACTTAGTTATTTTTATTATTTGTATTAGTAGGTTTGGCATATTTTTATTCTAGATTTCGTTTTCGTTAATATTCTATCGTATTGTTAATTAAATAAATAATAATTACAGATTGAAATACCTATTTATAGTGATGGAGCAGTAGTTAAACAACGTATTATTATATTTTATGAATTTAAGTACAATTAATTATTATTGACGTTAATAAACGGAAATGTAATTACTTATTATTAATTTATCTCTTCACATCTCTTATACTTAGTCCCCACGGGCGTACATGCTCGACTTTTTTGCGTTCAATCGAACTATAGACTAATAAAACTTAGACTAGGGGTCTTACAAAAAATAAAAATAAATACTGTTTAGCGAGTGTTTAAAAAATTCCTAAACAAAAATTGCTAAGATTTTTTTTAAACACGCGTTAAACATTTGTTTAACATTGTTGTTTTTGTAGTAACAAGGTTAATGTTCAAAGCGAACCGAAATGCTAATGATTGTAATTGTTAATAATGCTCGGTTATACTTGCTCACCGAGCTTAAACGAACTTGTAGAGGCACCTTAAAAAATATTAGAAAAATAAAAACACTCTCCACTCACACGCATAAGCTTGAACCAACACTAGGATTCGATGCGTCGTGGGTTTCAAGAACAACAAGTACCATGGCACCAATGTTTGCGTGATTTGTAAATATTTGTAATACATATTTGCAAATCACGCAAACATTGGTCCCGCAGGTAGGAACTAGCTCTCTCATGTTTAAGACTCGCGTTGCGATCGGCTACTCGGCCACCGCGCCAAGGAGTCATAAAACTAACGGGTAAGTTTTCTAGAGAAAGAGATTCTATTAAAACCTGTCAAGTGCGAGTGAGACTCGTAAACTGAGGGCTCTGTACCTACCTATATTTATATTAAGTAAGCAGCGCCATCTAGTTATGTGGCTCAGAAAACAAGTAAACCTTTCCTTAAAAGTCCTATGGCAGATTTCTTAAAAGCTGTTTTAGATAGGCTTCGAAATATTTTTACTGCTACTTTTCATATATTTCTAAAAAAAATCCCAGCAGACCCATCGTGGGATCACGTGATATTAATTTCAGATTAATCTCTAGATTTCGGAGATAAGTGATGGTAATTTTGAAGTAAGAATGGTATTTTTATCGTAATTTTTCATCATAACTACAAAACCCTACAACATAAATATATTATATCATGACCTAGTAAGTAACCCTATTTTGAAATTTTAACTTCCACCATTTTAGGCCCTTTGGCAATCAAAATAAAAATATTTTGAAGTGTTTTACTTTTAATATATATAAATAATACGGTATTATTTATAACAATTTCAAGTCGATACCGTCAGTAGTTGCTGATAATTCTCAACTGTTACATTACGAGACAGACAAAGTCTCGGTCATAAAGGTCCTATTTTTACCATTTTGGTCCGGAAACAAAAAAAAGAAGTTTTGTATTAAAAAAAGTTTAATTCAAAAAATTGGTGGGAGTAAATACAAAAAATCATGTGATCAATCATAGGCATTTGGCATTACAGAATAATGAATCAAAAGTTTCAGATCAAACCCTAGTTTCAACTAAACCTTATTAAAAAGCTAACTAAAATACTGTTAAAGTGTCTTGCCATTTTATGCTACATGTTTTGTTATGTACGACATTAAATGAAAACACGGGTAGGGCTAAAGGCTAGTATTGTTGTAAAGTAGGTTTTCTAAATTCATTCCTCAGGTACCTAGTTAATCTGACTAAGCGGCATCGTCGCAAAGGCGCCGTCGATTTACTTAAAAAATTGTTTATTGGAAATGTATCGATTACTGGATAAATATTCGAGCTACCGGTATTAAACCCACTTCTAAAATCAGTTAACACGATTACGGATGTGTTTTAAATTAATGTCGTATATAAGAAAACAGGTTATATAATATAAAAAAGCTACGCCATCCATAAGCGCCGCCGCACACGAACCACGAGCCGTAGCGGAAGCGCGCTACAGCAACTTTTTTGTTTTTCCTTCACTTTCGGTCCTTTACTTCACTTTTGTTGTAACGACCACTGGCATCAACCGTGTGCGGCGAGTTCGTATAAAATGTACGAAAAGCGCAATCAGCAGCTCGGTGGCGGCGTTTAGTGGCTGTGGCGCGTGCAAGGGGAGGCTTAGCAACACAGAAACCTTGATTCAACCGCTTTGAAAACCTCAAGAAACCTTAACAAAAGTAACAATAAAACTTAACCTAACAATAACATTCGAGTAACAAAACGAGATTCCTATCACATTGTTTCTTATTGTAAGACCTAACTTTATGAAGCTAACAATAACTGCAACTATAACAAAGTAGACTCACATACCGCATAAAAAATATCATACTCTCTAAGACAAAAATCGCCGATGTCACGCAAAAGACAGCTAAATTGAAGTAAGACTGGGCGGGCGGGACACGTATGTCGAATACGCGGTGACTTGTGGCCTAAAATAACCACCGAGTGGCTCCCACAAGGCGCGAGACCGCGTGCCCGGCCCAGGCGGAGAGGGCGGGACGAACTAGACGCGCACAGTGCGAACTGCTCGTCAGAAGCCCTACACCGGGATAAATGAAAGAAGGGAAGGAAGCCCAGCGCGCTCTTTAGATCAGATAACAAAGTAAACGACCGATTAAAACATGTTATCGATTTGTATCCAGCAATTGCCGAATAATCTGTGGAAGTCGGTGTTCTATCATAAAGTGGTCTTTAGAGTCGAGACAGACAGAGACAGGTGACCGAGACATGTCTCCATATGTCCGCGGCAGATACCTTTTTGCTGTCTTCTGTCTCGGTCAAGCTCGTAACGAAAGCCTTCTTACACGCGACGACATTATTCTACCACGCTTACGCATACAGTTTAAATGCTCAAAGCTACCAGCATTTCTATTACACTCCCATTATCCTCCAATTGCAGAATATTTCTGAAAGCGCGAACGCAAGAAGCCTCTTTCTCGAGATTCTTGGATATTTGTTGTGCCCGTTTAGTAATCTCTTTAGGTATTCCCGCTAGTCGAGCTGCATTGAAGCCGTACGACTTGGGGCAGGCGCCAGGGCTGAGTTTGTAGAGGAATGTTATTGTTTCTTCGGAAATCTCTTCGTTATCCGCTGTCTCGTCCGTTTCCACCATGCACGCCTGATAAAAGAAAAAGATAGGGATAGAAAGATACAGAATGGAATGGTAATTAACAAAACCGGCGGGTAAGTTAATAAAATCTACTGGTAATTAACAAAACCGACTGATAAGATAAGAAAATCAACTGATAAGTTCAATTGATCTATACCCAAAATCGACTAGAAAATTCAAATGATTGGATTTATCAGGTTTTAAGGGCAACTAAAACGAAAGCGCTAAGCGATTGGACCTTATAGCATCAAGGTCAATATAATTCTCATACTATAAATATTACATGTAACTTTGTATCAGTTTTTGATTGCAATTTGTTTAAGTGCGTACTCTATAAGATGACTAGAGTTGAGTGCAATATGCATCTAAAAAAATGGCTCGCTCGCTCAATGAATAATAAATAGACCTTATCATCCTTGATATAGAGTTGCTTACCATATGCCCCAGTATAACGCCGGGATGTGTTGCCAAGTGTCGCACTAGGGAATGGTAATGCGTCGAGAATATGACTCGGCACCCTCTATCAGCTAACTCAACGCACACTCCAAACGCAATGGCTGTGCCGTCGTATGTAGATGTTCCTCGACCTGAAATAACACAATTTCTTTATTAACTAACAAAAAAAGCGGGTAATTTATCAATTGGTAAATTTATACGATATTTAACGTATGTACATGATTCTCGTCTAGTTTTATTCATCTTTGGTGAATATCAGCCCTTTTGGTAAGTCCCCACGTGCGAACATGCTTAACGTTTGTGTCCAATCGAGCAAGATCGAACTTATAGATCAATAAAACTTAAGACTACACCCGGCTTACATAATATGTAATTAGCGACTAAACGCGTTAAAATTTGAGGCATTTGTATGATTTGTCAACTCTATTAATCATATTTAGGCACTAAATACGATTAGGCATCATTGCGTAAGTTGCCCTTAATTTTCGAAGTCGAACCGAAATGCTCACTAAACATAAAAACGTCGAACACGATTATATTAATGTTACGCCGAGGCTGTTACAGAATAAGTAATAGTCGGAATTTCTCGATGGCTCTCTGGTTACCTACTGTGTCACAGAATACTTGGTATGGAATATACCTACATGCTACGTTTTTTTTTACCTACAGTTGCACAGAATAAGGAATAGTTATTCTGTTGAAATACGTACGCGTTTCTAGTTGCTAGTGGAACGATCGAAAACATTCAAGAGTTATGAACAGTGCGCGGTATAAATAGGCCAGAGAGACGCCGAAGGAGTCAGTCTGGATTTGCCTATACGTGCGAACATTTCGGTGACTTTTAGTGCTTTATTGTGCAACAGTGGTGTGAATTAGTGTGTTGTGATTACTTGTGATTAAGATCGTGTATTTATCATTTCAGTGTTGAATAAAAGTGTTATTTTGGTTAGATTGATTTTAATTATTTTATCCCGCACCCTCAGCTCGTAAACTACCCTATGGGTTTTGGGTCGAAACCCTATATGGTAGTTCCCGTTGACCTAGAATCACGAAATTTGACAAAAAGCAAGGTAAAAAAAAGCAGCACAAGTAAAGGAAAATTCCAAAAAATAAAAAAGTTGAAAATTAAAGGGTGTCCCCATACATACATAGTTGACGCCAATTAAGATAGTTCTCTGAGTTGTATGGGCGCTCATACAATTTATTATAGATAACGGTGCGGAACCCTTCGTGCGCGACTCCCGACTCGCACTTGGCCTGTTTTTTTATGTATGTTACGCAATCATTCCGCCAATTATAAATGGATTTTAATTATTCCTTTTTTGTTTGGTGGATCAATACTTCAGAGGTGGTCCCATATAGATTTTTATGAAATTGATTTAGCGCTCTTTGAAAATCAACAAAAAACAAAATATATGTTTTATATATATATTGTTACCTCAGAACTTCGTCGTGTATCAACCGATTTGGAAAATTAGAAAGGAAATACTTTCAGATTGGTCCCATCCCATAGAAATTTCATAAAAATCAGATGTTTCTTTTTTTCTGTTATCTTTTTGTTAAAAAGTTATTATATTTGTTTTTGTTTATAGTAAATTAGGCTCCAATTGAGACATAGACTACAAGTTACCCAGTTCATCAAGCAGCACAAGTGAGTGAGTGGTCGCGTGTGCAACGATAGCAGCTGTCTCGTTCATCTCGACCAGGAACGTGGACTGACCGCTCAGGATGTCGTCCGAGGCGCCGAGCCGCGTGAATATACGGTCTATTAGCGACAGACTGCATTCCTGAGCGGGTACGAAGCTTCCCTGCAAATTAATGCTAAATTGTAAATACTAATAGTAGAGCTCCCACCATATCTATTTCTGCCGTACAACAGCAATGCTGTTACGGATTGAAGGGTTTGGTTGCCGGTGAAAATACAGGAACATGAGGCTTTATATCTGTATGCCTCAAGTTGATGGACGCATGGCGGTGCATCGTAGGGCACGTTGCTAAAGTGCGTGACCTACGAGGCAATTCTCTGTTATAGGCGATGGTTACCACTTAACATCAGGCCATAGGCTGGTTCTACCTCCAGTTGGTATAAAAAAAGAGAATTTCAAAGGGGCAATACACATTAATAGTCGCGCGGACCGTTCCACTGACTTTGGTCGCATTGCGACGAGTTCGATGTATTGATCGTAAAGCAGACTGTACGATCTAGGTCAAAATTAAAACCTTTTTATTCATTAAAATTACAAGAATTACTTTGTCAAATTACGTCAATTTTACTGCCTGTTACTTCGCAACGAAGCCAGGAAAGAAAGGCAAGAAACAAGGCTGTTTGTTTATTTTAATGATCCTTTTAGAATACATAACAATAAAGAAAATAAATTACGTCTAAATTGTAACATTTTTGAACGAGTTTCAATCCTAAGCTTCTGTATAGTCTAACTAAATAATTCGATATGTTTGTGTAATTACGTTTTTAAATTTGTTAATTGTCAATTTTTGTACATCACTCAGGTCTTGTCGCAGGTCTGTTTAGAAGAGAAAAAAACAAAATTTATTTGTGACGGAACAAAACACACTCAGCACACAAGGTACACACAAAAAAAACATATTTATGCATACAAAAAAAAAACAATACATAAAAAATGTGTCTCACAATTATACCTAAACGACCGACGACGCGACGTCACAGCAAGGCGTCCAACTCAGCATTTGTTGTGCTTTTAGCACAACGCTGATCTTCCGTCGGAACCATTTCAGAAAGAGTTTAGGAGTTTTAGAGATTTCCATCGAAACTTGCGACTCGACCGATCCATGCGACTGTTAGTAACGTGTACATATCTAAAAATATGTTATATGTTTTATGTTTATACTGGTTCGTGTCATATATCAAACATACATGTAGAACCTTAAAAATCTGACACTTTTTTATACATTATAGGCTTGCGTTTGAGCACGATCTCGCCTGATGGCGCGCGATGATGCAGTCTACGATGGTACACGCTTGCCTAGAAGAAACCTATTCACACTGTTTACGTCGCCACTGTATAGAGGGTACTTGAGGCAAATATTACATTCGGTAACTGCTTCTTATGCATTTGAAGGCAAGGTCATAATGACTTACCAAGTGTGCCAACACAGCGAGTAAGCCCGCTTGTCGCATCAGCGTGGACTTGCCGCCCATGTTCGGTCCCGTCAGCAGGAGCAGAGTACTGTCTTCACCCAGTTTTGTATCGTTTGGAATGAAGTCATTCGCGATCGGAATACAGGGGTGACGCCCTTCTATTATGTTGATGTATGGCTGTGGACAATATCATTTTGCCGTGTTAATTTTATACAACCTTTGTTATGTACGACATTAATTTAAAACACACATCCGGAATCGTATTAACTGATTTTAGAGGTGTGTTTAATACCGGTAGATTGTATCCCAAAGCATGTGTACACAGCACGACAATTCTAGAGCAGTTCTGCGTAGACTAGCTGAAGGGAAATATGAACAAAATAAAGTAATGGTATACAACTCTCACAACTTTAGGGTCAGGTTAGAAGGGGGGGGGGGGGGGGGGTGTAATGCACAATACAGCCTTATACGGGACGTCACTACAGATCTAATTCCACCGTAGAATTAGGATTACCTTTCCATGAACAGTTATTTTTACCTTTGTACTAGCATCGTAGGTAATCTCCGGTAAACAAACATCCCCGCTCTGTTGTCGTGCGAACTCGGCGAAGGCCAGCAGTACGTCCAGGGTAGCTGCACAAGTGACGCCCGCCTCCCACTGTTCGTACGCGGCTGAGAACTTCTCGAATATTCGCCGGCTGATGTCCTTCAACACGCTTGTTTTCTGTTCTTCTGCTGCCATCATACGGGCTAGGAGCTCCTACAGATTAACACAAAGCTTAGTAAATCATTATTATAAATACGGGATTTATCACGTACCGTTTTATCGGTGTTTCGACCGACCATATTTCGGTTCAATTCGTGAACCTACCGAAATAGTTGCCAAAATATATTCAATTCAAAATTCAATCTCATTTGGGTCAACTGTCGATATAAATAAATATTGCTGGACTTTTTCACACTGCGCTATCTAGCCCCAAACTAAGCAGAGCTTGTACTATGGAAACCAGATAACTGATAGAATACTTATATACTTTTTTTGTAAATACATACTTATAATATATAGAGAAACAACCAGACCCGGAACAAATATCTGTAGATCATGCAAACATTTGTTCCGCGGCGGGAATCGAACCCGCTACCTCCGGCGTCTCAGCCGTCTATTCGCCCACTGCACCACGGAGGTCGATATGTTTTCAAAAATTTAGTATGTGAATTGGCCCTCTGTTCTCTGGTTCCCATAGTACAAGCTTTGCTTAGTTTCAGACTAGACAGCGCTGTGTGAAATGCCCAGGTTTATTAATTTAAACAGACAAACTGTTAGATACCTTAGTGTGAGTAGTGGAGAACCTCTTATATCCTTTCCGTGCGCCTTCGAGCTGGTAATCCGACCCTGCTTTAGCCGCCGCGGTCTGGGAAACCTCTAACTGGTACCTTTTCTTATCCGAGCCTACGTAGTTCACCTGTCATTAACAAATACAAATATAAATACATTTATTTACTAAAAGTTTATAAAAAGTATAAGTGTGTGCTAATAAATAATAATTAACAACTCACAACATTTCATAAAATCCCGACACTTAACAGTAGTACAGTTCCTTGTGAAAGGGCTCGCCCGGGATGTACTACCACTATACCTAATTCTGCCGCCAAGCAGCATTGCTGTTTCGGTTTGAAGGGTGGTTGCCGGTGAAATTACAGGCACAGGCTCTATACCTGTATGTCTCAAGTTGATGGACGCAGAGCGGTGCATCGTAGGGCGCCTTTCTAGGGGGGCTTCTAGGTACCTAGGACCGACGGCAATATTCTGTTATAGGCGATGGTTACCACTTAACATCAGGTGAGCCACAGTTCTAACACTGGGTCGTACAAAAAAAAATTGGCTGTGTCATGGGCACTGCCGTGTGTAGTACGTGAATTCGTGTACGTAACAGGTAAATTTTTTATACGCTATTTCATATATGTTATAATCATGTTTGAGCACTAAGAAGTCCTTCGGGTCATACTTAATGGAAATCTCGAAACGCAACAAAATGATCTCAAAATGGCGGCGCTTCCCCCTCCACCGCACGCGATGCGTCACAGTCCTTACGAATTTTTTAGTCGTGAAAACATACCCTGCATTTGAAATATTTCTCTTGCTCCTTCAAATAATTGTGCAATTCGTGTTCGATCTCCTGAATAGCTTGCAGCGTTGCGTCGTATTCCTGATCAACGCCTTTCCCGGGTACAATGCGACCTTCTTTCTCAGCCTCTTTTATGTTAAAAGCGTTCTGAAAATACACTTTAAAATTTACAAATTCATAAACAACTATAGTCTAATTTTTCTGGAATAAAATTTTGTTAAGGTTGTAATTGTACATGTTCTTTATTCTTAACTAGCTTCCGCGTATAACAACTTAAAAATTCATACAAATGTATGGATTATTATACTTCACAATATGTTTTTTTTCATACTTCACACTCAAATAAAAAAATAGACAATATCAATAACAAATTACAATATTCGAGGAAATACAAGTGGAGGTCTTATCGCTAAAAACGATCTCTTCCAGACAACCTTTGGATGGACCGGATTTGAAGAGAACGTTAAAGAAACTTTTGATAAAAATAATTGAATATTGAATAAACAGTATATAGTGTGAGTATATTAGCAAAATAAATAAATAAAGTACTCATCTATGGATTCCTAGCCTTTACTGTCCCACTGCTGGGCAAAGGCCTCGCCGTTATTATGATTACTGATTTTTTTTCACTAACCTTGAAATATATCAGTGTATCTCTATAATCTGGGTACTTCCCGTCCGGCCTGAACTGCGTTATCCTCTTCAGCAAAACAGAATCTATGCCATTGAAGAGTTCCATCAGTTTCAGCGCAGCATCAAACCCATTGATCAGTGATATAAAGTCGAGCACTTTTCTTTTGGAGTAGGTTTTCTCCTCGTAGAATATAGCGCGGGCGTCAGGGTGTTGTTCGGACCGTTTAAGATTACCAAGTGCGTGTACTCTGGAAAACAAAAGAAATGGTGATAACTTCAGAGCTTAAGATTTTTAAACTCATCTCTAAAATTACGAACCAGTCGGGATATGAACCCGCAACCTTCCCCCTGATATCTGTTCGAGCTCACTGCTCTTCCATCGCGAAATCCACCTTCCACCAATGTTGCATTACATAAAAAAACTAGAAAATCTCATTTATGTTGTATCAGATGGATTTTGATGAAACTTAGTATGTTATTATTCTAATAATATATAATACTAGCTGATCCGCCCGCGGCTTCGCACTCGTGGTTTGTCAATAAAAACATTACACTCCTGCGCATTCGGGTAAAAAGTAGCCCATATGTCCCAGTCCCCGCCATAAACCAACGGTACATAGGGAGTGCATTTAAAGAATACCTCATAATTATAATATAACCCTTTACTTTATCCCCCCCCCCCCTTAGGGATGATTTTGCCAAAAGCCAAAATATGAATATTCAGATCCCTAACTTAAGGAATTATGTATTGCCCATACAAACTTTCAACCCTATTTCCCCCCCCCCCCTTCAAGATTATTTTTTGAGACAAAAGACAGCCTATGTCCTATAATCTATCTCCTTGCCAAATTTCATTACGATCCGTTCAGCCGTTTAGTCGTGAAAAGGTAACAAACTAACAAACAAACAGAGTTACTTTTGCATTTATAATAGTATGGATAGCCTATAGCACTCAGGGATAGTGTAGCTTTCTATTTGTGAAAGAATTTTCAAAATCGGTTCACTAATTCCGGAGATTACTCAAAACATACAAAATTACAAACAAATTTTACCTCATGGTATTTTTCTAACTTTCGCGATAACTGTACATAATTACTGATTTAAACGGGTATTTAGCGCGTATGTGTTTGTCATCCCGACGTTTCGACTGTGATGCACCAGCCACGGTCGCAGGCAGACTATTGTACTTGAAATTTTACCTCTTTATAATATTTATGTTGTAACAGGTATAAATAAAATTAAAAAACTCCCCGACTTTAAAAATTTAAATTTAAACCTTGTTACCAAAAAAAAGTTAAACAACTTAACGCGTGTTTAAAAAAATCCTTACCAATTATAGTATAGATTTTTTTTAAACACGCGCTAAACAGATTTAATTTTTTTATGGTAATACCCCAATTATTTACCTAAGATCGCATAGAAGCAAAAGTGTTGATAATTTTCGGTCCTCCTTACCTGATATTATCGCTAAGACACAGGCATCAAACTTATAACACCCACTTCTTGCGTCGGGGGATAAAAAAAAACGAAAGGAAGTTTCCTTACTTAGCCAACAATCTCTCCAAATCCGGCAAAGCAGTGAGTATGCTCTTAGCGTTCTGACACAACTCCTGATCTTCGAACAGTGTTTTGAGAGCTTGCTGCCTCTCCTTTATCACGGTTATGCTGCAACTCGGCGCACAAACCCATTGGTATAGTAACCTGTCAAAATTATTATTCATTTTACCATTTGTCATACTAGAACTTAATTTTTTCATAATCGCCCAGAGGTCGCTTCGCTCGCTGTCAGATTGTATTTCAACCGAATTGTATTTCAGAGCAAATACGATCTAGAACTCTCGCTTTTAAACCGACTTCAAAATAGGAGGTCTCAACGCAGTTGTATTTTTTTCTTTTTTTATGATTTTTACCTCCGAACTCCGTCATTTATCAACCAATTTGTAAATCTTTTTTTAATTGAAAGCATATACTTTTAGATTGGTCCCATAGAAATGTCATCAAAATCTGTTCGGTGGTTTTTAATCAAAATAACTGATTTCGTTATTCTATTTTCTAAAGTCAGTTATATTTTTGTTAAAAAGTTACTTGTTTATATTGCGTTTATGTCTGCCATTACTACCTATTTGAAGGCAGAAAAGACAAAAGTATGAGCGAGTCGCTTCGCTCGTCGAAACTTATGCCCTTTTCTCACATGTAAATATCAAATTCTACACTCTGAAAAGTCTTAAAATATTGACTTTTTTCGGAAAAAAAGTCTGTTAAAATGATTTAGTCTTATGAATTAACCTTTTACCAAACGCAGTGGAGCAGTAGTTCAGCCGCTCGTACAAGCACCCATCATCCTGCACAATCCTCAGATTTCTCAGTGTAATCGCATCTAGCACCATAGTCTCGCCGCCTGCCCAGCGACTCTCAGCCTTATTCTCCTGCGATAAGGTCTTATTTAGGACATCGGGTGGGGCGTAGGTGGTGAACTGACCCATGCCCAATGTTTGAATGTCTAGAAGGCAGTCGGTGAGGTAGGCGACGCAGCCGCCCAGGGCTTTGATAGCGAGGTGGCTGTGGGCGGCCGGAGTCAGGCCCAGGGCATCCCCTGCGGATACAAACTATTTTAGTAATAAACTGTGAAAAGAATGTTCCATCGATCTTTGACGAGCTTTCGATTAGTCAAAACTCAGAATCTCAGAAAACTCACACAAATTTATGTACCTATATTCTGGCAGATAAACGTTCTGAATTCTGATTTCTAAGAGATTGCTTTTAGCTATATGTCCGCATGTGTATTTCCGCGTGTCTTAGTTATTTGTCTTAATATTGTTTGGTAATTTAAGTGTGATGTATATTATGACGTTATCTATCTATGTTTAAATATGCCACTTCTTTACATAGTATAAAATGAAGTCGCTTCCGCTGTCTGTTACCTTTGCTCTTTTAAACTACGCAACGGATTTTAATGCAGTTTTCAGCAATAGAGTGATTCAAGAGGAAGGTTAATATGTATAACTAGCTTCAGCCAGCGGCTTCGCAAGCGTTGTTTGTCAACAAAAAGTAGCCTATGTCTTAATCCAGGTTATAATCTACGTACAAACCGATTTAAAAGTAATTCTGTCTCTCTGTCTGTTTGTTACCTTTTCACGACTTAACGACTCGACCGATTTCGATGGAATTTGGTACCTAAATACCTAGATAGATTATGAATGGACTTGAGACATAGGATACACTTTACGCGACTGCACAGAAGGAGGGTAATGTTTTATTGACAAACCACGCGTACGAAGCTGCGGGCGGGTCAGCTAGTCATAAATAAATCTTAATATTTACTGCTTGATTTACGTTTTGCATATTATTATTTTTTTAATATTTTTTTATTTTTAATTTATCAAATTCCTAAATTTCTTCTTCTATTCTATTAGACTGAATGTAGGTCTCCATTTCCACGACAAACTACATCTAACTTACGATCATCAATCTATTGTTATTAAGGTTCACTCTGGTGATTGTCTCACCTTCATGCAAGAACTCTTGAATCCCTTCAGGCCACGCCCCCTCAGCGTTCGTCCTATAATACTTCTCGGCTAATGTCTTGAGAGTTTTGTCCGGAGTCCACATGGAGAGGAGCTCGCGGCGCGCGCTGTGGCAGTGGGAGCTCACTAGTTTACTGGTTCGGAATGACGTGCTTTTACGGTCGTATACTACCTGTTAATGAGAACAGTAAAATAAATACTTTAGCTGAAGATTTATGTATTAAATTAAGTAGATATAGATAGATACACATAACTTTTCATCACAAATGCGAGGAAATTAAAGAAGTCTTTAAAGGTAATATAAATTTTCATTATAGTTTCTGTTCGGTTCGGTTTGGTTCTGTTCAGTTCGGCTCCGCTCGACTCGGTTCGTCTCGGCTCAGTTAAGTTCGGTTCGTTTCTGAGGTAAAACACATTAAAAAAAAACAACCATTTTAAGAAACTTATCCTTTTTTTAAAAGTAGTTCCTTTTTTCGATTCGGGAAATTCTTTGTTTGAAAAGTTATACTTTCAGATTGGTCCCATAGAAATTTCATCAGAAACCGTTCAGTGGTTTTTTCTACTATCTGAAGTTGGTATATTTTTATTAAAAACTACTTGTTGAAGTTTTTAACACTCCTACTTTTTTGGGCCCGTTAAAAATATAAAGATGGTGTCTATTAGATAACATACCAAGGCAGGTGGGAAATGTGCCAGCGTAGTGAGAAGCCTGGACGAATGCTTATCATCTTGAAACTGGCCGAGATGGAACAACCCTATGGAGGTGTCCACGAAGCAAACGCCGTATGTGCTGCAACCGTTCAACTCCTACAAAAAATAGAACAAATATGAGCTTGTTATTCTTAACCCCTGACGCAAAAAAAGGTCTTATATGTTTAAATTTTAAAGAACATATGAACAAGGTGTCTTCCCCTTAACCAGAGACAAGGGATGTTAGGAATATTCTCATCCGCATCCGCAAATACGGTGCTTCCGTATCGAATTGGACATCCCCATCCGTAATAATAAAGACAAGAAAGAAATTGGGCGGGGTTTGTGATTGGCGTGTGCCGTGGGCACGTGCTGATTGGAGCGAAAATTACGGTGACCAGATCCGATGCGTTTGTTATTGTATCTCATAACTTCACCGAACTTGCGCTTATCGTATGAACATTGCAGTTTTTTAGTGTTATTGTGAGTATTCAGTGAGGTATTGTATGTTAAGTGAGTTTTCTGCAGTTAATAGTTTATATTTTTGTTTTATTTCTGCACCAAAAATATGGTTCTTAAAAAAATCTAAAGATCCACATCCGCTTCCGCGGATGTGAGCCTTTAAAAAATCTGAATCCGCAACATCCCTGCTAGACACAGTAAGAAATGTGCTATTGGACACATTTTAAGTTTATAATCTTATCCGCTCCCGCGGATGTGAGCCTTTAAAAAATCTGCATCCGCAACATCCCTGCTAGACACAGTAAGAAATGTGCTATTGGACATATTTTTAGTTTATAATAATAAATACTAAAAAACTAAATCAAAATTAAATTACTCATTATAAATTTTGAAATTACAATCTAGCCATGTATAGGCCATACATGGCTAGATTGTAATACTATTACCAGGGTATAATTATAATTCTACACTTGGAATAAAAAAATAAATATAAATAATTTTAAATAAATAATTCAGGACATTTCACTCAGCGCTATTCAGCCCCAAACTAAGTCAAGGATGTATTATGGGAACTAGATAACCGATACAACACTTATATACTTTTTGTGAATACTCTATACTAATATTATAAAGAGGAAAGATTTGTATTTTTGTCTGTTTATAACGAATAAACTCAAGAACTACCGATTTCAAACATTCTTTCACCATTAGAATGCCACATTATCCCTGAGTAACATAGGCTACTTTTTACCCAACTGCGCAGAAGTCCTATTTAACTAGTCCTAAAACTCCTATTTCTATGATCAATACTAATATGAATGGAACCTCTTCAGTTATAGCCATCATGTAGGCCGCATTTGCCTCGCCCGGGCCGGGGTCTTGCAGGCCGCACACTTGAGTACCCTTCAGTGTAACTTGGAAAATCTAAAACTCCTATTTCAATGATCAATACCAATATGGAAGTTCTTACCTCTTCAGCTATAGCCATCATGTAGGCCGCATTTGCCTCGCCCGGGCCGGGGTCTTGCAGGCCGCAAACTTGAGTACTCTTCAGTGTAACTTGGCAAATCTAAAACTCCTATTTCAATTATCTATACCAATATGGAAGTTCTTACCTCTTCAGCTATAGCCATCATGTAGACCGCATTTGCCTCGCCCGGGCCGGGGTCTTACAGGCCGCACACTCGAGTACTCTTCAGTGTAACTTAGCAAATCTAAAACTCCTATTTCATTATCAATACCAATATAGAAGTTCTTACCTCTTCAGCTATAGCCATCATGTAGGCCGCATTTGCCTCGCCCGGGCCGGGGTCTTGCAGGCCGCACACTTGAGTACCCTTCAGTGTAACTTGGCAAATCTCTCGCCGCACCACTTTGTCATACTTGCTGTTTTTATTGGCTGTGAAAGAAGGGATTATTTAGATTAATAAATAAAAATTGTTTATTTCAACATTATGGTTTTAATGATAATTTATTACATCTATAAATTAAAATTTATAAAACCCCCGAACCCTTACATAGACCCCGCCGCAAAAAGAGGGGTTAAAAAAAGAGGGGCTAAGAACTAACCCACGTAAACTAGCTTTCTTTTTTTTTTTTTTTTTTTTATTTATTCATCACAGAATCAACAGCACTTGATATCAATGTATACAAACTCTTATAACTAATGCTTAATGCCAATAACAGATTCACATTTTATAGACAAGCTTTCTATTAAAAAAAATGCCACAGACATAGGTGTCAAACTTATTTGTGATTTTAAGTGTTTTACTGTGAATTTTTTTAATTTATTTATTTACATTTTGATACAGCCAATACAATTTAATTGTTTGTAGTTATTAACACCCGACGCAAAAAGGGAGGTGTTTCTGAACTGAATTGTTTTTCATTATTTTTCCCATCACGAACATTATTTTTTCACGAAACATTGGGCTTTACCACAAAAAAGTTGAACATCCGTTGAACACCTGGTTAAATAATTCTTTATCAGTATTTCCTAAGGAATTTTCAAAACAGGTGATCAAATGTTTAACTTTTTTGTGGTATCGCCCATTATGTTTAGGGCAATGTGCAACTCACTCAATCTACATCTCTCCTGCATCATGTCAGGCGTTTCAGTTTGTTCCACTCTCGCGACTTTAAATCCTTTCGCCACCAAAGTCGCCGCCATTCTTCCATACGCACTTTCAGGAAAGCCTGAATGCGCAAATTCACCCTGAAAAGCCAACCTTAATTATAACGCTTATTCATATTAATAAATACGAAGTTCAAAATGTTTGGGCCATTGAAAAATCATCTTTATTTGTATAATGTTACGGTGGAAAAGCTAAGTACCTTCATATAGGAGAATCCTAGCTCATTAACGCCGACTGCCGCGTCCATGTGGTATAGCTCGTAGAATTTACCGACTTTAAAAAACAATACGCAGTCAAAGTGAGATGATTTCATCTCCCACCATTGACGATGTGCCTGCAACAGACGAACATAAATACTTAATAAAAAATAAAATATATATAAAAGGTGGTACAAACGCGATAAATACACGGTTTAATCAGTAATTACATATACAACTTTTGATAAGAGAAACATAATCACAAAGTAATATTTTTTGGTCTAAGATAGACCAGTTATAGGGGGTTTAAAAAGACAGTCTTTTTTTTTTCTAGGGACTATGCAAACCAAACCAAACTTACGTAAAATAAAGACACACCAGAACCAGGATGATGTCGGTTGTAGTAGTGTACGCGCTCTCCTAATTCTACATATGTTTGGTATGTCTGGGCGAGTTTGGCCATCAACGGCCGTAGTATGCTTGGACGTTGACGGCGGAACTCGACCGGATTTAGTGTATTCGAGCCATTAGATTATAAATAAACTAAATAAACTTACTGGAGTTTGTGAGTTAAAAAACTCAGGCGGGACATAAACAGTCCTAGCATCGTAGTCGGGATTATCTGGTCTTCTTTTCATAGCATCTCTGATTTTATCCGGCTTCAGCCACTCCAGTTTACAATGAGTCCAGTTCCCTTCATCAGGTGTGATGGTGGTGTCTTCTGGTTTATTGTCTTTTGAAGGAGTGGGGTTGGAAGTTCTGTATATTGAAACGTGAAGGTGTTTAAGTGTTTATACACAGAGTTAAGAGGCAAAAATTGGGCTAACTCTAGTGTTAATAAATAGTTTTTTTTAGATTGAATTGGTATGAAATGAGTAGTTTGGATTGGATTAACTTATTAAAAATACTGTACATATAATATTATTAACACATAGTACACAATTTAGTTGTTAGTTTTGACCACTAAGGCTGGTTTTTGTAAAAACAAATATAAGTAAGTTTAAAAAGCGCCCAACTCATATAAAACCCAAAATAAACTTTCATTTTACAACTGAGATCCCTTCACTAAAGAGGAAAAGTGCTGATAATCTTCGGATCGGCTGACATCTTCATCACACATAGAACCACTCCAGATAAGCTTTCTATTTATAAAAACAGCATTTGAATTAGTCAGACCGTTTGGGAACTACAATGCCACAGACATAGTTGTCAAACTTATAACACCTCTCTTTTTGAAAATGGCCAGTAATTGGGCCTATCATCAAAATATCAAGTGCCAGCATCGCTAAGTAGGTACAAATATTGATGTTGACTATCACTTACTCAGTGCTTAAGAAGTTTTTTGCTGGTTTGCTGCTCTTTGGAGACTGATTGGCTTCATACTTGAAACTATCTTGCAGTTTTTTTTCTACTGATACTTTTTCCTTTGGAGTTTCTAATTTGTTATCTGCTAAAAGATGAAAAATGTTTAGTTAAATATTGTTTAACTACGATCCTACTACGATTCTTGGTTGGGGGAAATAAGATATGCACTGACATCCTGCATTACCTCCCTTCTAAGGGAACGTACCCATACTACGTGACCCGTTCAGGGATGGGAGGGAGGTCTTTAAAATACCACGCTTGGTCACAGAGGGATTTAGGTTTTCATCACATAGTCAATATGTTGCTTATTCGAGCTATATTCAAATATGGCGCGCAGCGTTTAGAGCTTTTTAAACTTATAATTATAGGTATGCACGCACTCTTGACGTCACGCGGCAAGCGCCGTATTAATTAATAAAGACAAATATGAGCTAAATTATTACACTTTCTGTTTGCAAAAAAATATTGAAAACCATATTTATGAATTACTACGTGAAAACTAGAGGGGAAGGGGTGGGGGGAGGGGAGTCTTGACATATACCACAGGTGGTCACTGAGAGAAGTGGGGGTTAAAATTGTAAAAAATGGGTCACATAGTATGGGTATGTTCCCTAACTTGACTCCAGCCATCCTAACTCCTTGAAATAACAAAGTAGGACTTTGGGTTGATGGCAGAGTTTTCCAGTACCCCTGTGGATTTTGTTATATCAAAATCTTTGGTCTAATAAAAAGCTGCTGTGTAGAAGCTGTATGGAATTATATTCTGGGGGAATTCCACATTAAAAGACCAAGTATTTATAAGTCAAAAACGATGTATCAGAGCTATATGCAAGCTCAGGAAAACTGATAGCTGCAAACCTTACTTCACTGAACTTAATATACTTACGCTTCCCTGCCTTTATATTTGTGAGACAACGACATTTGTTAAAAACAATATGGATCTTTTTAAAACCCGTATAAGTAAAAGACACAACAATAAAATTTGTTTCCCCCGAAACAAGACGGCTTTATACAATAAAAGTGTATTCTGCATGGCTGTGCGTTTGTACAATCATCTCCCAAAGAGTGTGCCAGATGCTCCTAGTTTAAATTTATTTAAGTTGAAACTGAAAAAGCTGTTAATAGAAAAAGCATATTATAGTGTTAATGATTACCTAGCTGATGACAATTTTGTATGACCCATCATAATTTTATTTTTTTTGTTTTAATTTTAAGTTTGACTAATTTTATTAATACTTTTTCATTGTTTTAAATTTTATATGAGGTAAGAGCTGCGAAAATTACGATTATTATAAATAAATAACTAACATGTAAAGCTTTGACATTGCATGCGTCAGCGCTGAATATGGCTGTACCTACACAAAAACTGTACCTACACCTTGTTTGTTACCCATATTAAGCAATAAATACAATTTGAATTTGAATTTGAATTTGCTATGTTTTGTTGCAAAGCAAGTAGTGGTGTAGCTACTGAACGGCTAAACGGGGCAGTGCCCCGGGGCCCCCAAGCTCAGGGGGCCCCTCGGACTCGCAAACTTGCAAATTATAAATTGAACAAGTGAAAATTTCTCCCACATTCGGAATATATACGTATAGTCAGTAAAGAAAGTGGTGATATTGGTTTAAAAACCTCTACTTAATTAGGATTCCGTACCCAAAGGGTGCTCAACCTATTAATGTACCTCCGCTGTCTGTGTGTCTGTCACAGGACTGTATTTTTTGAACAGTAACAGGTAGATATTTTCTTTTATTTTCATAAAATTAATTTGTTCATTAAAATAAGTTAGAATTTGTATTTGGGTTTTAATTTTATTATGAAGTCAACTGTATTACGACGAATCTGGAGTATGATAAATCTGGATTACAACAAATCTGGAATACATTGAATTCGGAACACAACGAATATGGAACAAACAGTTTTAAATAGTTTAGTTGGGGCCCTAGTTTATCTTTTGCCCCAGGGCCTTTGGTTACCTAGCTACGCCACTGAAAGCAGGTGTTGACTATGTTAGATAGAAAAAGGTGCATCCCATGCAAAGATCAGGAGATAAAAATTTATTTCTATATCATAAAATAAAATTTGTAAAACACAAACCTTTATTTTCTGCATCAGAGTCATCAGAATCAACTGGATTAAGCCGGAATCTCTTCCGTTTCTTCGAGGGTATGATTGGTACATCGTCATCACTTTCATTGTACTTGTTGACTTCTGGGGATGGTGTGGGCCTTTCTCTCTTGTTTTCTGCAAATTATCATCAATTTGGTAAATAACTACCATCACAAATTTTAATTTCTTGTTCAGTCGAATATACGAAGCAATAGACATGGATGACAATGGAGCATTCATTTAGAAACACACGATCTGTTTTGCCTTGGTTTATTATATTGAATCTACAATAAAAGAACGTATAAATTAACACAAACTGTATACTTACTTTCAATTTTCACTTCTTTTTCACCATTCACTGAGGAATCTAATTTGAGACTGCTTTCTGCATCACCACCCTTCTTTAGCTTTTTATTTGCCGGCGGAGTTTTAGTGAAGTAATTAAAAAGGGTGTTTGAGGAGCTTGTACTGTTTCGCTTCGACATAATCACTTCTCAGAGTTAATTCAGAATTAAAGTTTTTGTATATACAAACCGGGCTTGGCGGCATTCAGTGCACTTTTTGACAGCTGGCTGACTGACTTTTTGCGCTGCTGGATGGACTGACAAACTTCCATTTTGACAACATAGTGCTGTGCCGTATGCCTTTCAAATATTTTAGTCGATCATATGCCTCGTACGCAAAAAGTATGAATTGTTTTATTCTGTGGTTCAGCCAGCAGATTTTTCAGGCGGCGCCACGGCGGGAACAGATTAGAAAAAAAAGGAAAACGGAGTTGCCTATTTAAATAATAATATATCGACTTCAAAAAAAGAAGGTTATTATTTCGACCGTATGTTAAAGTTACGCGATTACACCGCCAATTTAAGAATTGGTTTTGATGATTGTTTTATCTTTTTTGATTAAATCTACGGACGGACGCGTCAAGTCTACTTACACGGGAGTACTAACTTGAAATACATACCTTGTTTGATTAAGTAGACTGGTTGTTCCTGTTTTTTCCAGACCCCTAGTTACACGGGAGTACTAACTTGAAATACATTTTGATTAAGTAGACTGTTAGTTCCAGTTTTTTCCAGACCCCTACCATGAGGAGTCTTGGCATGAGGTTGTATGCAAAATATGCCTTATTTGAATAGGAAACAGAAATTCATTTCATTTCTTTATAAGCCGATGTTTCGCAATGTAGGGCAAAGAGATGCTACAATATGGAACAGAAATAATACAAAGAGGTTTATTCTCAAATAAGTAGTACAATTATAATTTTTATAATACGTAACATTCCTACCTATATTGCAGTCGTAATGTTACTTTACCTTAAAGGTAATTTTGGTGTAAAAATGGCAATAACTAATTACCGACACAAGTTACACTAAACAGTTTGTATCGAGTAGAAAAAACTTTAGACAACAATGTGGAATGTCTCAATAACTCTTTCTAAAGTATCTAAATATTTTAATGATACAATTATAACAAAGTAAATAAATATAAAAAAATAATGATGTACAGGTGAAGAGTTAAGCGACTAGATTCATGAAAAATATAAATTCAAAGTTGCGTAAATACTCACGTATATCGCAAATTCAACGATATCTTGGCAAACATCACTAGAGCCATGTAAAGCACATGGCTAGTGATTTTTGCCAAGATAATTATAAAGCTTTTATAATAAAAACGGTAAAATGCTTCCAGCCAAGACGCTATCTCTTTATCTGTACAAATTTTAATAAAGAATTAGATAAAATAAACTACAAATAAATCTCAAACGACACAATAATTAATATCATATACTTACTCAAAACCTAAATAGAATATTGGGTCATTCTAAAAGAAAAATACAATAAATCTTGTGATTAAAGTAGCACCAACCACATAGGAGACATTCTTACAATTTCACAAGTTAAAATTAATTAAAATATGCTAAAATAAACCATTGAAATCAAAATAAATTATTGTTAACCCTTTATAAGGCATAGGAGATATTTTTACCACCAACATTTTCGGTCGAATGCTCGGTTATCACTGGTAGAATGTCACTTTTGACATTGACAAGTAAAAGTAAAAGCTGTCAAGGGAATTGCAGCGAAAAAAAAAAAAAAACTTTTTTTTTTGTAATGGCGGAACCAGCTGATCGGAAAGTGCAGTAATTCTCAATAGTGAAATACATCTCTGCAAATCTCCAAATATTTACATGGAAAGAGATAATCATTTAGATTTTTATTATGAAATTGTATTTATTCTATGGTTTTCTGTCTGTATTTTTGATATTACCATCTATGTTTTTTTAGTATGGACCGTTTTATTGGTGGGAATATTATTCCCACTGCCCGTGAAGACTTACGTATGCTCGTCAATGTAGTCTTTGTTTGTTTTAGGTTTTTTTGCAAGATGGCAAGACATTTGGATGACAATGGCATTGAAAATGCATTAGAGGCAATTTTTGGGATCCCAGATGATGGGTCGGTAGACGGCTTTGAGTCTGACGAGGGAGAAGTATTCAATGTCAACGCTATTCAAAGAATGCTGGAATCTGATGATGATATTTCGATAAATAAAAGACGTAGCTTTTACTGTATGGCAAGATACTAAAGAGGTTTTATTGCTAACCAATGCTTTTCATCCAAAAGTAGGAGTGACTACAGTCCTGAGAACACAAAAAAACGGCACCAAAGAGGCAGTCAAATGCCCAAAAGTATTGAAAGAGTATACAAAAAGAATGGGAGGCGTCGATCTATTTGACCAAATAAAGGGGACATATTCTGCAGGACGAAGAAGTAGACGCTGGTGGCTGCGTTTATTCGTGGACGCAAGCCTGACGAATGCTTTCATATTATATTCCCAAACATCAAGGGTGGAAAAGCTGACCAATTTGGAATTTCGGGTAGCTGTTGCAAGGGGGTTGATTGGTGGTTATACCAGTAGAAAAAGAAGATCATTGGGCTTACCTAACTATCTTTACAAGAAGTCACGAATAAATGATGAAAATTACCAAAAAACCATCAATGCTGTGCCTATAGAGGTGCGTTTCCAAAATGTAGGTGAGCATATGCCAGCCGCTATTCAGACCTACAGACGCTGTAAGCTCTGCAGCACAAAGACGAACGATAAGAGAAGCAAAATAAAATGCAGTAAATGTGACGTTCCACTATGCATTACACCTTGTTTTGCACAGTACCATACAGTGCAATGAGTACAGTATGGTATACCTAACGGGCAGTGGATATATGTTTCCCACCTATTTTCCAAAATGTTCCTAATTAGTAAGTGTTTTTTTTAAATGTAATTTTTTTTTATATAATAAAAACAACCCAAATCTATGTACAAAAGTTATTTTTTTCCTCTGGATGCTTCTGCCTTATAAAGGGTTAAGCCATTCACTGTGTGCCTCGTACTTCCCTTTGTATTTTTATTCAGTTAAGCCTCCTGATACAAGCTTTTATAAAAACCTTTGTAGATAAAGACAAGACTACATCTTTCACTATAACCTCTTCGAACACAGTACCAACTTAGGTTGAGGTTTTTAGCAAACGGTCCTAAAGGTGAGTCCAGATTAAGTAAGGAGCCGTCCATTAATTACCTGAGATGTTCAGAGGGGGGGGGGGGGGGAGAGCCAAATCTCACGTGGGGGTGAGGGTCTCGGCTAATATATATATTTTTTTTTTGCTGTAAATCTAGATTACGAAAGAAGTAATCTTGAAATAATGAAGCCAATTGTTTTTTAAATAAGGCCAACACATTTACCCTACGAATACAAATCCTAAAACAAAACTACCAAACCAAAAATCGTCAATAAAGTCTCACGTAATTGATGGACGCCCTCTAACCTGTTATACAACTTGTGTTCAATAACACGTCCACATTATTTAACATCGTTATAAATAAGGTCTGTCTACATTTAAATAACAGAGCACTATAACAATGTTATATAAAATGTGTATAATTGCCGTTCTATTTCGGCTCGGTTTATATTGTAGCATATGGTCCTTAGGTTAAGTTTTTTTCATCTGAGATACAGGTACAGATTTGATGGGTTAAAGGGGCCATACACGTTCCAACAGTCGCACGAACCGGTCGTGTCGCATGCTTCGATGACTATTTCAACGAGCCTGCGACAAGACCTAGTATGTACAGTCTGTTTACGACCAATACATAAACGTTATTGCAATGCGACCGAAGTCCGTTGCGACTGTTGTAACATGTATGGCCCCTTTTCTTTTACTTGCACACTAGGGTTGCCTACTTCAAATTCTGAAATCCAGAATTTGAAAGGTAAAAATTACCAGGTCATTACGGTTTAAAACCAGGACGCACTATTGTCTTTGGAGTCCTCATGAGAAATCGTATAAGCTTTTATTGGAAAAGGTACATAAAGCTTTCCACGTTGCTTCTTTGTTTTAAAGTGTCAACGACCTTCAAACACGAGGCGCGGGTCCAATGATAAAACGAATGGGGACAGTAGCGACGCTTGAATTAAACACAGGACCAGGACAAACCCAGGACGCTACTTAAAAACTATCCAGGACAGCCCAGGACATCCCAAAGGACATGTCCTGGGAAAACAGGATGGTTGGCAACCCTAATGTACACCATTCACATATAAATATAAGTCATCAGATCATTAAAGATTTACATAATAATCTGAGGCTCCGGCACGGACAGAGCTATAGATTTGTGCGGAAGCACTTGCCCTCCGTTGACATACAGCTCGTCCTTCACTATGACATCTTCTCCGAGTACTGTGCAGTTCTCCATGCGGACCCAGCGGCCAACTACGGAGCGCCAGCCGACGATGCAACCGTCGAGCCAGGCGTGCTGCCGGATCACTGCACCGCGAAGGATTGTGCTGCGTTTTATGCATGCTCCTGGAATGGGTTTATTTTATTTAAACATTTAAAGTAAAGTAATAAACGTTTATTTTGCATCACAAGGATACATTAAACATAATAGGTACAGAATATAATGGTAATGTTGTTGTGCAAGCAAAAACGGTCGCCATATAATAAAGAACAACAAATATAAAATCACTAGCTGCCGCCCATAGCTTTGTACGCGTGGTTTGTCACTAAAAACATTACCCTCCTTCTGTATACTCGGTCTCACTCTATTTGTATACCAAAATTCATGGAAATCGGTTCAGCCGTTTTGTCATGAAATGGTAACAAACACTGGTTACTTTTGATTTTATAAAATTAGTAAGGAAGTATTTCTCTCATTCTAGGGACAGCCCTAGAAATCCTTACTTTCCATTTTTTCAGAAATATATCTTTTTTGTCTTTTTAGGGTTCCATAAGTTGAAATTTATACCAGATACTGAGGTCTATAGTCTCTAATAGGTGCATGAAAATCAAGGTCCTGCGTCAACACGATAAAAAAATATGGGCAAATTTCGATTTTCGCGAAAACTTGTAAGTACCAAAATTGACCTTAATTTTCAACTTTTTTTATTTTTCGGAATTTTTCCTTTACTTTACTTAAAGTTTTAATTCTAATACTCATATTAATATTAGGTAAAACATTATGGTCATAAATAATATGACTAATAAAATTGTGCGATTTAATAGGTAATCGTGGTCGTCAGCTGTGCGTGGTATCACCCGTAAAATCATTAATCGTAGGGTGTGACCTTTAGTTCTAACCTAATTCCTTTAACCAAATTGTTATCAAAACACGTTTATTGACAATTGACAATGTGCACATAGATGCACTTAAAGGTGCGTACTGAGTACAAAAATACCTATTCAAGCACTTGAATATCTAATCTTTATGATAATGGTTTAATAGCTGACAATAGCTGGATTATTATAGTAAGCAATGAGTCACAGTTGTATTACCTATCTATGTGATAACAACCGTACACACTTTAGTAAACTTCTGAAGAAAAATGGATTTTTTTTACCATTAATTCATAATTTCATTTATTCATGAGGACATAATAACAATGATTCAATAATATAATTTACAATGATTAATACATTTTTTAAAGAAAAAAAACAGGTGGGTAAACTTAAGTGGAATTGGGCGGGCCACGTCTGCCGCATGTCGGATGTGTTATGGGCTAAAGCCACCACAGACTAGACGCCTCTAAACGGGAAACGGCCTCGTGGCAGACCGCGGCGAAGATGATGGGACGAAATTGATGCCCATTTACAGGATTGGTCTGCAATAGCCCAAAATAGAGAAGACTGGAGAGAAGGAATGGAGGCCTTTGCCCTGCAGTGGGACACTACAGGCTCTTAATATAATATATATTTTTGAATATTGGCTTGTTTATGCATCATAATTTCAAACAGAACCTACACTATATATATGTGATAAATCCTGGGATGGTGTAAAAAAACTGGCTGAATAGTAGTCTATGCACAATCAGTAGTTGGTTGGAGAATAATCTACTCTCTTTGAATACTGCGAAGACCAAATATGTATGTTTTCACAAGTCCACTGCATCTAGTCCCTCTAATTTCAATGTGACAATACATACACATCTTTACAACACACTTGGGGAGCATAGAATTCCATGTAGCTGTGATGAGCTGGTGCGAGTTACATTACATCTATTAAATATCTTGGAGTTATTATCGATCAGAAACTAACATGGCAAGAACATTTGACTGTCACTGTGAAAAGAATAAGATCTCTTATTTACATATTTAAAAATCTCAAGAGTTGTAGCTGATGATAACCTCTTAATTAAAACATAAAGCAATGCGTCATAAATTATTGCATTACTTCATGGGGGGGTGCTCATACATGTTGTAAAACATACCTACATGTTGGAAGTTGAAAGAGCCCAAACAGTCCTTCTTAAAGTAATGATGTACCATACAGATATCCTACAAATCTCTTGTATAAAAAACTTAAGAGTCCTTAGTGTTCGCAAATTATATTTATTTCAGTGGATTCGCAGATATCACCTCTTCACGGTTCCTACTTTAAATTTACCCGAAAGAAGAATTAAACGTTACCCTATTCCTAATTTGATTTGTTCTCTGGCTCATAGACAATATAACTATAACGCACCTGGATTATATTCAAAGATTGATTCTAAGCTTAATATATTTGAATTTAGTAATCACCAATTAAAAGGCATATTAACGCAATGGTTAGATACGTTTGATTATGCTGGTATAGAAGACTTACTTAAATAAACTTGAACATACGCACACACATACTCACACACATGCACACACACACAAACACAAACAAACCCACCCTCACAAAAAACATGCACGCAAACAAAACACCCACATACAACAACACATGACCCACGCATATACTCACTTACACACTGATGCATTCGCATACAAGCAAGCATGAGCGCTCCGACATCACATTTCTTTGATTGTTTTGTTATTTCGTTTTCATGTACTAGACTGTAATATTTATATCATGTCATTCAGGAGAGAACTGTTTCCTAGACCACAGCTTACGCTTTTCTGGGAAACAGGGACACAACTCATCTATGTAATTTTTATGGTACAATAAATATATTTCTATTTACTAAGTCGAGTACTTAGACTTGTGTTGTAGATCCAGCATTGTGCACATCCACAGATTTTTCAGTACACAGATCTGTTAGGATATCTTACACTATTACTATAATGGCAACTTTGAAGCTTTATATTTCGTAAACGGGCTCTTGTATCAAAAGTGTTGAGGAAAACTTATTTTTTGAAGTCCTATTCGATGATACCCCATACGATGAAGTGGATGAGTAAAAGAAACCACCCCAACTTACATTTGTTTGTTGCAAAAATTTGTTCGCGGCAGGGAGGTCCGTCATGCAGAGGCAACAAATAAGTAACTTTTTAAGCAAAATAATTCAGCGGGACAATGCAGCCAGTGTCTTAGGGACACTTCCGCCTGGTAGTGATCTGGAGCAGTTGAGCTATCTATAGATCGTTTGCAACGGTCTTTAGATGATTCAACTGTTTCTTCTGTATTTTATTGTAAATAATTGTATATTTTTTCTGTTATTAAATAAAAATTTCACTAGCCCTAAATTAAACAGACTACAGATAATCATTGAAATCGGTCGTGGTAAAGAATTATCGCCGAACATACATAAAAATAAACCGGCGAATTGAGAACATCCTCTTTTTTGGAAGACGGTCGCATGCGCATTTTTGTCAATAAAAACATTACCCTCCTTCTACGAAGTTGGGTAAAAAGTAGCCTATGTCCCAATCCCAGTCATAATCTATACCAAATTTCATCGAAATTGGTCCAGACGTTTAGTCGTGAAAACGTAATAAACAGACAGAGAGACAGTTACTTTCGAATTTAAAGTATTAGTATGTATTTTACCGTCTTCAACAACGACCTCCGGGCCGATGGTAACGTTAGGTCCTATCCGGCATCCCTTGCCGATGGTGGCAGTTGGGTCGATGATAATGTTGCCTACCACGCATGCGCCTTCGTACAGCTTATCCGAGTTCTTATGCCGTAAGCTAGTCAAGTACAGGCACATTCCTGTAAACATTTCAAAGAGTTATATTTATTTTTATTATATAGAAAAAAATTGTAGAATAGAATAGAATACTCTTTATTGCACACCAACAAAATTAAATATACAATAAAAATACACAAAAATTAAAGTAAGTACCTAGTCAACTCATAAGTATTGGCACACAGTAAAAACTTTTCTTTTAGAATGCTGGCCACAAAAAAGTTTATAGAATTCGAATTTCGAATTGTTCATGAAAATAAAAATGTATACTTTTTAGAATTTTACTCATTTTTAAATATAGAGTGGACGCTTAAAGAAGACCGTGTTGCAGTTATTGCGTTGCATCGTTGCGGTTACGCGCCAATTCAAATTTTTGACATACTGAAAAATTAGAATATAACCAAAAGATTCGTTTATCGCACCATCAAACGATACAATGAAGACTCTAGTGTAGATGACAGGTCAAGAAGTGGTCGCCCTCGGTCTGTTAGGACTCCAGCAGTGATAAAAGCTGTGAAGGCGCGAATTCAAAGAAATCCCAAACGTAAGCAGAAACTGTTGGCCCTTCAGATGGGGTTAAGCAGAACCACGGTGAAAAGGGTGTTAAATGAAGACTTAGGGCTTCGGGCATATCGAAGAAAAATAGGACATCGTTTGAATGATAGTCTAATGGGCCTGAGACTGAAGAGATGCCGCGCTTTGTTGAAGCGGTACGCGGGAAAAAAGTATCGGGAAATTCTTTTTTCGGATGAAAAAATTTTTACCGTAGAAGAGAGCTACAACAAACAAAATGATAAGGTGTACGCACACAGTAGTGAAGAAGCGAGCAACCGTATTCCGCGTGTCCAACGAGGTCATTTTCCATCCTCGCTCATGGTATGGTTGGGAGTTTCTTATTGGGGCTTAACAGAGGTACATTTTTGTGAGAAAGGTGTAAAAACGAATGCAGTTGTGTATCAAAATACAGTCCTGACGAACCTTGTGGAACCTGTTTCTCATACCATGTTCAATAACAAGCACTGGGTATTCCAACAAGATTCGGCGCCAGCTCATAGAGCGAAGAGCACACAAGACTGGCTGGCGGCGCGTGAAATCGACTTCATCCGGCACGAAGACTGGCCCTCCTCCAGTCCAGATTTGAATCCGTTAGATTACAAGATATGGCAACACTTGGAGGAAAAGGCGTGCTCAAAGCCTCATCCCAATTTGGAGTCACTCAAGACATCCTTGATTAAGGCAGCCGCCGATATTGACATGGACCTCGTTCGTGCTGCGATACACGACTGGCCGCGCAGATTGAAGGCCTGTATTCAAAATCACGGAGGTTATTTTGAATAAACTTTAGTGTCATAAGAATCTATGTTTTGTTAAGTTCATTTTGGTATATAAATGGTTACATAATGAATAAACTTGTTTCAATTATTTTATATTAAACATGTGACAGAATTTATGACCTGACTAGGTACAATGGGCGGTCTTATCGCTAAAAGCGATCTCTTCCAGACAAATTTTGGATGGACAGGACAAAACAAAATCAAAAGGCGGCGGTGTATCTACGCGTATGTTCACAAACCTACATAAACTACCTATACTTACTAATAAACTAAATATATATACATATTACAAATATAATAATATATACTTATATATAAACCACAATAAAGGAGATAAACATAACGATAAACTAGCAGTGCGTAGACAAAAAAAAGAAATGGTTGTATACCTTAGCTTTAAAGATAGGAAGAGATTTAGATGATCTAATAGAGAAATGTAAAGCGTTCCACAGCCGCACAGCTTGAACTGTAAAGGAGTCACCATAAAATTGAGAACTGTGGACAGGGGTTTGGAGACTTAGAGCTTCAGATGAGCGTAGGTTCCGATCATGCGCCTGGTGCAAGTACACAAAACGCTCCTTTAGATAGGATGGTGAAGAAGGATTGAAAAGAATGTTAAAAAGAAGGGACAGAATATGTGCATTCCTGCGAAGACGGATAGAGAGCCACTTGAGTTTTGCGCGAAATTCTGAAACATGGTCATATTTGCCCAAGCCAAATACGAACCGAATACAAAGATTTTTTACAAAGATTTGTACCTACTTATGTTTAAGATCTTCTAAAAGGTAATCTGCCACTGTGCCACAAACAAAAAATCATGGATATATGTATTCTCCCTATACTCGCATACGGTGCGCAAACCTGGTCTCGGACGGCTCTTCAAAGGTTCAAAGGCTCGAGGAGTGCCAGCGGGCGATGAGCGCAGTATTCTGGGTGTCAAGCTCACCGATAGAATCAGAAACTTCATACTGCGCTCACAGCCTAAAATCGTCGATGTAACCCACAAGTCCGCCAAATTAAAATGGGACTGGGCCGAGCGGTGTGCCGCATACCGGACTACTATTGGCCTAAAATCACCACTTCAGATGGTGATCTGGGCGGTGGCCCAGGCGGAGATGGCGCGACGAACTTGACACCTTCTCGGTATCCTGGCCAGAACGGAATCTCAAGATCGCATAGCATGGAAAGGGAAGGGAGGCCTTTGCCCTGCAGTGTGATCACACGGGCTAGTTAACCGAGCGAGCGAAGCGTCTTAGTTACGAGATAAGTCAAAAAATGCTTTTGTCTGCCAGTCTGTCTGTTCTCGCCTACAGGTCGCATATTATAACCGTTTTTGGCATACAAGTTCCTTGATTTATTTAAAATTTTTTAGTCGATCACGATTTTTGAATGGGGGGGAAGTTTGCCGTAGCGTCATTTATCGACGGATTTCAATCCGACGATCGAACTACTGAGAACAAACTAAATTTGAGAGGCACACTAAGGACTTTGGAGCTTTAATAAACTACAAAAAAGTGTTTGGCCTTTTATTATTATTATTTTAGCCTTCTATGTCCCACTGCCGGGCAAAGGCCTTCCCACATTCTTTGATAAAACTGTTAGGTGTAATTTTTTGATTGTTTTGTACCTGTTAAGAAATCCTTAGGCTGTCCCACATCCATCCAGAATCCTTGCAACTCCATAGCATTGAGTTGACCATCTTTTGCCATGAATGGGAATACCTCCTTCTCAATAGACATCGGTCTGAGTTCTATTCTGTTCAGGACTGAAGGGTTTAGAATGTACATTCCTAAAAAAAAAATGGTTAAGCTTGAGGGTGCTGGTTTCATACTCATACTCACTCTCACACTCACAATGTTTATCTTATATTTTTTTATGTATTTACTAGCTGACCCGCCTAACTTCGTACCGCCTTGACATGCATATGACGGTAGAATTGTCAACCAGCCATCATTAGCTAAATCTTTGTCTCTTACAATGATTTAACTAATGATGGTCGATTGACAATTCTGACGAAAATATAATTGGATTTTGCGTGAATTTTTGCAAATACTTTAATAGTTATTCTGCTATTCTGGGCAGCGACAAATCCAACAAATCAAAGATCATCAAAATCAGTCCAGCCGTTCTTGAGTTATAAATGGTGTAACTAACCCAACTTTGTTTTGATATAGGTTAGGTTAGGTTATCTTTATAGGTTAGGTACCTATAATCCTTTTAAAATGATTATTTTTTCTTTTTCTATTAAGTATATTCTTTTTTACACCTCAGCCAATCTTCTCTATGCAAAGTTCATTTCCAACCAAAGGTGTAAGAGATCGCTTTCTTTAACGATAAGACCGTTATTCCTATTTTTGATTTTTTTTTGTTGTGTCTAGTATGTAAGGCATAATAAAGTACGTTCATTCATTCACAACCTGACTTTACCCACTGCTGATTATAGGCATGTAGAATGATACTGTTACAAATTATACTGGGTGGTTCAAAATTCACCTAATTGAGCGTAGCTATCTTTTCTTTTGTAGTTAGAAGGTTTAGTTCTTAGGAAACTATAGGTTTATTTAGAAGAAATAACAAACGCAATTTCAACAAACAAATTTTTGAAAAAATGTAGTCTTCCTAGAAAATGACTTCTGTATAAAAAAACAAGTTGGTATCAATCAACTATATTTCCCATCACTGGGAAAACATCACAACTGTAACTCACCAAATAAAATTATAAGATTTTGCAAAAATTAAAAAAGTTTCAAATAATTTTAAGACGATGTGTAAAAAAATTAGAGCCGCCAAGTAACAGTCGTATTTAAAAACGAAAAATGGTACTGATTTCATATTTAAGGAATATTTACTTAAGGACTTAAACTACGTAAATGAAAGTCAGAAACGCAGTTGGTGAAACTTTTCTCGATATAATTATTTGTCAAAATCGGCTCTTCTAAAACACTAATATCGTCATTTTCTGACTCTAGAAAAGATTTAAAGTATATTTTATTTACCTAGGTAACTTTGGTACCTAAATTAATGAGTAAGTATTTTTTTTTCATTTGTTGGTCTCATGCAATTCGAGATTTTATCTTTTGTCGCTTACGCCATTTACTCCTGCGACAATGCGGCGCGGCTATGATATACGTTTGTCTTGTTCTTCACCTAAGCAAGCAAATAGCACTGTCACTTTTTTGCATTTCCGGATGCTCCGCCCAATCGTCACCGAAATTAAATTTGTACATCGTCTTAAGTACCTACCTGCATTGATTTTATTGGAAATAAACTCTTGTGGTTTCTCCACAAAGCTTTCAATCTGCCCGTCTTCTTTGTAAACCACTACACCATACTTTGATGGCTCTTCCACTTTCGTCACCACTATAGTTCCTTCCTGAAACACAAAAACAGTATTTTTTTAAGAAATCTATGTAAATCAGATCATTTAGTTAGATATGTTGGTTATTGCTAAACAAAAATTAAAATCTTTCTAAGGTTGTTACGTTGTGAGTTTACATCAATACATAGATTTTAGAATTTGTTAATTAACACATTTATTTGTTAATTTGTTGACAAATATATGTATTAATGTGAACCTACTTATAAAGTTATGTTTAGTGATCGGATATTCGGATGCATATTTACCTAAAGTTTGAAGTTGGCTAGTATGAATAGCACTTTATTATCGAAAAAAAACCGTGATTCTGGGATCAACAAATTTATCATGTGTTAATTTTTTTTTATTTATTTATCTACTTAACATAGACATCCCTTCAAGCTGCATAGGTTTTTATGGTATGTCATTCATCTCTCATATAGTCTAAAGAAATTCACATCCTATGAAAAAAAGCACACTTTGACACATACATATATTAGGTACACATAACGCCTTGTTATAACATAATATGGTTGCTTTTCCCTACTTTTACTGTCAGTAATTTTTGAAGAAGCAAAAACAACAAATGTCAGATTGGACTTATAGCTCAGGGAATATAAGCATTTCGTAAGTTTGCAAGTGAGATGGCAAATTCTACCTGCTTGATATTTAACGATAAATTAACATGCATCAAATCCCGCGATTTTATTTTTAATAAAAATATTCTAAGCCACTTCCTTAATTTGTTAGCCAAAAATCAACTTTAGGTAAATATGCATCCGAATATCCGATCACTAGTTATGTTTGATAAAATAAATCCCTAAAAACTATATAAAAACGAAAAAAAATAAAAATAAAAATAAATAAGTAGGTTGGAGGCACTTATGTTTATAGTCACACTAATATTACATATTCCAAGGTTTGGATGTTTGTTTATTTGTTTAAATTTGGTATGTTATACATATGGTGTGTCAACTTTTTGTCGAGTACAAAGCTGCTGGCAGAAGGTAGTTTTAAATATGTTATGACTGTTATGAGCCAAGAAATTTAGACTTGACGCTTTCAATTAATAAAATACTTTATTATCAGTAATCAAACATGTTGAGGTTGATGTTGAGGGACAATAAAGTGTTACACAGGACTATGCCTGAGATGATCTATAGGGTAATTCATTGTACATTATTTATCAGATTGTCTTTTCATCGAATGGGGGGAGGGGGATCATCATACGCTGCGCTTTCCAGTGAGTGGTATCCACTCGAGAACCTTTCTGCATTGCCACTTCAGCTTGTCTACAAATACCAAATACCTTATTAGAATCTAATCAGTGCAATGTGTCACAGCAAAATATCTTATCAGTATCACTTGTACTGATAACCCAATCCTACAATTTCCAACTAGAAATGACCTTTAATCCTCACTATCTTACCTTTCCATGACTTCTATGATATTTAGCCAGCTCCTTGAATGGAAAGTCACAAATCACATCAGAGTTGAGAACAAAGAAAGGTTCTGGGCTTGTACTCAACAGTTCCCGTGCTAATGCCAAAGGTCCTGCTGTGCCAAGAGGCTCAGTCTCGTGTGAGAATGTTAGTGAAACTCCAAGTTTTGATACTTGCTGAGTCAATTCCTTCTCCATTTCTTCGGCGCGGTATGATACTGCCAAGATTACCTGAAATAGTCAATTCAATTTGGAATCTAAGAGATCTTTTTAAAGGTCTATAAATGAAGTCTTAAAAAAGTTATAAATGTTTTTGGTCCCACTGCTAGGCAAAGGTCTGCATCAAATCTCTCCAACCATGTCTATTTATGTTTTCTCAGGTTTAAAGCGGTCTCCCACTATGCTCAACGGCGTCAAGATCGTTCTACCACAGCGGCGACGCCGCATTTTGTCAGTCTACTAAGGTGTTATGAAATTCGACCATTTCACTGATGATTAGTTTCAGAAAGTCATTTGTTTTTGTACCTGTGTGACACCGGCTTCTACCAGAGCCTCGATCTGATGCATCAGAATAGGTTTGTTCGCAAACTCGACAAGAGGCTTCGGTCTACTCAAGGTCAAAGGCCGTAACCTCGTCCCGTATCCACCGACCAGAATCAGTGCCCTTATTTCACCCAGTTTTTTATCCGTCCCACACATTTTTCACACAAAATCAGTCACTATCAATCAAGAGGCTTGTTGGCTTGCCGGATCGCGTCACCTTAGCGAGTGACGTCTTTATCCGAATAATAGTATCTGTAATTATATACGTGGCGGTGTTTTACTGATGAATTTCTGTTTATCAGTTAGTAGTTTCCTGTAATTTACTTTTCAAACAAAAACATTTATCGAAATTACACGTCACATCACAATAAACAAAAAATCATAGAGTATGATTTTATTAATCTAAAGGCACAGGCAGCGTTGCCATCTTACTTTTAGAAAAGGGGGCTACAATGAAGCTAAATAGGGCTAGATTTACATATAGATAATAGATAATAGGCTAGAAAGGGCTAAAACAAGCAATTGCTTGTTTTAGCCCTTTCTAGCTATTTTTAATAATAGCCTTGATAATTATCAGGGGGCCAGTTCACGTAATAACATTTTAAAAACATCGACTGTTGACCCAAATGAGATTGGATTATGAATTGAATATATTTTGGCATTCTGCTCCACTAATATTACAATATTAGCTTGATTTATTTAAAGTCTATAATCGCATGTTAGTCAACTTCTTCTTCTTCTTAGCGTGTCAAGAGTTCTACGTTTCCATTCATAGTATGTTGGACAGGTGTTTGGCCACAGCAATGGCATCAGGCGAGGCGGCCATTAGGTCCTCCATCGTGCATGTGTTCAGACATAAAGGGCACATTAGCAAGTGCTGCATTGACTGCGTGGGATCACCGCAGTCGCACTGCGTCAAGTTAGGGTCCCTGAATCCCCATTTGTCCATTCAATCAATATTAACCCAATCACATATTAAGTCTGCAGTGGCCAACCTGGGTGTGAAGCCTGTTTAAGGACTTCCAGACTGGCCACTGCAGATCATGCCCGGGTGGTAACTGTTGCTGTGGGGTGGTAAAATCAGGCGGTGGGGAATTTCTTTTTATCCACAGAGTGCGTCTAGTAGCAGCCGGGTCATCGCTCGTGGCCCTTGTGAAGCGTTGATAGCTCTTTCGGCTTTTAAGGCGGCCTTGCGGGATGTTATGGTCATATAAGGGGTGTCGATAATCATGCTCTTGTTTGTGCTTTTCAATAGAGCAAGCCACATCTTGTCGCACTCCAGGGGGTGATATGCCTGCCAAAGGGTATATCAGGTTTAGAGGGGTTGGCTTCAGACATCCTGTTATTATCCAGCATGTATCATTTAACGCGACATCGACGACCTTTGCATGTGTGGACCGGTTCCAGTCTGGGCAAGCATATTCGCCGGATGAAACTTATACCAACTCATACCATTGTACTGTCAGTTACGTGATTACCGTTTGGGGCATATAAAAGTTCTATTCTAGTCCTATTCTTTTTACCTTAGACAAGATAGACCTATTACTGTAGTACCTCTAGTATCAAATGTTGCTTGTAGTACCAAGTGTAAGATACAGGCACCTACTTCATTTTCATTTTCTAAAACCAAATCCAATCAATCACAATACATATTTTCCTTGTAGAAATGTATAGTGTGATCAATCTTAGCGATGTGTCAAAAAAGGCTAAATTGCTCCTTTCGGGCTAAACAGTGAAAAACGGGTTCCCCGCTGTAATAAGAGCTAGATCTAGCCTGAAAAGGGCTACGGTGGCAACACTGAGTATATGTCAAAGGAGCTATGCCAGACACAGACGAGTGCGAGTGAATCTTTACGAGGTCACACGGCTTTGCCGTGGGACATGTCCTACTTTTGCGTATGTTATTACATTATTATATCGTACATCGTAACGGAGTCGAAATTATCATACATGTACTATTATTTATCGTACGTCTGTGGGTCAAAGAGAATATAGTAGACCCACAGAACAGCCTGGTACCCCTTCACTAAAAACTATTTTTGCTTTTCGAAGAAGGCTTTAATGAGTTGGCAGCATTGATTTTTATCAGCTGTCTGTCTATCGTCTGTCACTGACAGCCAGGCTGTCAGTTACGTAATGGATGGCAAATTAGGTTGTCAATGTCACATATTAATTTTTCTTCCTTCCCTTTTCTAAAAATTCAATTTTGTAGTTACAATGGCAGTTTCGGTCCGGATTTTCTCTCGCTTCAAAGGTAAATATAGTTCCTAATTCATTTTCTATCGATTCTTACACTTTGCGATGAATTTATTGATTTTGGTAGAAATTTATTTGAACTAGCAAAACTAACCTTGTAATTTGGTTTTCGCCATTCTCGTGCTTTATTCTCATAATTGATCATTTGAAGCATGAATAATCACTTCACATGATCAATGAAGAAATGTACAAATAGATTAGTTACGTAGTGTGCCAATGTCGTATCCATTTGTTCCCAGTAACCGAGACCTTCAGCTAAAAATACTTTTCCTTTTTATCCCGGTTTGATAACTTGTCACTCGTCTCGTTTAGTCTTAAAACTAAACCATACAGTATCTACTTATTACAGTAGGAGGGCGAACATTTCAAATTGAATGCTTCATACAAAAATCAATGGCTTAGTAATGGTTGACCTTTGGTACCTCGCCCTAACATATTGATGTATGTACAATTGATTGAAGCATACATATATCCTTGTTAGCTTGATCAATCAGACATTAATTGTTTCTACACATCTGCATTGCAGTGTTATTACATAAATTCATATAATTTACCATTTATTCTATACCTACCTAACATAGATGATTTAAAATTTTAAATCAGTAAACAAAACAATTTAGCTTGCCAATAGATCATTCATTGCTTAGGCCAAAGTTCAATTGTGTAGCTTTGGAAATCATTTTGTTAGTACTTTGAAAACATGTGAGAAATAAGATATAACAATAATTTTACTATGTGAATAAATTTCTATAAAATAGACTCGGACCAACCTGAAGTGCATCTGTGTATCAGACAATTTAGAACCTTAAAGACATTGATGGACATAGTCTGAAATAAATTATTCTATATTCTAAAATCAATTGCATTACTAAATGGCTAATTTAAGTCCAAATTATTAATAATAAATATGAGATAAATGAAATGTTTGTGCGGTCTAACCATTAACACAAACCCAATTTATATTAATTTACTAGTTGACCCAGCGAACTTCGTACCATATCATTATCTGCATCAATGTATGAAAGAGTTATTTTTCTTCATAATATCTTTTTGCATAATTTTTTCAAAATTTGAATAGTTATTCCGCTATTCGGGATGGAGACAAATACAACAAATCAAAATCGGTCCAGCCATTCTCTAGTTATAAGTGTTGGAACAGAGCCGACTTTGTTTTATATATTAAGATTTAATATTTTTTCTATAGATGGCATCAAGCTGAGAAATGTAAGATATCAATCTGGAAGTGGAAGCTCTCCCTATGAACAGACCCGCAAAAACTTAGTGCTAACAAGTGAAACCACGGTTCTAGTCCAAGGTTTCACTGGCAAGCAGGGAACCTTCCACAGTCAGCAAGCCCTCGACTATGGCACCAAGATTGTTGGTGGAATATCGCCGAAAAAGGCAGGAACAGAGCATCTTGGAAGGCCTGTATTCAAAACTGTGAGGGAAGCTATGGACAAGACAAATGCTCATGCATCGGTGATCTATGTACCGCCCCCCGGGGCTGCATCTGCTATCTTGGAGGCCATTGAGGCTGAAGTTCCACTGATTGTGTGCATCACTGAAGGTGTTCCTCAGCATGTAAGTATTGTCTATTATTTGTCTAAAGTATTGTATTAGTTATTTATACTAACTAATTGCCGAAGCAACTCACACTAATCTGTGTGCATAATAAGCATAAAAAGGGGTACTAAGTTATGTCTTCACTTATTCACTTATAGATAATTAGGGGAGGTCTTTGCCTAAAATGGGACAATATGGGCTAATAGTAATAATTGTTATAATTAGGTTTGGTTTTTTTTAATTTGTATGTTTGTAGGGGTTAATCTTGGAAATGCCTGGCCGGTTCTAAAAATTATTATTATTAATTATTAAAATCAAATAGAAACTATTAAGGTGGTTCGATTCCTAATTTCCTATACGAACGTTCGGTGGGGATTCATAAGATGACTGAACAGCAGAAATGTCTAAACTTATGCATATCGAATTAGATACGTATCGTCGCAAAATCAATAAAATTGTACACCTTAATTCTTAAAAGGCATAATTGGTGTTATTAATGACAATTTTCATTAATAACACCAATTATGTGTATTTGTGTATTTTCATTTAGTACTTATGTACCCACCAAACGAATGATTTATTATGTGATCAACTTTTGTGTTGTTTTGTATATATTTCATATTTCACAAAAGTTTTCTAGGTAAAATAACAGAACTCATTATAAAATGGATACATACTGTTATTAGTGTAAACAGTTAACTTATTCGTTTTATGCATATTAGTTTTAAAAGGAATGACATTAATTATCCTCAGAATCTAATTAGAATATACTAAATAAATAAATACATAAATATGTTCCCCGGCTGGAATCGAACCAGCAACCTTCTACGTTGCAGCCGGCCTTCGCCTAAGCTGATGTGACACAGACCTCGGATCATTCTACATAGTTATTCATCCAATCTCAACATTGTCGAGAATATCTTTTGAAACTATCATGGTTATGAACACTATTTCTACTATCATGGTAAATATTCCGTTTTTAGTTCAAATAGTATGGTCGAGAAATTAGTTACTGTGAATATCCTGCTTACTTTGACTAAAGGCCAGTTGAAAAGTCTAATTATGCTTGTAATTTCTTAAATATTAAGTAGTAAATTATTTAGTTCGGTAATTAAATAGTAAGTATCTAGCAAAGCAATCGCGTGTAGAAAAAATATAGGTAGTAAATCCTTTGTGCTACTGTTTATGCTCTAAGTGGAAATAATAAATTCAGCTTTAAGTGCCACAGCGTCAGTTCATCGCTACTATGAGAACCAAACATAGGCTTGCAGTCAGGTTTAGTGAGACCTTCAAATGGTTGTTTAGGTTGGCATGGCTAAGCTAATCTGGATATGATTAAGTCAGTTCATCTTCAAGCACATTATGAAGCTCTACCTATTAATAAAACCCTCTTTACCTACAACATCAAACTCGTATCTTCCAGGACATGGTGCGCGTAAAGCACGCTCTCACACGACAGAACAAGTCGCGACTCGTCGGTCCCAACTGCCCCGGCATCATCGCCCCAGACAAGTGCAAGATCGGCATCATGCCCGCCGCCGTCCACAAGAAGGGAATCATCGGTGTAGTGTCCCGGTCTGGTACCCTCACATACGAAGCCTGCCATCAAACTACCGCGGTAAGATTAGCCTGAGTCCTCGCGTCACGTACGGCGTTCAATGTCGACACATGAGTAGAAGTGTCTAAGATACCAAGGGCGGATTCAGGATTTTTTCTGGGAGGGGCACAAGGGGCGGACGGGCAAAAAAATCAACAATAACTGTTAGAAATAAAGTTGAAATCATGAGTTTCACTCATGTTCTTTCTATTATTAATATTCATATATTTTAACAACACTGATAATTTAAGTATGTACTGTGATGGAATCTCCACACTACATCTGCCCCCGTGCCCCCACCCCCTTAAATCCGCCCTTGCAAGATACTAAATCAAAATAAAAAAAAAAATCGATTAATGCTCCAGAAATAACATAACAGTTTATAAAGACCAATCCGTTATTACTGTTACTGATACTGATACAATCATCATGAGACAGGATTTTAATAGATAGGGCATGGTACATCCATGCCCATGCCCATGCCATTCTTATGTCAATAATAACTCTGTTATCTTATACAAAACAACGAGTAAGTATCAGATCTTTACTAGACAGGCTAGAAATAGTATATTGTAACGTATGTAACTTTTCATCACGAATGCGAGCAAATTAACAAAGTATTTTTGTAACAGTTGCAAAAGCGAAAATTTCCGTTTTCGAAGAAAGGTTCTTGAGTGGAGATCACGCACTGGAAAGTTCAGCGGAGGACGGCTCCCACTACATAGAAAAACGACCTAGTACCTAATGGACTATTAATGGTTGATGGGAGCCATTGGATGCAGGTCGTACAGGATTCGGTCGCTCTGGAGATCTATGAGTGAGGCCTATGTTCAGCAGTTGACGTCTTGCGGCTGATATGACGATGATGAATTATGAAACATCCAAAAATTCGTTACTAAAAATAATCTTATCAGAAGAAGTCTTTGGCTTGATATAGGTACCTACAGATTAAATGTTGCTCCACGATTCTCAAATACGGCATTTTACGTAATAGACGATACGAAAAATTAGCATGTACGTACAAACAACCTTGACCATGATTTCACCGATTAATATTGACCTTGGTGTCTGTTTATGGATCATTGATCATCTGATCGCTTGCAATATAATCACATTAATCGGCTTTATCAACAAAGCATAGAGTATTATAATCACTAGATAAAACTCGTACGTATGTAAGAAACTTTTATCTGTTTAATTGAAAGCGAAATTGACCCCACATGGCCTTCCGATCTTTACTTTGATATTATCGTGGCCCCAGATAAGATAATATAAAAAAAGTTTCGGAAATAAAAATAAAGTGGATTTTTTTATCTACACCTGAATCGTTAGTCCAGTTTGTAGTTTTCTACTTGATAATGCACAAACTATGTGCTTCTTGCTTCATTTCTTGACCCCTCACAATTCCATGTATCATGTACGAGTACCTCCGTACCACAGACACGGAACATTTTGCAGATCATAGATATTTATATGTCCCGCAGCGGGAATCAAATCCCCAACCTCTTGCGTCCAAAAAAGGATTTTTCCTTGCATAGCTGGAATGCCAGCATGTTGATCCCAATTCCTACAATCTTTACCTTATAAACTTCTATCTGACCCGCCCACGGCCTCGCACGGGTGGTTTTTCAATAAAACATTACCCTCATTTTGCGCAATTGGCTAAAATGTAGCCTATGTCCTTTCCTTTTCCATCTATCTCCTTGCAAAATTTCATTACGATCCGTTCAGCCGTTTAGTCGTGTAAAGGTAACAAACAAACTAACAAACAGGAGTTATGTATGTATAAACCATATAAACCTTCCTCTTGAATCACTCTATCTATTGCTGAAAACTGCATTAAAATCAGTTGAATAGTTTGAAAGATCTAAGGGAACAGACAGCTGAAGCTACTTCATTTTATACTATGTAAAGATATAATAATTGAGCGAGCGAAGCGAGATCTCTAAATCAACTTGGGCAAATCGGCGTTGTATGTATGTATGTATGTATGTTTGTTTGTCCGAGGATAACTTTCGAAGCGTTGATCCGGTCATCGTGAAATTTAATACATAGTGATGGCACAATTTTGGTGTGACTAAATGAGCTAAAAATGTGGAGGGGTTGTTGAGATATTGGGGTTCAAACGGGGTAAAAAAAAAAATGAGACTATTAGGTCAAGTGGGACGTCAAATGAAAGATATTCATTAGCATATTTCGACTCCGTTTTTATTTTTAGTCTTTGAGTTATTAGCCATAATAAAAACTGAATTTTGACAAAACTTTAAGGGTACACCAGTGACCCCACAGTTCTGTAATTTGGTATGCGTGTAGCTTAAGTGACACAAATATAGGCAAAAGTATGAAATCCAGAATAACTGCAATTTCTAACCCAAAAAAGTATAACCAATTAACATGAACTCTCATTACCTGTACTTTGAATGAAACTGTAGGTCAAGTTAGTTTTTCATGCATTTCGTGGCACTATTTTGATAGTCAAAGATTACAAATAATATTTTTCCGTTTTTATGGGAGACTCGCGAGATCTGTTTGGGGCGAACCACTAGTATAGCTTAGTGTTTGCAATTCTTCCTTCTCCATATAAACTTTAATTATGCCAAATCTCATACTCCTCATACTGCGTGCAATAAGCTGGACATAGAACCTGCAACCTCTTGCGTTTCAGGCAGCTATTCCCCATTCCGCCACGGGGGGAATTCATCAAGCTTAAAAAGGGGTACAAAGTTTTCTCTTCATGTAAGAATATTATAGATTATTGTGTACCCATTTTGTTTCCAGGCGGGTCTTGGCCAGTCCCTGTGCGTAGGCATCGGCGGTGACCCGTTCAACGGCACTGACTTTATCGACTGCCTCGAGGTCTTCCTCAAGGACCCTGAAACTAAGGGAATCATCCTGATCGGAGAGATTGGAGGCAACGCCGAGGAGCTTGCATCTGAATATCTGATCCAGAACAACACGGTAAGTTTTTTTATACTACATGGAGAAGAAGTAAATAAATAGAAATAGAAAATATTTATTTTGTGTCCATTTTTACATTCTACGAATACAACAGTTATACTTATACCAAATACAAGACTACAAAATAGATTGTCATGTCACTCAGCGGTGTGCCACTGTAACATATAGCTATTGTAGCGCTGGTATTATGTGACGCCTTTAGTGCGTGTGAGCAGTAGAAAATAGAAACACACGTTTACAAATAAATAATGCTAGACATTTCATAAAGCGCTATCTAGCCCAAAAATAAGCAAAGCTTAACGGATAAATTAGTTAACGGATTTAACTGGTTCCCACTGTACAAGCTAAAAAATACTTACATATTTTTTTTCTAAATACATAATTATAATGTATAGAAAAATAACCAAACCCGGAACAAATATCTGTAGACCATGCAAACATTTGTCCCGCAGCGGGAATCGAACCCGCAACCTCCTGCGTCTTCGCCGGCTATTCGCCCACTGCGCCACAGAGTTCGTCTAAAGGTAGAAGTATCTTCTGTTTTGTGAGTGTAGCTAGTGAGAGTAGCAATAACGATCATGACTGATGCAGGAGTTTATAGGCGACGGTGACCACTTAATGATATTTCCCACTCGACTGCGGCTGGGTTCCGAAAACAAGTTTTGTCTACAATAGCCAATTAATGATTTAATATTTACTTAATATAATAGTTGATGTTTAGTCCTGTTAGAAGTATCTTCTGTTTTGTGAGTGTAGCTAGTGAGAGTAGCAATAACGATCATGACTGCTGCAGGAGTTTATAGGCGACGGTGACCACTTAATGATATTTCCCACTCGACTGCGGCTGGGTTCCGAAAACAAGTTTTGTCTACAATAGCCAATTAATGATTTAATATTTACTTAATATAATAGTTGTTGTTTAGTCCTGTGTAGATTTTCTGAATTTTAATAATCTTTATTTGCAATATGTGTTACCATTATAAGATTTTATATTTTTAGTTTACATTTAACTATACATGTTAGTCTGTTATCACACTTATCACGTTTTTATGAAATATGGTATGGTGGAAACTACACTGGTTTTAGTATTAACTTTATATCTACATTCTATTACTTCTCTATTGTACTGTTTGTTTCCCAAATAAAAGAAAATAAAAATAACATCAGTCAGCTTCTGTGTCTAAAAGTTTAATATAAAGAAAAAAAAGCCGGCCAAATGCGAGTCGGACTCGCGCACGAAGGGTTCCGTACCATTATCTATAATAAATTGTATGAGCTTTAATTTTCAACTTTTTTTATATATTGCAATTTTTCCTTTATTTGTGCTGTAAGAAGCTTTTTACCAAATTTCGTAATTCTAGGTCAATTTGAACTACCATATAGGTTTTCGACTCAAAACCTATAGGGTACTTCCGGTTGATCTAGAATTGTCAATTTTGGTTAAAAGCAAGGTACACGCACAAGGTACTTACAGCACAAGTAAAGGGAAAATTACAAAAAATAAAAAAAGATGATAATTTTGGTACCTACAAGTTTTTGCGTAAATCTAAATTTACCCGTATCTTTTTATCGTGTTGACTCAGGACCATGATTTTTATACACCTAATAGGGACTATAGACCTCAGTATCTAGTATAAATTTCAACTTGCTAGGTTCATCCGTTCCTGATATGATCGGTGGTGATATGCGGACAGACGGACAATAGAGTGATCTAATAAGGCTTCCTTTTTTACATTTCGAGGTACGGAACCCTAATAAGAAGCCTATTAAAATTTAGGAACGCTTAATGGAGCTGGATGGGATATGCCATGGCCATGTATTGCTGATATAATAATGGATACTTTAAAAATTCGTGTAATTATGGAATATGAGTTCCGTCGTGACACCAACGCGACACAAACGGCACGTAACATCAAAAACGTTTACGGAGAGAACTGTACAAACGAACGCACAACACGTTATTGGTTTTCCCGGTTCCGTTCTGGAAATTTTGACTTGAAAAATGAAGCTCGTGGTCGTCCAGAGACTTTGGTCAACAATGATGAATTAAAGGCAATTGTGGAAGCTGACGAAACTCAATCTACAGCTGAGCTAGCAGCAGCTTTTGATGTTAGCATCAAAACAATTTTGATCCATTTGCGACAAATAGACAAGGTAAAAAAACTTGATAGATGGGTGCCTCACGAACTTAACGATCGCCAGCGCAACGTACGCGTCGAGACCTGCCTCGCGCTGCTCAATAGGCAAAGAAATTAAGTAATTTTGAACCGAATTGTTACGTGCGATGAAAAATGGATTCTGTTCGATATCGAAAGCACTCAGCAAGTTGGTTAGATCCTGGTTCAGCACCAAAGCAATGCCCTAAACCAAAAATGACCCCTAAAAAGGTGATGATCACTGTTTGGTGGTCTAGTGCGGGTGTGATTCACCACAGCTTTTTACAAAACTGCATGAGCATTACTGCAGATGTGTACTGTGAAGAACTGGAGACAATGTTGGAGAAGCTTGCACATCGGCAACCAGCTTTGGTCAATCGGTCGTCCCCACTGCTCCTTCACGACAACGCGCAACCCCATACTGCACAACAGACTGTCTCCAAGCTGCAAGAGCTGGGGTTGGAAGCTCTCCCTCATCCGCCATACTCACCAGACCTTGCACCTACCGACTATTACTTTTTCCAAAATTTAGACAACTTTTTAGTGAGTAAAAAATTCAATTCCCGAGAGGCAGTACAAAATGCCTTTGAAGAGTTTGTTGCCTCCCGTCCAGCTGATTTTTACAAGAAGGGCATCAATAAACTGCCAATGCCGTTGGCAAAGATGCGTCGATTGCATGGGTGATTATTTTGATAACAGAAATAAAAAAGTTTAAAAAAATAAGTACTTTCACTTATTCCATACAAAACGGCAATTTCATAGGTAAAGACCTAATATTAGTATGATTAATTGTAATATTCAAATGAACTTTGATCATCATAGAAATATCGTAAACAAATAAGTCAGTATAATAATATATATATATATATATATAACTTGCTGACCCGCCCGCGGCTTCGCTTGCGTGGATTTATCAATTTCTCTTTTTGCACAGTCAGCTAAAAAGTAGCCTATGCCCTTCCTCAGGATATAATCTATCTCCTCGCCAAATTTCATTACGATCCGTTCAGCCGTTTAGTCGTGGCAAGGTAATAAGCAAACAGAGTTACTTTCGCATTTATAATATTAGTATGTATGGACAAATTATAAATATTTTATTCAAACAACATTCTCGGTTAGTTTTTAGGAATAAGTATGTTGTCAAATGAAGGTACATAGTTCGCAATTTAAAAAGATTTAGTTCATTTTGAAATAATCATATTGAAATAACTATTGTGTATGTACTGCATTTCAATCAAAATTTTTTATAGTTGCTGCAATTTCTTAAACTTGTTTTATTCTTTCCAGGGACAGAAAGCCAAGCCGGTAGTGTCGTTTATCGCGGGTCTGACGGCACCTCCCGGCCGACGAATGGGCCACGCCGGAGCCATCATCTCAGGGGGCAAAGGAGGTGCCATGGATAAGATCAAGGCTTTAGAAAAAGCAAACGTCATCGTCACTCGCTCACCCGCCAAAATGGGCGTTGAACTCCACAAAGAAATGAAACGATTAGAGATCGTCTAAGTTACGCTTTTACTAAACATATACAAATTATATGAATGTCTACTCTGTATAGTCCTTTTTAGTAATTATATTACTTTTATTTATTGTCATTTGTTGTTTCAGTCGACTTGTACACATTATTTTTTGTATTAAGTTTTTGGGAAGGAAGAGAAATTCGTGACGCAACGCAGTGACCTAGGTATCTGTTTCAAACAAACTGTCCCATTATCCTATTTATACTACGGATACTATTTGATGTTAATGTTAAATTTTTTCTAAAATCGCACTAAGTTGTTAGAAAGTGCACGCTTGTAGAATATAAGTAACTCATATTTAATATGTAATATTAAAGTATAAGTGTTACTCCTATTTACGACCAAATTTCCAGTCACAATGAAATTAAAATTACTGTTTTTCCAGAACAAACGTTCAGACCATGGCCTACTATCGTTCTATCATCAAATACGTTATTAAGACGTAACTACGCGTTACACGCACTGGAAGCGCGTGCGCAGCGTAGGACGGCCCCCCACTAGATGGCAAGACGACCTGTTAAAGGTAGGGAGCCGTTGGGTGTAGGCCACACAAAATCGATCACTCTGGAAATATATGGGAGTGGCATAAGTTAAGCCTAAGCCTAACTGGACGTCCTGTGTCTGTTATGATGATGATGATGAACTAGGTGTTTTCCAACAAGTCTTAGGTTGCTCAAACATTGAACGTGACATCAAGTTCACTCAGCAGTAGTGATACTATAGCACTATTATTTCTTCTGTGGAGAGTATTATTTCGTGTGTTGTAGGGAGTAACGTTAATTCAGACATTTTACATTAATAACGTAAATATTTTTTTTAAAAAGACCAATGACGTAGTTTTCTTATTTTATTCTACAAACCGGTAATTGACCATGTTCTGAACAACATTTGTCCTAAATAAACAGTTTGTGTTTCAAGTTATTGGATATTTGTCATTTTATCTTGTTACGCATGTGTCAGATTTCAATATACTGAGATGTAAATGATGTGAACCTTAAAATACACGCTTAATTAATAAAAAGTTGTTTAATTGGTAGAAATTGTAACATTTATTTGTAGCTGCACCTTTTAAAGTTACAGTTATGTACATACTACTACTAAACTACAAAAGTATACATGATCTCTGTTAAACATTCTTAACTTCATTCATTCATAAAAAAAAGTACATAAAAAAATTAACAAAATCTTATCTTTTTACGGAAGATTTTGGCTAAGCAAAACAAATCACAGCCTAAGCACAATTCTTACTTGTTAAAGGTTATTTTCATAGGGAAGTTGTTACGCCCGAAACGCGTATTTATATCTATGCTTACTAGTGGGTCCTGTCTATACCTAGACCTGCTAGTGGATTCGGAAAAATTGGAGAACACAAAATATGCTCCTAGCAATTTAGGCGGTTTATCAAAGTGATAAGTCAAGCTTAACACTATTAGAACATAGCTCTAATAAGCCACATTCTAGTTTGTCTTTCTTAAAAATAAAGTAAAGTAAAAACGCTGATCAACATTGAAAACGGCTCATTACAATTAAGCCTTTACTAACACTTTAAATACAACATTGAAAACCTTAATTACCTAGTAAGTTATAATAATCAATAAGGTGGGTAAGAGGAGATACCTCAAAATTTTTACATCTACCACCTATCCCTCCTACCCCCGCCGCGGCCTCCGCCTCGTCCACCTCTGCCGCCGCCTTCCTTGTCCCGACGAACCTTCATGGCCTCAAACCTTTCAGCCATATTCTCCAATTCATCAGGAATTTCCTGGTTGGCTTCTTCAAGAATTTTGATCAATTCGCTGGCATGCGCCCAGTCTTTTCTTGATACAAATGATAAGGATATGCCAGTTTTCCCAGCACGGCCGGTCCTGCCTACCCTGTGGACATACTCCTCAATGTGACGTGGGAAGTCAAAGTTGATCACATGGGTCAGGTCTTTGATGTCTATGCCTCTTGATGCCACATCTGTAGCAACTAAAATGTTGACAGTACCATCAACCATTTCCTCTAAAGCTGCCTCTCGATCACTTTGGTCTCGATCTCCATGCAAAGATTGGCATTCTATTCCTTTCATAGCCAGCTCTGTGCTGATGTGTGAGGCAGTCGCCTTTTTGCCACAGAATATTATTATTTTGTCATTGGGTTCCATATTATTTATGAATTCGAACAGAGAAGCTTCTTTATCATCTTCTTCCACAAATTGAATTCTTTGAGTGACTGTGTGTACAGCAGCTAGATCTAATGAGCCCACATTGACCTGGATAGGATCTTTCATGTATGATTCTGCGAGGCGGCGTACACCACTTGGCCATGTAGCAGAGGTCATGACTGTCTGGCGATCAGGCCTTACATCAAACAGCGACTTGCGAATCTGTGGCTCAAAACCCATGTCCAACATCCTGTCTGCTTCATCCAAGACTATGTAAGAGAAATTGATTATGTTGAGGTGTTTAGCCATAACTAGATCATTTAGCCGGCCTGGTGTAGCAATGACTATGTCAACTCCTTTAGCAACCACTTTGATCTGCTCCTTGCGGTCACCACCACCATACAGACAGACAGACTTGATGCCTTTATACTGGTACTTAGCCACCTCCTTGTCAATTTGTAGCGCCAGCTCTCTTGTTGGTGCCATTATGAGAACTGTAGGGCCTTCGCGTTGCTCCCTGGGTATTGTCTGGCCCTCAATGTGGATAAGAGCTGGCAGAAGGAAGGCCAAAGTTTTTCCTGTCCCGGTTTGAGCAATACCAATCAAGTCATCACCTCTCAATAAAATGGGCCATGCTTGACTTTGAATTGGCGAGGGAGTCTTGAAGTTTTGTTTGTAGATTTCTTGGAGTATCTCAGGATAATGCTGGTAAGCTTGTTCAAATGTCAACACTGGGTTTGGAACTGGTCTCATTCCAGGTTTTTCATCAAAGGTCCTCTTGACTTGGATGTCATTGTTAGCTTTACGCCAGTGAGTCACTTCAGCAGAATTCATGTTGGCAATCACTGGGTCTTCTTTGTAGAAATCTTTGATAATAGGAGGCAAATTGTTCCACCGTTCTTGTTGATGATTTTCGTGATAAGCATTCAGCTTACTCCAATCAATAACTTGTACTCCAGCCTCATTTTGTTTAAAGAATTCTGTTTCATTACTGCCATTGCTGGCATTCAGGTCTTCCTTTGGTGCCGGCGGCGCTCTATCTTCGATGAGGTCGTTTATCAAATCCTCTACCTTGGCAATCGCGTCTTCGGATCCTATCAGAGTAAGTTCAGTCTCAGCGCCACTAGAATCACCAATTTTGATTTTCGCCTCAGACTGGTATTCTAGATCACGTATTTTTGAACCTCCTTTACCGATTATACGTCCAACTTTCTGTGAAGGAACGGACATGGTTTTTTGGGGGCCATTTTGAGTTCGAAAGCCGGGTCTGTTGTCGCCGCCGCGATTGTTACGCGGATCTCGGTTATTGTCGCGATTGTTGTCCCGGTTATCGCGGCGGTTGTCATTAGGTGGACCTCCACGTGCTCTCCAGTTGGTTTCATTGCTGCGTCCACGGTTACCGCCTGCTGCTGTGCCAGCACTTGGACGAAATACTCGAGCATTGTAATTCAATCGTGGAGGCGGAGCTGCAGACTGAACTACAGTTGGTCCTGTTCCCGAATCGCTTTCCCAATCATCGTCGTAGTCTCCCATAACAATTTAGCTCGAACTTTACAAGAAAATTGAAGTTTCACCAAGAATTTAGAGCAGCCGCGCACAGTTTTGACATTACACTAATGTACCTAGTACCTAAGCAAGCAGTTTTTTTTAGTGATGCCAATTGTCAAGAAAATAAAATGTCATTGATTACATATTGCTAGTGACCGTAGTCCGCGAATGACTATGGGCACCATGTTGTAAGCATTATTCAAAAAATGCTTGAAGGATAATCCAAGGATCCAAGGATAGGCGCCAAGATAATCTAATGAAAAATCTTAGCTCAATCTTTAGTGGAAAATCTGAGGACTTTTCGATTAACACAACAAGACAAGTATATTTCCATTGCTTATCGCTATGATAGGATAGTTGTCTATGCTATCAAAGACATCTGTTCTCTTGTTTCTTTATTTCAAACCAAATTTAAATCAATGCTTTCAATCAATTATTTATTTTACTTAGTCTGTGGTAAACAACGACGAGGGGTGGGCGGTCGCGTCTGCGCTCCTCGTTTAATTTATTGTTCGATCGCCGTCGAAATCAATCAAGAAAATATCATATTTTTTAAAAAAACATCAAAACCGTCCCGTAGTGCTACTCAAAAAACCATTTTCTGTTTAGATTTGTTAAAACTGATCAGTTTAAACTATCGGATCAGTGAAGCACCATTCAAGATGAGTCTGGTCACTGCAAGTATCTGAAAACACAAATTGTATCGAAACGTATTGGGTAAATTGGCAAGATGAGTGGCTGGGCCAGAAGGATGCATCGGCGAGCAGCTACATTGAGCAATGTGGTCACGTCATGTGGGCATCCCAATAATTCCCTGCCGTATCCGAGAAGGCTAGAAAAAGTGAAGTTCGGTGCTCCCCTGCTCGAAGTCTGCAAGGATGACATTCCAGGGCCTTTGCTCGTTAGTATTGTGGTACCTTGGTTACTAACGGTGAATCGTTTTGTGATTGAGTGTAGTAAATGTATTGTGTTGGTGTTCAGGTGCTGATTCTGAAGCTGAACAAAGAGGCGCCTTTACGCCGGGATGTGTTCCGTGCCCCTGGCCACCAGGGTGCCATGAAGAAGCTCATTCACTTCTTACAGACTGGCCGGCTGGTCAATGTTGATAACTACTCGGTGTATACCATTGCTAGTGTTCTTAAAAAGTTTCTCAGGTATTGTTGGTTGTTTGTTTTGATTATTTATCTATATTTACACTTCAGATTGATTAGATTGTGTCTATCACTTCTAAACAATCACAATTAAATTTGTGTAGATTCTTGATTTGTGACAGAGCTAAAAATGTGCTTTCTGGAAAGTTTGCTTTTCTAGTATTGAGTCTAATAACATATTCATACAGAAATGCAATAAGATGCTATTGATTGTTTTTGTCAATCCTTTCTAACAATATTTAATTGTAAGATGTAAAGGCTTCCATTTATTTCATACTAGCTGGCCCTTAGAATTTCGTACAGCCTTGACATGCATATGATGCAGGCTGCCAATGTACGTCACTGTTAGAATTGTCAATTGGCCATCATTAGCTGCATCTATGAATATGAAAATTAAAAAATTCTTAATAATTTTTTTTTGCTTGAATTTCCCGATATTTTAATACTTATTCTGCTATTCAGGATAGAGAGAAATACAACAAATCAAAAACCATGAAAATCGGTCCAGCCGTTCTCGAGATACAAGTGTTCGAACATACCCGACTTGGTTTTATATATTTAAGTATTATATAGATAGACTAATGTGACTAATTTTTAAATCTGTCTTTCAACAGGAAGATACCAGGCGGTGTGTTTGGCCGAGATGGTGAGATGCACCTCTTTGCTGCTGTGGAGCTGCCTGATGAAGAGCAAATTGATGAGATTCGCAGGTTAGTCTAATTTTTTACTGGCCTTAACTTGCTTTATTTTATGTTCATACAAACTGACCTAGGTCAGTTACCAGCTTGAATTGAATTAGCCTGGAAATAGGCTAGTAAATTGTAATGGATAATTTTATTCAATGTTTTATTTATTTATTCACAAATAGGAATGCCAACAGCATATATGTTTTTACATAGACATGAAATTTTAATTGAATTCTAGGAATGCCTATTATAGGCGAAACTAAGGTGCATTGAATATTATTAAAAAATCACATCCTAACCTACGACTCATGACTAAACGGCCAGATCGATTACGATGAAATTTGGTATATAGAAAGATATTGACCTGGATTGAGACAGGCTACTTTTTACCCGACTGCGCAGAAGGAGGGTAAAGTTTTGATCGCCAAACCACGCGTGCGAAGCCGCGGGTGTAAGCTTGTTTTAAACTAAAATAAAATAGTGGTTATTTGCAATGCAACACATCACATTATACGAGGTGCATTCAATAAGTACCTAGCCTCATCGCCAGAGGGCGCTGTAGTTTCAAAAGAGTTTTACCACAGTGTAGCACATACTTTTTTAATTCTTTTTTCAAATTTTCATTCCAATCCCTTCATTTGTTTTAATTTGACAACTTATGGAAGCGAACGTATCGATCGGTTTTACAAAAATGGAAAAAGAGCAATATCGTTCGGTGATTAGATTCCTAGTTTTGGAAAGGAAAACGCGCATCGAAATCAAAGAGCGCTTGGATGCTGTGTACGGTGACTCTTCTCCATCGATGGCCACCGTCAAGAATTGGTTCAACGAGTTTGCACGTGGCCGTACGTCGGTTTTTGATGAACCACGTCCAGGTGCACCGAAAACAGCTGCTACGGACGAAAACATTAAAAAAATCCATGATCTCGTATTGGCAGATCGCCGATTGAAGGTTCGGGAGCTAGCTGAGAACAGTGCATCATATTCTTCACGAGGAACTCGGCATGAGAAAGCTGTTAGCGCGATGGGTGCCGCGTTTACTCACACCGGAAAACAAGTGCAACCGTGAGACCACATCGGAGACGTGTTTGGCGCTGTTTAAGCGGAATCCAGCGGAGTTTTTGCGTCGTTTTGTGACCGTCGATGAAACCTGGATCCACTGGTACACACCAGAGACCAAGGAGCAATCAAAACAATGGATACAGACCGGGGAACGTGCCCTAAAGAAGGCGAAAACTGTAAAATCGGCCGGAAAAGTTATGCCCACCGTTTTCTGGGATTCACAAGGTGTGATCTACATCGATTACCTCGAGAAGGGTAAAACAATTACAGGGCTTTACTATGCCGATTTATTGGGTCGATTCGACGCTGAATTAATGAAAAAACGACCCCATCTGGCGAAGAAAAAAGTGCTGTTTCACCACGACAACGCACCGGTTCACACGTCTGCCGTTGCCATGGCCGAATTGGTCGAATTACGCTACGAATTGCTGCCCCATCCACCGTATTCTCCAGATTTGGCCCCTTGTGACTTCTTTCTGTTTCTTAATCTGAAAAATCTCTCGCCGGGAATAGATATGGATCAAATGAGGAGGTCATCGCCGCCACGGAGGCCTATTTTGCAGAGTTTGACAAAAACTATTTTTCGGACGGGTTAAAAAAGTTGTAGCATCGCTGGGCTAAGTGTATCGAACTAAAAGGAGACTATGTTGAAAAATAAATTGCCACTTTTCCAAAATTTTCGTTTACTTTTTGTAGGCTAAGTATTTATTGAATGACCCTCGTATGTATATCTGTGGGTACAGAGTACCACGATATTTCAGTAATCTACATCGTAAATTTCGCTTCTCATATTTTCAGCCCACAAAAAGCGTAATTATTGCCAAATACCTCATTATTATACCTCGTATCATGCTGCCATTGTGTCAGGCATTGGACTTTCACAATACCGCATTATACCACAGAATTCATAATAGGTGGTAAGGAACAATCAGTATCAAAAGTAGGCTAGCAACCCTGGTGAATAAAATGTACATTCACATTTAGGGGTCGTCCAAAAATCAGGCGTGAGGTTTTTGGCTAGTTTTTACCCCCTCATCCCACTAAATAATGTGATTGCAATTAGTATGTAACTTTTTGTCGAATATAAAACCATAATATTAAAAAAAAACATGGTTATAAGTGATATGATGTTTTAGACTCTCCCCCCCCCACGCAATATCACGTAAGTAAAAAACAGACAGACACAGAGTTACTTTCGAATTAATAATATAGACCAGGGTCGATAATTTTTAAAACAAAAAAAAAAAAATAGTACGATGAAACCCATTAGAAAAGGAGGGGAATATTATAAAAATGAAAGGAAAAATAATTTACGGGCGATCTGAGGTCGGGAAGGGGAGGGGGGGGGGGGTGAGTTTTAAGGGTAAAAACGGTTTTTCTCGATTTCCGGCAAAACTAAAAGTCCTATCGAAAAAAGTCAAACGGCAAAGTTGTAGGTATTACCTACAACTTAAAGTGTAAATTTTAATAAAAAGCAAAATTATTAATAATAATTTAAAAAAAATTCGAATTCGAGTTTTTTTCGATTTTTTGCATTTTCTGAGAAGATTTACTATAGTAACATATTTTTTTTTTTTCACCATCGGAAAGTAGAGATTTCAACGAACAGAAAACATACCAACTTTTTGAAAAAAGCTGATATTTTGACGGGTGAATTTTCGATTGAAAATTAGGGTGCTTTTTCGATATTAATTCAAAATAAGGTGAAAAAATAAATATTTATTTCAAATAAATTACAGCGTATTAGGGACCTAAAAAGGTAAGTTTTCACCAAATTTCGTTCATCAAAAAAAATTTTTTGTAAAAGAACAATAAAAAACCAACTTACTTTTTTGAATTTTCCACATAAATTTTGAAGTTATGTGAAAAAAGTGTAAATACAAAAGTTTTAGATCTTTTTGTTACCTACAACTTTGCCGTTTGACTTTTTTCGATAGGACTTTTAGTTTTGCCGGAAATCGAGAAAAACCGTTTTTACCCTTAAAAACTCACCCCCCTCCCCTTCCCGACCTCAGATCGCCCGTAAATTATTTTTCCTTTAATTTTTATAATATTTCCCTCCTTTTCTAATGGGTTTCATCCTACTATTATTTTTTTTCACTTTTTATTATTTTTAAAGGCCTGGTCTAATATTAGTATGGATTCGAACAATGTACTATTACAACCAAACATCTCGGGTGCTATGCTCCTTCTGATGGTAACTGTACGTGTATACCATCTATTATAATTTGTATGTGATATTACCCCGTTGCTATAGTATAGTTGGGAACAATGCTTGTTTATAGTATGGACTTGCGGCCGGAATTTTGATGCGTCTGCGCATCGTAACGGCACCGTCGAATTATGGGATATTCTAATTACGTGACCTTTTGGTGATATTTTATGCGATTTGAATAATGAACACTTTTTGTGTGGTAGATACTTTTTAAGGCTTGGCATCCACTAAAGTAGAACAACAAATTGCATTGAATCAGCGATTTCTTTTTGAGGGTTCCGTACCTTGAAGGAGAAAAGGAACCCTTATAGTATCACTTCGTTGTCTGTCTGTCTATGGCATCGTAGTTCCTAAACAGATAGATTTGGACGCGGTTTTTTTAATAGAAAGTTAGTTTTACTTGGGTGGTTCTTAGATATGTTAGTTGTAGCCCCCGATACAAAAAGTGAGGGTCGGGGTTTCTTAAAAATAATGCTTGTGTAGAGTAACTCATTCGTAACCTTTGATTCCCAAATGTGCCGCGATGCTCATAAACCCATTTTGCGAAATGCGCATTTAAAGTTTTAGTATCCCAGGTGCAAGCATGTTTTATTACTTTACGATTTCTATATATTTTTAGGGGTTCCGTAGTCGAACTAGGATCCCTTAAAGTTTCGCCATGTCCGTCTGTCTGTCTGTCCGACCAGTTACAATAGTTTTATTCGTAGATTATATATCAAAGAGTCCAGTTCTAGACTATACGAACACTAGTCGACAAACTTATGTCTCTAGTTGGGTTTATAAACAGTTCATACAAAATTACCAAAAACAACTAAAAAATTAGCTTTGTATTTTAAACTGACTAAGATACAGCTGTAACCCTTCATTGTGTGTGATCCTACACGCGCTTGACCAATTATTTTCATTCTTGTAATTTGGGTCTCTTATACTTAGCTTAGGGTATCCAAAATACATCAGTGTCTTAAGACGAAAGTCTTTGATGTGTTATCAGTGATGACATATGGTACAGAAACGTGGTCGTCACTATGGGCCTCATAAGAAGGCTCAAGGTCGCTCAGCGTTCTATGGAGAGGGCTATGGCTATGCTTGGTGTTTCTCTACCGAATCAGAAATGAGAAGATTCGTAGACGAACTAAAGTCACCGACATAGCACAAAGGATTAGCAAGCTGAAGTGGCAGCGGGCAGGGCACATAACTCGAAGAACTGACGGCAGAAAGATTCTCGAGAGACCACGCACTGAAAAGCGCAGCGTAGGACGGCCCCCCACTAGATAGAAATAAGACCTGATAAAGGTTGCTGGGAGCCGTACACAAGCTCGGTCGCTCTGGAAATCGATTGGGGAGGCCTATGTTCAGCAGTGGACGTCCTTTGGGCGGCCTATGATGATTATAAATTGTATACATACAACAAAACAATTGTGTGGATTATAAATGATACCCTCAAACTGTAATGTACTGTAACATACCTAACCTAGTTACAAAGAGTCGTAGGTCACACAAATCATACGGCCGTCATACGAAGCCTATTATTTAATAGGAATTGCATTGAACCGCAACCGTGTTCGCCCGAGCGTTCACAAGCTGTTTACTTCATGTGTTGTTTACTAGTGAAACAATAGCGGATAAGTATTCATTCTATATGTTTGAACCATATTTTCTGCTATGGCATCGTAAAGACATCAATCGAAGTATAGAGGGACAGTCTGTCTGTACCAAACACTTGTACTTCTAATAAGATAGCCTAGGTTCTCACCTCTCTGGATGTCTTTGTCTTCCATGAGGAACATCATAGAACGTCCAATGTTGAACATAGGCCTCCCCCATAGATTTTCAGAGCGACTGATCTTGTGCGGCCTGCATCCAACAGCTCCCTGCAACCTTTATCAGGTCGTCTTTCCATCTAGTTCTACGGCTGTTCTACGCTGCGCTTCCCAATGCGTGACCTCCACGCCAACTTTCTGCCCCAACGGCCTTCAGTGCTAATCTTCTTGGCTATGTCTGTGGTGACCTAGGTTTGTTCTCTACGAGATGCGGAACACAATACTATTTACAAATCGTTTAGTTATTTTAATTTTAAAGTTTTATCCGAAAAATATGGGAAAATCGAAGAATTTTAAAATAATCGCAAAAATTACGAGCTGAACTTGAACTAGCAACCTACTTGATGCGATACCAATTTCGCTACGGGGCCACTGCTTGTCAAGCGCGAAATTATTGAGATGTTTCTTACGGCTTACGGAGTCGCGTCGGTCGTTAGCTCCATCTACAGAGAAAACTATAGGTACAGTTTTCATTTGTTCTATGACCAACTAACGTTGCAGTTCAGTACATTGACGAGCGATGTATTTATAAACTCCCGTACAAGAGGTTCTTCATAATTTAAAAACATTTGTCTGTATGTGGCATTGAAGCTTCTAAATGGGCCAATTGCTATTTGTTTTTGGTTGGAAAGCTGGTGTTTAAGAGCACGTTTGGCGGGAACCATTCAGAGATCGGTTTTAGAATATTTTACAAGTTCCGTCTATTTTTGTCTTGTGTAGAAAAGTATAATTCGTATTTCCGCGTTCAACAGCACCACCAAATTAAAGTCCCCCTAGTTTACGCTTGGTTAGGCGTATGTCACGTCACGGTACTAAACTATTTTGAGTTGAATCGGTATGTACTACGAGTTCACATAGTTTGAGGCGTAAATAATACAATATTATGGGCACCCAATCACATACCTAATAGTGATAACTAAAGACCCCCATATACCATATACAATAACGACGGATCGTAACGATCGATCGTTACGATCCGTCGTTTCAGTCCGATCGGAACGACGAATCGATGGTGTATGTCCAGATCGTTAATGATTTACTTAATCGAAGACGATATCGGTGATCGCAACAAAAACCCATGCAATCATGAATATCGTGAACGATCATGAACGTGTATGGGTCTTTGTGATCAACGATTCGATTTTTGTCGGTTCTGTATTTTATAGGTGATACTTGTTTCAATAATTGTTGATATGTAGGTTCCGTCATCCTCATATAGTTGTGCCAATCTTATGGATAGAACATTAATTCTTTTAAAATATTTACATGCGAATACGGATTTCGCTATAATAGCCATTTCTTAACCCACACTATTCTAGGTTTTCTTTTTCCCTGTACCCTACTCAATGTTACCGCCACATACGTAAGGAAAAGAAGTTGGTTTTACATTTTACAGGGCACTCATTGAATTTTTAAGCACGTCTTTATCGTTCCGTTTCAAATAAGTAAATGATCGATTGTAACGACCAACGGTTTCGTGTATGAGCGGCACTTTTGAAGCGATCGGTCGTTATGATTTTCGTCAGATGGATCGAACGAAACGATCGATCGTACCGTATATGGGGGCCTTAAGATTTACTTAAATTACCTGGAGATGGCACAAACAAGCTATATCCCAGCTGATGTTAAGTGATAACCATCGCCTATAACAAAATACTGCCTCGTATTGTCCTACGATATACAGCCCTGCGTCCTTCAACCGACAACTATGGTTGCCGGTGAAATTACCGGGGTAGCCTTTTCACAAGAAACTCTACAGTACTTTTAAAATTCTTCTCTTCCTTTATCGTGTTTGAGGAACAATACTTAAGGTACCTAACGCTGGATTTGGTACATTGTTCTGCCGAGGCATTCCCTATGGAGTAACCTATGGGTACACTACACTACACCGATTAGCTTCAGACTCTTGCGTTCTAAACTAGTCACTATGAAATTAATATGATAAACAATGTAGGTACCTATTTGAATTACCTACTATGTTTTCCTCGTGAGACCGCAGACCACATAACGTTAATCGTCCAACTATGTAGTTTCTATCTGACAACTGTCCCTGCTAGACAGAACTTGCGTTTAGCGGAAGTTTACAGGCCACTGTTTACCTCGTGATAAACTTTGATATTTTAAATAATAATAATATAACTCACGACTGTGTTAATTCTCATGATGGACATACTCAGTACGCAGACTCGTGAAGATATCTCATAAGGGGATAGTCAGAGAAAAATCCAAACATTATATTTGATACATGCCCATGTTTGACATTTTATTTTAAATATTTTAGTATAGTAGATCAAATTTCAGAAAAAAGTGACAGAACGAAAAGAAAAATAAGAATAACTATTTGTACTAAAAACGGGATATTTACCATGATTTATGATGATTTTGTTAATAACCATGATAGTTTCAAAAGTTAAAATAAGAATAAACTGTGAACAAAGCTATTTTTTTTTTGTGAAATTAATACATGAGACTAGAATGATGGCACATTACATCTCTGGCAGGGCGCAGTGCAGGCGATTAAATTTTCCCAATTTTGAATCGAGACCATTGTTCAGTCAGATAATGCATCCCAGAGTTACTGTACTACTTTTAACTTCCCTGAATACTGCACAATGTAAACTCAATCAGCATGTTATCAAGCAGGTGTTGGTATTCAGTGGGTCAACGACCCGTGCTTACATTATGTAAATTTTCCTGTACAAAGTGAATCATTGATAAAACCATTTGTGTTGCTGTAATTACTTTAATCGGTGTAATTACGACCATATAACATTTTTGTAATAATTCTGCTCTATTAATTTTCATGCAATGTTCCAAATTATGATTTTTCAAGTACATTCTAAAATATTAACATTAAAATTCTTTGTGCATTGTGTATCATAAGCATCTTCGATAAACATCTTCGTAATTTAACAATTCGGCTATTATGATTCAAATATTTACAAGCAACACTTAATAGATATTTGAATTAGCTATATTTTAAAACTATAATTATTAAGAGTTGCACAGAGAGTCATGGACCGTACCATGCTCGGCATCAGAGTGTTAGATCGAGTTCCAAACGTCGAGATCCGTAGACAAACGAAAGTTCATGACGTTGGGATTCGAGTTATGAAACTCGAATGGTCTTGAGCGGGACACTTGGCTAGACGTGGTGATGCAGGTGGAGCGAGGCAGCGACTGAATGGTGGCCGAGGTGCGGGTATACAAGGGTAGGACGTCCAGCAGCGAGATGGGTGGACGACATCGTAAGGTTGCGGGCAGTCGGTGAGTGAGAATAGCGGAGGGTCGTGGTGGATGGCACAAACTTGGGGAGGCCTATACCCAACAATAGGTGAAGTCAGGCTGTGGATGATAATGATGATGATCATTAGGTATTTACATCATTTTATTTATTAAAGTTCATGAGCATTATTTACATACTAAGTATACGAAGCTTCATGTACCAAATCAAAAGCATTTTTATACCCTAACGTCATCCACAACTAAAGTTGTTAAGAAGATCAATGTGGCAATGCCCCTACAACCTACGAAACATATTTAAACAATTTGGTAACAAAAGTTTTTGTCCGCAGAATACTTATGGCTCTACCAGTCTGCACTCAGCGACTACTTGTTCTACTGTTCGGCACCTTCAGAGTCATGGCTTCAAATGCTGACAAAGCAGGTAAGTTGCGTAAACTTTACTCCAACGGGGCTATTTTAAAACGTCGGAAAGCTGTCGAATCGGAAACCTTAGTTTTTATTCGAATCCAAAACGCTATCTTCAAACTATTTCGGGTAGATAATAAAGCTCGGATACTTTTCCGAAACGGATTCAAAGGTTGGTAAGTTTACAAAATAGCTTTTTCGGGTTCGAAATGGAATCCGATAAAAATTGAGGTATCCGATTCAGCTATGCGACGTTAGATAATAATAATATATGATATATTAATAGCCCCCCAGAGCTTAGCGAGCAAATCAAAGAAATTGCTGTTAGAAGTAAACGGTTTCGAATTCCAGAAAATATTCGGTTAACACTGACTACGCAAATGAGTCCTTGCATAAAAGAATACCCATCAACGGATGTGATATGACGTCATTTAATTTCCCACATTTCTTAAAGGGTCTCTATTTGCGTTTGAACATGTGCTACTGGTTACCATATCTAATGCACATGCCCCGTTTAGCTTAACGAATGACATTATGGATGTTTTACTATGATTGTCTATCGATGATCTTTTTGAATCAAATTGTTTATTCGAATGAAATACTGGTGCAACTAATAAAAGTTTTGATCCCGAATATAATAAGTCGTTAAGCCCATGTCGGTTGGCCTAAATACTCGGACATACTATGATGACCACTAGCTCATACAACTACACAAAACAACTAGTGAACTGAAATTGTTGTAATTACATCAGTCTCATGTATGTTTCCTGACAGTATATTGCGTAATTCATGTGAGGATATTCTTCAGATAGATTTATAAGACCTGACAGTTCCCAAGAGTGAACCAAAATCTATATTAATATTATAAATTCGAAAGTAACTCTGTCTCTCTGTCTGTTTGTTACGTTTTCACGACTTAACTGCTGGGTCTTAGATATACAGATAGATTATGACCAGGATTGGGACATAGGCTACTTTTTACCCCACTGCGCAGAAGGAGAGTAATGTTTTTATCGACAAAAGCACGCGGGCGGCTCAGCTAGTAATATTATAATCACCATCCACTTTAAGGAAGTTACGCACAATACGCATCTTAAAAATAGACAAGAAGCATACAGATTAAATAATTGTACGATTAATGTAACACATTGCATCACGCTGCCCACGCGAGCTCGCGTGTCATTCGAGTAATTAGAGTAATTATTTTCGGTTGGATACAGTCGAATGCGACTATAATGTCAAGTGTATCTAATACGTACGACACTTTATTTACTTTCCTCGTTTTTCACATAATTCATGAACTGCCTATGACTTCGACGGCATCAATCTCGTACTATTTACTAACTAGTTGCATAGGTGCTGCAGTTGTACGCTATACAAATGTAGTACTGTAACGTTTGAGGATAGAGCTTATTTTTCCGTAATTGCTCTGGGAATGACAGACCATCTTATCCTACACGCACAATCCTAGAGCCATAACATGCTTTGAATTCCGCACTGGTAGTAAAAGTTGACTTATGGAAAGGGTTTTTGTGGCCAGGCTAATACAAGTCGTATATGGCATCATCCTGTCATTTCGAATTGCACTTGATCTTCGAGGTTTAAGCTCTCAACAGAGCTTTGAACCTTGAAGTGCAAGGTAGACTTTACTCATGAAACAAGTATCGGTTGTAACCCGGTTTTTGCTGATAGTCTGGAATCTGGAGCTGATTGGAGGTTTCTGATTCAATGATCTATGTACACAAATCGATAATAAGAAGGACTATTGTTAAAATCTACCGACGCGACGTTCAAAATCAATAATTTTCTAAAGCTAGTAATAAACTAACTAAACAACTAATATTCACTGATTTTAAAAGTGTTATGACTCGAGGTCGGATAAACGGATGCATATTTACCTAAAATTAAGAGTTGGCTAGTATGGAAAGCACTTTTTTATCGAAAAATTCCGTGATTCCGGGATCAACAAATTTATCATCTCTTAATTTTTTTTATTCATCCCTTAAAGCTTCATAGGTTTTTATTGTATGTCATTCATACCTAATATAGTCAAAATTCACATTCTACGCACACTTTGATGGTACTAGCAGCCCGTCCCGGCTTCGCACGGGGTAGACAATTATTTATTTTTGGAAATTTGGACATAAGACACTTTTTTTCACAAAATTTTTATTTATTAAAAAATTATTATTTATTATTTATTAATTATATATTAACGATAATAGCCTCCACCCCGCCCGCCGCGATGCCCGGCGCGCTTTTCAGACTGCATCGCAAACAACGGCCACGGCGCTATGGCGGTTTTGTTTACTGTTTGAATTTTTTAATTCGTAATATCTTTTGAATGGAAAGTCCAATTTAAATAATTTAAAAACTATTTTATAGGTAGTTAAATGGTCTTGACAATAAAATAATTTATTTGGATAAGGATTAATATAAACACATAAATAGCATGGTTTGAATTTGGTTAGCATTTTCATTAATGTTTAAAATGAAAAAAGTTGTTGTAGTGACATAACTACAATAGTTGGACATATGCTACCGCGGAATTTTTTTGTAGACATTATGATGTTCTTCAATATTGTTGTACATTATTTTGTTCTATCGCTAATAGTTTCGGCAGCGCATTCGACGAAAGACATTTTAAGACTCATTTTTCTACACCTTCGGTTACATTGTTCAAATTTTACCAAGGATCCCTAATTTTTTTCAAAATGAAATGTAGCCTATGTCAAATTGGAAGAATGTAGCATTCTATTGGTGAAAGAATTTTTTAAATCGGCCCAGTACTTTTTGAGCCTATTCATTACAAACATACAAAAATAGGTACAAATCTTTCCTCTTTATAATATTATAGTGCATTTTAAGACTCATTTTTCTACACCTTCGGTTACATTGTTCAAATTTTACCAAGGATCCCTAATTTTTTTCAAAATGAAATGTAGCCTATGTCAAATTGGAAGAATGTAGCATTCTATTGGTGAAAGAATTTTTTAAATCGGCCCAGTACTTTTTGAGCCTATTCATTACAAACATATAAAAATAGGTACAAATCTTTCCTCTTTATAATATTAGTGTAGATGTAGATGTAGATACATAAAGCCTTGTTACAACGTAATATGGTTGCTTCTCCCTAGTTTTACTGTCAGTAATTTTTGATAAAGCGAAAACAACCTTGTAACAAGTGTCAGATCGGGTATATTAGACCTCAGGGAATATAAGCATTTTGTGAGTGTGCGAGTAAGAAGACAAATTCTACCTGCTTAATATTTAACGTTAAATAAATATGCATCCAATCCCGGGATCCCGGGATTTTATTTTTAATAAATATATTCTAAAAAGCCGCTTCCATAATTTGTTATCCAAAAATAAACTTTACGTAAATATGCATCCGAATATCCGATCATTAGTCGTGAGGTATCTAGCCATATTAAGTTCTAGTTAATACTCCGTACCCAGAGAGGTGTTATCAAAGAGCCCTCTCATCTCATTAACCGTCGATTAAACGCCTCGATTCGCATCCGTCTATTAGCTTCAAGTTGGCAGACATGTCGATTGCTATGTAGGGGGAATATCGACTCGGGAGTGCTGACAAATAAGTCTTGTTGCGATTGAGAGTGCGTAAAAGGATCGCTTGTGCACTATATTCGTATGTCTTACGTGTGTGTGTGAGTACGTCAATCATTGTCGTAAAGTGGAATACAAAAGAGACAAAAATGTTCAGACGATGACGGCAGTTCATACGCTCCTTGTTAGCAGTTGGCTTTTCGTACCGTTTTGGATCTAAGGGCATTGAATACGCTTCAATGTTCTACACTACACGAAACATCGAGTTATTGAGATGATTGCTTCTTTTCTACCGTAGGTAAGTCGTCGGCAAATATCACTACTAGGTCTATTGGCCGTAACCCTGCTGGCACACCTATTTGTTTCTAATTCTTATTCAGAAGTAGCCAAGCCTGCACTTAAATATTGAAGCATCATTGACTGAACTAAAAAAGCCGAAAGAATCTGCCGCAAATGAAGAAATTACATAATGTAATGACTATTCAATAATTTCAAATTCAAATTCAATAATTGAACGTAAATGACGTTCAATTATTGAATTTATTCATCAATTGCTAATTTCATTACCGCGTTCTTGATGTAAATTTAAAGCACCTCGCGTGTATGGAATAAAGACTGAAAAGTCTGGTTTTTGTAAGAATTCACTTTTTGTCTGAAGGAAAACGACTGATAATTGAAACTGGTTTTAATCGAGGTTCTTGGTGGTCTTGGTGTTATCAATTAGTTTTTTAGGACACAAAAGTTAGACTCTTCTATAAATTTGCTAAACATTACTATGCTACATTTAATTTTGAGGTTAAGTGAATTTAAGAAAAATAAAGTATATTTGCAATTTGCATTATGCATTGTTATGTGATGGTTTGTGTTATGAATCTTGTATCAACTTCCTGATACACACGAACTTAAGTGGTTATGACGTGGGCTCGTTAGGTAGATGGTAAACAAATGTAACAAAGCCATCCATAAGCCCAAACAAGAGACAACATTTCCTGATTTAAAAGACTTGTTTCAAAAGCGATTGTATTTAATATGGCTAATCTTCATTGATCGCTTTGTTAAGCGATAAGACTGCCCATTATGCTTACATTTATTTGTTTTTTTATTTCTTTTTAACCGATTTCAAAAAAAGGAGGAGGTTCTCAATTCGTCGGAATCTTTTTGTTCGACGCCGGGGACCGATTCGAGAAATTCTATTTTTGTTTAAAAGGTATACTTCCCAGGTGCTCCTATTGGCACCAAGTCAGGATCTGATGATGGGATCCCAAAAAAATCGAGGGCAACCCACAAATTTTATAGGGACGCATAACTGTTTTAATATTTTCTATATGTATATATATATATTTTTTTCTAAAGTTGGTTATATTTTTATTTATAAAGAATTGTCATTGATTCATTCATCTTCATTGAAACGGATGATTCTTACAAAATTCATCCGAGGTAACGTTAAATATTGGGAACAACGTATGGGCGTTATACAGAGTGACGTATTGATGTCAACTCGTAGTCGAGATTTGAATGAACTAAGGGCCGGTTTCCACCAAAGCGGGGAGGAGAGGAGATGTGTAAATAAAGCTAATAGAATCACGTCAAAATCGTATTACGTCTCTATATGGCGTAACTATTGCTTGATTTTACTCATCTCCGTACCGCTTTGATGGAAACAGGCGCTAACAAGAGTCTTTAGAGTTAAAGAATTCCGTTTGCTCAGTAGCTGATGGTAATGGTGAACCTATTTGGTTATATTTATTCAAAATGATCTTCACTTGCAGGTACAGGTATGACATCTGAAGCTCTGGGCGTGTCAGTTGCTCCTTCCTTCTTCCACTCTTGCGTGTCGGACGGCAAAACTGCCACAATGGAGGATGTGCAGAGATTCAAGGTCAGTGCATTAGACCATCTGTTCGTAGGCTGGTTTTCGGAAGCTGGTAGTGGTTTTCGTACGTTATACTGCTGAACCTGGGTTTGGGTGTGGAATTTTGTCAATGGGCTTTTAGTTATCATGTTTAATAGTAATTTATTTATTTAAATTCAAATTATTTATTTATCTCATAACACAGGATTTCACATAGGTACATAGGATAATAATTAAATGTAAAAATATAGATAGTGACATTATAGAATAATAGAATAGAATAATTTATTTTGCCAGAACTTAAAAAACAGTTGTACGTAAATGCTAAGTTATTGCATAAATAAACATACGATTTGTTGAGGGTAGATTTGCATTACGCACGAACACCATTACCTCCCGCGCTAGTTGTAAACTGTGTTACGGCAAGGTAAGAAATCCTTACTTGAAGGTAAGAATCTTGAGGAAGAAGAAGAATTATGTCAGTAGATAAAGCCGCAGATTGACACAAATTCATTGATACATCATTTCAGGTAGATAATTAACAATTGTAAATACCAATGTTTATAAATCTGCGCAGTTTTTTTTGTGTCGTGACTGTACGATTCTGTATTTGTCCATATGTTTGCAATCATGCAAACATTTAGACAAATACAGGAGTCAATGTGTCCACACACGTCTTAAAAAACGGGGATGTGGACACATCGACTCCTGTATTTGTCAAAACGGTTTACTGTAAATCGTTGACTGTCGGCTGAAAGAGGGTTTCAACGGTATGACGTAACAAAATCACCATCGTCTCCCGGTCTAATAGGCTAGATATGATTAAATGAGCCGTGTATCGGCCGAGCGAGTAAAACGACGGTTTGCTGCGTTTCCACTTTGATTTCATGCACTAGAAACTACGATTATGCACTACGAATGTAGGTTACGTTTGCTTTATACCTAATACCTATGTTTAATATGTTTAAAGTTTTGTAGTCTCGAGAACAGTAGCTGAGTAACTGTGGCTCAAGACAAGTCTCAACTACCTTTAACTATCTTACTACCTGCTATTTGGTAGAAAAAGTATTTATTTAAATTTTTATCTCGTGACGGAGCTTTTAAAGCGTTTTTAGAATTTGTGGAATTTTCTTAGGTCGCATAATGTTTTTATAAAATTACAGTTGGTTGATTGAAAGAGTATAACAGCTGTACTAAGTAAGTTGCATAATTAAATGTAATTTTAAAGCAAAGGTGGTTTTGAAGCACTCTAAACTCAAAAGTATATTGATGAAAACACAGTCTGAAGCTGTTTTGATACCGGAGTTGCTCAGCTACTTTTGATTGGAGGTATACCGCCTTAATAGGATGGGTAAACAGTGATGTTAGTTAGTCATCACAATACAACGCAACTTATGCGCTCTATGACAGCACTTGTGTGATGAGAATGATAATTACCATCAGGTGATGATCACGCAACCATTGAATTTTCATTCCATGTAAATTCTAACGCATTCTGAACATTTTACCTAAGTATTCAACTTTTCAAATCAACTCCCCGAATTCCGATTCTAAACAATACTGTATTTTTTTTACATGTGCGCATTTAATGTAAAGGTAAACATCTTGAAGAAACCAGCGTGCCCTAAACACAAATTTTTAAGTCATGTGCCATTGGTTAGTATTCTAATACGCGCTGATGGGCTTGCAACTTGTTGCGTATGGAATGCTAACTACTACCTACTCAAAAAGTGGGTAGGTACGCCGTGTCAAAGTATTGTTTGGACTTCTGAATCCTTGTAATTTTCGCTCCATCAAAAGGTTGCCTGGAAAAGATCGCTTTCAGCGGTAAGGTCGCCCATTGTATTGCCTTATTTATTCTAGTCTAGTACTTATTTTTGTATTATTTCTATTTGTATGGTAATTCAATAAAGAGTTATCTATCTAGTGGTTTTTTATAAGACCTAGAGATCGAGTAAGCTTATGGCCCTCCTGATGTTAAGTAGTAACCATCGCCTATAACAGTGAATTACCTCGTAGGTCACGCACTTTATGAGCGGGGCCTACGATGCACTGCTCTGCGTTCATCTTGAGGGATCTGAGGATTTCCATCATGGGAACTAATAAAGTCGTCAGACTATTATTATACGAGGCATGCCTTTTAAGTTCTGTCGTTTCCATATTTTCCGACAATTTTGAATTTGGAACTGTTCTATATTCGAATGTGTTTACATTTTGAATCTCAAAACAGTTGAAAGTATTAGGATTAATGCTATTGTTTAGTCACAGTTTCGATTTGAATCTGTCAGGTTACGTACGAAAATGAATCTTTCTAAGGAAAATGTTCGTGCAATAATTTTCTACAACTTTAGAAGAGGCCTGACACGGCTTCAGTGTTTAGAAGAGCTAACATCTGTGTTCAGTGATGTAGCCCCATGTCTGCGGACTGTCGAACGCTGGTATTTAGAATTCCAGCGTGGACATACTAGTGTTAGTGACAGATTTCGCGAAGGACGCCCAAAATCCGCCTTCACTGAAGATAACATCATTGCTGTGAGACAACTAATTCTCGAAGATCGTCATGTGACGTATCGAGAGATAGAGGCTCTATTAGGCATCTCAGGGACAACCATTCAGAAGATCTTGCATGAAGCGCTTGGTGTGAGAAAGCTAGTTTGCCGTTGGATACCGCATCTGCTTTCCGACGATCACAAGGCGGCCCGCGTCAGATGGTGTAAGAAAACTCTGCAAAGGTTCAACCGAGGGGAGTCAAATCACGTCTACGACATCATAAGTGGTGACGAATCTTGGATCTATGCCTACGATCCTGATACCAAACAACAATCTACAATCTGGGTCTTTCAAGACGAGCCAAAGCCGACTAAAGTTGTTCGTTCTCGAAGCACTTCAAAGAAGATGGTGGCCACGTTCGTTGGAAAAACCGGCCATGTTGCGACTATTGCACTTGAAGATCGTAGAACGGTTAACGCAGAGTGGTATACTACAGTTTGTTTACCACAAGTCATCGCCGAACTTCGAAAATCTAACTCAAAGCGACGCATCATCCTGCACCACGACAACGCAAGCTCACACAGCGCTCGTCAAACGATTGAGTATTTGAAGCAGGAAAAAGTAGAAATTCTTGACCATCCTCCATACAGTCCTGACCTAAGCCCTAACGATTTCTTTACATTTCCTAAAATTAAGAAAAGTCTTCGTGGTCAAAGGTTCCAGTCCGGTGAAGAAGCAGTCGACGCTTTCAAGACAGCCATTTTGAACACCCCACTTTAGAGTGGAATAAATGTTATAATAACTGGTTTGAGCGAATGGAAAAGTGTTTTAAGCTACGTTGTAAATATGTACTTTGAAAAACAATAAAAAGTACTATAAGGTTCTAGATGTGTTTTTTTCTTCAAACGACAAAACTTAAAAGGCATGCCTCGTATTTTCAAATCGATGCACTGAAGTAACTGAGACAAACTTAATCGATTATTTCAACTGTTGACCTAAAATCGTTACGGTCATTGATTTCAAAGTTCAATGCTTGTCTAAACGATTTTTTACACGGAAAAGATAAAAGGTTTCGATTCCGTGAGCTTTATACAATAAAATTTAAATTGTTTGTGAATCGAAGTGGAACCGCAACAAATATTCGCCAAGTAACTGATTACTGCGACGACTTTTGTCGTCATTTGTATTTGTACAAACTGAGTGTAAAAAGCGTTTTTCTGGGCATGGCATGGCGTGCGACATCAGAACGCTTCCGTCTTCAGTTTCTATAGTTTTTTTTTACGAAACAAGTGCCCTGCATATTTGAGGAACTAACGACTACGCAAATAAGGTTGAAAATTAATGTTTTCGATTATAATAGCACGCCCAAACCAAGGTGCTTTCGTGGAACAAACTATGCCAATGAATACCGCACGCCATGCTCCGCCACGTCACGCCGAGCGCCTTTGAATAACCTATTAGGTGCACAAGCTTTACCTATAATATACAGGGTGTGAGTTACAAAGGTTTACCTTTTCGGACAAAATGAATAACAGCTGATTTGTAGCGCTGTTTATATTGGTTTCATAGTAAAAGTGTACATTTATGAGTACGGTATTCGAAAGTAGTCCTTACACCCTGTATTGTGGCACCGTGTGGTTAGCTTTTCGACCAAAGTGTAATTTGGTAATTTTTCTTATAAATAAAACGTATGAAAACAGCTGAAATATCAATTTCATAGTTATCATGTATAGTGGTTGCATTAATGATGATGACAGGTTTGTGTTTTGGCGTTATCACCTGAGCTACGTTAGGCGCATGTGTTTTCTAATACGTTTGGTTACTTTATCATTACTATATGAATTAATACATTATGGGCCTTACCACAAAACAGTCAAACCGCAGTGGAACACCTGTTCAAAAAAATCATAACTATGATTGTTAAGGAATCCGCTCTGCTTTGGTGAATAACGATCTTAAGAGTAGTTTTTAGGGTTCCGTAACTTAAAAGGTAAAAAAAGGAACCCTTATAAGATCACTCTCTTGTCAGTCTATCTGTGTGTCCGTGGTCACCACCGATTTTCTCAGGAACGGGTGGACCTAGCAAGTTGAAATTTGTACCAGATACTGAGGTCTATAGTCCCTATTAGGTGTATAAAAATCAAGGTCCTGAGTCAACACGATAAAAAAATATGGCCAAATTTAGATTTTCGCGAAAACTTGTAAGCACCAAAATTTAGCTTAATTTTCAACTTTTTTTATTTTTCGGAAATTTCCCTTTACTTGTGCTGTAAGCACCTTGCATTTTACCAAAATTGACAATTCTAGGTCAACCGGAAGTACCCTATAGGTTTTGGATCGAAAACCTATATGGTAGTTCCCGTTGATCTAGAATCACAAAACTTGGCAAAACGCAAGGTTACAGCACAAATAAGAAAAATTAAAAAAAATTAAAAAGTTGAAAATTAAAGGGTATCCCCATACATACATAGTTGACGCCAATTAAGATAGTCCACTGAGTTGTATGGGCGCTCATACAATTTAGAGGACTAGCTTAATCGGCACCAACCTCAATAAGGTAAATAAATAAAATTGTGCTATTGTGTCAAATAAAAAAGGAAATATTTATTGTTGATACATTATATTTATTATTTATATTGATATGATATAGTACGGAACCCTTCGTGCGCAAGTCCGACTTGCACTTGGCCGGTTTTTTCATTACGCGGGTTAATATTTGGCTGCAGCAACAAACTGTCTGTTGTGGTCAATATTTCTTATCGTATCAACAAAATCGAAATCTGAACCTACTACTTTATATATTTCTTTGATTACATCTGTAACTGCTGATAAATATAGCAATGAAATTGCCCCTTATCGTTAAAAGTCAATAAACGCTTTTTATCAGTTCACTGTAAGTGAGATTTCTAATAGCGTTTCCTTATCAGATAAGTGAAGTTAAATTTAAATTGTCTTCCGCGCTGCGTGACTGGTCATTTTTTTTGTATGACTAACACGAAATTAAAATGTGGATAAGGTGTATATATTGACGTTTTCTTTATATTAATTTTTGATGAATATACTTATAAGAACAATGACATCCTCTCTCTTTAATCTCAATTGGATCCATAGTTACTTAAAACACATTTATACCTAAACTGCACGTATTATTTCGTTGGGTAATGCAATAAATAATTTTGTTATAATGTACTGTTCTAGGAGTACATAAGTAGATGGAAAGCTTAAAGATGTTATTGTTGATGTTACCATTGTAGGTACATTTTTTATTTATATATTAATTTGTATTCTAACGTCTAATTAATAACAATATAACTAGTTGTTCGCCCCAAACTGAGATCTCGCGAGTCTCCCATAAATACAAAAAAATATTATTTGTACTTTGTATTTGTAATCTTTGTCTACCTACATAGTGCCACGAAATACATAACCAACTTATTTGACCTACAGTTTCATTCAGATTACAGGTAACGGGAATTCATGTTAATTGGTACAGTCACTCTTTTTTATGGTACAGTTTGCAGTTATTCTGGATTCCGGACTTTTCCTTATATTTGTGTCACTAAAGCTACACGCATACGAAATTTCAGCACTGTGGGATCACTGGTGTACCCTGTGAATTGTGTCAAAGTTCAGTTTATATTATGGCTAATAACTTAAAAACTACAAGGTTTAAACTAAAACTAAAAACGGGGTCGAAATATACTCACAAAGACTTTTTATTAGACGTGCCACTTGACCGAATAGTACCATTTTGTTTGTTTACCCCCTTGAACCCCAATATCTCAACAATCCTCGACCCACATGTTTAGCTCATTTAGTCACACCGTAATTTTCACCACTACCTACCTATATACCAAATTTCACGATGATCTGATAAGCGCTTCGAAAGTTATCCTCGGGCAAACAAACATACATACATACATACAACGCCGATTTGCCCAAACAAAGGGAAAAAGTATATTTATTATTACAACATATCTACAAAATGGGGTAACAAAAATAGTTGGTAAGCATTATTGATTGATTTTTTTATGGTCTATATTTATGAGTTTGTTATTCCGTAGCTCAAGTAATAACGCCAACTACAAATGATTATAAGGAGTTACAGCCTTAGTATGTAAATAGCTTTATAAAAATTTTCACTAAAATTGTCTAAACATGCGGCAAAAGGCTGAAGTCAGCGTAAGTATAAGAGTGAAACTACCGAGTGTAGTGATTTATACTTTCTATCACGTATCACTTTCAAAGATTCTTCCATAGTAGTGCTTCCCTGCTTTTAGACCTCAATAAGACATCTTGGGAAACTATCATGTTTAATAACATTATTTTCACTTAGAAACCATCGTGATTGATTTAAATCATTATTATAAATACGGGATTTATCACGTACCGTCTTATCGGTGTTACGCTTCATGCTATGTAACTCAATAAGGCAGCTGCTAATTCTATCTAGACTTTAGATTAGACATCAGACCTTCAAAAGTAATAGCTTGCCTATTTAAATGGTGAGAAACATTGCTTAACTCCAATTTGTATTATTGACTTAATTGGGCATTGTAGTAAAATAGTGAGACGAAAACGTTGTATTATAAAAAAAATCCTTCTTTACTCCCCATGTGTTTTCCCTATCGAATTCTATTTGAGTAGCTCAATTATGAATACTCCAACGTGTGAAAACAGGGCTAATAATATAGCATATCAATTATACCACCTACCAACTGACGTAATTACAACGTTGCCATGGTAACTTTCTGGGATCAAAGATGGCTAAAACTTATAAAATGCCACTGCTGTGCGTTTGTTGGTATGGTGTTACGAGAAATGGGGCGTATGACTAACAGCTAATGTCCTTAATTACTTTATTACACTACAATCTACACCGTAGAATCACTAAACTCATAGAACCTTCACAGAAACTCTTTTAACCTTCGTAGAATTAGCTTATCTACTCCGCTCTAAAGTAGCCACATGGCCGTCGAAAAACGAATCGCTTAGATAATGTATGGATGCATTGTTAGTGACGACCTTGTCGATAGTGTTCATTTTCTAAGAGATACATTTCGTCGATGGGTACATGTCTAGAGTCACTTGTTTGATAAACGAATAGCTGGCGTTTTGCGTCCCTATGCCTGGCACTGATAAGAGCTTGATTCATGAATTTATTCGGTTAGTCACATCCGCCTTGCTGACTAATGTAAGCTTAGTTCAATTTGAAAGCTGAAACTATTTATAACATTTTAAATGACAGATAATTATTTTGCTTATAGCAGGTACAAATAATTTGTGTCAATAATTATTTTACCCTAATCTTCCTTTCTTCCACTACCTGCACAAACTTGTAATTACTAACGAATTCTTAGCATTTCCCTTAGGCACTTGTCTCACCGCCGGCGAGTAAGCGATTAGCTATCATCTATTTTCTCGCTCAAGAAACGAACAAAAGATATAGATTCCGTGTCTGTAAAAGGGACACGTATATTAATATTTGATCGCTGACCGTTCACACTTCCGGCGAGAACTCGCTCTCAACTATTTTGTCGCAGCGACTACAACACTCTCTCAGCGATACTCGCTCAGCGATGCTCGCTTGGCGGTCAGAACACACGCCGTGCGATGATGAGTATCGCCCGCCGCACTCGCTTTATAGCCCAGCGAGACAACTATAGGAACTACACACTCGCTTCTCGCTGCTCGCCAACTCGTTTCTAGTTTCTAGCTCTACTCGCTTCTCGCTCATCGCCGGCGGTGAGACAAGTGCCTTAGAGGACATTACAAACAATCCTTCTAAATGCTTTAATTTTTGTAAACCAAACAATAAAATATTAGTAGTAATATTAATTTTGCAGTTTGGAGTAAAAACTCTTCATATAACAGTCATTGAATTTTCCAAGAGACATTACTAACTGCTTATCATGAGCTTCTGTACCTAATCCTAATTCACGTAATAAACACATTCTTACGACATTCTATTGCTAATCGACCATGTTGTACGAAACTTTGCCAACATTCACACATTCTCCGTTATCAGGTAGCGACGCGTATCATGCGGCAGATGATAGAGCAGTTCAGTGCTGGCGATCTCTTCGGCCGGGATAACTATGAGTACTACGCGCGCGTGACCGGGCGTATTCTACGCGTAAGGGATGAGTGGATATGCTCGTTCCGCGACCCGCCACCGCCGAGGTATCATCGCGACCAGGAAGCGTATGCTAGTAAGTGAATGAGATTGACATGAGTTGATCAAGGTTGTAACTAGATGGCGCTATTCACAATGGTGTTCTCTGCACACTTGTATCAGTATCAGTTAGCTGTAGATTGCTCCTACTACGAGGCATGCCTTTTAAGTTTTGTCGTTTGAAGAAAAAAACACATCTAGAACCTTATAGTACTTTTTATTGTTTTTCAAAGTATTCACAACGTAGCTTAAAACACTTTTCCATTCGCTCAAACCAGTTATTATAACATTTATTCCACTCTAAAGTGGGGTGTTCAAAATGGCTGTCTTGAAAGCGTCGACTGCTTCTTCACCGGACTGGAACCTTTGACCACGAAGACTTTTCTTAATTTTAGGAAATGTAAAGAAATCGTTAGGGCTTAGGTCAGGACTGTATGGAGGATGGTCAAGAATTTCTACTTTTTCCTGCTTCAAATACTCAATCGTTTGACGAGCGCTGTGTGAGCTTGCGTTGTCGTGGTGCAGGATGATGCGTCGCTTTGAGTTAGATTTTCGAAGTTCGGCGATGACTTGTGGTAAACAAACTGTAGTATACCACTCTGCGTTAACCGTTCTACGATCTTCAAGTGCAATAGTCACAACATGGCCGGTTTTTCCAACGAACGTGGCCACCATCTTCTTTGAAGTGCTTCGAGAACGAACAACTTTAGTCGGCTTTGGCTCGTCTTGAAAGACCCAGATTGTAGATTGTTGTTTGGAATCAGGATCGTAGGCATAGATCCAAGATTCGTCACCACTTATGATGTCGTAGACGTGATTTGACTCCCCTCGGTTGAACCTTTGCAGAGTTTTCTTACACCATCTGACGCGGGCCGCCTTGTGATCGTCGGAAAGCAGATGCGGTATCCAACGGCAAACTAGCTTTCTCACACCAAGCGCTTCATGCAAGATCTTCTGAATGGTTGTCCCTGAGATGCCTAATAGAGCCTCTATCTCTCGATACGTCACATGACGATCTTCGAGAATTAGTTGTCTCACAGCAATGATGTTATCTTCAGTGAAGGCGGATTTTGGGCGTCCTTCGCGAAATCTGTCACTAACACTAGTATGTCCACTCTGGAATTCTAAATACCAGCGTTCGACAGTCCGCAGACATGGGGCTACATCACTGAACACAGATGTTAGCTCTTCTAAACACTGAAGCCGTGTCAGGCCTCTTCTAAAGTTGTAGAAAATTATTGCACGAACATTTTCCTTAGAAAGATTCATTTTCGTACGTGACCTGACAGATTCAAATCGAAACTGTGACTAAACAATAGCATTAATCCTAATACTTTCAACTGTTTTGAGATTCAAAATGTAAACACATTCGAATATAGAACAGTTCCAAATTCAAAATTGCCGGAAAATATGGAAACGACAGAACTTAAAAGGCATGCCTCGTATTTACCTTATTTTATCTCTCAAGACAAACATTCGCAGAGCCGGTACAGTTTTTTTACCTTTGCGGAACTGAACTGGTAAATCTAAGATCAAAGATTAGGACAGACGTAAACACGTTTAGGTACATGCCCATTTAATCGGTTATATCTCAGCCATAACGTTTAAACGCTATAGTTATTGGGTCATCCACATTGCAACAACTACGAATTAAGTCCAATTAAAACGATAATCCTATGTGAAAATCTTTACCGTCTGTGTCTCATGTTATGAGGAATTTGAGTGCCTTTTGTTATGAGAAAACTGAGTCACAATCGCGCATTGTTTTACCATCTTTTTGCTGTTTGGTAAAAAGCGTCATGTTCAAATGGTTGTTATCCATACCTGGTATGTACATATATAGCAGATATTTATAACAGCCATTTGAACGTTAATATTTGGTATCGGTGTGAAGTACATGTTTCTGGCCAAATCCGATTTCAGACAAAACTGGTTTGTCCTATGCCAAACTGGCTTTTCCTACGCGTGTCAGGATAAACCATATAACAACAAGTGGTGTAACCAGGATAGGTTTTCCATATATTTTTATTTTACGCAAATATAAATAGCAAACGCGTGAGAGCAACAGCATGCCTCGGATTTAATAACAGCCTAACGAACTACTGTCATCTGCCACTACAACACTGGATGGTAAGGTTTTTTTTAGTGTTGTATAGTATCTAATCAATAACTAAACCAATTTGGCCTCAACTAGGACAAACTAGCTTGGCCTGAAATTGGGGTTGGCCGATAACATTATCCATATTATTATATCTCTGTTTGATACGTTTTGGCGGCTAAACGGCTGGACTGATTTCAATTAAATTTGGTATCTAGTACCTGAATGGGTTATGACCGGGATTGAGACATAAATTTTTTGTTTATTATTGCAATTTCTTTGCATAGGATTTTTTTAGAATATTTGCTGCGGTTATATCGTCACTATTTCTGAAGTATCCTGTTGGCGAATACTTACTCAATATTACTTTGTATTTTCAGGGCAGCTTTCTTTAGAAGCGGAAAAGACATGGCTGCAATGCGAATGCGACCGCTGGGGCAACAAATTCGCTCTTGAAGGTAAGCAGAAATCAATACTCATATTATAAATTAGAAAGTGACTATCTCTCTGTCTGTCTGTCTGTTTGTTACGTTTTCACAATTAAACGGCTGAACCGATTTCGATGAAACTTGGTATATTATATATTATGACCGGGATTGAGACATGGACTACTTTCAACCCAACTGCACAGGAGGTTAATGCTTTTATTGAGAAACCGCGGGAGGGACAGCTCAGCTAGTATCAACATAAATTTAAATACCATTTCAACATAAATTAAGTAAACTTTTTATGAAATTATAAATTAGTGTCTTTCACAGGTCTCCAAAAAGAAAATCGTTTAAGTTGTTAATAGTCAAGTTGCAATATAATTAGTCCAATTTGTAATATATCTGGTGAGTGTGATGTGGTATCATTTGTAACTGATTCGATTAAAATCTATTAATTAGTGGGTTGCGGTAGCACTGTTGTTAGTCCAATTGTATCGTCACACGTCACCTGCATTTTATATTTATGTAGATTAATAATTGGTAAACTTATTAATTTTGGTCGGGTTAAGTAATAATAAAAACTAACCTAACAAAAAACTCATTTTATAGACTATCTAATATAGGGTGTTTGATAATATACGCACAAAAATTAAAGGGGTTATTTTGATAAATCAATTTGTGAAATGTTTACCATAGAAATGTGAAATTTATATTGGCGTGTAAAAACAAACACTTTATTTAACTTATGTTGTGCTATTGCATAATGCTTGTTGCCATCTAACCACAGATACTGTATTGGTGACGTCTCTAACCCAAAACCCGCAGCCATTTCCGAAAGAGATATCAAGTCGGCCATTATTTTTGGATGTCGATTGCAAGAGTAGGCAGTAAGTTTTACATCGAATTAATCACCTAAACTTAGTCGATTTTCTTTAAAATTTGATAATACATATAACTAGTAGTTATTTTTCTTAACTAGTAGTTGTTTTCGAGATGTCTTTTTTTATGTTTTGATAAACCGTCACTTGAATATCGTCAGTATATTACCAAACACCCTGTATATACCTACTGCTGTACTTAGTATATTAAAAGTACATACCTAATATAAAATAGGTATACCGTGTTAATCACGTAAGACATGATGGGCAATGTATTTGTATCGCGATACAATTTATCAACATTTAAGCAGTTTGTTTTGACAGAAGTTATAAGAATTTATATTCTTATTAATTCCTCACAATGGATTTGCTATACATAATTACTGATTAAAACGGGTATTTATCGCGTATGTACCTTTTTCATTTGTTATCCCGACGTTCCGGCTGTGTTGCAACAGCTGTGGTCACGGGTGGACTGGAGTACTTGGAGCTACCGTCGAGAAGTGATGGCAGCTGCAGCAACTACCCTCACTTGGTCTTCAGAATTAGAAATGTCCTCGTTCATATTACGACACATTACACTATGTCCTCGTTCATATTACGACACATTACACTATGTCCTCGTTCATATTACGACACATTACACTAACCGTGTCTACGCACTGAGACGACCGATCACGACGCGCACACCTAGTAATGACCGGGTTCCAGGACGCTGAGAGTCTATAGCCAACTTCCCGATTGAAATTTGGAAATGAATACCCGTTTAAATCAGTAATTATGTACAGTGATCGCGAAAGTTTGAATAATTTGCTGTACTTATCTTATGAACCTTTTGTGAAGAGAAAATAAACTTTTTATTTATTTATTACCAAGTAACTTAAAGTAAAACGTCGGATATTCGGATATTGTGTTGATATATCTGATATTACATTATTTCAAATGTATCCTATTGTTCTTAAATTATATCCATTTCAAATTTCATCTTAAACGGTGTACAAAACGATATTTTTAAAGGTTTACTTTTATATTTGTCATTAAAATAACACAATAATTTGGTTGGTATTAAAGAATATATTAAAAAAACTACATGTATTAGTAGAATTTGTGAATAAGCATGCCGGCTAGTCATTGAAATGTAATATTGTGATCTGTTTTCAGGGTTATCCAAATCGGAGGAGTGCCAGTCGATGCCGGCGCTGATGGGCGCGGTGGGAGCCGGCGGCGCGGGCGGAGCGCTCGGCCTCGGCATCATCCCCGAGCACAGCTTGCTCGACTCCTGCACGCGCCTCTCTATATCGCTCGAGGAAAGCGTATTCAAGGTACCCTAACAGAATATCAACAGAAGTGCCTAAATCAAACCTTCCTCCTAGTAAAACATTTTTTTTGATGATGATAATTGTTTTTTTATTTAGCGGTTGACCACTACCTCAGCTGATGGTAAGTGATGGTGTGATGGAAGGTGGAGCACGCTTGGCTAAAAAGAACCTATTCACTCTGGACTTGAATAATATTGCAAGCCGAACGTATACATCTTGCAGAATAACTTGACCTTGAAGTGGTTCAATTACTATACAAACGTTTAGTGGCGATTCACTGGATAACTTAACAGCAGAAATGTATAAATATATCGAATTGTCAGCAAATAAAAAAATATGCATATTTAATATAAGACATAATAAATAAAAAAAATTATTGTTTAATGAAATTTCAAATAAGTGAATATTATGAATAAAATCAATTTTATTGATTTACCGACAATAACAAGAGGTAACTAAATCGATACGCATATGTTTAGACATTTGTACTGTTCAGTTATTTAGTGAATGTGCACTGATTGTATAGAACTTGAACCAGTTTAAGGTCAAGTTATTTTGCAAACAACCTATGCGTACAATATTATTAGTTCACGAGGAAGACGGTTCGAATCACGACCGTACACGAACAATTTATGAATTACCTAGAACTAATGAAATAATACCTAAAACCAAAAATTCGACATGTGCAAGCGGGTTAGCACTCTATTGAGCTTCAATGAGCTTGCAACCTATAAAGACACCTCTTCACGATCGGCCATGATGACAGACGAGCACCATCGTGCAGAGGGCACATTTGCTAATGGTCGGGGACGATGGAGCGTAATGGCCACTGTGTCGGTTTTTCGGACAAACGTCAAAGAAATGCAGGCCCATGATTGTGCGGGCATTGACGCGTTTGCCAATCGCTCAGTTTGTACGTGCGTGTTCTAGTCATGAGTGTGCTTAAACGGCCTAGTCATGAGTGTGCTTAAACGGCAAAATTCCGTAAACAGAATGTCAGCGGCGACGAGCGACGTGACGTTCCAGTTCATAGATTTGTATTAAAACTAGCCTGCTATAAATAAACACATGCAGCTTGATATGTGTTAAACATTCTTTGTCCAAATCGACGAATGGATGAAAATTATTAACTGAACAATGCACGATCGTAGCAATCATGGTCGATCGCGAGGAGGCGCTATAACATGAATGCTTCACTTCTTAGTAAAAAGTGGGTAGTGTTAAACATTCTATTTATACTTGCCTCTAACTTCCTCTTGTGGGACCTTCACGGGTTTACTTACTAAGTAAAGCCGCGTTGACACGGCCAAAGTACGCTTTGTCAAAGTAGTTTTGATGACTACTTGGATGCTACCTTGATCGTGGCAACACTGATCAAAGCGCACTTGGACGACGGCATCCAATCAAAGTACACTTGGACCGAGCTCTACTTTTCATAGCTACTTGGATGTCAATTGACAAAACAAAATGGCGTCGAGTGCAAAATCTATGTTGTCTAAGATTTTTAAAAACATCTCAAAAACATTCAAGCCTAGACGGAACAGCTTGAAAAGTTTTTCAGATGGTTTTATAGATCTTAGAATTTTCCGTAAGTTTCCATAACACTATAAAAATATAATAGTATGTTGTCTGCTTGAATAATAGAAAAAATGATCCAAGTAAACTAAGTCGCACGACTTGTATCAAAGTGAACTTTGACCAAATCTACTTTGACCGTGTCAAGCGGCTTATGAGATCCGGGGATTTCCATCATGAGGATTAAAATAGTCGTGAGGTAACTACAACCTAGGAGGCTTCGAGTCGCGAGTGAACAGGTTTCTTCTAGACAAGCGTGTACCATCGTAGGCTGCAACATCACTTACCATTAGGCGAGATTGTGCTCAAACGCTAGCTTATAATTTATAAAAAAAAGGCTTTACCTATATTCTCTGTTGACAGGTGTCAGTGAGTTCATCATCTCAATCGTCTCGCTCCAACTCAAGTCCGCACATGACGCTGGAAGAGCTCCGCGCCATCAACAAATACGCCGAGAGTACTAAAAGCCTCTCATACCTCCCTCAGGTAAGATACATCATCCTTTCCTTTGAAACTTCAATCTGTCCTCTCTGACCTTTTGTAGAGACTTTACTGATACCATTTCTCTTGGGGTTGGGTAGTTTCTAATGCAGGCCACATACGATCACTTGCTGTGGCTTTTTTTCGTCTATTTTGGCCACCAGTGCGAACGTAGAACTTGTCGATCGACCAAATTTTTAAATTCGACCTATTTGTTCGCATTTCTCGAATTTTTCGACTTATACTCGTGAAAATCTAATAGGTCGGATATGGTAAGTTTCATTAGTGATCGGATATTCGAATGCATATTTACCTAAACTTCAAAGTTGGCTAGTATGGATAGCATTTTTTCATCGAAAAAATTCCATGATTTATATTCCGGGATTAACAAATTTATCACGTGTTATTTTTTTTAAATATATTTATCTACTAAACCTAAACTTCCCTTAAAGTTGCATAGGTTTTATGGTATGTCATTCATCCTTCATATATTCTAAAGAAATTTACATTCTATGAAAAAACGCACACTTTGGCACATAGGTATACATAATGCCTTGTTATATGCAACGTAATATTTTTGATGAAGCGAAAACAATCTTGTAACAAGTGTCAGATCGGACCTATTAGACCTCAGGAAATATAAGCATTTTGTAAGTATGCGGGTGAGATGGCTAATTCTACCTGCTTAATATTTAACGTTAAATTAATATGCATCCAATCCCGGGATCCCGGGATTTTATTTTAATAAAAATATTCTTAGAAGCCGCTTCCATTTTGCTACCCAATAATGAACTTTAGGTAAATATGCATCCGAATATCCGATTACGATCATAATACTACCAAAGAACAACAAAACCAAACGATACAACGTTGGAATATCGTCCTGTCGAAATATTGATCCAGGATGATTAACTAGTGTTTCTGAGTGCCATTTTCCAATATAATGTAAAACTTGGTGCTTATTAATTATACATGTCCGATTTCAAAAATTCTGTCAACATTAAAGTGCTACATTATCCAGGCTACTTTTTACCCTACTGCGCAGAAGGAGGGTAATGTTTATAATGAAAAACTACGCGTGCGAAGCTGCGGATTGGTCAGCTCGTATCATATAACACATGATTGATTGATTGAAAATACTTTATTTCACTCATAAAATTAGTATAAAGGCGAACTTAATGCTAAAGAGTATTCTTTTCTAGATAACGTTTGTGCACTGTAGATAAAGATGTTTAGGTAGTGCACAGAAAAGGGAACAAATGAAAATTTGTACAGGACTAATAAAAATAGCATAATAAAGGTACGTACTACACAAATAAACCCAATAAATTGGACCTATTCGTTGCGCATTTCTCGAATTTCTCGACTTATACTCGTGAAAATTTAATAGGTCGGATTTAGCGGGTGTCTAAATACTACCAAAGAACAACAAAACCTAATGATACAACATTAGAATATACAATACTAGTTTCCGCTCGCGGATTCGCACTCGTGGTTTGTCAATAAAAAGTAGTCTATGTTAATGCAGGTTATAATCTACGTAAATACCAAATTCATCGAAATCGGTACAGCCGTTACGACGTGATTGAGTAACAAACAAACATCCAAAGTTTCGAATTTATAATATTAGTGTGATAAGAGTAGTAGAGCTCCTTGTAACAGGGCTCGACCGGGGAAGTACTACCAAGTACATGAGGCTTTACACCTGTATGCCTCAAGTTGATGGACGCAGGGCAGTGTATATTTTATTTTTTTATTAATAATTTTATTGAAAAACTACGCGTGCGAAGCTGCGGATTGGTCAGCTAGTATCATATTTTCAATTGAAGTTAATATGCTCAAACCATGGAGTGTGTAACAACAATTATAATCACGGACATACGTTATTAGTCACGTGTCAGGTACCTGTAAGCTCTGCTACGCACTGCATTATTTGCCTGTTTATACCTGTTTTAGTTCAACTGATTGTATGTGGCCTGTTGAAACAGATCATGAGTTGATTTCTCTTCCATTCCCATATCTTTTACAATTGGCCGTAAAATATCAAAATTATCTTTTTCATTTTCTATTAAGAATTTTCTGTTGAGGTAGATTCATAAAACGATCATTGGGTTAAATCTTTTTCGCATATCCCTTTAAACACCCACATAATTGATTGGTAAAAGGGCACACTGGTAGAATAAAATGAATTTGTTTAATAAATACAATTATTGTTCAAATTCTAGCGCTCACAAAGGGGATTTTTAAAGAAATGGTGAACACGTTCTATAATCACCTGTAGAGAACACTATCCCTTTGTTTTCCATAAATGTGGCCATTGTCAAATTTGTGCACGTAAAACACGTGTTACTTAGTTGTGTACGTAGATGTGTACCTACCTAAAAAAATACATTTTAAATATTGTTATCAGATTTTATTGTTCTTTAAATATTTTGTTTGTCTTTACAATATTGTATGTTTTTGCCAGTGGCCCGTTTTTTATAAAATGTGCATGGCCAACGTTTCGCAATGTGTTCCTTTCCTTCAAAGTGTAAGGTCATCCTGTGGCTTTCCTGTTAGTTTAGAACCTTTGATCTGTCTTGTTCAAGACTTCAAGAGTCTCTTGAGGATACAAAGAGATTTCATTAATATTCTTTGAACACAACATGTGGTCAGAGCTTTACTAAGTCCAGTTAAAAAGCTATAAGCCTCCTGAAGGATTTGATAAAGGTTTTCATATGTTATCTGTGAGTTATCTTATCTAAAACGAATAATTAATTGTAGTTCGACGGTAGAAAACGACAAAATTAGCTAATGCCACCGGCTTTTCTGGCCCGGTACACATTTGAACTGAGCGCGCGCGGTACAAAACGGACTAAATACGGCTATTCAAAAGACACCAGTGACATTATCACTGGACCAGATAGATAATTACTGATTAAAACGAGTATTTATAGCGTATGTACCTTTTTTATTTACCAGATACCAGATAGGTTAGTCAAAATCTAAGGCACAGGCCAGACAGAAGTCATGTAAGGTGAGGACGACACTAAGATGTGGCGCCCTTTACACGAAAAATCCAAAGAAGCGTTGAGTTTGCGTCTCGTGATCTCACGATGCTTATCATTTTGAATACTTTTAAATTTGAATTAAAGTACTATAACACGTTAACTGCTGAAAACATACAGGTCTATGTTTTTTTTATGCAATGCCAGTGCGGCTTTACATGCTTAGCGAGGCTTTTTACTCTCTAGCTATGTAGATTATGCGCGTGTAGTGTGCGAATCGTTACGTATAGCAACGCGGGAAAAAGTTAGTCATGTCTTAGCGTCGTCCTTGCCTTACGTTTTTCCAGTCTGGCCCGGAAATAGTATGTAGTCTTTATTATTGCCACGCGTGTAACTTATTCATGCGTTAGGGCTCTCTGATGGCAGATAACTGCTTCTTTGATTTGTGATAAGACTATTTGAATGTGCCAAATCACATGTTGTGTTCAACCTCAACCAAAGCTTGTAGTTGCACTATTCGGTGCAATATCTGATGTTATAGCTTTAAGTATACGATTACAGGATTATGAATTCTAAGCCATATATTATCTTTACTAATAATTCAATATACATATTTGAAATGTGTAGGATGGTAGGTACTTTTTAGGATAAATGTTTTAGCGATTATTTTTTCTCTTATAATTATAATAATTATGTATGCAGTAGATACCCCGATGTTCTAGTAACTAACAGTAGAAACGGTAGTTACTAATGAACTAATATTCTTGTTTCATGTTAACTTATTAACTGGTTTATAACAATGGTGGTAGAGTAATTAATTCATCAATTTCGAATAACTTTATCAGAGATTTAAGCATATTTTATGATTGTTAATCGGAATAAAATGTCTCTTTGATAAGAGGATCGGAATAAAATGATAATTGTATAGAATTTCTTTCCGGGAGGCACGAATGTGACTAGTTTTAATGACATAAAACGTTAAGATCGGGATGCTTGGAATTGTAAAATTGTTTAATTACATACAAATATTAGGCAAATTTAGCATTGAGTATAATTATCTACTAGAAAGTCTTGAAAACCGCATACAAGAGGCAACTTCAAATGTAATTTAAACACTGGACTGGGATTGCACTTGTAAATAATAACATCACTGATCTATGACATTACTCAGTTTGCGGGCTCAAGTCTAGTATGAAATAGTATCAGAATCGGTGGCCTCCCGGAAAGCAGTCGAGTGGCGATTCGCGACAGCTGTAGACGTACAAAACCGGGTGTCGGTGACGTGTGGCGTGTGGCGTGCGTAGGTGCACGAGCGGCAGCGGGCGCGCATGCGCACGCGCTCGGAGTGGTTCCTGCAGCCCGCGGCGTCGCTGGACGCGGCCCGTGCCCGCGCCGGTACGCCCCCCCCGTCCCCCGACAACTCCAACACCCCTAAGACCCCCCGGGGGGTTCCGGGCAGGCCCACCCCCTGGGGGGGCAGGCCGTACCCGGGCGAGGCGCGAGAGAGCAAGGCGCTCTACGTGCTTGTGGCCTGCCTAGAGTTTTTGTTTTGATGCGCACCGGTACTGTGTCTGTGTGGATTCGCTTCGGTGCGGAGGACTAACCGACGCCGTTCGAAGGGTTCGCTCTCTGACTCTACACTAATGTAAGCGTTTCTAACGCAGGCTCACACGAGACGACTGACTGAATACAGATAAAATAGATATGTAATGATAATTCTTTTGTTATAATAGTCAGTAGGAGAGCGATTCCTTCGAAGCTTATACTCACACCACGGTATTTATGGGGCGGGGCTAGCTTCACGCTGTGGGTGTCGCATGCTCCTTCGTTGTACAAATCATAGAACGTCACGTGGCATGTCTGTTTAGCTCGTTCTTATGCATCTTTCATCTTTTATCGATCACGATACAATCTCAATTATTATGTGTATATTTTCATTTAATTTCCAATTTCTCTCTAGACCTAGAAAGTAGTGAAAGTAGACTGATAGATGCTTTATATTTTTATTTATATTTAATCGAATTTTACTTGTGATTTCGTCGAATCTATATATTATAAATTATGTTAATGTAATATTATATACAGACAAAACTCTTAACCGGTCAAAACTACTACAAAAACATTTTTGACTGAATCCCCTTTGAGTGACGGAAGGGGATTATTGGACAAAAACTCCAGAAGTTCATTACCCATTGATTAATAAAAAAAAACTAAATACCAACAGCTAACGGTAAAGGTAAAATCGTTAAAATAAGTTTTGACTAACGTCTTTAGTCAAAACATGTTTCGACTGTTTTTTGCAGTCAAAAGTAGTTTTGACCGGTTAGGAGTTTTTACTGTGACTTATATATTGAAGTTCAGCAAGGTTGTTTGCTTACCTACAATTTGTTTCATGAAACTAAAATAAAATACCTATTACTTCTGGATTAAACGGACATAGATAAACGTGGAAAATAGCACAGTTCTACTACTTTTCACATAAAATGGCTGAAAATTTAAACACACCATCAAAAACATTAGCATGTTTTGTTGCGTTCATAAATTATATAAATAAATATAAATATATTATTTCATAAAATTATAAGAAACAGTAATTAAGGCATAAACTCTTCACATGTGATTTGCATTGAAATCCACACTCTATATATCATTCACTTGCCGTTATGTCGTTGTTGCATTTTCAAGTATGATCGAATATTATTGATGTTATTTAGTAAAATATTGGTGAGCAATGGTTATAAAGCTTAGTTTTGTATCTATTGCTGAAGAATTTGTTTTATATTTGCTCTCTAATATGGCTATTAAGATTAACTTTGATTTCGATACTGATGTAAAGTTAATCTTTTTATCACATTTCCTGCGTAAAAAATATATACCTTTTGTTTTAGAATACGTTGGGAAAAGTGATGTTAATTTTGCTAAATACTTATTTTTATAACAAACGACAAATGATTGAGGTTTTTGTGATTTGGCCTATCATTTATCGTTTGTTAGTATGCATGTCTTGTGAAAGAATCATCTCTTAACGCTACTGTCAGGTGGAATGACATATTTTAATTTTAGTATATTTTTTAATCTTTCACGCGGCATGTAACCAAAAGTGGATATGGCTAAACGCATTCGCCCACAGCGCACGCCTGTTCAAGTCAATTATGCCTGTGCAAATGCTTTTGGCTCTCCACTCCAAAAGGAAGAATTATGCTACATCGTGCCTGGGCCATGTTGGATCTTTCTAAGGATTTTTAAGCTCGATACGTTCGTAGAAAAATAAGTGCGACGCGACTCTAATAAAACCAGGCACGGTTTAGCATAAACACTCTTACTGCCGCACCTAGAGTCCGGAAACATATATATGTCATTGGAAACATAATAGTAAAATCCATAGGAAATGGATCTAAGCAACATTGAATTGCAGTTATAAAATCGAGGACTAAAAGTGCAGTAGTTAGAGTTTAGTGAGCAAAAGAAGGAAGGCTATAAGATAGTTGATTGTCCAGGTAACGAGCGTCGTAGCTCGCGGCGTAGGTCCCGGCGCGCGCGCGTGTGCGGCGGCGGCGCCGCGTGTCGCGTCGCGCACTCCGACACTGAAGGCCCGCTCGCTCTCCAGCCTCGTCAAGTGACCGCCTGACCGCTGCCCGCCGCGCATCTCGACTGCGCATATCCCGCGCAACTCTACACGCCTCACCAGGAGGTAGCCATTTGAGAGGATCCAGATTTGTGCGGTCAAATATGCGGTACATTCAAGCGTGTCCGGTAGTTTCAAACATGTGCGGTAAAAATAATTTATTTATAGATGAAAACGATAAATTATCGCCCTGCAAAATTCGATAACAAGCCTCATAATTGATTATTTTTAATTTTTGAAATATATTCAATAATTGAATATAGTGGATTCATTTATAAAGATTTGATAAAATACTTTTAGTGCTGAAACTAGCACAATAATTGAAGTTATTCGTCTCTCTGTTTCAAATTGGTAACAATTAATAAATAGAAAATACTTAAGGCAGCTGAACTAAACCGTTGCAAATCCCAAAAATATATGCTCTCTATTTTGTTTAAAGGATTTGAATTTTTTTACATTTTTATAGTGTTTTTCTGTACGAATGTCAAAAGGGTATTTCTAAAATATTAAATGAATAGCTGATATAATACGCGCGCTCACGTATGTAGTTCACAAATGATATCAATGTACGATAGCTACGAGTACTCACGTGTATTCTATTACTACAGGTATTTCTAGAGTATTAAAATGTATAATGTGAGTTATAAATAGCGGGCAAAATTAGAAACAGTATACTTATACTATAAATAATAATCAATTACAGAAAATATTTAACGATTTTGATGCATCAACGACATGCAAAACAAGCTTTATTCAACTTTAAAATTCTTATGATTCGCGTGTTAGTACTATCAATAATACTAATAAATACATTCCTGTAAATAAACTGATTACTAGATACTAAACTAAATTATCCTGAATATAAACAAATGTTTATATACCTGTGTTACGTTTAGATAGATCTTATGAAATATAATTGAATCACCTCTGTATTCCACATCTATGCATTTCTTTTTACCTCAGATAACACTTCCAATATTAGAATCAAACTGAAATGATTAGAAGAGTTTCTATTCCCAATTTGCCAAAAACAGTTGTATCATGAATCTAGTTCTTTATAGGGTTAAAACTGAAAGACTGAATTCATTTTCTATCTTTTTCTACATGTCTTATAAAATATTCAGAATTCTTTGATCAAATTCAGGAAATTAAACAAATGTCTATTATTAAAATATGTAGTACAAAGATGAGTTTCCATTGTACCAGTTGTCAAACATTTTGGATAATTGTATAATGAATATAACATTTTATACATTGATTAGGTGCTAGTTAGTTCAGAATGGTCTTATGAGAATCTTATGTTATGGTTGACGTTCATTAAAATTTTATTTTATCTAAGTTCTTCCATTTTGTGACTCACAGAGTTACTGTTATGTTGTTAATTATGTAAATAATTTGAAGTGATGAATGTTTATTCTCATTTGTATGCACAGCATTTCGCACATTATTATGAATGTAGCTATTGTTCATAAGAAAGTATTTTTAAGACTGTTTTAGATTAAAAATTAGCAATGCAAGTCATGATATCATTGTTTGTTTAGCCGTCGGTTCTTAAATGGTCCTGCGGAAAAGGGGCCATACAAGTTACAACAGTCACACGGACCCTCTCACGAACTTTGTTCGTATTGCGACCAGTAGGCTGAATGCGAACATTGCGCTAACCTAAATTAAAAAGTATATCGAGTGTAGAAGATGACCAAATTAAATGGTCCCTTCATTACCCAATGTAGTAACCACAATATTGTACATTTAAATTTAGTTACGTTTACTCGCAACTTTTGTTTTTTAAATGTTGTCGACCCTGTATTATTTACGCAACTAAATTTAAATGTACGATGTTGTGGTTACTACATTGTGTTATGAGGGGACCGTTTAATTTGGTCATCTTCTACACTCGATATACTTTATAGAATAAGTTAGCGCAATGTCCGCACTCAGCCTGCATTTAGACTGTGGTTTTGAATTGGTCGTAAAGCAAACTACGACGTAGGTCTTGTTGCGGTCTGAAATTGTCATTAAGCCTTGCGATACGACCGATCCTTGCGGCAGTTGAAACGTGTAGACCGCTTTAGTGACCGTCAGGCATGAGTAGCCTTGGAATCAACGGAAGAATAAGAGTAAAATGACATGTTAGCATAGAATATAGAAACATTTATGTGGTGTTTCTACATTGTAAGCTAAAATGTCATTTTAGTCCTTTGAATGAAACTTTTAAATAATGACTTGAGCAAACATGATCTCTGTGTTCGAATAGTAATGTTCCGATATTGTATAAAAAGCAATACCTTTTATTGCAATGGAAATTAGCAAGATTATAGATTGTTAGTGTTGTGGATATTCTAGGCAGCTCAAAAAGTATGTTGTTTTACCCTACAGCTATAGCTTGGTTGTTTTGTGGCCATAGACGAAGTACCTTATTTCTAAAACTACCTATTTATTAGGTTTATATTTAGCCCCAACTTAGAGGATAATTTTAATTAAAGTGTGTTCAGTAGTATTTTATTAATGGGATAGGTATTTTGTTCAATTGAACTGATGCATTGAACAAAGTATTTGATTGTTGTAATGACAGTTGCTAGTATAATTTGTCTAGCATTTTTGGATTTGTCCAAGTTTCTGTGTTCAATTGGTCGTAGTGTAAATTGAAATGTGACGTCATTAGTTTAATTGTTAGATTTTGGGATATGCTCGTTGTTTTTGTCATCACAATTTTAATTCGATAGCCGAGTGCTACCGGACGATCTGTCATTGTGATTGCAGTATCAACTAACTAAACGTATATGGATTCATATTTAGCTTATATTTTTTATATATATGATTCAAGTGCGTCCTATTTTTAAATTAACATTTTTTTAATATTATAAAGTAGTAAATATGAGCAAAAATTTTATGATTGTTCTAATATTTAGATAGTATATTTTTGATTTTATAAGACTGTTCATATACTATTATTATAATTTATTTAATTACTTACACTCGAATACACTATTCATTCCACCGAAATAAGTATTGAAAAAAAACAGTTGGAGTATTATTTTATGATTAATAATTATATGATTCAGGTGTTTATACATAAAATAGGTTTCTAGACTAGAAATATATTCAGAATCGCGAGTTAGGTACTAAGTTATGTACGTTAAACATGGAGTTGTAATTCCAATTATTATTGTACTTGTATTTCCTTAAGTTCAGTTTATATTATGTCACGTTATTTGCACATTTTCTACACAAATTATGAAAGATTACACGAAAATAAAATTTAATGATTAATTCTTTTTTCATTTCATCATCATTATCCACAGCCTCACTTCACCTATTGTTGGGTATAGGCCTCCCCAAGTTTGTGCCATCCACCACGACCCTCCGCTATTCTCACTCACCGACTGCCCGCAACCTTTACGATGTCGTCCACCCATCTCGCTGCTGGACGTCCTACCCTTGTATACCCCCTCGGCCACCATTCAGTCGCTGCCTCGCTCCACCTGCATCACCACGTCTATTCAAGTGTCCCGCTCAAGACCATTCGAGTTCCATAACTCGATTCCCAACGTCATGAACCTTCGTTCGTCTACGTATCTCGACGTTTGGAACTCTATCTAACAGTCTGATGCCGAGCATGGTACGGTCCATGGCTCTCTATGCAACTCTTAACCTGTGCACAGCCTCCTGCGTGAGCGTCCATGTCTCTTTCATTTACATCCGTCAAAACCGGAGGAAAACTACTTTGTAAAGGTATGTTTTATTTTGGGAATAAGTATATGATAATTTTATTCAACATACAATAAATAGTAAGTCTGTATTTTTTATCATTAGCGCAATCGCTATTATATATATTCGAATATATCACCGCAATTTTTAAGTCAAGCTTGAGACATATACCTTGTTATCTCAAAAAAAGTTTAACACTGTTTAACGCGTATATAAAAAATTCCTTAATTTTGATCAGGATTTTATTTAAACTGTGTTTAGCGTGTGTTTAACTTTTTATAATAAGACCCGTTGCCAGGTCTAAAAGATGCATTTTGGTATGCCCCTTAAATAGTAACCATGTAAGAATAATCAGTCTTTGATATTCTCTCCCTTCACATAAACCTGTACGATATTCCTGTCGTCTCCCACATAGATAAACCTCTGCAGTAGACTCTCTGCGTATTCCTTTTCGCCGGGGGTGAAGGGGGGGAATCCTTCGTAGTGGGTCACTTGTCCGCCTTGCGCGTATACGTCTACGAGGAGGGCATCAAACTCTTTGCCGATTTCGAAGCTGCCTATTTTGTTGTCCAAGCTCAATGCTGCAAATAAAAAATAATTAAGTTGTATAGGTTTTTTTATTTATTGTCAAAATCCACAGCTCTTAAAATAAGAATAAGTAATTATAAGAAATCCTTGTGTCTACCCTACAGCCAACATCATCATCATTATTATAAATACTGGTTTTATCACGTACTTACCGTTTTATCGGTATTTCTAAATATGTATTATATTCAAAGCATTGCGGATGCCGCAACGAGAACGATAAATTTTGCTTTTATCATCAGCCGGAAGGCCTCCACTGCTAGACAAAGGCAACGAAGGGACCCATCGTCGTGGTGTTTTATGGAAGGCCTATGTATGTCCACTCACATTCTGCTTTACGTCATCTTCGGGAAAGCTTACCTTTCGCGCCTCCCAAAGTAGCCAAGTAGAACGCTTCGCGCCACGAGAGACCGCCTCCGCTGCTGTCTGCGTACATTGAGACGTCCATTGCCCGTCTCATAGTGTCCAGTATCGACGCGGTGTCACCAGCGGACACATCTGTAACATGTGATCGATAAGGGTGGCGAATCCCCCCCCCCCCCATTTTTTATCGCGATTTTTGTATGAACAATATTCATATAATTTAACCATCGTTCATTGACTTGGAAGTCATTTAGATGAAGTGTCGCGTGCGTCACTGACAAGAGTGTTTATTAGGTATAGATTTTAACCCGAAGTTAACGCCGTTATTCCACCGGGGACGGGAAATTTTAAGCGTGTGAAGCTGCGGGCGAGGCAGTTAGTATATTATAATTATTTATTTACAGAATAAAAGTATATAAGTGTTCTATCAGTTATCTGGTTCCCATAGTACAAGCTCTGCTTAGTTTGGGGCTAGATGGTACTGCGTGAAATGTCCTACAATATTTATTTATTTATATGACCGGCCCACTGCCACCCTCTGAGCTATGTCGACCATCTTGGTTCTCTGTCGGATAACCTCGTTTCGGAGGTTCTGATGCCTAATTACTTTAATTTGTTATATGACGCAGTCGCATATTGACGTATCAGCATTTGTACCAAAACGCAAAACCACGTATACGTCAAATGATTTAAGTGTACAATGATTAATACGCATAATGACACATTCGCGAAACGACACACACCTGTAGATTTATGGATATGATGATGATGGTTTGAGGCAGTTTCTTAATAAATTATCTTGGACCCTATCTTTCACAGCAATTACAAACAAACTTCTTTCGGCCGCCGCCCGCGTTAACTTAGTTTTGCAACCAGTTGCTACTGAATTTTTATTGGTCAGTGGTTCAATCGGTTACTCAATCGTAAACAGATGCAAGTGTGCATATTCAACAATTTAAAATCTGGCAAAATTTGTGCCCGACTGTCAGTCTGTAGTTTGTGTCTGCCCGACAAAGATTACATTTTTGTTTTGCCAATACATTTTTGTATGGTTTTGTGGATACACAAAGTGCCTGACCGATAACATATAGGTTTAGTTTTCAATAAGTAACTTAAAATTACTATATCGATTTCAATGTAGTAAGTTCAATGCAGTATTTTTCTGATTTGATTCTGGTTATGAATCTGGGACATATGTGTACTAATTCTAAGTCATTTATTTTATTTTTGTTGACATTTATTATTTTTCTTTTGACTTTTCTTTATGTTTAGGGTAGGTATGTTCGTTTTATTTTAGTTTTATTAATTTGAATTTAATGCCATTTGTTAATAATGAATATTGTATGTAATTTGTAATTTAAAATACAATTGTTAATTGTTTCTTGAATAAATTTAATGAAATGTAAAGTTGAAAGTTACCTGTCCCCAATCCCACAGTAAGATTGTTCCGGATCAGTTCCCGGACAGGACACAGTCCAGAGTTGAGCCTGGTGTTGGCGGCGGGACAGTGTGCGATGGAAGTACCCCTCTCCGAGAGTAGCGCCATCTCTGCCTCGGTCAGGTGCACCGCGTGGGCAAGGATACACTGAAACGTACAGTGTGCTTTTTTTATTTATTTTGTACTAGCTTCCGCCAGTAGCTTCGCACGCGTTGTTTGTCAACAAAAAGTAGCCTATGTGTTAATCCAGGTTATAATCTACATACATACCAAATTACATCGAAATCGATTCAGCCGTTACGACGTGAAAGAGTAACAAACATACATCCATACAAACTTTCGCGTATATAATATTAGTGGGTTGTATTACTAGTACTATTTTAGTATAAGTAAGTATAAATAAATTGTTTTGAGTACCTAATTATTATTTAGGTTCATTCATTTATGTAATTGTTATATTTTTTTTATATCATTAGTACCTATTAGTATGTACATGTACACCCCCGGTAATGTCCACACGGTCCATTCCATCCAAAGGTTGTCTGGTAGAGATCGCTATTTAGCGATAAGACTGCCAATTGTATCCATATATTTACGTCATCATCATCATCATCAACCTATAGCAGTCCACTGCTGGATGTAGGTGTCTCCCATGGTGCGCCATTGAGCCCGATCCTCAGCTCTTCTCATCCAATCCTTGCCAGCCACAGCGCGTAAATCGTCACTCCATCTAGCCGGAGGGCGTCCTACACTTCGCTTGCCTAGACGTGGTCTCCACTCCAGAACACGTTTACCCCAACGGTTATCGGTTCAGCGGCAGATACGACCGGCGCACTGCCACTTCAGCTTGCTGACCCTCTGAGCTATGTCGATCACCTTGGTTCGCTGTCGGATAACCTCGTTTTTGATTCTATCCTTCAGAGAAATTCCGAGCATAGCCCGAGCTAGCTCTTTCAGTTTTTTTCACTGACTTTCAGTTTGTGGACCAGTCCCACCGTAAGTGTCCACGTTTCGGCTGCGTAGGTTATCACAGGTAGGACGCACTGGTTAAATACTTTGGTTTTTAGGCATTGTGGTATGGATGACGAGAAGACCTGACGAAGTTTCCCAAACGCTGCCCAGCCCAGCTGAATTCGCCAGTTTATTTCTTTCTCGAGGTTGTATCTACCCAATCGCAGAGTCTGCCCAAGATAAACTTACTCATTCACAACCTCGAAAAGAGTTCCAGCGACTGCAATCGGCTCTGGGGTAACACGATCATTGATCATGATTTTGGTTTTGTCTAAGTTCATTTCCAGGCCGATGCATCTAGAAGCAGTAGCTAGGCTGTTCAGCATCTGTTGCAGCTCCTGCACCGACTCTGCTATTATGACGATATCGTCGGCAAATCGTAAGTGCGAGATGCATTCCCTGTTGATGTTGATGCCCTGTGCATTCCAACTCAGCGTCTTGAACATCCAGTGCGTTTGTAAACAATTTGGGGATATAACATCCCCTTGTCTCACTCCGCGGCGCAACTGGATTGGTTCTGACTGCTGGTTCTGGATATGAACTGACATGGTGGCCTCGTTGTATAGACATCTCAGTACTTCAATATATCGCCAATCGACCTGGCATCGTTGCAGGGACTGCAGAACAGCCCAGGTTTCGACGGAGTCAAAGGCTTTCTCATAATCCACAAACGCCAGGCACAGGGGTTGATTATATTCTTCTGACTTCTGTATAATCTGCCGCACTGTGTGAATGTGGTCTATGGTGCCATATACTCTTCGAAACCCGGCCTGCTCCGGTGTTTGAAATTCGTCAAACCTTCGCGTAAGACGATTTACGAGAGAAGATTTACGTAGTTCTTTGTTATTGTTAGGTATATGTGCAATAAATAATTATTTAATCTACCCGCGGCTTCGCACGCGTGGTTTTTCTATAAAAACATAACATTCTTTCTACGCAGTCGGGTAAAAAGTAGCCTATGTCCCAATCTCGTTCATAATCTATCTATATACCAAATGTCATCGAAATCAGTCCAGCTCTTTAATCGTGAAAACGTAACAGACAGAAAGAGTTACTTTTGAATTTATAATATTAGTATGGATGTATTATATTCCGCGTGCAATATTAAGGTGGGTTCCCACGCGTGCCCGCACCAACGCACCGTGGGAAGGGCCTCGGTGCGGTGCGAGGCTGTCTGTGGCCGTCGGCTGAGCGTGGATCATCCGTAAAGTCACAGACCATGGGAAGCTATTGTATGTTATTCGTTCATTAGCGTGCATGTCACGGGCGTAGCCCGAGGGGGAGGGGAAGGGGGGGGGGGTATTTTCTGCTTCATACAAAAAAGATGCATGATTCAAAAGATTTATTTGAATGAAACGCGGTAGATTGTACAAAACAGATGGAGTTAAAAAAAAACAAAATAAAAACATTCTATGAATTTCTTTGTACATAACCAATGACTTTATATTCTCCATGGTAAATGTATGTACCGACCGGTGGAGCTTTTACTTTTCGAATACAAATAAAAACAGTAAATCTACTGTAGGGTTAGGAGCAATGATGAAGGTTCAAGCATAGTTGAATATTCTGGCAGTATGTGAATTTGAAATGCATTCGCTTACCTTGTTGGTTAAAAGGTGGCATGTCTCGTAAACGTCCGCAAAGCTGTTGCAATTAGGATTCCTTCTCAGTACATGCTCAATTTCTTCCAAATTTTCCGAAATGTGACTCTGAAACAAAACAATAATTAATTGCTAATACTTCTACAGGCGCATCGGCCTGTTCGCTGAAGATACGGTATTTTATTTATACCAGCAAGATCCCTAATCCATCGTAAGAGACGTTCCTCAAAAATTGGCGATTGTTAACAAATCTACGCAATGTAACATTGGTTGTAATATATGATAGGTTCAATGAGATTTCACTCTACTCATAGTCATTTATTTTAACCGTAGGGACACAATAGAACACTTGGTTACGTCAATAATACCTACTTAATTAATTACATGGGCTTTATCTAACTAGTAGGTGATTGCACCATAATTTTGGAGGTAAGCATTTTAATATACATCAGATTATAGCTGCTGTAAATGGGCATTGTCAAATAAATAATTATAATTTAGATACTAAATTGCTATGTAGGTATACCAAGTCAATGTGTAACAATTAAAAACACTGATTTCAATTAGTCAATACATATTGACGAATGTCAAGATATATGAAGTTTAGATGAATAAATTAAATATCAGATCGTAGCTGATTGAATACAACGGTATTGTCAGAGAAGTAATATTGGTAAATTGACTTATAAATTAATGTCAAGATAATCTATTATCTAAATTGCAATGTTATAAAATTATATTGCATTAAAAGAGATGTCAAAATAAATGATGTGTAACAGAAAATGCATTTTATAATGTCATATCGTAGCTGCTGTAAAAGGATATTGTCATCTTATCTAATGTTATTAATAATGAATAACAAAAAACTCACTTGAACAAAGCAGTTATGCTTCTTTGCAATCTTCGCGAGTCCACAGATCAGCTCTTGGTCACAGCTGACTCCGCCCCTCGGCGTCACGACCGGTTCAACCAAGTCATTCTGCAAACGATAATCATATAAATATTATTAAGCTTACTACAGCTTCAAAACATGTAGCGTAGCTTGCCTGCAACGCCAGTAAGTTTTTTTTTAACTTTATAGGCTTGCGTTTGACCACGATCACGACCACGGTACACTCTTGCCTAGAAGAAACCTGTTCCCTCGAAATTTAAAGATACCCAGGTTGTAGCTATCAGGAAACACAGACTCCGGCAAGGCGTTCCACTCTTTGGCGGTGCGCAGAGATAAAAGTCAAATAGAACCGCTTTGTGCGAAGTACGTTTAGGTACGTTTTTTAACATGAATAGATCTTCGTTTGACTACAATGGTAAGCTAAGATGAACTTGTCGATAATGGCTGGTGGCTAATAATAAATGGCTGGACCGATTTCGATGAAATTTGTTCTATAGATAGATTATGACTGGGATTGGGATATAGGCTACTTTTTACACGACTGCGTAGAAGAGTAATGTTTTTATTAACAAACCACGCGTGCGAAGCCGCAGGCGGATCAGCTAGCAGTACTATAACTAGCAATTTATGAACTTGCATTAAAATCCAGCTGACTCAATATAAACATTAGGGTGACTCAGTCAATGAGTCAGACAAAGGTTGACTTGACTTTGTTTTATGATAAGGTAAAGGTAATTACCACAAAATATATAGTTAAAGAAGTTAAGTTTAGTACGAGCTAAAACAGGCGCACGCAACATAGACGTGCGCGTAATATACGTCTAACGTTCGACCGACTTGATCCAAGATCGCCTCATTCGAGCGCATCTAATAGTGCACCTTTTTGCGCTCGTCGTAGATACTGAGCTCCTGTGCGTACCTATATATTTTGTGTAATTACGTCCGATTTGTTGTAAGCAAGTATTTGACCGTCATTTCACCTGATGTCGATGATATACCTATCTTAGATTATTGACCTAAGATAAAACAACTTAGATTACACAAATGTTTCAAGAAAATAAGACAATATACGAAAAATCTGGAAAAATACCTAACAGGAGGTTGATTGTCGGTCATAAACCTAATCGGCAAGCAGGATGGTCAGGGGTTTTTTAATTTTTAGGGTTCCTTACCTGTGGACCGTACCGGGTGGACCTAGCAAGTTGAAATTTATACCAGATACTGAAGTCTATAGTCCCTATTAGGTGTATAAAAATCAAGGTCCTCAGTCAAGACGATAAAAAGATTTAGGCAAATTTAGATTTTCGCGAAAACTTGAAAATACCAAAATTTACCTTAATTTTTAACTTTTTTATTTTTCGGAATTTCCCTTTACTTGTGCTGCTACCTTGCTTTTAATCAAAATTGACAATTCTAGGTCAACCGGAAGTACCCTATAGGTTTTGGGTCGAAAACCTATTTCCGACCTAGAATCACAAAATTTAGCAAAAAACAGCACAAATAAAGGAAAAATTCCAAAAAATAAAAAAGTTGAAAATTAAAGGGTGTCCCCATATATACATAGTTGACGCCAATTAAGATAGTCCTCCGAGTTGTATGGGCGCTCATACAATTTATTATAGATAATGGTACGAAACCCTTCGTGTGCGAGTCCCACTCGCACTTGACCAGTTTTATTATTTCTATTTGTTCTAATTATCTACTTATTAGTAAGTACTTATTAGAGATGAGCCGATTGGACTATTAGTCGGTTGAGAAAAGGCTTGGCCGACTAGACGGCCAAACCAATCATTGCTTTCGTTCTGGTTTGGGTGGCATCGGCAATGCAATGTCCGCGGCGCTTCGTTGACAGCTGAGTTTCTCGCACCCGTCGTGTGGTTACTTTACATTTTTCTCTAGTACTGTTTACGTACGGCCCGGGCGCGGCGTACTTGGTGTTTTAAAAAAAAATAAAGGTAAAAATATATAATAAAGACCACGAATTTAATTCAATCTCTCTTTTTTATGCATAGGAATATGAATAAAGTAATATGCTGACTAGTCGCCGACTACAAATATGGTCGGATAGTCTGCTTTCCTGAATAATCGGCAATCGGTACATCTCTAATAAGTATAATGCTTTTGCTTACGTGAAGCGCCTGAACTCTCTCCACAAACAGTTCAGCCTCGGCCAGCTC